>CM072821.1:42487101-43141724 GCA_036937905.1 Salvia rosmarinus | reverse complement strand
AGGGTTTCGCCTATGCCTATATATAGCCCTAAGCATTTCTCTCGCGCCCCCAAGCTTCCCAGCACGATTTTCCTTCACTTCTCTTCAGTTTTTCAAGTCCTTTCACTCTAGCTTTGATTTATATTCATCTAGGCTTTAGATTTCCCTTGTTCTACATTTATTCTACGCATTGTTATTACTTTGGAACGATTTCGTCCGAACGAATTCATTATTTTCCAGTTTTCTTCTTGGATTTGGATACAAACCCAACCATTGTTCTTCCGACGCTACATTACGGGTTTAATCAATTTAATTATTATTTCTATGTTTAATTCATATTTTATTTCGATTATTATGTCTAGCTAATTTTCCATTCTAATCCTAGGGTTTGTATGATTTTATCCTAAGTGTGGTGATTCCTGCTATTACTATTTACTTCCAGGCATTGATTTGTGATTCTTGGTGCTAAAACTTATGTATTAATTTCTGATCAATCTTGATACATACATAGTTGCCAGTTAAATACTTAATAGTTTTAATTGTCAATCGATCTTGAATGCAAATTATGGATAAGCCTTGAGTCGTAACTGAGATAGGAATATTCGTAGGAAGCATATTCTTTGTGATGTTTTTGGCGTTGCTAATTTTCACCTTGAGACGTATGATAATAGGAAATTAGTAATCTACCGCCACAATTGTCGAATCGAAATTGTTGGTTACATATGTGATCTTCCATCTTGTTTGAATTAAAATTGGTTAATAGGAAGCAGGATAAACATATGCTGTGGGTAGGATTAATACATCCCTAGGGTTAGTCTTTCAGTCTTATTATCTTTTGAGTTTTTATTGCTTGCTTTATTTGTTTTATTTGCTCTTGACTTTGAATTTAATATTCGAAGTCCTAAAACCTTTTCAAACCAAATCTGTTCTTGGATAATGATGAATTATTGTTGAGTTAGCTTCTGTGTTTTCGTGTTACAATCCCTGTGGATACGATACACAACTACCCTATCTACTTGCACGTTTTCGTGTTAGAAAAATTAGCGATCACCTATGCTTATGATAAACGCGCATTTTACACATTTATTGTTGATATTTAAAGATGATTTTATATCAATAAAGTGAGTTTATGTATTGGATCTCAATGATTTAATATATTTTTGGAAGATCTTGCTCTTGGGTTCCGCTTTGGTGTTTGGTAGGCTTACAAGTTGGCGAAGCATGGAGCAAGCACGAGTGAAAGAAGGCTGAAAACAGGGCTCAGCGATCGCCCGCGGCCGCTTAGCCGAGCCCGAGCGCAAGATCCGCTGAAATAGATGGCTCGCGACCGCCCAGCGACCGCTAGGTCGGCGAGGAAATCCCATGCGACGCGGCGCGGCGGCGATCATGAGCGTGCCCGCTAGCTTCCCAGCGTGCGAAAGAGCTACCGCGGTTTCGTGACCATACCTAGCGACCGCGAGCGGTGCGAGGCAAGCCATGAGCACGCACTCACCGAGAACACGAAGAGTACCGAGCGAGGATGTTCCTCGCGACCGAGCTCATGACCGGGCGTGGCGAGAAGACAAAATTGGGGTTTCAACCCTAATTCTATAAATAGGCATCCTCGCGCCCCCAATCTTCCCCAACGCGAATTTAGACGTTTTTCCTCAGTTTTTCATTATTTTTCATTTATTTTCATTATAGCTTTTATTTAGATTCATTCTAGTATTAGTTTTCAATCATTCTGCACTTGTTCTACGCATTGTTAACGCTTTGGAACGATTTCGTCCGAAGGAATTCCATCGTTTTCCCGTTTTCCGTTGAAGTTGGGATTTGAACCCAACGATTGTTCTTCAGACGCTACATCACGGGTTTTATCAATTTAATTTCTGTTTTTATGGTTAATTCGTATTTTATTCCGTTTATTATGTCTAGCTAATTTACATTTCTAATCCAGGGTTTGCATGATTCTATCCTAAATGTTGTGATTCTGCTATTGTTATTTACCTTCCGGGCATTGATTCATGATTCTTGGTGCTTATTAATATGTGTTGATTTCGGATCAATCTTGATGCATATCATAGTTGCCAGTTAATTACTTAACCGTTTTAATTGTCAATTGATCTTGAATGCATGATACGGATAAGCCTTGAGTCGTGAATCGAGATAGGAACATTCGTAGGAAGCATATTCTTTGTGATCCTTTTGGAGTTGCTTATTTTCCTCTGAGGCGTATGATGAATAGGGAAAATTAGTAATCAAGCGCCACAATTGTCGTAATGAAATTGTTGGTTACATATGTGATCTTCCATCTTATGCGGATTAAAATGGTTAATAATAAGCAGGATAAACACACGTTGTGGGTAAGATTAGTGCATCCCTAGGGTTAGTCTTTCTCAATAGTTATCTCTTTGATATTTTATTGCTTTAGTTTATTTTCTAGTTGTCACCTTTGCTTTGGAGATAATAGCTGAAGCCCTAAATATATATAAACCAATTCTGTGCTTGGATAATGATGAATTATTGTTGAGTTAGATTCTGTATTTTCGTATTACAATCCCTGTGGATACGATACTCTGCTTACCTTATACTTGCTCATTTTTCATGTTAGAAAAGTGAGCGATCAAATTTAAGCTTGCCGGGGATTGTTAAGATCATATAGGAATAATTTGACGATTTTGAGTTATTAATTCAAGTTATATATTATTATATTTATTTATTCTTGCGAGTTAAGCTCTCTCTTTTTCTCCAGGTAGTTTATGATCACAAGGTCCCAGGGACCTCTTGAGCAAACTTTTGACCCAGAAATCGAGAATTCCCAAAGGAGAAGGAGACGAGAAAGAAGAAGGCAAGCAATGGCAGCAAATCCGAACAACGGAGGTGTTCCTCCCAATGGGGTATACCTCCGAGCAAGCCGCACGCCTCGCTAGCGAGTTCACAAAATGCGCGGATGGCGAACATGAGACTCCTTGTCCCTGCTCCTGAGGCAAGACCACTGAATTACATGTACCGACCTCCTACTGAGCAATTCCAAGGAGGCGAATGGGGCCCGGAGGTCAATGCAAACAATTTTGAGGTCAAACCGTACGATCGGCATGGTTCAAGGAGAACAGTTCGGAGGAGGAGTGACTGAAGATCCGAACGCCCATCTCGAGACATACCTCGACATATGTGACACCATCAAGCAGAATGGGATGCCACAAGATACGATCCGGATGCGCATGTTTGGATTTTCTCTGCGTAGCCAGGTGAAGGATTAGTTCAAGAGCCTGGACCGTACTGGGATAGATAGTTGGGGGAAACTTTGGGAGAAGTTTCTTTCAAAGTATTTTCCGCCGGCTAAAGCGCAGAAGATAATAGCCGAGATCTCCCATTTCTGCCAACAAGGAGACGAGTCATTATTTGAAGCATGGGAGAGATTCGGGGGCCTATTGAGAAAATTCCCACAACATGTATTCTCCAGGGAGCAGCAGATCACGCAGTTCTATAGTGGTGACATTGCATCACGAAGCATTGTAGATGCGTCGGCGGGGGATGCTGTTGAACCGAGCGAGTAGAGGAGGTCAACCGCATTATAGAAGAGATGGCGCCAGCAGATTATCAATGGCCGATGGAGAACGCCGATGGTTAAAGCGATTCGCGATGAGGTTGACTCAAAATACGATGATCTCGTGGAGAAGTTTACTCTTTTGAAGAGTTAGATCGAGACGGAGGATGTGAATTTCATAAATCAGAGGAACCGTCACTGGGGGAAATCTGGCATACCATCCGAACAACAGGAATAATCCTAATTTGTCGTATGCCAACCCTAATAACTTCCAACAACCTCCAAAGAGGCTTCACATGCGAATGGTATAATTCGAGAACCGAAGAAGCGAGCACAGAGGATATGATGCGGCGGTTGGTTGTGAGCAACCAACAATGGCGACTCAGCGAAATTCGTTCATCGATACTCTCGGCGAGAGGATAACACAGTTGGAATCCACTATAGCAGCCATGGGCAAACACATGAAGATGATGGAGAATCAAATCGATCGATAGGCTGCTGTGAGTGCCTGACAAAAGCGAGGCCAATTTCCGAGTATTACAGTGAACCCAAAGAATCAGTGCTTTGCTATCCAGTTGACAAGTGGAAAAGCGTATCAGAACCACCCGGATGAAGAAGGAGCAACGGAAGAGCACCTCGCGATCGTGAGCCCGGTCGCGAGAGACCAGGCAGAGAGTTCGGGAGGGAAGTCTGCGACCGAGCCTGCGACCGCATGCCCGGATGCGAAGAAGAAAGACGAAGTAGCACAGGTCCCTAGCGACCGCCCTCGCGATCACGAGGATGGCCGCGAGGGACGCCCAGTTCTGAAATTTCCGACGTACACTCCTCCGATTCCGTTTTCGAGTCGTCGGCAAGCGAAGCATGATGAAAGGCTGACCCGATTTTTGGAAATGTTCGAAAAGGTGAATATTAATATTCCATTACTAGATACGCTTAAAGATATGCCAGGGTACATGAAATTCCTAAAGGATGCCGTCACCAAAAGAAAAAGTGAAGAAATTCGAGACGATCAATCATCTCGAGAGTGCGATCTTTGTCTTTGCAAAGAAGTTGCCATTAAGCGAAAGATCCGGGCGACTTCTCTATACCTTGTGTCATTGGAGGCATACCTTCTCCGAGTTACGTGCGACTTGGGGGCAAGCATCAACTTGATGCCGTTGTCCATATTTAATAAATTGGAGATTGGAGAATTGAAGCTACTACGATTACTCTCCAAATGGCGCACGCATCGATCACACGACCAAAGGGATAGTGCAAGATGTGCTTATCAAGTCAAAGGATTTATCTTCCCAGCAGATTTTGTAGTTCTTGATATGTCGGAGGATGGGAATCGCTCTCATTACGGGAGACCGTTCTAAGCCAGGCGCGGGACTACGATCGGCGTCAAAGGGTGATCTCACCTTCCGTGTGAACAAATATGAGTTAACTATTTCGATCTATGATGCCTGTTTGGTATGATTTTATGATAATTCTTGGTATTGTTTTACATGTCATTTTCTATGATTTGTCCTATTTATGCCGTTGGTTTGATTAGTATTTGTCGATTCGGACTTACTTGCTTCGTTTCAATGTTTTACAGAAAATCGGCATCAAATAGGATGAATTGGACCTACCAAGGATCAAGTAAATTGAAGAGCATCGCGACGAGGAGTTCATAAGCGCGGATCGTAGTCGGAGATCGGACGCGAGAGAACGGAGCGAAATGTCAAAGTCGCGCACGAGCGCCCGAGCGCCCGCACGCCAACGCCGCACACCCGCGCGCCCCAGCGCCTACTCAACGCCCCCCAGCACTCACGCCCAGCCGGCGCTGGGATCCAGCACGCGTTCACCAATCTCGAACGCGCGCTCATTCCCAGCGCCATCGCCCAGCGCCCTCTCTCCGCCGCACCTACCGGCAGCTCGCTGCGTATCCGTCGCCCGCCACCCTCTCACCGGCGTGCGATCCGTGCCCAGCGCCCGCGCGGCCTCCTCCGGCTGGCGATGCCCAGCGCCCATCCGCCTCGGCCGTCCGGCGTTAGCTCCCCAAACCGGCGCTGCGCATGTCGCCCAGCTCACGTCGCCCGGCGCGTTCGTTTCAACCGGCGCTCTGTTTCGCCTCGCGTCACGCTCGAACTCCCAGCGCACGCTTGGCCTCCAACCGACGCTCGCTTCCAATGCAGAACACTTCACCCAACGAGCGTTCATTGTGATCCAGCGTTCATGTTCAAGGCATAACGTTTTCTAAGCGAGCGCTCATCTCAAGCCGGCGCTCACTCTTTAATTAATATATATAAGCGCTAGGTCAAAGCGTGGAAGGGGGTCTACGTTTTTTTTCTACATTCGGACGATCGCGTACTGTTCTATTCCTTCGTTCTTCACTATGGATTTTTCAGAGCTCTACAACGAGATCGACATAAGCAGATAATCTTAGTTTTAATTCCTGTTTTAAGTTTCATCGATTGAATGTTTAGTCTAGCGATTTATGTTCATGGACTCATCAGTTTTATCAGATTCTATTTCATAGTTTATTGTTTATGAGTTTTATTGGATTCAATTCATAGTGACGATGGATTGTGTTCATGTTGCTTTAATCTATCTTGCTTTCGATTAATTCTGTTCTTGGAGATGGATTGATGATTATGTTTTATTTGCAATTAGATTTAGATTAGGGATTGACAAACCCTATGAATTATATGATTGCATATGCTTTTATTTACAGCTTTGATTTATCGCTTTCATAGTTCAACTAGGGATTGACAACCCCGGTTTAGATTTAACGCTTTATTAGTTTAGCTTGGGATTGTGACCCCGACTTAGGATCGCTATTTATTTTCTCGTATTTCAATTCTTGCATGTTCAACCCCCGTTGTTATTAGAATATTTAGGATTTAATTGCTTTCTGTGCACGACACGGACAATAAGCCCTGTTAAGTTTTCCTTGAGAGACGACTCGTGTTAACTTATCACGCTACAATTACCTCGTACGATTGCGAGTGAATTTGAGTGTGTTTTTAGCTCGATCAATGCCATCACGAGAGATGATAACTCAACACATGAAGACTGCTATTCGATCACCACGACCACAGCCAGCCCATTTTTGAGCTCGAATTGTAATAGACCGTCAGACGAGCATGCTACAAAGAAGAGGTGGACTCGACACAAAAATCAGAGTGAGTCGTTTACGTTTGGAGGAAACCACTCTTACACTAAATGGTGGTCTGTTGTCAATGCTAAGTATAAGGGCAAGAAAAAGTTTGGAAAGACCACAATTGTCAAATCGCCCGATTGATGAGAGGTACCGTCGAGCTAGCGACGATAAATCTAGCACTGGTTGGGAGGTAACCCAACATTTTACATGCTTTATAGTTTTCGTTTTGTTTTTCTTGTTTTTCTTTGTTTTGTTGTGTCTTGTTTGTTCGTTTTTAAGTCCCAAGGTATATCATCAATGGCGAGGATTCTATCCACCCCGAGTAGTATGACATTTGAGGTAAGATCTCTCCCAATCACTCTGTACGCAAACCTTATTGCCTCCATTTCCACATGTTTACAATAAGTTTGGGGGGAGTGGACGAGTTTGGTTGGTTGAGAGTCTTGTTTATGTTTTATGTTTTCTTGTAAAGTTGTTATGCTTTGGGGCTTTTGTCGTGTCTTTGTTTTGTTGTGTGCATCGATCAACGAGTTAAGTGAAAATGTGTTAATACATGTTGCCAATGATGATAGAAATTTTACGAAAAATATTGTTGATAGTGCACATGATGTGTTAGGAAGCGAAGCATGAATGACTTGAGATTGCTTAGCTTGTTGTTTTTCACCATTTGCTTAAACCGTGAGACTTGAGCTTTATGGTATATACATCTTATTACAGTTTCTTCTAATTGTGTGATATCGTGCAAGTAATTATCTTCTAAAACTTGCCGTTTTTCTTTATCGAGGCTGCAATATGTGTTTTGAATATGGAAAGGATAAAAGACCATCTTTGCTAAACCAAATATTTACCCAAACACTAGCCCAATGATATATACCGTTTGTCGCTTTCTTTGAGCCTTTATAAGACTTTATTCTTTCAATTAACCGGATGATAGGAGGTGAGGATGGATATGGAAATCAAATGGGGGAAAAATTTGTTTTGATATTCTAAGTTGGGGTAAAAGGAAAAGAATGGTACCCGTGTGAAAAAGAATAGACCCTATAAGCTCTATTACAAAGCCAAGAAAAGAAAAATTTTATGAAAAATGTGAGCATAAAGGAAGTCAATTATCATAGTATATGGTACCTTGAGTGCATAAATGTTAAATTAGCATGTTGGAAAGAAAAGGGGAAATGGACAAAGTCCATAGGAGTTGATTATATAATTGGAGGTGCTTGGATTATATTTGAGTCACTTAGCCATATATTATCATACCTTAACCAATGTGCCTACATTACAACCTATGAAAAGTGTTTTTTGATCCTAATTTGAACGTATTTGATGTGGTGTAGATATTAGAGAAATGGCAAGCCTATGGTGAGATTTTTGCATTGCATTGATTATTGAGTGTATACAAGTCCTTTATTTCTTTATGAGTTGAGTGTACTCTATATATTACGCACATGCTGTTGTGAGGGTGGAATTGAATGAGATTTTTGCTTTCAATGGTTGTACATTGTTGAGTTGACTAATGTCGTCTTGTGCTCTAATGATTTTGAGCTTTGAGATATTTCTGAGGCTTGATTGTGTTAATCACCTTTGCTGACGCTCGTTGATCTTTTGTTGTTTCTCTCTTTCTTTTTGGTTTTGTTTTTTGTTTGAAGACAAACAATGCTTTAAGTTTGGGGGGTTTGAGGAATAAACATTTTATCATTTTTCCAAAGTCGACTGGCCAGTCATTTTCTTACAATGTATAATCCAAATAGGCTATGGAACGCATCGGGAGGGAGGCCTCCCTTCACCCAAACGCACAACTGACCGCAATGGTTCAGGCTAAGTGTACATAATCCAAACTGGCATCAACTAGTGGGACCCGAATTTGAAATATCTCCTGTTGGCCCGGCCAACCCGAATGTATATATACAAAACAATAAATATTTTGGCAGACAATATCGTATTTAAACATTTGCAGTTCAAGAAAGTAATAAAGCATAAGAAGTAAATGATTTTCATAAAATCACTTTTTGTTTACATAAGAAAGTCCACCTCTAGAATTGTCCTTCTTAAAATATCTGCTAGCAATCCTTTGTTGTTTTCGTTTACGTCCACGCTGGACCTTATCAACGTAAGAAATATAATTTAGTACGACATTAGCTTCTTTCTAGAAGCATCACTAAGATTCAATAAACTCGATATCTGTTAAGTCTTAGATTTTTTCGGTTTTTGGATTTTCGTTATCGGTACGACTCAGTTAACAACTATATTTCGTCTATTACATTAAATGCTCGCCATGACGATAGATGGTACTTCGTCGTTGCATTCTTCCCTTCCATCGATGTTTTTGCACGTCGTTTCATACAACTTATGAATCCTAAGTTCATAACTAATATTCGTTGTTTGTTACCGCGCATCAACGATTTCGAGTTTCAAAATCTCATTCGCTACTAATATTTTCTCGTCGCGTTTCTCACTTCACACATCCCACATATTCTAACAGAGAAACTCATACTAAAACTACACAATCAATAAATATTGCTCATAATTCAATCATCATCTAACAAACGTTTTACAAATTAAAGTTACTTAAATAATATTTCTCAAGCATCTACTTGACATAATCAATATCATTAATTAATTAAATCTCAAAATTAATTAGGCAAATCCATAATTAAAGTTAATTAACTGGATCAATTTAAAAGTTCAATAATATTTGATTAATCAAATTAATCTAATTCATCTCAGATATCCACTAATTATGAATTAATTCCAACCACCTCCTATTTAGCAATTTGCTTAAGGTCCATCTCATTACATAAATAAATCAGTTAAAAAGAATAATTCTCAAACTATCCCTTAACATAATTAATTAATTGTGTTATTTAATTTCTAGAAATTAGACTTTATTTAATTATTAAATTAGTTCCACCTCTCGATTTAATTATAAGAACTCAATTAGTCCAACAAGTAATTATCAATTCAATCTAATGAATTTAAATAACCCAATCTAAATAATTAGTATTTAGATTATTATTTAATTAATTAAGATTTACTCTTAATATTTAATTACTAGAATTAAACCTCATATTTAAATAATATAGAATTAATTCAATCCTTAATTTAATTTAATGGATCGTAGAAATAGATAATTTAAGTCCATTATCAATTTAAATTTCTTAGCCCAATATTTAAAATAACTCCATTTTAAAATTAAGTAAAACCCATATCAATTTAATTCAAGAGCCCATCTTTCATTTAATTAAAAGCACATAGCAATTTAATTCAAGAGCTCATACTATGTTTATTTCAGGCCCAAACTCGGCCCATTATCACAAGACCCAAACATATAAAATTTTCAACACAATGAATTAAACTATAACTAAGCCCAACCAAAATAATTTTCGGCCCAATCTAAAAGTAATCCAACTATAATATTTCAACTTGGCCTAATTAACAAAAGACTATCATTTATTCAAGAGCCCATTTCAATATTATTGGAGAGGTCCAATACCCAATATTTTCGGCCCAAAGAATTAAACCTAAAAACTAAGTCCAAATCAAATAATTTCGGCCCAATTACATAAGGCCCAAGCCAATTAAAAACAAGAAAAACTAACTAAACCCCCAGCCCCCGACTAACATCTCCATCTCTAAGCACTCACTCACTCACGCCAGCACACACACACGTTGTGCCGTCACGCCTTCCTTTCGGCCGTCCGCGTCGTTGTCGGTGGCGAGCTGCGCCGCCGTCGTGACCGTGCCTTCTCTCTCTGTTCTCGCTAACGGACACACACAAAGAGAGCATCCTTCTCTTCCTCCTCTTTCTACCGTCGCCGTCCCCTCCGTCTCGGTCGGCGCGTCGGTGATGAGCGAGCCGCTTGTTGCCGTGACTAGCGCATCTTCCTCTCCCTTCTCATTACCAATCGTTCCTCACCATTTGTGCACAAAACCTTCTTCCCCTCTCTCTCTCTCTCTTTCAATTACGCATGATCGCCTCTCTGTCCGACGGCGTGTGTCGCCCCTCTCTCCCTCGTCTACTTCTCTATCCTAAACAAAGCAGAGGATCTCATTTCAAAAGAATATTCATTTTCAAAATTCCTCCTTTCCCCATCTCGGTCTCTCTTTTCGCTCGATCGAGCCGACTCTTCAACCGTCGTCGGACAGAGATCGATGTTGGCTCCACGGCCTTACCTCTAGCCATCGCTTGTGCGGTCATGCGATTGCTTCTGTCATGGCTCGCCATTGCCTCCCGAACAAAGCATTGCCATCGTCAACGAAGCCGTGCCGTGACTCCTCTGCGGTGAACGGCCATACTCCGACCACGGTCCTTACATTCCGGTCTTTCTCTCCACCGAAGTCGGCAATCGAGCCCTAGTGGCTCTGTCCGATCTTAAGGAATACCCAATGTAGGTTTCAAATTACTAAGTTACGTAGTTGCTAAACTTCTACGTCTTAGCGAGAGATTGTTTGTTTGTTTGTTCTTATATTAGATTGAATTTTGCTATAAAGGAACTATGTTTTGTGGTGGATGAACTATGTCATTTATATACATATGAATGTTGGTATGTTGTTGTGTATTAATTGTTATGGAACATACATAATCGTTGTTGTTATTTCTTCTAGAAATTGAAAGCATTAAACTGTAGTTCAATGAAATTGAGTTTATGTGTAACCTTGTGTAGTAGCGAGGTTGTTGTTGTTGTTCACTCGTTGATGAGATGCGAATTGGGTATCCTTGATCAATAGCTCTTTCATTCTCTGCAATTCTTTGGTGTTTGAAAAATGGAATGAGATTTATGTGAATGATTATATTGTCTGTAGGTATAGCTAGGTAATGAGTATGGTGTAGGTAAAGTATGGGTCGATGGTAAGGGTTACAAAGTATTGATTGATTTAGGGGATTTGAAATGATGTGAGTTGATGTGACAATTTATTCAGTATAAAATATTTGGCTCGACTTATAACTGTATTCGTTCTCAGGCATTTGTTTAAATTTTCTCGTTCGAAATAAAAATGAAACGTCGACGATTATATTTTTTTTAATAATCGCTCTAAACTCAAACCTCGATTTAGCTAAATAAATCAATAAATAAAGTTTTAATTTCACGGGATATTACATGTTAATTGGTTAATCTCCAATAATAGTATTAATGTATGAAATTAATGTGATAATAAATTAACAAACTATAAATTGAATTGGTCAACATCAAAAATCATCTTCACTTTCTCATCTATATTTTTCTCCCCAGTGTTGGTGTTTTTTCCGACCTAGTTTTTCTTCTAAGTCGCTCGCAATTGTACGAGGTCCTATAGAGCAGAAAGGTCGACCCAGTCGTATCTCTCAAGGAAGGCTTAACAGGACTATGGTTCTATGTCACGCACAAAAATAGAAAATAAACACTAACGTCCTAACATAAGGGGGACTGTCACGGAACGGACGAAAGCAGGAAAGAAAACAAAGCAGGGAAAAGGGTGCACTTGGACAACAAGAGGAATTGGAAGATACGCGGAATTAGAGACGGAGTTATAGTGTTCAAAATCGATCCTCGCGATAATGAGCCAATGACCGGTGCACAACGCAATAAAACCACCAATGCTCTCTCACCTAACGTGAAATATAAACTAGTCTCTCGACCCTGTCTATGTTAGACTCGAAATTAATGACAACTAGCCTCTGAACCATGATGTCATCAACTACGAAGGATAATTAACATAATGCACACGATAGCAAATACACATCCAAATATATTAATTACTCAACAACAAACTAGTCTCTCGACCTCGCTCGTCATCAAACTTATATTTAACATAAATCTGCTATCGCATTAATTCATAATCAAACATAAGCACATAATCAATCTATACTATTCATTTGAGCCCATGTATTAAAATCATGAAATAATCTATTTGTACGGATGAGAAATTGCAAATCTTCAACACAACAATCACGATTCAAGACAAGAACAAATCCAACATTTATTTCATTATAAATCGATAATTCATTTCATGGTAGAAATTATTCTCATTGCAATTACATAGACATAATGAAACGAAAAAAACTTATAAACCGTTCATTGATAAATTCGTTTTACAAAAATCCGGAATCGTTCGATCCCAATGTTAATCCAAGCACAAGAATTATAAAAGAAAGGGAAAAGGAAAAGAAAATAGAGAAAAAGAAATGAAAATGTATTAATGAGATTCGGAATGAGAATGTCTTTGAGAATGAGCGGCTGATTCCCAATTTATACAACCCTCGAAAAGCCCATTAAAATCGCCGAAATGGGCTTGAAAAGCACGTCCAGCATCTTCACAACCCGACTACTTAATTAAATAATTAACCAAGTAATCAGGCTGTGACTAGGTTGGAATATGAACATATTAATTTCTAACTTGAACATCTACGAAAATCAAAAGAGTTAAACGAACTAATTGACAACCAACATAAAGATCAAGGTTATACAACTTTAACCTACAAAAGAGATTGTCATAAGTTATCAACAAGATCATATGAGTTTGACAACGGAAGGTAGACAAACGTCATGTGTGAAGACATGACATTCAGGGCATAAGTTTATTTACAACAAAAGAACCCTAACTCAGCTTCCTCTTCCATCACCATCTCCGAGCTCAACCTGCATATAAAAGACAAACAAATACAGGGCGTGAGTACCAACAAGCACTCAATGGATCATCGCCAAAATTTAAACTTAAATAACGTACCGAAGTTTCTCAACGTAAGAGTTGAAATAAATAATACCTGAATAGATTTTCAGTGACAATAGACTTTATGCAAATGTAACAATACAATCTTATATAATGTTATGCTATGCTTGTATTAATATCTTCGTGTGTTGGTCCCGAGGGTTACCAATCACAGTCCTGCCCTATCTACGTTTTTCGGTAATGAGAAGTAGGCCTCCTTCTCAATACCCTGACCGGTCTACACTTTTATAAACTTCCCAGTCATTGCCGGTCAACACAACTATAACTTCCCGATTATTAATATAATTCTTCCGTAGATAGGTAACATGAACATATATTCAAGAAATAACATGATATTATGCTCAATAAACAACATGATTTTATGTTCAACCAGTAACATAATTTTATACTCAACAAGTCATACGAACTTATGCTCAACAAACAACATAATATTATTTTCAATATATAACGTAATTTTATTTCCAACATATCGAAAATCAATATTTCACAATAATATGCATAATATAAATGAAATATTCAATATCAAACACACTTTAGTGACAAGGAAACCAACCTGGTACGTCACTACTCTATAAGTTCCTCCTTCTCGTCCTTCAAGATGCCCTTATCCTTACTCGATCCTTGTAAATAAAATAATTATCGAATTTAGCAACATTATTATTCACTTGAACATATTACATCTTATTCTTAATTTTACCAATTTCTAAGATTTAAGTTAGGTTATTGCATTCCTTAATATTTTATGTCCTTAATAAACTTAAATTTTTATAAGTTAGATAACATGCCATAATTAAAAGAATTTAAGTAACATATGCTTAGTTTCATTAATGTACAACATTGTCAAACCTTAACTTAAGACAATCAAGTGAACAAATCTCACTTATACACTTATCATAAGTTTACTAATTAGATTCTCAAAATATTTTATTAATATGCCGATTCTAAAAAAATTTCGGCAGAGTAAGTTTTATAAAATGAATCGCCATTTCATTCCAAATTCAACCAATTCATCCAAAACTCCACCAGATCATCACCATATGCTTAAATATATACTTAAGAACTTAAAAAAAGTTTAAATCAATCCATTTACACCATACTTTAACTATGCCCTTCAACCACATTATTATGTAAAAAAATACATTTTTCAATCCACAATCAATTCAATCTCAATCAATTCATATATATACTTATCCATCATCAATGATCCTCAATCCAATATCAATTTAAATCCTAATCAAACCCATCATATAGTTATAGCAAATTAGCATAAACTTTAATATTTCAACTTTCAATATATAAGTTCATAAAATCTCATAAATTCAACTTAAGCATTATTTATATCCTAGATCTCAAAAATCATATCAAATACATCAAATAAAATCAAGAATTCAAAGATCACTCAACCTCATAATTTTCGAAAATGAGGGAATATATATA
The DNA here is from genome assembly GCA_036937905.1 of Salvia rosmarinus. NCBI lineage: Eukaryota > Viridiplantae > Streptophyta > Magnoliopsida > Lamiales > Lamiaceae > Salvia > Salvia rosmarinus. The sequence continues at coordinate 43,126,953 of CM072821.1, read as the reverse complement.
CATTCAATTCATTCCAATTTCTTTTACTAAATCATGTTTATTTCCAATTAATTACACATATCTAAACTCAATTTAATCAAATCATAACAAATAATTAATATGAAAAATTAGGGTTTATAGATGCTTACTTGAATTCATCAACTTCATGAATTTCAAGAATTTAAACCATAGAATATAATATTTAAGCATCATAAACATAAAGAAATCAATAAACATAAAAAAAATTAAACAATTCACCCTTAATCCAAACCTTAGAATTTTCGAAAACCCTAATGTATAAGAATATCATGTTCATCAATTTTAATCACAAAAACTTGGATTAAATAGAGTGCTTACCTTCTTTGGAGTGATTTTCTCTTAATTACGCACTTAAAATTTTGTGTGTGTGTTTAGTGTGTGTGTCGAAAATGGGAGGGAGGAAGAAAGCTTGAAGATGATCTTAATTGAATATGATTCTAGAAGTTATATATATATAGATTTATTCATTTTCTATTTATTTCCTACAATTTTTGAAAACTACATAAATATTTTTCTAAAATTACTAATGTTACGCATTAGTATTCTTTAATAGTATGTAATACCCCAAACTTTTAATTAGTGATTAGTTAACGATTAAGGTTAAACAGGACATTGCATCCTTAATAAGAAAGAAAATAAATATGCTTAAGATCTAAATTATATAATTTCATATAGTAAAGTGAAATGTGATCGACAATTGAATTCTAGAATTTTGAGTAAAAGATTTTGTTTAGAAATTCAAAGTATTATGTAGATTGATTATTTGATCTTAATGATCAAATAAATGCTATAACCATAGAAAAGTTTAAATTATGCTATTATATGTACCATATTCTCATGCTATATAGTAAATATAATTTTAAGAATATGAGATTATAATGTGTTTAGTTTTACTTCCTAAAGTAATGAAAACAAGAAAATAAGTCATATGTATAAAATTAGTATCATTAAATAAAATATCTATACATATCATATTATTAATATTAAGTTGGATAAATATGAATTTAAGAGCATTTAATGAAGAATGCTCTAGAAAAATGATGAGTAAGCATACATTAAATGAAAACTTGGAGAATAAGTATATATTAAATTAAATCAAAAATAAAATAGAATTTGTTATATAAATAGATCACCTCCATACTATTCCACACTCTTAAAATCTTCCATTTTGTTCTCTAAAATTTCGAAACACACACTAGCACACACACTTGGAAAAAAAATTATCAAGTCATTTTCTTCCAATTCTTCCACTTTCAAGTTTGATTTCAAGTTGAAAGAAGGTATAATTCTTACTTTTCTTTAATCTTTGAGCTTAATTATTGTTGTAAACATTTGAAAATGTTGATGATGTTAGGTTGAAGGATTAAGTGTTATGTGATGATTATTGGTAAATATTGATGATATATGATGATATTGATGAATTAGTGTAGAAGTAATGAAGTATTGATGAATTAATTGTAATATTTGAGTTGAAATTATAAAACCCTAGTTGTTGAGTTTTGAATTAAAGTGATGATATGTTGATGATAGGTAGGAAATTTGTTTGTAATTACGTGATTAAACATGTTTAGGTAAATAATTTGAAAGAAAATCTAACAAAAAATAAATTTAGAAAATATATGTATATTTTCAAAAATTTTGAAAATTTGGAGAAGTGATATGTTGATTTTATTTTCTTCAATTAACTAGATATATGAGTTTAATATGATGATTTAAGCATTATGTGAATTAATTAGAATTTTCTAAGATAATATGTGAAAAGTGGAAAATTTTAGTTTACATGTTTAGTTGACAAATTCATGCTAAAGTTGAAATATGTTATTGTCATTGTTGTTTAAGGTTAATATATGATAATTAGATGAGAAATTGAAAGAAAGTTGAAGAAAAATATGGTTTATATATATAGTAGGATTTTCGAAAATTTTGAAAGAAAAAGGGGAAACTTAAAGGTTTATGTTATTCTTTATAAATGATATGGATTATGAATTTATTATGTAAGTAAGGCCTAATGAAGCTTGTAATACCCCGTCCTTCCTAAGCTTCAGGTTTGCATGGCACGTTTTTCGAGAAAGGTCAAAAGGTTGACTTTTATTTCGGTGATGCGACCATCACGAAACCTCAGGCGTTGTGAAGGGTGTCTTATGACGAATTCATAGACACTAAGTATGCAGGTTTTCGACCACCCACGAAGGTTTGGCACTCCGGGAAAGTTATTGAAAAACCAAACTTTTCATGGGTCTTTTAAAAGCATATCTTGTTTATAGTCGTTGTGTCCGGTATTTTATTTCGAGTCCATGGGTACCAAGTTTGCTGAATTTGGAGTCCGTTTGCAAAAGTTGTGTCGCTTTTTGTGTTTTCGAAAAAGGGCCGCTTGCACAAGCTGCTGCGTAGCCCCTTGCTTTTTCCAATAAATAGAGGGCTAGGGCCTTCATTTTAAATGTTCATTTCCTTCGTCTCTCTGTGTTTACGGACGAGCCGAGCAGCTCCAGGTACGCTGCGGAAGCGCTGGAGAAGTGGGGATCGAGCCGGGGAGGCTCGGCGGCGTCGCCATTGCGTTGCTGCTGGCCACCACCACCGATCATCCCCTCCCCGGCAGCCCCGTTTTTCCATTTTTGTCCTTTTCTTGTTTTGATTCCGTGTTTTAGTAAATAGCATAACATAGAACTCGGGTTTCTAAAGGGACGGGACGAGAAAACGGTCGGAGGTCGGCCAATTTGGCCAAACCGCCGCCGTCGAATCCCCGCCGCCGCCGCCGCCGTGTATGTTGGCTGCCGATTTGGTGGTCAACGGGCCACCTTTTAGCTACGGGCCCTTTAGGTTTTGAGTTCCGGGCTATGCATTCTACTAAAGTACCGATTCCGTTTTTCTGTTTTTCGCGTTTCTACATGTCGGGATGTTTTCCGTCGTTTCGAATTTTCTAAAGGAAGTACATGCCGGGTTATCCATTTTTAACATAGTTTGTCATTCCGTGATCCTCGTTATGCATATTGCTTATGTTTCCATTTTCATGCATCGATTTTGGATGGTTTATCCTGGATTTGAGGATAGGCATCGATTTTTGAAGCTTTTTCGCTGCTAAGATTTGGGTCAACTTGCATGCATGTATATTTTGAAGGTACCCTATTATAGGTCTTGATGCCCTGAAAACCCGGAGAGTGCCAAATATGGGTTCAGAAAGTCGAAAACCCCTATTTTGCTTCGATCTTCATTTGAATCACGTTGTTTCTTTGCTTTGTGGGATGTGACCCCAAAAGTTGTTTCGTCTTTGTAATAACACGCAGTTTAAAAAGCCTAATTACGGTTTTTAAAACCCGTAAAATAAAATTTCGCTGTGAAATCAAATCAGTCTGAGATCAATATGAATTCGATCTACCTTACAAAGGAATGAATTCCTGTTATAAATTCACTGAAAATCGTGAATTTAAGAATCGAAGACTATAACGTTTATCGTTAGTATATTTTAACGTCGGCTGCGTATCGACAGTTGAAATTTCATAAAATTTTCTAAGCAATCAAGCTTAGAATTTTATTCCTTTATTAATGATTTATATTAGTAAAGTGATTACGAAATTATTACGACCATTTCGAGATGAGTCGATACGTAACGTTTGAGGCGTTTTCAAGCGTTAACGTTTAGAGATAAAATGAAAGATGGTTTTAATGATCAAGAAATTATAGAAAATTAGTTCCTATGATATTTTGTATAATTACAGTATTATTAAGCATCTAAATAATGCTTGAACATTAGAATTAATAAAATCACAACCTAGGTTTGAAAACCTAAATTTTCGAAAACTAGGGTTTCTTCATAAAATGATGACTTTTAATTACCCTATGATATTAATTATCATCTAATTCATATACTATGATGTATATATCTATGTTTGGCATGAAAATAAAATTTAACCCATGTTAAGTCATAAGTGCCGAGAGCTATATACATATGTGTACAAATTTTTACTTGTTTTATTTCTCCACTTTTACTTGTATAACTTTTAATTGCTGCAAATTTTATATGAATTAACTTCCCCACTAATAATATATTTAGCTAGTTTCAAGAAGATTCATGTAAGACACCATGATTAACCTCCACTATGGTAATAAAATAGTATTATGACTTGAAGGTCACCCTTGTGAGAGAGAGAGAGAAGGCCGAGACATGTGAGTATAGGAGGGGGTTTATTCAGATTTTTTTCAACACTCAAACACTTACACACTCCACCCTCTCATTCTCTCTCAACCTCTCCATTTTCTCTCCCAAAAACTCTTCTTCCTCTCCCTCTTTTTCTGCAATACCGTGAGCTTCCTCTCCCATAGCCAAGCTTAAGTTTTCTTCTCTTCTTCCATACCAAGTGTAAAACCTTGAACATTATTCCATTAATCCATATATCCAAGGTAGGAATCGAAACAAAGGCTTGGTTGTGCTTGAATCTTTGTAAATTTTTCGAAAAATAGCTTAATCCATTGCATGTGTTCTTGAAGATCCTTGTTGGTGATACTTTGCTATTGCATGTGTATAGATGATAAGAAAATGATTAGATATGTGTTCTTGTTCTTAAAAATGTATTGCATGTGATTTTTAATTCAAAATCTATTTGAATCTATGGCTTTGTTATGTGCTAAGAATGTATAGCATAATGTATTGATGCATGATGTATAATTAAAAAAAAATTACTTGGACATGTTCGAAAATTTCAAGTGATGACCGAAGCTTACAAAAATTAATGGAGCTTGAATTTATGATTTATAAGGCTTTTATGTGTCTATAGTAATTATTTGAAAATTTTAGAAAAATCTATGCTCTTATTCCTTAAAGAACCGAAGCATATATGAAATTATAAGTGGATGTATGATTTTTATTTTGTACATGCAATGTCATATTATTGATTTATGATGAATTAAGAGTGCATAGCAATTTGTTGGAAATTTTTAGAAGGTCAATGCTATTTTTTTCAAAATAACCGAGAGTAGTATATGTCTATATGTTAATGAATGATTTTCATTAGAGACATGCAATGTCACATAATTAATCTATGATGTTATAAAAGTCTATGGTGATTTAATTAGAATTTTTGAAAAAATTCTACCTAATTTTTTTTAAGAAGGCCGAGACTTATATATATAAATATGTTAATGAATGATTTTCATTTAAGACATGCAAAGATGTTTTATTAATCTAGGATATGTTTTATGCACCCTATGATTTAATTGGAAATTTTAAGAAAATCCTACCTATTTTTTTTTAAAGAAGGTAGAGACATGTATATATGTATATGTTGGTGTGTGATTTTATTTGATACATGCAATGTTGTATTATTCGCCTAGAATATGATTCATGCATCTTGTGATTTTATTAGAATTTGTAAGAATCAATTACAAATTTTATTCAAATAAACCAAAAGCTTTGAGCTCAACTTGGTGATGAATAAAAATTGTTCTTGATGTATATTATGATGTAGTGTTGCTACACTATAGTGTATAAGCATGTTATAATTTTTGAGAAATTTTATAAAAATGTTTGACATGTATTGTGAAGAGGCCGAGAGCTATGATACCATTTATATGGTATAGAAATGTTAGATCATGGATTATATATCATAAATATGATATATACTAATGTTTGGACCTTGTAGTAATTTATTTAAATTTTAGAAAATTGTTAGGCATTTTTTCAAATATGCCGTGACCTTATAAAATAAATAAGGTGATGTTCGAAGGTTGATTGGTTGATATTATAACATATTAGTGACCATAGTGTATAATAATACACTATATAAAATTAGAAAAAAATTTGGAAACCATTGGGTAATTTTAACAATTACCGAGAATATTTCTAGGGTTTTTAAGGATTTTTAAACCCTTTTAATTAAGTTTTATAATAAATTATATGTCTAAATATTATTTTAGACATATTTGGATTTTATAAGAAATTTTCGAAAAGATTTAAGTTATAAAAGGTTAAAATAGCCGTGAGCTATTTTTAATTTTTGAATGAGGATTTTAAATCCTTAAATTCATTATTTATAATGAATTATATATTTAAAAATTATTTTTAAACATATTAATGAGTTTATAAAAATAAATCAATTGGAAATTGATTTTTGTGAAAATTAGATACTAAAGTATGACTTAGCAATTAAATTACTAAGAAAAGTCAAAATTGTTGACTTTTGAAATTATCAAACGAAATACGTTCGATAAATACGCTAATACGCGTAAGACGTATCAGTTTGCTAATAAAATCACGTTGATACGAAAAGATTTCATGTTTGAAGTCGTGAAATCGAAAAACGTGAGAAAACGTTGAACCATTTACCAAGAGGGGTAAAATGGTAATTTCGAACATATCTCGTCTCTATTGAAGGACGAGAAATGTTAAACTTAGTATACGTAAAATAGCGTATTGAATTCGTTAAGGAGTTCAATTGATATCGATATAGAATATCGAAGCTTATTATAGACTTTGTAAGTCTCGAAATACGTGAACGACGTACTAAAACATCCTTTTTATATAAAGGTGTGGACGCTGACGCAACAGCTGGACGTTGACAAGTAAGCGAGCGTTAAAGACGAACAATAGTTTCAGGTGGGCTTTATTTCTAAAACAAAATGTGGCTTGACTACTTATTTCACCAAACTTTGTTTATGATGCTTATTTCAACTATTGATTAAAATGTTTACAAGATTACCTGCCAAAATGTTTATGTTTTGTGTATTGTATCCTATCCATGAGATTGATATGAATGATAAATGTTGTTGGGTAGCTCCCAACTTATGAGCAATCGATATCGGATCCTATGGGAAGGCTTATACCTAGCTAAGATTAACGTGTACACTAAGGTGACTGTGTGCTGTAAGGACAATTCACGGCCGGTCACGGCGTCGTAGAGGGAGGCCTCCTTCACGACGTTCGACTATGATGTTACAATGAAATGATGACGAGGATATGGATCATACACACCAAGAAAATGCTTGCCAAGCAACTTTATGAGCTGTTGAAAATGTTTTAGTAAGCCTGAGGCATTTTCAACTAAAACCCTTGTGTCTTACCTTAATGTTGGCGGTGTAATTCAAAACAATAAAATGTTTTCGCATGAGTCCACTGGGTGCAAATTTTGTACTCGACCGCATGTTTGTTTTAAATGTGCGAGGTTGAGCTCGGATGTTGATGATGGAGGTGTTGAGGAAGTCCGGTGTCCTGATAATTTTATTAAGAATTGTTAACCTTGAATACATATCGTCATATATGTATTCACACACTTTCCTCTGCAACTCTGAACTATTTTATGTTATGTCTGATGATGAGACAATATGAACTATGAAGCTCTTCAGATCGTAATATCCTTTGGGATCTGTTGGTCTAAACTTTTTGGCCCGATATGTTATAAATGTATGTTTGGTCCCAAGTATCATATTTCACATGTGATAAGCCTTGTTGTAATAGTCTTCTGCATCCATAAATACTATTCCTAGCATTAGTCCGTTCCAGTCCGGGTTATCCGGAGTGGGGTCGTGACAGTCTTGTTACCAGGTACCTACCAGTGCGATCGGTGAAGTTGTTGGAACTGTGGATAGCTCCCAGTTGACGTTTTCGATTGTTCAGGTTGGGTTATATATGCTTATTTTGAGTTATTTACTCTGATATAAAACATGTGCGTCGTAAAATGTTTTAACGAAGTTATTACTGTTCTCTGATCCGAGATGTGGTTCTATTGTGATTGTACACGGATCCCTATTCGGTGGGTTGATCACCATCTTGAGTATTGATCATAAGGGGATAGACCCCGAACACGAGGTTATGGTTCTGAAGGGGATAGAACCGGAAGTCAAGCGGAAATGATAATGAGGTGGTTATGGTTCTGACGAGGATAGACCACGAGTCTGCATTGGGAAAAACTAGGTTTAGCCCTCGCCCCGAGGATCTATCTTGGATATTTAATTCACCATACATTGATTATTTACCTATCATGCACCTATATAATTAATTGCAACACGTTGGTGTTTACTCGTGTTTACCTTTGAATCTGACGAGGCGGAATTGATCGAGACTCGTGCTTTGACCTTCTGGACTGTATCTCGGTTACCCAATCTCCAGCGCCGAGTGAGGGCGATCTATGGAGAATGCTTGAAAAAACACCCTTTGCTCTCTACACAATTTTGAAAACTCACACTTGTGTCATGGGTGGGCGAAAATTTCTCTTTTAATGTGTGGATTAACTTTGATTCTATCTCTTACCTCATATTTATAATGCACTACCTTAATCCCATAAGGAAAGGATCTATGTATATACCATAAATATAATAATATCCTTATAGGATAAAGAGAATAAAATCATTCCATAATTACACATAATTTTGAAAATTCACTCAATTACAATATATGGACTTTCGTAAATATCTTCCATAATTGATATATGGAATTCACATAAATTTCATCCATATTTCAATATATGGACTTTCGTAAATTGCTCCATAATTGATATTTGGACTTCGAAAATTTCTAGTTAATAATATATATTAACCTAGACTTTATCTCTTACCTTATATTCATAATGCATTACCATAATCCTATAAGGAAAGGATCTAGGCATATCCATAAATATAATTATATCCTTGTAGGATAAAGAGAATAAAATCTTTCCTTAGAGAGCATCATAGGGCGATTTCTCCTTAGCTCACGGGCACTGGATGGGCCGACCTGAGGATCAAATGCTGAGGAATAAAGATGGGCCTCAAATAAATTAATTATCTTATGTTCAGCCCGGAAAATAAATTAATTTATAAACATTTATTCATGCCACTAGAGAATAAATCTTGACTTACCCTTTATTACCGAAGTTAAGTCGGACTTGCACTTGACATTCTGAATCCCGTATTTAAGATATCGAGCGTCCATTAATTATTTAGAGCATTACATCGCTTAAAATAATTAATATCTTTAATTCCTTAAGTAGTACCACTCAACCTTATTATTGTACTTGAGCTAACTCAACCTGCGGGTTTAGTACAATAAACCTTTGAGCTCCTCAAGGGACATCATCATCCTAAGCGGATACGGTGACTCGTCGAGATAACTAGCATGACATACAAATCGCCACCACCCAAGATCGGAGAATATTGGGTTAGAACATATAACCTCACCCATAACAAGTCAAAGTGATGGTCAAGAACTCATACTCACCTAATACCTTATCGAGATTTAGATCATCGTAAGTCACCGAGAACTAGGTTCTTCACTACGATGAGATAGAAGAACTCATCTCACCGTGATCCTTCAATACGTCGACGCGTGCCAAGCATAGACAAGTAACCAAGTCAAGTCACTACTTATCTATACCGCAGGCTATACCGACAACTCGTCCTCAAGTTGTCTCGGTTTGTGAAACTTTTATATCTCATTAAACGACCAATCATACGGACTTATGTGATCTTCTACACACCGTATGATCTAACTTATATATGAGATAAGGGGACATGATATATGCTGATCAAGTAATCAAATCGGATAGGAGATTGTAATAGTGGTAGAGGAAACATTGTATACAAGCTCAACCAAAACTTCTTTCAAGATACAAATCAACAATCTCCCACTTATACTAAAGCAAACTTTTAGTATACAATGTGTCTCTACTAGCTATTACAAACAAAACCATCACTTTGCTTCTCCCACTTATACAAAAGTTTCCTTTCTAAGTGGGTGCCATCAGCATAATCCAAGTCCTCTAACGTGTCCATCGTAGACTTTTGCGGTGACTCTTCGTGAATGGATTAAGCTAGGTTATCCGTCGTATCAATCTTTTCAATCAACACGTCACCTCGTCTAACGATTTCTCGTATGACATGGTACTTTCTTTCTATGTGTTTGAGTCGCTTGTGGGTTCGTGGTTCCTTCGAGTTTTCCATCGCACTGAGTTATCACGATGAAACTATGATACTCTTGGGCAAACCGGTACCACACCTAGATCCATGAGGTAGTTCTTGAACCATCTGACCTCCTTAGAAGCCTCCGCGGCTACATATTCGGCTTCCATGGTAGAGTCCGCAATGCATCATTTGCTTTGCACTCCTTGAGATCTGCTCCACCTCCCAAGGTAAACACATAGCCCGAGGTAGACTTTTTCTCATCACGGTCGACTTGGAAATCCAGTGCAGATAACCCAAAGGCATTAGACTATCTGCATGGTAAACTAGCCTATAATCTCGAGTCCTTTTCGGTGCTTGAGTATATGCTTTCTCGCAATTCAATGAGCTTATCGGGGTTAGATTGATATCTAGCTACTATGCTACCGCATATCGGATATCGGGCCTCGTGCATAGCATTGCGTACATGAGACTTCCTACGGCGGAAGTGTAAGGAACTTGTCTCATTTCTATCTCCCCAGCGATCATAGGTATTCTTGCATCAGATAAAGGAGCGCCATGTCCGAAAGGTAGCAATCCTTTCTTGGCGGTCTGCATACTAAAACAGTAATCATAGTATCAATGTAAGGCGCCCGAGATAAGCTCAACTTTTTCTTCTTGCGATCTCGGTAAACCTTGATCCCAAGAATGTACGCTGCATCTCCTAAGTCTTTCATTTGAAACAGATCGGATAGCCAACTCTTTACGCTCGATAATGACTTCACGTTGTTGCCAACTAGAAGAATGTCATCTACATAAAGTGCAAGAAATACCACATCACCGTTGACATCTAACCGATACACACAACTCGCTAGCAACTGGGTAAATCCATAGGACTTTACCACCTCGTCAGCGTAAGTTCCATGATGGGAGGCTGCTTAATTCCATAAATGGACTTCTTAAGCTTCCATACTAGATGCTCTTCACCCTTTACCACATAACCTTGGGTTCTTGCATATAGATGTCTCTACCTTCCTCAAGGTAACCGTTTAGAAAAGCGGTTTTAACATCCATTTGCCAAACCTCTAGGTTCAAGTGGGCTGCTATGGCCGAAGAATTCGATGGACTTGAGCATTGCTACAGGAAAAGGTCTCATCGAAATCGATGCCCTCAATCGAGTGTACCCTTTCGCCACAAGCTCGGCTTTAAAAGCAAAAGCGAAACCTCTCCATCGGAATCTCTTCCTTTTGTATATCCACTTACGCCTATGGCTTCCTTGCCATCCCGTAGAGGTGTCTTTTCATATCATCCATAGGTTATGGACTCCATTTCTAAGTCCATAGCGGTGTGACATGATCTTGCATCAATGTCTCAGTATCGCCTCTTGTATGTCCATGGGTCGATTATTGCTCATTCATTTCACGGGACTAAATCCGAAGATTCTCCCACGAACATAAATCGCTCGGGTTGATGAACGACCCTCCCACCACGATGAGGTTCTCTGAGCACTATGGCAACGATGGGTGCGTAAACTTGTGGTTCTCTATCTTGCACAACTTGTTGGGTAGGTACCACTTATGCGGTCGGTATCTCCGGTGGAACTCGACCCACTTCAATTTCTTGAAGTATCCGGTGTCGATCCTCCCACTAGACTCGACATCTCGCACCTTGGCCTAATCGGTGGCGGAATCGATCACTTCTAATTCTTGAAGAATGATTTCAACTTTGGACTTATGATTCTTCATATAATCCTCTTCTAAGAATCGGGCTTTAGTCTAATAATGACCTTCGATCCTTGGGACTATAGAATAAACCACATTTCGTTCCTCTAGGATATCGATAAACCTTGCGTTGGATCTAGCCTCCAACTTGTCGACCTTCTTATTCAAAGACGTGTCTTTGATCGCCCAATATCCTTATGTGGTTTAAAGCGGGCTTCGCCCAAACCACAACTCGAAGGGTCTTTCGACCGACTTGGATGGTACTAGATTTAGCAAGTATGCACCGTTTCTAAGGCATACCCTAGAACAAAATAGGCAATGTTGCATAACTCATCATTGTTCTAACCATTTCCAAAAGAGTCATATTTCTTCGCCTCGACACACCATTTTCTTTGTGGTGTGCCGGTGAAATCTTGTTTGGGAGGTAATCCCATACTTCACTAGATAGTCCATGAACTAGATTCTTGAGGTATTCGCCACCGCGATCGGACCATGATGACTTGATACTCTTACCAAGCTTCGTCTCCACTTCCGCCTTAAACTCTTTGAATTTCTCAAAGCATTCGGACTTGCGGTGAAGCGGTATACGTATCCGTACCTTGAGTAATCGTCGATGAAAGTGACAAAATACTCGTACCTCGACTTGTGTGGACATCGGTCCACGCAGTCGAAATGGACTAACTCTAACATTTCTTTGGCTCTATAACCCTTCGCTTTGAAGGTGCAAGTCGACATCTTATCTTCTATACGAGATTCGCAGGCCGGGAATGGAGTAGCGTGAGATTACCCAACGCCCATTCTTAGCCGGTCTTTGGATCCTATTTAGATTAATGTGACCTAATCTAAGATGCCGGAGAAATGTGGTGTCATCTTCTTGAAGAAAACTTTCTCTTTCTAGGGTTTGAAGAAGATGCAACATAGTTAAAGGTATTATGTTTTGCAGAAATAGTATAAAGCGAATTATATAAAGTGCCAACACAGATAACTTCATCATTTCTTATGATAGAAACACCACTATCGAAATAACGAATATCCATGAGTAAATAGTTTCAAACAGAAACAAGGTTCCATGAAAATCCGGCACATATAAAACGTCTTTTAAAACTAAAGCATTCTCTCAAAACATAAAGTAACATCTCCATTTCGCAACGGCCTCGACTTTCGCGCGTTGCCCATGGAGATCGTTATCTCGCCATTACTCGGCTCCTTGTCCGCGGGAACCCACGCAGGTGTAACAAACATGATCGATCGCACCCGTGTCTACTACCCAAGAATGGGTAGAACAAGTTGCTAACGGGTTTCGTTACTAAAGCAAGCGGCGTACCTTGAGCCTTGAGCATAGGGCACTTAGCCTCCAATGCCCGGTCTTACCGCTTGAAGCACTTGCCTTCTCCTTCGCTTCTTCAAGCCTCGGTGGCGACCATGTTCTTGCTCCCATTACTCCCACTATTTCCTTGCCTCTACCACCTTTGGTGCCCTTTTCTTTTCCATTTTGCAATGGAAAATTTGGGCCCTTAGATGTGCTAGCAAGAGCATGTGCTCCTTTGCCCATAACTCCTTCCCGACCACGAGATCATTGAGCAAGCGACTAAGTGTATACTCGGTCTTGCACATGATCGCATTCGAAAGTTCTCAAAAGACTTGGGCGGTGTATTGAGGATGATATCGACCTTGGCCGCCGTCAATACCTCCTCCCAACCGATCAAGACTATCCATGAGATGATTCATGTGGGAGACATGTTCATGGACGAACTTCCTTCTTCCATCTTACACGCCAAGATTTCTCTCATTGTGTGGAAGCGGATCGTCGATCCGACCGCCCAAACTTACTCTCGAGACTTGACCAAATATCGATCGTGTCACCATCGATGATGTCGTACTGCAAGCCTTTGGACATAGTAGTCATCATATAGCATTTAGCCATATTGTTTGACTTATTCCAAAGTCACGCTTGACTCTCGCTGCTCATTAGTCGATCGTCGATGGGGCATCGGGTTTAGGAATAGTGAGAACAAAGATGTGTTCTTCACAATAAGAACATATTCATGTTTCGCTTCCACTCGATAAAATTTGGACGAGATAACGGTTTTGTGCGAGCATATTGATAATCGGTGTAAGAGACATATCGAAACGATAATGTAAACACATAAGCATACGATCGCACATAATTCATAACAATAATATTGTAACCTTTTGATAAAACAATATTAATTGAAACCTCCAATCGCCAAGGAATCCCACATGCAAGCCACGCGCGTGTGGGCGTTTACATGAACCCCTTGACCGGACTAAAATATACCTCTTAGTCGTTTAATTTCAATCCATGTCAACTTATCCTTATGACAAATGAAATTAACGATTGGACCTTACTAGACCAAATCACTATCACAAGAAGGACTTGGTGGGAAGTTGTACTTGAGGTGATGTCTAAGCAATGACCACAATTTTAAAATAGACGAATTCTTAGAATTAGCATACTCACTAGGACCATACCGCTTCCAATTCAAATTCTTTTGTTATCTCATTTTATATCTATCTCTAGAGAACTTATGAAAATCGCACACTGCAAGCCACGCGTGTGAGCGTTTACATATGAAACTCCCACTTCTCAATAGATTTAAAATGTTTTATTTAGAAATCTCATCTAACAAACTTATGATAAGCAGTGCAAGCAAGCCACGCGTGTGGGCGTTTACTCACAAAGTCGTATCACTTTGTTTAGAGATCAAAAGTGGAGGTCTTGACATTTTAATTAAAAAAATTAATTTGTCGGTTTGCTTGCTTAGTCTTTTTGTTCAAAAGGTTTGTCCATGCGAGATCACGTAATCTAGCATGCTTTTCTATAGAACTCGACATGTAAAACATGCTCATGAGAATTCTAAAATATGCTTGAAAACGCGATAAACCTAGCATGCTTACTATGCGCACTGATTACAAAAACACTTAAAGGTTTGTCAACGTAATTTAAACATACATAGCATGCTCTGCATAATTTAAACATCCACGACATGTAATGAACAATAAAAATAAAATAAAACGTTCATCGTGGCCCACTCATGGAATCTGCACTTTCCCCGCCTAATCTATTACATAGAATTGCAAAGAACAGATCTTTATAATCTTGAAAATGGGCCTCGCGTGCAGGCACGGACGGATTCAGCAGGCCTCGCGTGCAGGCAGGCACGGACGGACTCGTCAAAAGCAGATTCGGGCTGGAAAAATGGATGCGGCTCGGCCCCGATCACGCGGCTGCCAGCGTCGCGGCGCCTTCTGCGCCTGCGTTGCCGCGCCGCATGCGCCGTCGACCGTTTTCCGTCGTCTCGATCCGGCCGCTGCGTCGCTTTTACTTTTACGAGATAAGATTTACTGAAAATAAATCTAATCTAACCACGGATTTTCTCTTGGTGAAAAACAAAATCCGACAAAATAAAAAGCGAGCCACGATGAGCAGCAGATTCAACAATTAATATATTGCGCGCGTAATAATCAAGCGTGAATTAATCCAGCAGAGCGAGATATCGATCCGGGCTCGATACCAATTATTGGGAAAAACTAGGTTTAGCCCGCCACCGAGGATCTATCTTGGATATTTAATTCACCATACATTGATTATTTACCTATCATGCACCTAAATAATTAATTGCAACACGTTGGTGTTTACTCGTGTTTACCTTTGAATCGACGAGGCGATTGATCGAGACTCGTGCTTTGACCTTACGATCAGTATCCGGTTACCCAATCTCCAACGCCAAGTGAGGGCGATCTATGGAGAATGCTTGAAAAAACACCCTTTGCTCTCACACAATTTTCGAAAACACACACTTGTGTACATGGGTGGACGAAAATTTCTAGTGTTAATGTGTGGATTAACTTTGATTCTATCTCTTACCTCATATTTATAATGCACTACCTTAATCCCATAAGGAAAGGATCTATGCATATACCATAAATATAATAATATCCTTATAGAATAAAGAGAATAAAATCATTCCATAATTACATAATTTTGAAAATTCACTCAATTACAATATATGGACTTTACGTAAATATCTTCCATAATTGATATATGGAATTCACATAAATTTCTTCCATATTTCAATATATGGACTTTACGTAAATTGCTCCATAATTCAATATTTGGACTTAGAAAATTTCTAGTTAATAATATACATTAACCTAGACTTTATCTCTTACCTTATATTCATAATGCATTACCATAATCCCATAAGGAAAGGATCTATGCATATCCCATAAATATAATTATATCCTTGTGGGATAAAGAGAATAAAATCTTTCCTTAGAGAGCATCATAGGCGCCGATTTCTCCTTAGCTCACGGGCACTGGATGGGCCGACCTGGGGATCAAATGCAAGGAATAAAGATGGGCCTCAAATAAATTAATTATCTTATGTTCATTGAACATAAATTAATTTATAAACATTTATTCATGCCACTAGAGAATAAATCTTGACTTACCCCTTTATTACGAAGTTGAGTCGGGCTTGCACTTAGACATTACGAATCCCGTATTTAGGATATCGAGCGTCCATTAATTATTTAGAGCATTTTGACCGCTTAAAATAATTAATATCTTTAATTCATAAGTAGTACCACTCAACCTTATTATTGTACTTGAGCTAACTTCAACTGCGGGGTTTAGTACAATAAACCTTTGAGCTCTTTAAGGGGCGTCATCATCCTAAGCGGATACGGTGACTCGTCTGAGATAACTAGCATGACATACAAGCACCGCCACCACCCGAGATCGCGGAGAATATTGGGTTAGAACATATAACCTCACCCATAACAAGTCAAAGTGATGGTCGACAACTCATACTCACCTAATACCTTATCGAGATTTAGATAATCGTAAGTCACGAGAACTAGGTTCTTCACTCACGGTCGGATAGAAGAACTCATCTCCCGTGATCCTTCAATACGTCGAGAGGCGTGCAAGCATAGACAAGTAACCAAATCAAGTCACTTCTTATCTATACAGTAGCTTTATCTGACAACTCGTCCTCAAGTTGTCTCGGTTTGTGAAACTTTTTATATCTCATTAAGCTTGACCAATCATACAGACTTCTGTGATCTTCTACACACTGTATGATCTAACTTATATATGAGATAAGGGGACACAGATATATGCAATCAAGTAATCAAATCAGATAGGAGATTGTAATAGTGGTAACAGGAAACATTGTATACAAGCTCAACCAAAACTGCTTTCAGTATACAAATCCAACAAAGTCCTCACCGAGTTAGCGGTGGATACTTTCGGGGCGTGGGCATCTGGATATGTTCGAAATTTGAGATATTGTGGGGTTGGATATGTTCCGGGCCGAGTGAGATGTGATGGGCTAGCGGGATACGTTCCGAGCCGTGGTTCTGTGGTTCTATGATGGGACTAACAGTAATAACGGATCAGGTAACGATAAACGAGAAATCTATTTTGCTTACTTAGAAGTGGATTTACGTTTTAAAACCTTCTAAGGTAAGTGCTCTGAACACGGCATCATGAATTTTGATTTATGATAAAAACCCCAGCTGAGTGCGCTAGTACTCATCCCAAACTCTTTTTCAAATGTTTTCACAGATGGAGGAGGGCTGGGCAGGCGGCCGAGGGATTGAGCTGCTGGTTCTTCGTGCTATGCTTCCGCGATGTTGTGTTATACATACATATTCTGTTGTTGATGTATTCTTGTCCCTTTATTTTGCTCTACGATTGGGAATAAGATTTGATATTACGTTATTATGCTATGAGTTTCGACAAGAGCATGCTATGTGGTTGACCGATCTAGTCAACAAGTTATAATGCTATTTTGCTTCCTTGCATTACTTATATTCAATTAAGGTCACATTCATTGAAGTTATGGTATCGATATAATTCTGTTGGTGGATTGTTTACTCACCCATCCCTTCAGGATATGTCCTAGTTATAGAGGAGATACTGCCCGATTTTATGGTCATATCTTCTTATCATGTATGTTTTATGTATCCCTCCCTTCTTCCCCGCTTCTTAACCCCCACCCCTAATCAAACCCCGGCATTCGTGCCTTCCCTTGGGAATTGGGGCATGACAACGTGGTATCAGAGCAGTTTTCCTGGCATTGGGTATCAAAATTTTCTGATATTAAGGTAGTTCATTTGTTTTATATACTGTATGTTCTTGAAATTGAGTGTTTAGAACTTGTTCTTCTAAAGCATTTATCGTCTGACTACCCTCACTCGCGTCGAGCCGTCTCCTTTAAAAGGGGATGAGGTATGTGTTTAATTGATGATGCTTTATGTGGTTATGTGAGCTTGATGTGATCTTAGTTTCATGCGTTCTGGCATGGTAAGAGTTTACGCGATGTAAACGTGATGTGGATGAGATGTAGTTGGATGATGATGTGGACGTGGAAGTGATTGTCGATGGGATGGAAGGGCTTGTGTGGCTGTGATATGAAAATCATTGATATGGTATGATGTGATGTGATTGATATGATCACGAATGGTTGATATGAATGTATGTGTTTACATAGAAATACGTTGTTGGTTGAAAATCTTGTTTATTTTGATAAACGAGTGCTTGTTAGTGAATCCTGTATTTGCTTACGTGATTTTGTTATGAATATCCATATCGATGTTGATGATATGTGTTGAAAGTGAATATGTGTCTGAGACATGATTACCCAGATGACTGGGGCGGAAAAGGACAACGTGAATATTTGTTGTTGTTTTATGATGAACTAACATGTAGGTTTATGGATATTCAGTGGCCCAGACAACATTGGTTAAGATCCCACAGGATGGATGAGCAGATCCGTAAGTTCAGGGAATGTACCAGGAATGTCCATGAGCCGTTAGGAGTGTTTCTGGGAAGATTTGTTGGTTTATGGAGGAAGATTCGAGACAGTGGGAAAGTATCGAGTATGAGGCCTACTACTGGGATGACGGAGAGGCTACCAACAGGTTGGCGACCATGGGCGAAAGGCGAGTGCGTGATGTTCCGTCGGGATCTGTCACGGGCACCTTACCTTGGATTTCACCGAGTTCACTACTCGAGTGTGGAGCAGTGGACCGATCATCGAGCATACCTTACGAGGCGAGATGTGATAGCGAGGCATGTTTGAGGGCGATCAGTTGATGAGAGGGATGATGTTCACGAGGAGCCTTTGGGGGCGACCATCGCTAGGCGATCGCCGATCCATCGGGATCGCGGTCACTACACCTCCATCTACGACCTTCACCTTCCGGAGGTTCGTAACGATTTGGCGAGGACCTCCCGGTGAGAGATGATCCACCCATCCGTGGTAGAAGAGGCCGGGATCGAATCATAGTGCCACCGGCCAGTATCAAGTTGGCATCCCGGGAAGGAGATTCTGAGGAGGAGGAAGACCCAGAGGAGAATGAGGAGGACAGTGGGGACTCAGAGGATCTGGTAATTCAGATAGTGGATGACTCGGATGGGATCGAGCATGTAGAAGAAGGGCAAGCGCCAGAGACTGGAACCCAGGAACAGTATTCACCTGAGACTCAGGCGATCGGAGCATATCTTGGATTGGACCATACTCACGAGAGGCTTGCTACCATGCGGGATCATTTCACCGGCAAAGAGCCGAGTCAGAGCCCCGATAGGAAGAGAGAGATGAAGAGGAAAGGAGAATGGATCGGTGATGTGAGCAGGAGCGATGATCACGGATATGGAGGGCGAGATCTAGGTAGTCGGTGTGTGCGGTGAAAGTCGCAGAGTCTGCTATCGCACGAGACAGAGCGACATATTTTAGCGATGCGAGTCGATTCTTTTGCTCATATCTAACCTTTTGACAGACATACCTATGATCTTATATTGTGACAGTCCTTCATGGACACTTGGATAATACTGATACTAACGCTGTCTATGATAGGATGTTTATGCCTTAATGCTTGTATGTGATATGAGCTATGTGATGATGTTATGTGGGATGCATAACGATGATGTGTTGACAGGTTGCATGATTATATGTGATTGTGATATGTGACATATGTGATGATATGTGATTGTGGGTGATGATATATGTTATGCGATGATACACGGTTATCTATGCGAAAGTGATTCTAATGTTTCAACGCCGATGCGAATGCGAGAACAAGGAACGGAGGAACAATAACGTGGAAGAAGCCCGAGAACCACCTTTGGTTTGGCATGCGATCGAGAGTTTTCGTGGGTAGAATCCCCTACATTCGACGGTCTCGCGAATCGATCGACATGAATTGTGAATTGGATACGATCCACGAAAGGATCTTGAATACATCGGGCCGAAGAAGCGAGAAAAGCTAAATTATGCGATCTTTCACCAACCGATGAGGCGATTTACGGTGGGAATCGTGAGGAGGACCACAACACCGTGATAGTGGGGAAGGTATATGTGGGAAGATTTCAAGGAAGAACTCATGGAAAGCACGAGCACCGGCGCTTTCTGATGAGAGAAGGCAAACGAGTTCGAAATCTTCGCGTCGAGGAGAAGGACGGTCATCGAGTGCGATAGCTCGTTCAATCGCTGTCGCGTTCGCTCACGCACTGTCGGCACCGAGGTTGCCAGCGCAGCGAGTTCGAGAGAGGACTCAGGCCGAGATTGGAATTTTGCTCGTCGGTCGGGAGATCGGTGTATTCACGGTCCTTGAACAGGACTTTAAACATTGAGTCAATGTTGCCCAGAGAAAACGATGCCACAGACAGCCGGTGACGGAGGAAGAGGCAAGAGAAATGGGAAGATCGGGGAGAGAGCAATCGGTGTTCGAGGAACGAGGCGGTCTAGTGATTCCGAGGAATCATGTATTCGGAGAGAGAAAAGCAACCTTGGGAAGGAATTTCCAACCCATGCGGCGGTGGGGCGGCGGTGTGGAAAAGCCTTGGTGCGAAAATGCCGGAGGAATCACTTGGGCGAGTGCGAGGCAAGGTAGCGTCGAGTGTTACGGTTGTAGGAAGTGCGGACATTATGCTCGAGATTGTCCATTGATAGGAGGGCGGCCGATGCAGCCGCCTTGATGAGGCAAGAAAGCAAGCTCCGTAGAGGGCGAACAAAGCTCACACGAGGATGAACCACGGAGGCAGGAGGTCATCGAGGCCGGCAAACCAAAGGCCACCACTGACAAGCCGGGGTGTACGCTTGAATCGTGACAAGCAGCACAAGCTCCGAAAAACTTGCGGTATAATCCATATGAGTCCCCACACTTATCCATTTGCTTGTCCTCAAGCAAAGTCTATACTAATAAGAGTCGAAAGATAACTCATGCAACTTTACCCTTATTCTAATCAATCAAACCTTATTGCATTTCCCACACTTGGTGCTTACAATTCAAAGATAATGTGAAATAAATCAAAAACGACAATTGACTTCCAATAAATAAAAAGGTAATCTCGCTCGGATCCAACTCTCCGTTAGGGGTGAACTAACTAATGTGGTCACCTTTAGCAACAAGTTTCTTTTATAAAGCACAAAGAATGTTTTATGATTTTGGAACAATATTGAAAGGTGAACTCTCGATGAATTGAGTCTCCTAACGTGGTTTCCATGTCCATTTCTCAATTTACGAGAAAGAGGGATGTAATCCCATCCTCCATTTCAACAATCTCAACAAATAAGCGGAGTTTTCATTCTCCTCATTTCTTCTTCTTTTCACATTTTTTTTTTTTTTATATATATATATAAAATGAAACAAGTATATAGGCAACCACAATGTTAACACTCCCTAACATTAGCGGACAAATCACATCAATTTTCCCCTATTCATTTTCTATCAATCACGCCTCGTCAATTCACATTATACTCAAATCATATATCACCAAAAGT
The DNA here is from genome assembly GCA_036937905.1 of Salvia rosmarinus. Lineage (NCBI taxonomy): Eukaryota > Viridiplantae > Streptophyta > Magnoliopsida > Lamiales > Lamiaceae > Salvia > Salvia rosmarinus. The sequence goes on along the minus strand of CM072821.1, from coordinate 43,105,559 downwards.
TTGAAAATCCAATCGGTTTGACTAATATCACGAGCTCGGTTGCACAAATCAAGATCCTAACTTATTCGCATAGACACAAACTCAAGTCAAACAATCAAAATAAGCATCGGGCACAACATTAAGCATACAAAACAATATAACACGCACACAAAAGCGAGCAAACATCCCCACACTTAAATCGAGACCATGTCCCGATGCTCAAAACATTAAAAGCTCAAAATAACCATAGAGGATGATACTTCCTCGATAATCGGCAGATATGCGATGTAAAGTTGGAGCATCACGGCCATCTCGGCTGCGACAACTTTCCGGATCCGAGCAAAACAAACTCAACAACAAGATAGATCAACAAGAACAACAAAACAAGACGAAAGAAAGAAAGAAAGAAAAACAAAATAAAAACACCGTGGGTAACTCCCACGAAGTACTCAGTTTAACGTCGTGAGCACGACGTAAACCAGACAACAACGGACTATCCATAGTCCTTCACCTGCAGGAATACCATCTCGACCAGAGCATCAATAGTAACCATATATGCACAAAGAACAGTAAAGAAAGAAAATAACAAATCATTTAAGCTCAAGTCGAACATCCTATTCTCCAAAGTGAAATAGATAATTTCAATTCCCAAAGCACAATACTTTGGAGAATTAGGATGTTGACAAATTATTGAAGTTACCTCAACCTTTGTTATCATTGTGTCCTCCTCTGGGATCCAGTACTCCAATTGTTGAGGTAGTGCAATCACTTCCAGAGCGGGCTTTGGCATTCGAGTATCTTCAAGTGCCCATTCTTTCTCCATCCTCTCTTCATCCTCCTCCACGTGCTTGGGTAGTTCTATCACCTCAGTGGGTTACGGCGTGTCATCAATTTCGTGTACCCACTCTTCCTCGTCAACCATCACGGTAACCACTTCCGTGGCTCGATTATGCTCCTCATCCTCACGTGCCCATTCTTCATCAATTTCCACCTCCTCTGGCTGCAGCAGCTCTTCAGGTGTCTCTTCCACCCAATTCTCAATAATTGGGTTACTTTCTAGAATTGTGACCGCCTGGATCTGCTCGGATTGGTTTGGAGGTTCCTCCATTCTTCGTGACTCTCTTAAGCTGAGCTATTTACATGCCCCGCTTGCGTCTCCAAACGCTGAGATGAGGTATTTGCAGCATCCATTTTGTTAAGTAACATATCCATTCGTGGGGTGAACGAATCCTCAAATGATGACCTCTGCGGTGGTGATGCGTGTGGTGGTGAATAATACTCCTGCTGCTGGTCGTACCCTTCATTCTTTGTGGAGGCTGTGGCTCTGTGGATCACACCATTCATAACAGGTTGTGGGTTCCAATATTCGGGTCGGTTGTGATTCCCACCATTCGATCTGGATCGAGGTGGTATGCTGCCTGCTGGTATGAATATTGAGGTGGAGGTGGTTGCTCTGGGTATGAATATTGCGGCGGAGGTGGTTGCTCCCAATAAGGATCATAGGCATCCGCTCATAGCTCAGCGGATATTCCTCGGAAAAATCAAATTGGGCTCCTTCTTCGGAAGAAGAATTCGCCCAAAACATTGAACTTTCCTCCCCCCAGCCTGCTTGACCACATTCGTACTGTTGGTAACCCTGCATTAACAGACACCAACAACAAAAACAAGATTACACGCACCAGGGGGAGAAAATAATCAAACAGAAAGAAAAGAAAAGCAGAAAACAAACAACACAAACAATCGCCTAAAGTTTTCCCGACAGCGGCGCCAAAATTGATCGAGCTAAAACACACTCAAATTCACTCGCAATAAATGCGAGGTAATCGTGGCGTGATAAGTTAACACGAGTCGTCTCTCGAGGAAAACTTAAGGGGCCATTGTTAGGTGTTACATGTAAAGACGATTAAAACCTAAACATTCTAATGCCAACGGGGTTGAACATGCAAGAATTGAAATCGAGAAATAAACAGCAATCCTAAGCCGTGGATTGTCAATCCCGAAAGCTATACTAATAAGCGATAAATCTAAACCGGGGTTGTCAATCCCTAGTTGAGCTCTAAAGCGATAAATCAAAAACGATAAACAAAAGCATATGCAATCATATTATTCATAGGGTTTGTCAATCCCTAATCTAAATCTAATTGCAAATAAGCGAAAGCGATAAATCATTAAGCGATTAAATTGATAGAAACACGAGAACACTTCATTGTCACTTATGAAATTGAATCCCATAGAAACCATCAAACAAAACACTATGAAATTGATTGAGCAAAAGCAGATGAATCAAAGCATGAAGCGATAATCTAAATTATTCGAGAATGAAAATGAAAGCAGGAATTAAATCTAAGAAATTATCATTTGTTGTTGTCGTCAAGAAACTGGAAATCAATGGTGAAGAAGCGACCCAGTCAGCATGGCTGGTGAAACAAAATAATCGAACCCCGCTAAATGACCTAGCGCAAATATATATATTAAGTCGATCGGCGCCGATTCGTGGCGAGCGCACGCTTGAAAACATACGCCTTGAGCGTAACGCGGTTCACTTGGAACGCATTTGGGCGGTGAGCTGAACGACGCGTCGATGGGGGAGAGAGCGCTGGTGCACGGGTGAGTGAGCCTTTCAGACAGTCTTGGTGGTGGCGGCTGAGGCGGGTGGGCAGGCGGCGGGCGCAGGGCAGCAAGGGCGTGTGGGGTAGGGCGCGGCTGGGCGGAAGGCGGTGCAGGCGAGTGCTCACAGGCGGACACGCGAGCGAGGCAGCGTGGCATCTGTGAGGTGGCGCGGCTTGGCTGGCGGCGCAGCAGCCAGCCGGACGGACGTCTTGGAGGAATGGGCGGGCGAGCGCTTCGCGGTCGAGAAGGTGGCCTTGGCTGGCCTTGAGCCGGAGGTAAAATGGGCGCGCTCAGACCCGGCGCGTGGGTGGCCGAGTGACGCGGCGGCGCTGGTGCGGCTGGCGGCGGCGGCGGCGCAGCGGGCGCTCGCGCTGCCTGCACGCGGCGCGACTCGACATTTGGCTCCGTTCTCTCGCGTCCGAACTCCGATTACAAACCGTTTGTGCCTACGAACTCGCCGAAATGCACTTCAATAATATATGATCCTTGGCAGATCCAATTCATCCTATTTTATGCCGTTTTCTACAAAACATCCAGACGAACGAAGTATGTCCGAATCGATAAATATTAATCGAACCAAAGGCATAAATAGGACAAACCATAGAAAATGACATGTAAAACAATACCAAGAATCATCACAAAATCATACCAAACAAGTGATATACCCGTTTTCGCTTTGTTTGATATAGGAGCCTCACATTCTTTCGTTCGAGAATCACGTGTGAGAGGTTGGGTTTGGTACCCAAGGAATCACAGTACCTAGAAATTAGCATCCCATCGGGAAGTGCTAAAGACAAAGAGATATGCCGAACCGGGAGGTAGATATCGTGAGCGGAAGGTCTATGTCGATTTGCATGTCATCGGAATGGAAGATTTCGTTGTCATCTTTGGCATGGATTAGTTGGAAAAGCACAGTGGCAACTATACGTTGTCTCGAGAGAGAAGTTGCTTTTCAAACAGCCAAATAAGTGGAAATTTGCTTCCAAGGCATAAGGATGGGTGTTTACGCGTCGATGATCTCAAAGACCAAGGCGGTGAGGATGATCGGGGAAGGAAGGTCGTCAAACTTTCTTGGTAAGTTTGACAGGCATCAAGAGCGCAAACAGTTGCAAGAGGAGCCAGTGGTGTGTGAATATCCGGATGTGTTTCCAGAGGACTTGCCAGGCTTGCCGCCTGATAGATAAGTGGAATTCACTATTGATCTGGAACCAGGAGTAGCGCCAGTATCAAAGGCACCTAAAGAATTGCAAGAACTAAAAGCGCAGTTGCAGGAGTTGTTGGATCTAGGTTTTATTCAGACTAGCGTGTCGCCGTGGGGAGCGCCAGTTCTGTTCGTCAAAAAGAAGGATGGGTCAATGCGGATGTGCATTGACTACAGAGAGCTGAATAAGCTGATGATCAAGAACATATATCCTCTTCCTAGGATCGACGATCTGTTTGACCAGCTCAAAGGAGCGAGTGTCTTCTCTAAGATCGATTTGAGGTCAGGCTACCATCAGCTGAAGATCACGAAGGAGGACATTGTGAAAACCGCGTTTAGAACGAGGTATGGGCACTACGAGTTCATCGTGATGCCGTTTGGTTTGACCAATGTGCCAGCAGTCTTCATGGATCTGATGAATCGAGTTTTCCGTCGATGCACGGATAGTTTCGTCTTTGTTTTTATCGATGATATTCTCGTCTATTCCAAGTACACCTCTGTACCGTTCTGGAAACATTACGAGACGAGAGGTTGTATGCCAAGTATAGTAAGTGCGAGTTTTGGCTCAGAGAAGTGATGTTCTTTGGACATATCATGTCTATGAAGGAATCAAAGTCGACCCAGATGAAGGTTGAGCGATAAAGTAAGCGGAAGGTTCAACTAATGCCAGCGAGGTTCAAGCTTTCTAGGCTTGGCGGGGTATTATAGGCGTTTCATCGAAGGGTTTTCAAAGTTGGCAAGGCCGATGACGCAATGACGTGAAATGAATCAAGTTTTCATGGTCGAAGCTTGTGAAACAAGTTTTCGTGAGTTGAAGAAAAAGCTAACAACCGCCCGGTGTTAGGCATGCTTGGGAAGAAATGTCGATCGCCACTTTATTGGGACGAAGTGGGCGAGAGAAAGAGGTTAGGACCAGAAATGGTTCAGCAGACGGTCGAGGTTATCGATCAGATCAAGCGAAGGATCAAGGAAGCTCAGGACAAGCAGAAGTCCTATGCGGATAAGCGTCGTACGGATCTTCAGTTCATGGTCGGAGATCGCGTTTTCCTTAACGTTTCCTTAAGGTAAGTGCTCTGAACACAGCATCATGAATTTTGATTTATGATAAAAACCCCAGCTGAGTGTGCTAGTACTCACCCCAAACTCTTTTTCAAATGTTTTCATAGATGGAGAAGGGTTGGACGGGCGACGCTGAGGGGTTGAGCTGCGAATTCTTCGTGCTAAGCTTCCGCGATGTAGTGTTATACATACATATTCTGTTGTTGATGTATTCTTGTCACTTTATTTTTCTCTACGATTGGGAACAACATTTGCTATTATGTTATTATGCTGTGAGTCTCGACAAGAGCATGTTATGTGGTTGACCGGTCTAGTCAACAGGTTGTAATGCTATTTTGCTTCCTTACATTACTTATATTCAATCAAGTTCACGTTCATTGAAGTTATGGTGTCGATATAATTCTGTTGGTGGATTGTTTGCTCACCCCTCCATTCAGGATATGTCCTAGTTATAGAGGAGATGCAGCCCGATTTTATGGTCATATCTTCTTATCATGTATGCTTTATGTATCCCTCCCTTCTTCCCCGCTTCTTAACCCCCAGCCCTAATCACACCCCGGCATTCGTGCCTTCTCTCGGGAATTGGGGCGTGACAAAGCTTATTTGAGATTTATAAAGTTGAGAAGGTGAAAATTTAAATTTTGTGTACATGTTCATGTTGAAGTGAATTCATGCTTTAAATAAGTTATACTATGTGATCTTAATTGATTAGAAATTATTTATAAACCTAAAGTATAATAATAATAAGAAAAATGATATTTCAAAAATGTTGATGGTCGATTACTTGAACGGTAATGAAAAGTTTAAGTTAGGCGATTAATTAAAAATTTATGTATAAGTAACTTAAGAAAAGAAATAAAGTGTTTATGTAAAGAAAAGAATGTGAATTTAGTTTACTAAAGTATAATTACAAAAATTATCAATCGTTCCATTGATACCAATGTAGACTCGTAAGAGTCGAATAAATAAATATGTGAAGAAATTTTAAAGAATAGAAGGATGCAATGACCCGAAAGATTTAAAATTCTTATAGGTGAAAGTTTAGACGAAAGTGTCTAAACAAAACATAAGAAGAAAATGAATGAATAAGAGGAAATTTATATATGTTTGATAGATAAGAAATGTCCTTTATCTGAGTACTGAAATTATCAATTAACTTAAGGTACATCGAAAAAGGACAAGGCGATTAAAGATGAAGAAGAAGAAGAGAAAGGGAAGTTTATTAAACTGACCGAGTAAAGTCTACAGGTGGGCTTTCTAACGAAATATAGCACATGCTAAATTTTATAATTTCATTATATGTTGCATGTCATTTGAAAAATGTTGACTTGCCAAAAATTTGAGCATGAGCATGATGCATTACCTATCCACGGAAAAATGAAGAACGAAAAGAAAGAAAGAAAGAAAGAAAGAAAGAAAGAAAGAAAAGAAAGAAAGTATGAATGAAAGAATGGACCGACGTCGGTTATGATATGGACCTTCGGGTCAAGGTGTTTGAGAAGGAGGCCTACTTCTCAACACAATGAAAGTACGTGGATATGGGAAGAGAAAGATGTCTGCAGACAAAGATCATGCATATGCATTTGTTTTAATCTTATGAAAATGAAAGCAAGTAAGTATGTTTTACTCTAGGATGGCAAGGACTCGATCTACTAGACCGAGACCTCTCACGATTGGGCGACCGACCAATTCTGAATATCGAATGAAGAAACATCGAATCTAATAGAATTTTTAGATAGATTCCTAGAGTCATTGATGCAAGCTAGGGATTTCTTGATATGATTTGGGATGGTATATTGCGCCTAATGCGGGTTACGCCTTGGGATGGCGAGGAATGGGCAGATGTAGTTGCCCTAGACTACATTGCTGAATATTGTAGTTTCGTGGAGTTTCCGGGATTTATGGATATTATTCGTAGACAGTATCACGCTACTCGGAGTCCTCCTCTTGGTAACTACCCTCCGGTGGAAGGTTTTGTTTTTACCGTGTATAATATCTTATCATCAGATATTTCTATTGAAAGTAATGAACCTCAGTTTGAGGTAGGCGAATCTAGTACTTCTGCCGTTGTAGATTTAACCGTCTCTGAATGTTTAATGGATATCTCTTATACTTCTATTTATGAAGATCAGATTGTACCAGTTGATACTACCACCTCATCTGATCAGCTTACCCTTGTTGATATCACTACTTCTTTCGAGCTCAGCCCTATTGTCCCCGATGATCATCTAACTTTTCTTGAAGAAAAAATTCCTCTTGAAAAGCCCGAGTATGTTGACCTTGCCTTTGATATGGACGCCATCGATTTAAGATGGTATGATCACTTAATTGTCATAAATGTCTCTCCACTCTGGGCTGTACCCTATGAGTCTCCACCTAAAACCCACCCACTTTTCTCTTCGAAGAAACGGAGGCTGGATCATCCAGGCCAGCTGGTGTCACACGATCTTTTAAATATGAACCCGAGTTCTTACAAACTGTTGGTACTACCCAATTACAGCACCTTCACTAAGTGATATGCCATTTATAACGGACCCTTCTCGTCTTGATACTGAGATCAGATATTCCCATTCTACCTCCTTTGCTAATCGTTCTTCTAAACTTCCACCAGAGGATGAATGTATTGAGGAGGTATCGGATGAAGAGAATATGGAAGATGTACCAGATGTGGACGTAGGAGTAGAAGAGATGGATGAAGAAAATGAGATGTTTGGCCCTGGCAATGGAGATGATACGGTACCAAGGATGGATTACAAGTTAGATGGAAATAAATGAGTGATGTTGTACATTTGTGAATAGATAGTTGGGTAGGACTGATGTAAATAGCTACGGATGCATAAAGTTTAACCTAGTTAGTGTGTAGTATGGTATACTAACCGGAATAGTTTCGATGCCTACCCTGCTAAGGCAAAATTTTCCTTTATGTAAAAGTCCTCTAAGAGGCAATTCTCCCATGATATAAACGAAGAAAATTTAAGATACCCACATTGAGTTGAATATTGATTTTCTTATTTACCTTCGAATCTATTGTTTATGCAATTGTACGAGTTCATTTACATGTAACCCTATTTGCTAAACATGACATTTTACTTGATTTCTTCTAAATTTCTTGCCTACATACTGCATATATATTGTTCTCATTAACCTGAAATGCAGTATGCCGCCAAGACATCGAAATTGAATTCATGTAGTAGAAGAACAAGAAAGTGAAAATATACCTCAACCTACCCTTGAACCCACCCCTCCTCCAACAACTCGAAAAATTTCTGAATTATTCCTTCGACAAAATCCACCATCTTTCAGTGGAATTGGTAATCCTGGCGAAGCAGAGGAATGGATTCGGGCTATGGAAAGAATCTTTAAATTTTAGAATGCTCGGATAAGGAATGCCTTTGTGCATTTCCTTTTAATTGAAGGACCACGACTTACGGTGGGAATCACGCTAGAAGACCCTCACTTCTGAAAGAATGGAAAATTTCACTTGGGAACAATTTAAAGAAGAGTTGTTTGTGAAATATATTCCTCGCAGTTACAAGAAACAGAAAGAAATCGAGCTTATGAATTTGAAACAAGGAAAGAAAACATTGGTAGAATAAGATAAGGAATTTTGCAATCTATCCGTTATGCTCCATTATAAGATAGAAACCGACGAGAAGATGGCCAAACTATTTCGTTTGGGTTTCGACAAGAACTTAGAGTTATCTGGCAAGCCTACCTACCCTATCATATGTTGGGACGTTGAACAGGGCTTTAGACATGGAATTGGATCTGCAGTTGGAAAAGATGGCCCCCGAATCAAATCCCACCCCATCTCAAAATCAAACTCCACAAAAGATGATGCCCCAAAATCAAAGGTTCAAAAGAAAACAAAGATGGGAAACAAGAGATTTCCCAAATAAGAAACCTCGCAAAGACCAAACCAATTTGTTCCAAGCTTTTTCCGACCACCCTTTCAAAATCAATCCCAAATGATTCCAATTCCACCCACGATACCTGTGTGCCCGAGGTGTAATAAAGCTCATGTCGGAGTTTGTAGATGGGGCACTAATAGTTGTTACAATTGTGTCCAAGTAGGTCATTATGCTAACAACTGCCCAACTAGACAAAGATCGACAGAAAGTGGAAGAAGGTCAACTTCCGCTAAATAAGTGCCACAAATGAAAGCTATAGGTGGTAATTTTCAACAGCAAAACCGGTCAACGTCTGCACCTCAATATCAGATGATTTTACCACCTCAGCCTCAGCAAACTCAACCTCAATATCAGAGGGCGTTCGCCTTGAACCCAAGGCGACATGAACAGAATGCTGGAAATTTGGCAGGTAGGGGAACAATAAATGGCATACCTGTTATAATTCTCTTTGATACTAGAGCTTCGCATTCTTTTATTTCTGCGACATGCATAGATGTTTTTAAGCTGAACATAGAGCGAAGTGACCAAGATTTAAAAGTGATGACTCCTTTAGGTAAATCCACAATAATTTCCCACGTATGTTCCGACTTAGAATTTGAGTTAGGAACTCTTAAATTGAAAGCAAGAACCTTACGAGTAATATCAACGTGGGACGTGGATATTATCTTAGGAATGGATTGATTAACAGAAAATTTTTCTGTAATTCGATGCGAACGACGGGAAATTTCGTTCCATCATCTAGGAAAAGAACCTACCCATTTTTATGGAGTTGAGATGAAAGGAAAAAAGAGTTCCCATAATCTCAGCATTTCATGCTGAGAAATTGATGAGGAAAAAGGAGACTTGTGCCTATTTTGTATATTTGAACATTGATGATAATAAGGAAAGACGATTAGAGGATGTGCCGATAGTTTAGGAATACCTAGATGTTTTCCCTGAAATATTACCGAGATTACCGCAAGATAGACAATTGGAATTTATAATTGATTTAGAACCCGGATCGGCACCTATTTCAAAAGCGCCTTACCGTATGGCACCCAAAGAGTTACAAGAATTGAAAATCCAACTTCAAGAACTCTTAGACTTGGGATTTATTCGACCCAGTGTGTCTCCATGGGGAGCACCTGTCTTGTTCATGAAGAAGAAGGATGGAACCCTGAGAATGTGCATAGACTATAGAGAATTGAACAAGCTAATCTTGAAAAATAAATATCCGTTACCTCGGATGGACGATCTATTTGATAAATTGAAGGGAGCTAGTATTTTCTCTAAGATTGATCTAAGATTAGGGTATCATCAGTTAAAAATTCGATCAGAAGATATTCCTAAGACTGCTTTTCGAACACGATATGGTCAATATGAATTTGTAGTAATGCCTTTTGGATTAACAAATGCTCCTGCCGTGTTTATGGACTTGATGAATAGTGTTTTTCACGATTACCTCGATAAATTTGTCCTAGTTTTTATCGATGATATTCTTGTATACTCAAAAGACGAACAAGAACATGAGAGGCATCTAAGAGTTGTATTAGAAACTCTAAGAGCTGAAAAGCTATACGCCAAATTTAGTAAATGCGAATTTTGATTGAAAGAGGTGAATTTTCTTGGACATATCGTATCAGCAGAGGGAGTAAAAGTGGATCCTACTAAGGTGTAGGCTGTACAAGAATGGAAATCACCTACAACGTCGAATGAAATTCAAAATTTCTTAGGTCTGGCAAGCTACTATCGGCGATTTATTGAAGAATTTTCTAAAATTGCGAGACCAATGACTCAATTACTCCGGAAGGGAGTAAAGTTTCAATTGACCAAGGAATGTGAAGAAAGTTTTCAAGAACTTAAAAAGCGATTAACTACAGCACCGGTATTGACAGTACCAGAACCAGATCAAGGATTTACCCTTTATACCGATGCGTCAAAGAATGGACTGGGATGCGTACTCATGCAGGAACAAAAAGTCATCACTTATGCTTCACGGCAGCTGAGACCGTACGAACTTAACTATCCAACGCATGATTTAGAATTAGCTGCGGTGGTCCATGCGCTAAAAATTTGGAGGCACTATTTGTATGGTTCGAGATGCGAATTTTTCACAGATCATAAGAGTTTAAAGTACTTCTTTGAGCAAAAAGATTTGAACATGCGTCAAAGAAGGTGGCTTGAACTCGTTAAAGATTATGACTGTGAAATTAAATATCACCCTGGAAAAGTGAACGTGGTAGCAGATGCTTTGAGTCGAAAAAGTCAAGGACACTTAGGAATGATCCTTACTCAAGAACATGAATTAATCAAAGATTTCAAGAAATTGAGGATAGAAGTAGTACTTCCACCAGATACCACCGAGAGTATCATATCTATGCTAGTGGTTATACCAGACTTAAGGACGAGGATCATAAATGCTCAACGACAAGATGAACAACTAGAAAAGTTGCGAACTAAAATCAGAACGAAGGGATTACAAGATTATTGTGAAGCCGGGACAATGCAATCATGTTAGAAATAGAATTATGGTACCCAACAACCGGGAGTGAAAGATGAAATCATGAGTGAAGCTCATAACTCGCTTTATCGTCGATCCAGAAGCACAAAGATGTATTAAGATCTTAAACAACAATTCGTGTGGACAGGAATGAAGCAAGAGATAGCATCATTCGTGGAGCGATGTCTAGCATGTCAACAAGTTAAAGCTCTACATCAACGACCATATGGAAAGCTACAACCTCTAGAGATTCTGAATGGAAATGGGACCATATAGCCATGGATTTTGTAACAGGACTGCCAAGATCAAAGCGTGGAAATACTGCCATATGGGTAATCGTTGACCGTCTTACCAAATGCGCTCATTTTATTCCAATTCCTGTTATATATGGAGCTAATAAATTAGCCCATATATATGTTCACGAAATAATGCGGTTACATGGGTACATGTATCTATCACTTCAGATAGAGACTCCAAATTCACCTCGTGATTTTGGTCGAGTTTCAAGAGGAGTTAGGGACATAATTGAATTTTAGTACCGCTTTCCACCCTCAAGCGGATGGTCAGACGGAAAGAACTATTCAAACGCTTGAGGACATGCTCCGAACCGTAGTACTCGACCGAGGCGAACAATGGGAACAAGCCTTACCGTTAGTTGAATTTGCTTATAACAATAGTTATCAAGCTACAATCAATATGGCAACATACGAAGCTCTATACGATAAGAAATGCAGATCGCCTCTCTATAGGGACGAAGTCGGAGAAAGAAATGTATTAGGACCGGAAGCCATCGAAGAAATGATCGAAATCGTACGACAAATCAAGAAGAGAATTCAATAAGATCAAGATCGTCAAAAATTGTACGTAGATGTTCGCCGTATAGAACTCAGCTTCGAAATTGGTGACAAAGTTTTCCTAAAGGTTTCTCCAACCAAAGGCGTACATCGATTCGGAATAAAGGGGAAACTGAAACTGAGATTTATAGGACCGTACGAAGTCTTGGAAAGAATCGGCCCTGCAGCATACAGGCTTGTTTTGCCACCAAACTTTGGCACCGTACATAACATGTTCCATGTGTCGCAATTACAAAAATATTTGTTCGACCCAAACACATCATTTATCAAGAAGAAATAGTTCTGAGCGAATCTAAGCTACGAAGAAAGACTAGAGTGTATTCGAGATCGAAAAGAACATTAACTAAGGAATAAATCTATTCCTTTGGTTAAAGTACAGTGGAAACATCATGGCTCAGAGGAAGCGACATGGGAACTAGAAGAGCAAATGAAACAGAAGTATCCCGAATTGTTTATCTAAGGTACTAAATTTCGGGACGAAATTTTTTTAAGGGGGGGGAATGTAATACCCCAAACTTTTAATTAGTGATTTGTTAACGATTAAGGTTAAACAGGGCATTGCATCCTTAATAAGAAAGAAAATAAATATGCTTAAGATCTAAATTATATAATTTCATTTAGTAAAGTGAAATGTGATCAACAATTCAATTCTAAATTTTGAGTAAAAGATTTTGTTTAGAAATTCAAATTATTATGTAGATTGATTATTTGATCTTAATGATCAAATAAATGCTATAACCATAGAAAAGTTTAAATTATGCTATTATATGTACCAAATTCTCATGCTATATAGTAAATATAATTTTAAGAATATGAGATTATAATGTGATTAGTTTTACTTCCTAAAGTAATGAAAACAAGAAAATAAGTCATATGTATAAAATTAGTATCATTAAATAAAATATCTATACATATCATATTATTAATATTAAGTTGGATATGAATTTAAGAGCATTTAATGAAGAATGCTCTAGAAAAATGATGAGTAAGCATACATTAAATGAAAACTTGGAGAATAAGTATATATTAAATTAAATTAAAAATAAATAGAATTTGTTATATAAATATATCACTCCATACTATTCAAACTCTTAAAATCTTCCATTTTGCTCTCTAAAATTTGAAATACACACTAGCACTCACACTTGGGAAAAAATTATCAAGTCATTTTCTTCCAATTCTTTCACTTTCAAGTTGAAAGAAGGTATAATCTAACTTTTCTTTAATCTTTGAGCTTAATTAATGTTGTAAAAATGTGAAAATGTTGATGATGTTAGATTGAAGGATTAAGTGTTATGTGATGATTGTTGGTAAATATTGATGATATATGATGATATTGATGAATTAGTGTAGAAGTAATGAAGTATTGATGAATTAATTGTAATATTTCAGTTGAAATTAGAACACCCTAGTTGTTGAGTTTTGAATTAAAGTGATTATATGTTGATGATAGGTTGGAAATTAGTTTGTAATTATGTGTTTAAACATGTTTAGGTAAGTAATTTGAAAGAAAATCTAACAAAAAATAAATTTAGAAAATATATGTATATTTTTGAAAATTTTGAAAATTTGGAGAAGTGATATGTTGATTTTTTTTTTCTTCAATTAACTAGATATATAAGTTTATTATGATGATTTAAGCATTATGTGAATTAATTAGAAATTTCAAAAATAATATGTGAAAAGTGGAAAATTTTAGTTTACATGCTTAGTTGACAAGTTCATGCTAAAGTTGAAATATGTTGTTGCCATTGTTGTTTAAGGTTAATATATGATAATTAGATGAGAAATTGAAAGAAAGTTGAAGAAAAATATGGTTTATATATATAGTAGGATTTTCGAAAATTTTGAAAGAAAAAGGGGAAACTTAAAGGTTTATGTTATTCTTTATAAATGATATGGATTATGAATTTATTATGTAAGTAAGGCCTAATGAAGCTTATTTGAGATTTATAAAGTTGAGAAGGTGAAAATTTAAAGTTTGCGTACATGTTCATGTTGAAGTGAATTCATGCTTTAAATAAGTTATATTATGTGATCTTAATTGATTAGAAATGATTTATAAACCTAAAGTATAACAATAATAAGAAAAATGATATTTCAAATATGTTGATGGTCTATTACTTGAACGGTAATGAAAAAAAGTTATGTATAAGTAACTTAAGAAAAGAAATAAAGTGTTTATGTAAAGAAAAGAATGTGAATTTAGTTTACTAAAGTATAATTACAAAAATTATCAATCGTTCCATTGATACCAATGTAGACTCGTAAGAGTCGAATAAATAAATATTTGAAGAAAGTTTAAAGAATAGAATGATGCAATGACCCGAAAGATTTAAAATTATTATAGGTGAAAGTTTAGACGAAAGTGTCTAAACAAAAAATAAGAAGAAAAAGAATGAATAAGAGGAAATTTATATATGTTTGATAGATAAGAAATGCCCTTTATCCGAGTGCGATATTATCAATTAACTTAAGGTACATCGAAAAGGGCAAGGCGATCAAAGAGGAAGAAGAAGAAAGAAAGGAAGTTTATTAAACTTACCGAGTAAAGTCTGGTGGGCTTTCTAACAAAATATATACGTGCTAAATTTTATAATTTCATTATATGTTGCATGTCATTTGAAAATGTTGACTTGCGAAATTTGAGCATGAGCATGATGCATTACCTATCCACGGAAAAGAAAGAAGGAAAAGAAAGATAGAAAGAAGAAAGAAAGAAAGAAAGTATGAATGAAAGAATGTACCGACCTCGGTTATGATATGGACCTTACGGTTAAGGTGTTTGAGAAGGAGGCATACTTCTCAACACAATGAAAATGCGTGGATATGGGAAGAGAAAGATGTCTGCAGACAAAGATCATGCATATGCATTTGTTTTAATGCTCGAAAATGAAAGCAAGTAAGTGATTTAATCGAAAAGCATGCATGGTGTTTTCACTAAAACCCCCGTAATGCAAAGTCATGGCAAGTCGATCTTATAGCTCTAAGAGCAAAATTTTAAATGTTTCGGCATGTTTTCCTTTGAGTGTTTATGTACTCACGCCCTGCATGTATTTCTAAACATGCAGGTTGAGTTGGGACCGTGGAGATGGAATTGGAAAAAGGAGCACTGTGGTTGTCATGGTTTTTGGTTTCTGTCGTATATGTTCGAAACATCACTTGTTATTTCGTCTATTTCGTATGTTTGGTTGTGGTTGTTAAGATTAAACTCTTAGATATGACTTGTTGATGAAAACACTTTGAAGTGCTTGGTAGTTGTGGTTTGAAGTTGAACTCCTTAATGTCATTTGTAACTTGAAGAAAACTTGGGTTGGTTGGTTATTATAAGACATGTCTGAAAACGTTGGAGTTATCGTGTCTTGATACTATGTTGTTTAAATGTTTATCTTGAACCTATGTTGATGCCTACTTCGTCTTGTTGATAATTGAAACATTGGTGCTTATTGTTATAATTTGATGCCCAGAGTTATATGTCCTCACACATATAACTCAACTACTCTTTCTGTTGTCACACTCTGAATTGAATGATCATTATGTTGTTGTTGTAATTGTAGAAGGAAAAACTCTTTTTGGTCAAAAAGTCGAATGTTTTGATTATCCTTCCACCATTATTCCTTTTATTCATTCGACATCATGAAAACAAATCATTTCGTTCTATTTGATGTTAATACATCCTTTGAAGTCATCCATTATTTATTCTCCATACATTCTTGTCATATTCCTTATTGAATTCTACCTATTGTCATTAGTTCCAATAGTTCATGGTCATTAGTCCCAACAGTTCATGTATAGTAATTAGTCACAGCCCAATCTCTTGATAAGCTTTGAGCATTTAAGTGCACTAAGATAAGAAATTTTTAGTTAGTATTTAAGTTATGTTTTTACTCTAGGATGGCAAGGACTCGATCTACGGCATCGAGACCTCTCACGATTGGGCGCACTGACCAATTCTACGAATATCGAATGAAGAAACATCTGAATCTAATAGAATTTTTAGATAGATTCTTGGAGCTGTGGATGCAAGCTAGGGGATTAGCGGTAACAGACTGGGATGGTATATTGTAGCTAGTACGTGTTCTGCCTTCGGGATGGCAGGAATGGGCAGCTGTACTTGCCCTAGAATACATTGCTGAATATCGTAGTTTTGTGGAGTTTCCGTGATTTGTGGATATTATTCGTAGACATTATCATGCTACTCAAAGTCCTCCTCTTGGTAACTACCCTCCGGTGGAAGGTTTTGTTTTTACCGTGTATAATATCTTATCATCAGATATTTCTATTGAAAGTAATGAACCTCAGTTTGAGGTAGGCGAATCTAGTACTTCTGCCGTAGTAGATTCGACCGTTTCTGAATCTTTAATGGATATCTCTTATACTTCTATTTATGAAGATCAGATTGTACCAGTTGATACTACCACCTCATCTGATCAGCTTACCCTTATTGATGTCACTACTTCTTTCGAGCTCACCCTATTGTCCCAGATGATCATCGACTTTTCTTGAAGAAGAGTTTGTCACGCCCAATTCCCGAGGAAAGGTACGGATGCCGGGGTATGATTAGGGGTGGGGGTTAAGAAGCGGGAAGAAGGGGGGATACATAAAGCATACATGATAAGAAGATAGTGAATTCCACTTGTCATCGGTGAGCAAGCTCGGCAAGTCCTCGGGAAACACATCCGGATATTCACACACCACTGGCTCCTCTTGAAACTATTTGCGCTCTTCAGCGTGCCCTGTCAAACTTACCAAGAAAGTTTGATAGCTTCCCTTCCTGATCATCCTCACTGCTTTCAGTGCTGAGATCATTAGCACAGAAACACCCATCCTTATGCCGTGGAAGCAAACTTCCACTCCTTTGGCTGTTTGAAAAGCAACTTCTCTCTCGAAACAACGTATAGTTGTCCTGTGCTTTTCCAACCAATCCATGCCAAAGATGACATCGAAATCTTCCATTCCGATGACATGCAAGTTGACATAGACCTTCTGCTCACAGATTTCTACCTCCTGGTTCGGGCATATCTATTTTGCCTTTAGCACTTCCCCTGATGGGATGCTAATTTCCAAGGTACTATGTGATTCCTTGGGTACCAAACCCAACCTTTCACACGCGATTCTTGAAATGAAAGAATGTGAGGCTCCTATATCAAACAAAGCGAAAACGGGTATATCACTCATATGGATTATACCTGCAAGATTTTTGGGGGCTTGTGCTGCCTGCTGCTGATTCAAGGCGTACACCTTGGCTTGCTGTGGTGGCCTTTAGTTTGCTGGCCTCGGATGATCTCCTGCTCCGTGGTTCATCCTCGGCGGAGCTTGGTTCTGCCTATGTGGAGCCGGATGCTGTCTCACTGGCGGCTGCACCGTTGTCCCTCCTATCGATGGACAATCTCACGCGTAATGTCCAGACTTCCTACAACGGTAAGACTCGATGTTACCTTGCCTGCACTCGCCCAAGTGATTCCTCGGCATTTACGGCACAGGCTTTTCCACACCGCCCCATCGCCGCATAGGTTGGAAATTCCTTCCCCAATGTTGTCTTTCTCTCTCACGAATACCTAGATTCCTCGTAATAACTGGACCGCTCTGGTTCCCTTGGAACACCTAATTGCCTCTCCATCGATCTTCTCATTTTCTCTTGCCTCTTCCCCCGTCAGCTGGCTGTCTGGGTGGCATCGTTCTCTCCTGGGGCAACATTTACTCAATGTTTAAAGCCCGGTTCAAGGACTGCGCATACGTAAGATCTCCCTGACTGACGAGCGAAATTCGATCTCGGGTGGAGTCCTCTCTGAACACATGCGCCTGGCGACCTCGGTGCCGACCAGGTGCGTAGCGTAACACGACAGACGATTGAACGAGTGATCGTACTCGTTGACTGTCCTTCTCCCTCGACGAAGATTCCAGAACTCATTTTACCTTCTCTGCTTGTAAACGCTAGGCACATACTTTTCCATGAGTTCTTCCTTGAAATCTTCCTACGAATACCTTCCCCACTGTCCTGGTGTTAGGGTCCTCCTCACGGATTTCCACCAGAAATCAGCCTCATCGGTTAGCTGAAAGATCGTGCAATTCAGTTTTTCTGCTTCTTCGCAGCTAATGTATTCGAAGATCCTTTCGGTGGATCGTATCCAGTTCTCAGCGTCGATCGGTTCGTCGAGGCCATAGAATGTACGGGGATTCTGCCTACGAAAACTCTCGATCGCATGCCGCTGAACCAAAGGTGGTTCTCAGGCTTCTTCCACGTTATTGTTTCTCTGGTTCATTGTTCTCGGCATTCTGTACCGACGTTGAAACATTAGAATCACGTTCGCATAGATAACCAGGTATCATCGCATAACATATATCATCACCCACAATCATATATCATCATATATGTCACATATCACGATCACATATAATCATGCAACCTATCAACACATTATCGTTATGCATCCCACATAACATCATCACATATCATCACATAGCTCATATCACATACAAGCATTAAGGTATAAACATCCCATCATAGGCGGCGTTAGTATCGATATTATCCAGTGTCCATGAACGTATGTCAAAATACAAGATCATAGGTATGTCAGTCAAAAAGGTCAGATATGAGCAAAAGAATCTGACTCCGGTTACTGCCAAAAGATGTCGCTTTGTCTCGTGCGATAGCAGACTCTACGACTATCACTGTACACACTGACTACCTAGATCTCTGTCCTCCATATCCGTCTACTGTTCCCCGTTCACATTAGCTGATCCATTCTGCCTTTCCTCTTCATCTCTCTCCCTTCCTATCAGGGCTCGGACTCGGGCTGCTACCTCGGTGAAATGATCCCGCATGGTAGCAAGCCTTTCATGAGTATGGTCTCATCCAAGACGTGCTCTGATCTCTTGAGTCTCAGGTGAATACTGTTCCTGGGTTCCAGTCTCTGGCGCTTGCCCTTCTTCTACATGCTCGATCCCATCCGATATCTGAATTACCAGATCCTCTGAGTCCTCACTGTCCATCTCATCCTCCTCTGGATCTTCCTCCTCCTCAGAATCTCCTTCCCGGGATGCCAACCTGATACTGCCGGTGGCACTGTGATTCTGATCCTGGGCCTCTTCTCTGCCACAGATGGGTGGATCATCTCTCTCACCTGGGAGGGTCCAGCCTCGAAATCGGTCTGGGTCCTCTGGAAGGTGAGGGTCGTAGATAGAGGTGTAGTGACTGGCGTATCCTGACGAACTGGCGATCGTCTAAGCGATGGCTGCTCTCCCAAAGGCTCCTCGGGAGCATCATCCTCATCATCAACGGATCGGCCTCGAACATGCCTCGCTATCACATCCGCCTCGGAAGGTATGCCTCGATTATCGGTCCTTGTCTCCACACTCGAGCAAAGCAAACTCGGTGAAATCGAGGTAAGATGCACGGTCACGGGATCCCGACGGAACATCACGTACCCGCTTCTTGCCCATGGTCGCCAACTGTTGGTAGCCTCTCATCATCCATTAGTATGCCTCATACTCAGATACTTTCCCACTGTCTCGAATCTTCCTCCATAAACCAACAAATCTTCCCAGAAACACTCCTAATGGCTCATGGACATTCCTGGTACATTTCCTGAACTTACGGATCTGCTCATCCATCCTGTGGGATCTTAACCAACGTTGTCTGGGCCACTGAATATCCATAAACCTACATGTTAGTTCATCATAAAACAACAACAAATATTCACATTGTCCTTTTCCACCCTAGTCATCTGGGTAATAATGTCTCAGACACATATTCACTTTCAACACATATCAACATCGATATAGATATTCATAACAAAATCACGTAAGCAAATACAAGATTCACTTACAAGCACTCGTTATCAAAATAAATAAGATTTTCAACCAACAACGTATTCCTAAGTAAACACATAGATTCATATTATCCATCCGTGATCATATCAATCACATCACATCATACCATATCAATGATTTTCATATCACAGCCACACAGGCCCTTCCATCCCATCGATAATCACTTCCACATCCATGTCACCATCCAACCACATCTCATCCACATCACGTTTACATCACGTAAACTCTTACCATAAAAGAACGCATGAAACCAAGATCACATCAAGCTAACATAACCACATAAAGCATCAGCAAATAAACACATACCTCATCCCCTTTTAAAGGAGACGACCTGACGTTGAGCTGAGGGTAGTTGTACCTGATAAACAGTTTAGAAGAACAAGTTCTAAACACTCAATTTCAAGAACATACGGGATATAAAGCAAATGAACTTCTTTAATATCAGAAAACTTTTGATACCCAATGCCAGGAAAACTGCTCTGATACCACGCTTGGTATCAGATAACAAAGCTAGATGTCAAAGCCAAGATCATTGCTCTGATACCACATTGTCACGCCCATTCTTGAGGGAAGGCACAGATGTCGGGGTGTGATTAGGGGTGGGGGTTAAGAAACGGGGAAGAAGGAGGGGGATACATAAAGCATACATGATAAGAAGATATGACCATAAAATCGGGCAACATCTCCTCTATAACTAGGACATATCCTGAAGGGAGGGGTGAGCAAACAATCCACCAACACAATTATATCGACACCATAACTTCAATGAACGTGACCTTGATTGAATATAAGTAATGCAAGGAAGCAAAATAGCATTACATCATGTTGACTAGACCGGTCAACCACATAGCATGCTCATATCAAGACTCACAACATAATAACATAACGAACCTTGTTCCCAATCAGAAAGCAAAATGAGGGACAAGAATACATCAACATCAGTGTACATATATATATATATATAATCATAACATCGCGGAAGCAGAAGGCATGAAAGAAACCGCAGTTCCACCCCTCAGCGTCGCCCGTCCAGCCCTCCTCCATCTGTGAAAACATTTGAAAAAGAGTTTGGGGTGAGTACTAGCGCACTCAGTTGGGTTTTTTATCATAGATCAAAATGCGTGTTCAGAGCACTTACCTTAGAAGGTTTTAAAACGTAAATCCACTTCTAAGTAGGTAAAATAGATTTTTAGTTTTTCGATACCGATCCGTTATTACTCTTACTCCCATAATAGAACCACAGAACCACGGTTCGGAACGTATCCCGCCAGCCCATCACATCTCACTCGGCTCGGAACATATCCGGTGACCCGCAATATCTCGCCGGAACATATCCAATAACCCACGCCCGAACGTATCCGGTAGGCTAACTATTCGAGCTAAAACACACTCAAATTCACTCGCAATAAATGCGAGGTAATTGTAGCGCGATAAGTTAACCCAAGTCGTCTCTCAAGGAAAACTTAGCAGGCGATTGTTAGTGTAGCACACAAAAGCAATTAAATCCTAAACATTCTAATTCCAACATGGGGTTGAAACATACCGAAATGAAAAAGCGAGAAATAAGCAAGCAATCCTAAGCTAGGGGTTGTCAATCCGAGCTAAACTAATAAAGCAATAAATCTAAACAGGGGTTGTCAATCCCTAGTTGAACTACTGACGGGATAAATCAAAGCAATAAACAAAAGCGATATAAATTAAAGAAACATGAAAACAATCCATTGTCACTAAAGAATTGAATCCACAAAAATACCAATTGCATGAAATGTAAATTAATCTCGAAACAAGAAATCACAAAGCAATATAAATCAACGGAATGAAGAAGCAATAACATAAATCGATTAATCGAACAAGATAAATCAAAGCATAAAATAAATAATCAAACTAATATTCAATCGATTACATGAGAACAGAAATTAAAATAAAGATTGTATCTGTTTTGTTGCCTGAAGAATTCCCGGAAGAAAATTGAAGAAACAGCTACCGCAGCAGCTGCGCCAGAGGAAAATAAAACTGGCGAGAACTCTCGAAATAATGACCTAGCGCGCAAATATATATTAAATGAAGATGGCGCGGTTTGGAGTGAGCTCGGTTGAGAAAATGTTACAGAATGAACATGAGCGCCGGGAGGGGTGGCCTTAGGTTAGGAAAGGTGTTACATCTTGGAAGCCGGGTGGTGGAAAGCGGCGACGGGAAAATTGAGCTGGGCCTTGCACTGGAATCGGCGCGGTTGGCCAGGAAAACACGAGCGGAGGGTGTAGCGGTGTGTGCGAGTAGGCGCTGGGCAAGGCCCGCGTCGAGACAGGCGTGAGTGTGGAATTGCACCGTGGAGAATTGACCGCGAGGGAGATGAGTGGCTTTCGGAGGTGAGCAGCGGCGTGCGAGTCGGGCGCTGGAGATCGGCGTCGGGTGGGCTCGACCATGGAGGGTGGCGTCGGTGGAGACATGAAGCAGCTGAAATTGTAGAACGCGCGCTTGGTCGGGCAGATGGCACCGCGGGGCTCGGTGGGGGCAGGAAGGGTGAGCTGGCCGAGGCACGCAGACGGGTGGAGAGCCGCCTGAAAGCACCGCGGCGGGCGATCGAGCGTGGGCTGGCGGAGAGAGGGACGCCAGACGGGCCACGCGCTACGGAGATGGGAACTAACGCGCTAGGATCCAGCCCGGTTAGGCGGCGTTGACCTGGAGCGGGCGCACGGTTGTGCGGGCTGGGGCTGGGAGCCGGAGGTGCGCGGCCGGCAAAGCGCCGGGCGCGTACAGGCGCGGGGTGGCGAGGCGAGTGTCGGGCCGGCTGCGACGAGGTGTCGTCTTGTGACCATGATGATTTGCTCCGTTCTCCCTCGTCGGACTTTGAATTGCGACTGTTTGCGTCTACGGACTCCTATCGAAAAGCTCTTCATTATAATTGATCCTTGGCAGACCCATTTCATCATATTTAATGTCATTTTTCTACAAAACATCGAAACAAACCAAGTAAGTCCGAATCGATAAATAATAATCAAACCAACGACATAAATTGGATAAACAACAGAAAATGACATGTAAAATAATACCAAGAATAAGCACAAATTTGTACCAAACACTAACTCGGTGTGGACTTCAGGGGTCTATCCCCGTCAGAACCATATCCACCTCATTATCATTTCCATGTGGACTTCCGGGTCTATCCTTCGTAACCATAACCACGTGTTCTGGGTCTATCCCTCACGATCAATACTCAAGATGGTGATCAACCCACCGAATAGAGATCATGCACAATCACAACAGGGACCACATCTCGGATCGGAGAACAAGAATAACCGTTAAAACATTTTACGGTGCACATGTTTTATTTTGAAATATTAGAGTAAATAACTCAAAATAAGCATATATAACCCAACTCGAAGCATTTAAAACGTCA
Organism: Salvia rosmarinus; assembly: GCA_036937905.1. Taxonomy (NCBI): domain Eukaryota; kingdom Viridiplantae; phylum Streptophyta; class Magnoliopsida; order Lamiales; family Lamiaceae; genus Salvia; species Salvia rosmarinus. The sequence goes on along the minus strand of CM072821.1, from coordinate 43,082,236 downwards.
ATCGGGAGCTATCCACGTTCCAACAACTTTACCGATCGCACTGGTAGGTACCTGGTAAAAATATGGAACAACTTTTGGGGTCACATTGTTGGATTTGTATCTTTGAAAGCGGTTTGGTTGAGCTTGTATACAATGTTTCTATACCACTATTACAATCTCCTATCTGTTTTGAATACTTGATTGCATATATCCGTGTCCCTTATCTCATATATAAGTTAGATCATACGGTGTGTAGAAGATCACGTAAGTCCGTATGATTGGTCAAGCTTAATGAGATATAAAAGTTTCACTGGTGAGACGACTTAAGGACGAGTTGTCGGTTTAGCTGCGATATAGATAAGAAGTGACTTGACTTAGTTGCTTGTCTATCGGTACGTCTACGGCGTATTGAAGGATCACAAATGAGATGTGTTCTTCTTTCCGACCGTCGTGAAGAACCAAGATCTCGGTGACTTACGATGATCTAAACCTCGATAAGGTATTAGGTGAGTATGAGTTCTTGACCATCACTTTGACTTGTTATGAGTGAGGTTATATGTTCTAAACCAAGATTCTCCGCATCTTGGGTGGTGGCGATCTTGTATGTCACGCTAGTTATCTGTCGAGTCACCGTATCCGTTTAGGATGATGGCGCCCCTTAAGGAGCTCAAAGGTTTATTGTACTAAACCCTGCGCAGTTGAGTTAGCTCAAGTACAATAATAAGGTTGAGTGGTACTACTTAAGAAATGAAGTTATTAATCGCTTTAAGCGGTCAGTTGCTATAAATGATTAATGGACGTTCGATATCTTAAATCGAGGATTCAGAATGTCTAAGTGCAAGCCCGACTCAACTTGGTAATAAAGGGTAAGTCGGCATTTATTCTCTAGTGGCATGAATAAATGTTTATAAATTAATTTATGTTCGGGTGAACATAAGATAATTAATTTATTTGAGGCCCATCTTTATTCCTTGCATTTGATCCTGGTCGACCCATCCAGCCCGTAGTCGCAAGAAAATCGCGCCTGTGTACTCTCAAAGGAAAGATTTTATTCTCTTTATCCCACAAGGATATAATTATATTTATGGTATATGCATAGATCCTTTCCATATAAGATTATGGAAATAATCCTAAGAGTATGGAAATAATCCTAAGATTATGGTAATATTCCATATAGGATTATGGTAATTTCCATATAGGATTATGGTAATTTCCATATGGGATTAAGGTAGTGCATTATAAATATAAGGTATGAGATAATGTCTAGAGTTAATGCTCACATATTGTAAAGAAGATTTTCGCCATCTCATATACATTGAGAGAGAATTTTCGAGTATTGTTGGAGAGAGCATTGGGTGATTTTCCAAGCATTCTCCATAGATCGTCCTCACTCGGCGTTGGAGATTGGGTAACCGGATACAGATCGGAAGGTCAAAGCACGAGTCCGATCCGTTCGATCCGTTCATCTCGTTCCATCGACCTCTTCGGATCAAAGGTAAACACGTGTAAACCCCAACGTGTTGCGATTTAATTATATAGACGCATGCTAGGTTTATAATCAATGTATGGTGAATTAAACACCCAAGATGGATCCTCGGGCGAGGTTAACATACGTTTTCCTTGATTGGTATCGAGCACGGGATCGAATCTTGGCTCTGTTGGATTAATTCACGTTTGATTATTACGTGCGTTTATTTAATTGTGGATGCATCGTTCATCGTGGCTCGTTTATTATTTTGTCGGATGTTGTTGTTTTCACCACGAGAAAATCCGTGGTTAGATTAGATTTTATTACGTAAATCTTATCTGTAAAAGAAGAACGAAGACGAAAGAACGAAGAACGAAACGACGGAAAAACAGGGTTTCGGCGGTCCACGGGCGGTATCTCGCGGCGAGCCTCGCGATCGCGAGGGCGATCGCGAGGCGCGGGCGGCGGGCGTGCGTTCGTGCACGAGATCCTGGCGCCACGCGACCAATCTAGCGGTCGCGAGATGAGGCCGCCAAGCAGCGAGCGAGCTAGCGGGTGGCCGGGCGCGTTCACGCCGCGAGAAACCCGCGCGGCGAGCGCATCGCGGTCGTGAGTTTCGACGCCGGGCGGCGACGTCTCGGCGGACGTTCGCGCTCGGGCGGTGGCCACGCATGTCTTTCGTCGGGTCGCGGTCGCCTTAGCGATCGCGAGGTAGCCCGCGAGGACACGCGAAGGCGGCGGACGATGGGGTGGGCGTGCGGTGGGCTCGCCCTAGCAGCGCGGCCCAAGCCGGATTTGGGCGACCCGCCCGCACTGCTTTTTCAGTTTTCCGGTCCGTGCCCGCACGCGAGGCCCAATTGTTGAATCCGGTCCGTGCGGGCACGCGAGGCCCGTCAAGTTTAATTGCGTACTTTGTAAATCTATGTAATAGATTAGATTTAAATGTGCGAGTTTCACGATTGGGCGCGATGAGCGTTTATTTTATTTTTATCGTTCATATGCATGTCGTGGATGTTTATATAATGCAGTAGCATGCTATGTATGTTTATATTACGTTGACAAACCTTTATGTGTTTTACGTAATTGGATGCGCATAGTAAGCATGCTAGGTTTATCGCGTTTATCAAGCATATTTTAGAATTCTGCGAGCATGTTTTACATGTTGAGTTCTATAGAAAAGCATGCTAGGATTACGTGATCTGCATGGACAAACCTTTTGAATAAAAAGACTAAGCAAGCAACCCGACAAATTAATTTTCAAATTAAAATGTCAAGACCTCCACTTTTTGATCTCTAAACAAAGTGAGGCGATCGTGAGTAAGCGCCCACACGCGTGGCTTGCTTGCCTTGTTTATCATAAGTTTGTTAGATGAGATTTCTAAATAAAACATTTTAAATCTATTGAGAAGTGGGAGTTTCATGTGTGGCGCCCACAGCGTGGGCTTGCATGTGCGATTTTCATAAGTTCTCTAGAGATAGATATAAAATGAGATAACAAAAGAATTTGAATTGAAGCGGTATGGTTAAGTGAGTATACCAATTCTAAGAATTCATTTCTATTTGTTAAAATTGTGGTCATTGCTAGACATCACCTCAAGTACAACTTCCATGAAGTCCCTTCTTGCGATAGTGATGTGGTCAGTAAGGTTCGATCATTAATTTCATTTGTCGTAAGGATAAGTTGACATGGATTGAAATTAAGCGACTAAAAGGTATATTTTAGTGCGGTCGGGGGTTCGTATGGCGTCCACAGCGTGGCTTGCATGTGGAATTCCTTGGGCGATTGGAGGTTTCAATTAATATTGTTTTATCAAAAGGTTACAATATTATTATTCTGAATTATTTGCGATCGTATGCTTATGTGTTTACATTATCGTTCGAGATATGTCTCTTACGCCCGATTATCAATATGCTCGCACAAAATCCGTTATCCGGTCCAAATTTCATCGAGTGGAAGCGAAACATGGAATATGTTCTTATCATTGAAGAACACATGTTTGTTCTCACTACTCCTAAACCCGATGCCCATCGCGCGATCGACTAATGAGCGGCGAGAGTCAGCGGACTTTGGAATAAGTCAAACAATATGGCTAAATGCTATATGATGACTACGATGTCCAAAGGCTTGCAGTGCGACATCGACCGATGGCGACGCGGCGATATTTGGTCAAGTCTCGAGTAAGTTTGGGCGATCGGATCGGACGATCCGCTTCCACACAATGAGAGAAATCTTGGCGTGTAAGATGGAAGAAGGAAGTTCGGTCCATGAACATGTCTCCACATGACTCATCTCATGGATAGTCTTGATCAGTTGGGAGGAGGTATTGACGGCGAAGCCAAGGTCGATATCATCCTCAATACACTGCCCAAGTCTTTTGAGAACTTTCGCGTGAATGCAATCATGAGCAAGACCGAGTTTACTCTTAGTCAGTTGCTTAATGATCTCGTTGCTGCGGAAGGAGTTATGGGAAAAGGAGCACATGCTCTTGCTAGCACATCTAAGGGCCCAAAATTTTCGTTGCAAAATGGAAATAGAAAAAGGGGTGCCAAAGGTGGTAAAGGCAAGGGAAATAGTGGAAGTAATGGGAGCAAGAACATGGTTGCCACGGAGGCAGAAGAAGCCAAAGGAGAAAGGCAAGTGCTTCAAGTGCGGTAAGGCTGGGCATTGGAAGGCCAAGTGCCCTATGCTCGAGGCTCAAGTGCGCCGTTTGCTTTAATGTGAAACATGTTTAGCGACTTGTTCTACCCATTCTTGGGTAGTAGATCTGGCAATCGATAATGTTTGTTACACCTTGCGTGGGTTCTGCGGACAAGGGAGCTGTTTGATGGCGAGATAACGATCTCCATGGGCAACGCGCGAAAGTCAAGCTGTTGCGATTGGAGATGTTCTTTATGTTTTGGGACAAGGTTTTAGTTTTGAAAGGCGTTTTATATGTGCGGATTTTCAGGAACCTTGTTTCTGTTTGAAATATTTACTCATGGATATTACATTATTTTTATAGTGGTGTTTCTATCATAAGAAATGACGAAGTTATACGTGTTGGCACTTTATATAATTCGCTTTATACTATTTCGCAAAACATAATACCTATAACTATGTTGCATCTTCATCAAACCCTAAAAAGAAAGTTTTCTTAGAAGATGACTCTACTTTTCTCGGCATCTTAGATTAGGTCACATCAATCTAAATAGGATCCAAAGGCGGCTAAGAATGGGCGTTGGGTAATCTCACGGTTACTCGTTCCCGATCTGCGAATCTGTATAGAAGGTAAGATGTCGACGGACCTTCAAAGCGAAGGGTTATAGAGCCAAAGAAATGTTGGAGTTAGTCCATTCGACTGTGTGGACCGATGTCCACAAGCTCGTGGAGGGTACGAGTATTTTGTCACTTTCATTGATGATTACTCAAGGTGCGGATACATATACCGCTTCACCGCAAGTCAGAATGCTTTGAGAAATTCAAAGAGTTTAAGGCGGAAGTGGAGGCGAAGCTAGGTAAGAGTATCAAGTCATCATGGTCCGATCGCGGTGGCGAATACCTCGATAACGAGTTTATGGACTATCTAGTGAAGTGTGGGATTACATCCCAACAAGACTTCACCGGCACACCACACAAAATGGTGTGTCGGGCGAAGAAATAGGACTCTTTTGGAAATGGTTAGATCTATGATGAGTTATGCTACATTGCCTATTTCGATTCGGGGTATGCCTTAGAGACGGCGGCATACTTGCTAAATCTAGTACCGTCAAGTCGGTCGAAAGACCCCTTTCGAGTTGTGGTTTGGCGCAAGCCGGTTTAAGCCACATAAGGATATGGGGCGATCCAAAGACACGTCTTGAACAAGAAAGTCGACAAGTTGGAGGCTAGATCCACGCAAGGCTGTTTATTGGCTATCCTAGAGGAGCGAAGGTGGTTTATTCTATAGTCCTAAGGATCGAGAAGGTCATTATTAGCACTAATGCCCGATTCTTAGAAGAGGATTATATAAAAATCATAAGTCCAAAGTTGAAATCATTCTTCAAGAATTAGAAGATGATCGTATTCCACCACCGATTAGGCAAAGGTGCGAGATGTCGAGTCTAGTGGGAGGATCGACACCGGATACTTCAAGAAATTGAAGTGGGTCGGGGTCATTTGGAGATACCGAGCCGCATAAGTGGTACCTACACACAAGTTGTGCAGTTAGAGAACCACAAGTTTACGGACCCACCGTTGCCATTGTGCTGTAGAACCTCGTCGTAGTGGGAGGTTGTTCGTCAACCCGAGCGATTTATGTTCGTGGGTGAATCTTGGATTTAGTCCCGGCAGACGAACATGCAATAATCGACCCATGGACATACAAGGAGGCGATCAAGATATTGATGCAAGATCATGGCACACCGCTATGGACTTAGAAATGGAGTCCATAACGGCTATGGATGTATATGAAAAGACACCTCTACCAGATGGCAAGGAAGCCATAGGTAGTAAGTGGATATACAAGAGGAAGAGAGATTCCGATGGAGAGGTTTCACTTTTAAAGCCAGGCTTGTGGAGAAAGGGTACACTCAGATTGAGGGCATCGATTTCGATGAGACCTTTTCGCCTGTAGCAATGCTCAAGTCCATCAGAATTCTTCTAGCCATAGCAGCCCACTTGAACCTAGAGGTTTGGCAAATGGATGTTAAAACCGCTTTTCTAAATGGTTACCTTGAGGAAGGTAGAGACATCTATATGCAGCAACCTGAAGGTTATGTGGTAAAGGGTGAAGAGCATCTAGTATGGAAGCTTAAGAAGTCCATTTATGGACTTAAGCGAGCCTCCGATCATGGAACTTACGCTTTGACGAGGTGGTAAAGTCCAATGGATTTGCCAGTTGCCTAGCGAGAGTTGTGTGTATCGGTTAGATGTCAGCGGTGATGTGGTATTTCTTGCACTTTTGTAGATGACATCCTTCTAGTTGGCAACAACGTGAAGTCGTTATCGGGCGTAAAGAGTTGGCTATCCGATCGGTTTCAAATGAAAGACTTAGGAGATGCAGCGTACATTCTTGGGATCAAGGTTTACCGAGATCGCAAGAAGAAAATATTGAGCTTATCTCGTGCGTCTTACATTGATCTTGTGATTACTCGTTTTAGTATGCGAGACCGCCAAGAAAGGATTGCTACCTTCGGACATGGCTTTCCTTTATCTAAAACACGATCACCTATGACCGCAAGGAGATAGAGGAAATGAGACAAGTTCCTTACGCTTCGCCGTAGGAAGTCTCATGTCGCAATCTATGCACGAGGCCCGATATACGCTATGCGGTGGCATAGTAGCTAGATATCGATCTAACCCTGGACAAGCTCATTGGATGCGATAAAGCATATACTCAAGTACACGAAAAGGACTCGAGATTATAGGCTGGTTACCATGCGAGATAGTCTAATGCCTTTGGGTTATCTGACTCGGATTTCCAAGCCGACCGTGATGAGAAAAAGTCGACCTCGGGCTATGTGTTTACCTTGGGAGGTGGGGCCGTATCTGGCGGAGTGCAAAGCGGCGATGCATTGCGGACTCTACCATGGAAGTCGAATATGTAGCCGCGGAGGCTTCTAAGGAGGCTGTATGGTTCAAGAACTACCTCATGGATCTAGATGTGGTACTGGTTTGCCCAAGAGTATCATAGTTCTTGTGATAACTTTCGTGCGATGGCAAACTCGAAGGAACCACGGACCCACAAGGTGACCAAACACATAGAGAGAAAGTACCATGTCATACGAGAAATCGTTAGGCGAGGTGACGTCTTGATTGAAAAGATTGATACGACGGAAAATCTAGTGGATCCATTCACGAAGAGCTGCGCAAAAAGTCTACGATGGACACGTTAGAGGACTTGGATTGCGCTTGATGGCACCCACTTAGAAATGAAACTTTTGTATAAGTGGGAGAAGCAAAGTGATGGTTGTTTGTAATAGCTAGTAGAAAGACACATTGTATACTAAAAGTTTGCTTTAGTATAAGTGGGAGATTGTTGGATTTGTATACTGAAAGCAGTTTGGTTGAGCTTGTATACAATGTTTCCTGTTACCACTATTACAATCTCCTATCTGTTTTGAATACTTGATTGCATATATCGTGTCCCTTATCTCGTATATAAGTTAGATCATACGATTGTGTAGAAGATCACGAAGTCCGTATGATTGGTCAAACAATGAGATATAAAAGTTTCACGGTGAGACGACTCGAGGACGAGTTGTCGGTTTAGGCTGCATATAGATAAGAAGTGACTTGACTTAGTTGCTTGTCTATGCTTTGATGCGTCTCGGCGTATTGAAGGATCACGGTGAGATGTGTTCTTCTTTCGACCGTCGTGAAGAACCAAGATCTCGGTGACTTACGATGATCTAAACCTCGATAAGGTATTAGGTGAGTATGAGTTCTTGACCATCACTTTGACTTGTTATGAGTGAGGTTATATGTTCTAACCCAAGATTCTCCGCGTCTTGGGTGGTGGCGATCTTGTATGTCACGCTAGTTATCTCATGTCGAGTCACCGTATCCGTTTAGGATGATGGCGTTCCCTTAAGGAGCTCAAAGGTTTATTGTACTAAACCCCCGGTTGAGTTAGCTCAAGTACAATAATAAGGTTGAGTGGTACTACTTAAGGAAATGAAGTTATTAATCGCTTTAAGCAATGATTGCTATAAATGATTAATGGACGTTCGATATCTTAAATACGAGGATTCGTAATGTCTAAGTGCAAGCCCGACTCAACCGGTAATAAAGGGGTAAGTCAAGATTTATTCTCTAGTGGCATGAATAAATGTTTATAAATTAATTTATGTTTAAATTTGAACATAAGATAATTAATTTATTTGAGGCCCATCTTTATTCCTTGCATTTGATCCTCGGTGGCCCATCCAGCCCGTAATGCAAGAAAATCGGCGCCCCTGTGTACTCTCAAAGGAAAGATTTTATTCTCTTTATCCCACAAGGATATAATTATATTTATGGTATATGCATAGATCCTTTCCATATAAGATTATGGAAATAATCCTAAGAGTATGGAAATAATCCTAAGATTATGGTAATATTCCATATATGATTATGGTAATTTCCATATAGGATTATGGTAATTTTCATATGGGATTAAGGTAGTGCATTATAAATATAAGGTATGAGATAATGTCTAGGTTAATGCTCACATATTGTAAAGAAGATTTTCGGCCATCTCATATACATTGAGAGAGAATTTTCGAGTATTGTTGGAGAGAGCATTGGGTGATTTTCCAAGCATTCTCCATAGATCGTCCTCACTCGGACGTTGGAGATTGGGCAACGGGATACAGTCCAGAAGGTCAAAGCACGAGTCCGATCCGTTCGATCCGTTCATCTCGTTCCATCGACCTCTTCAGATCCAAAGGTAAACACGTGTAAACCCCAACGTGTTGCGATTTAATTATATAGACGCATGCTAGGTTTATAATCAATGTATGGTGAATTAAACACCCAAGATGGATCCTCAGGGCGAGGGTTAACATACGTTTTCCCTTCATTATCATTTCCACCTCATTATCATTTCCATGTGGACTTTCGGGGCGAGGGTTAACATACGAAGATCTTGAGCAAATCTCTGCGATATACGCTTGAGCAGGGAATTCTCTATAGAAAATCATACCTCCAGCCTCTCCTAAGGTGCCTGGGTCCGAACCGAGCTAACTACGTACTACGAGAAGTACATGAAGGATCGTGTGGAAGTCACATCGGACCCTGCGCCCTATCGAAGAAAGTCATGCGATGGGGATACTATTGGCCGACAATGTTCCAAGACTCAATCGATCTCGTGAAGAAATGTGCGAAGTGTCAAATCCATGGAAACGTGCCAAAGCTACCTCAAACCGACCACGCCAAGATGCAAAGCCCTTGGCCATTTATGCAATGGGGATCGACATCGTAGCCTCTTTCTCGCAAAGCTCCGGGACGGTTCAATTCACGATTGTCGCGATCGACTATTTTACGAAGTGGGTGGTCGAACCTTCGTAAAGATCACGAGCAAAATGCCCTCAACTTCGCCGGAAGAGCGTCGTGTGTCGCTCGGCATCCCTCATGTCCTTATTTCGAGATAATGGGACAGTTCACGGATAAAGTATTCAAAGAATGGTGTCAAGAGCTTGGATCGGTGAGGTTCACTTGGTAGCTCATCCTCAAGCAAATGGTCAAACCAAGTCACCAACCGGACAATCGTGAAAGGACTCAAGACTCGCCTTGACCAAGTAAAAGGCAATTGGGTGGAAAATTTACCGCAAGTCCTATGGTCGATCGCACTACACCTCGGACATCAAGCGGAGAAACACCCTACTGACTTGGTATATGGAACCGAGCGGTGATCCTGCGAGAGATCGGTATGCCGAGCCCCGCACTATTCACTTCTCCGCTGAAGCCAACGATGACAATCTACGATCGCTCTAGATCTACTCGAAGAAAAAGAGACATCGCCACATCGAGAATCTTTGTATAAGCAACAAGTAGCTCGGTATTACAACCGTGTCAACACCGACAATTTCAAGTAAGCGACCTCGTGCTTCAAACAATGATATCGCAAAGGCAAAGCTCGGCAAAAGTGGAAGCCACATGTGAAAGACCATACTGGGTTGAAGAAGTCCTCGGAAAAGGCTCGTATAAGCTCGCCCATATATCCGGACGACAAATACCCGACGTGGCACATCATTCATCGAAGAAATATTTTGCATAAGTGTCAAAAGTTGAGTCTCATTGGGTCGCTTTATCGAGTGCTGCTTGGTTGCGTCGTGAGTCTTGTTTTGTTATTACGTCGGTCTCTATCAATAAAATCTTTTTCTTGCATGTTTTGTTTGTCACTTATGCATACTATATCTTCTCCATTATACTATACCCTCTTCGGAGGACGAACTATACCATCGACGGAGGACAGACTACCTTCGTTTAATACGAGGACGAACTCAAACGCGCGTGAGGGGACCACCCCTAGCGATAAAACTTGCCAAATAAGGAACCAATACCTCCGTTTATTTCGGGGAAGAGGGGACCACCCCGAGCGATAAAACTTGCCAAAAAAGGAACCTATACCTCCGTTCACTTCGGGGAAGAGGGGACCACCCCGAGCAATACTTATTGCCAAAACAGGAACCCTTACCTTCGTACGAGGACGAAATACCTTCATTTATTTCGAGGATGAATACCTTCGTACGAGGACGAAATACCTTCATTTATTTCGAGGATGACTACCTTCGTACGAAGACGAACTACCTTCGTTATTTCGAGGACGGACTACCTTCGTACGAAGATGAACTACCTTCGTTATTTCGAGGACGGACAACCTTCGTACGAAGACGAACTACCTTCATTTATTCCGAGGATGAATACCTTCGTGAAAACGAGGACGACCGACCACCTACCTTCTTATTGGTTACGGTAATAAAAAGATAGTGTTCTTAAAGAGTCAACACGAAGCGAAGAAAAATAATTCTTATTTCAAAGTATACAATTAATACATTACGAAGACGAAGAAGGCCCTGGAGGGCGGGAGAAGCTGAGCCAATCCCTAGAAAAATCGGGATTCAATAGAGCGTCTATGTTAATCATACCTCTACCTCGTCCTCGATCTACGCTAAGAGCCCTGCCAGATCGACCTCTAGGGCCCGCGAGATGACCTCGGCCGCTCGATGATGCCCGACCTCGGCTCCTTGAGAGCCCACGTCTCTCTTGGGAAATGAAGCGTCTCTCTCGAGCTTGCCACTCCGGAGAAAAAAGATCCGGGACAAAAGCAGAGGCCCTAGCAGACGAAGAAGTCGCTGCAGAAGTAGAAGGCTCAGTCGTCGAACGAAGCACACGTTCGAGGAAGGAATGACGAGCTACGACGATCTTGTACAGACCGCCAACCTTCTTAAGGTCGGCATACTGCTCTTGATATTGCCAAGAATTTGAGCCGTGCTCGTTCCTATACCTCCAACAGCGGGCTGCGAGCTCTTCGACTTTTGCTTCAGCCTCGGAGATGGTCATCCCTCCACCTCGGCGTGCAATTTCTTCATACTCTGCGTGTTTCTCAGCAACCTGCTTAGCCGTCGCCTCAGCGATCTCGAGCTTATCCTCCGATTCCAAAAGGCGAGCTTGAAGCTCGTCACAGCTCTCCTGGGCATCCCTAAGCTTAACTTCGGCCTCCTCCTGCACATGACCAAGCTTGTCTTCCAAGCGAAGGACTTCGGCCTTCTTGACTTCGAGAGCCCGCGTCAAAACTTTGATTTGACCCAACAAAGGGGAAGCATCAGGCATATCAGGAGAAGACTGAACACAAAAGACAAGCTCCTTCAGATGAACGACGGATTTTATTAAAGCTTTTAAGGCAAATCAAAAGCGACATTGTAATGATGACGTATTTACAAGTTGAAAAAAAAAAAGCGGATCAACTGACCCCTCTAGAAGCTACGCCTTCGGCCCCGGCTAGCTCGGCCGCATCTTGGGGATCGTCGACCTCGGCTGCGGTGGCCGTCTCCGGGACCCGTGCTGTTTTGCCTCCTCTTCCTCGGGGATTCCCTGAGCCCCGGTGCCCTCCGCCGCCTTAGCTGCCGCCTCCCCGGATCCCTTCGTAAGGTCGGCCATTAAGGCTTCGATCATGGGATCGTGATCCACCGGGCAAGCACGGACAGACTCGCGATCAAGAAACCGAGGACGAGTTCAAGCTCGCAAAGACGGCAAGTCCTTCAAACCGCGACCCAGGACCTTGGCATACGCTCGCACCAAGTCGTCATCCTCTGTCGCCTCATACCCATACTTGGACTTATCCAACTCCGGGTAGTCCTCGGTGACTTCATCGATGACGTCCGAGACCGCGCGCCTGTTCAGCACCCCTGCCACGCCGGCGGCCATCCCAGAGAAGCCCCCAGAAAGGAATAGCCTCTCCGCGAAGGCATGAAGCATCTTCCCTTGGGAGTTCACCATCTCGGCTTCCCGATGGCGAGCCCCCTCCACCTCGACCCTTAGCCGACCAACTTCAGCCTCTGCCGCCTTGGCCCTTGCCGCCTTGGATGCCTCGCCGCCACAGCCTCGCCGCCTCACCGCCCCCGCCACGGCCGCCGCCTCCCTCCGGGCCGCATCCCGAGCCCGGCCTCGGCCTCGGACACCTCCTGGACGAGAAGAGTCTTCTCCTCCTCCATCTCCCGCACAATACGAGAAACCCCATCGAACTGGACGACAGCGCCTTTCAAGTACTCCGTCACAAGAGCGGACGCTCCCGTCACGAAGGCGGACGCTTTAGCCAGTTCGGCCGACACGGCCTCGAACCCTGTGCAACGACCAACCAAGTTAGAAGATACACTAACCATTATATATAATTTATATAAACAGATACGCTACCTCAGGGAAAGTGCGAGGTGCAGGTTGAGAACCAATGATCTCGACCTCGGGATCGGAAGCAGCCGGGGACTCAGTGATCGCGCGCTTATGCCTCTTCAGGCGTTTCAAAGGCTGAGGCGAGGGGGACTTCTCGTCGCCTCCACCCCTCTCAGAGGTTTCCTCGATGACATCCTTCAACGTCAAGGAGGGCATCCCACTCAGAGCTCGGCCCCTTCCTCTTCTTCTTCTTCTCTGCGATCAAATTCACTACAACGAGGAAAACAACACATAAGTACATCGACGGAAAACATTCAAGCAACAAAAGAGAGAGGAGAAAGAGGGGCCTCACCCCTCGCCGACTCCACTGCAGCAGTAGGGTCATAAGGGCTCAGCCCCGCAGCCGCAAGCTCGGCCTCGAAAAAGACTTCATCTACCAGGCCGATCCTGTCTAAGGATTGCTCCAAGCTGCCGAAGTCATAATCCGTGGCCACATCCGGCGACTTCTCACGGTTGCCCGTGCTAACTGGAGAGACCAGAAAGCAGCGGAAGAAAAATTTACGGTGCCAATTGAAATTTTGACTTCGTCTTTAATTTAAAATTGCGACGGTGTCAAGTAATACCACCCCATTGGATTGAATCGAAAGAACCTAAGGACGAGTCCTAAGGTCGAGGAAAATTATGGTGGTGAGCAAACACACCTAGGCCCGTCAAATGCCGGAAGGAGTTCGGCGTCAATTGGGCTAAAGGAATGGCAAACAATTGCTGTAACTCAACAAAAATGGAAGGGTAAGGAAGACGAAGGCCATTTTTCAGGCTAACCTCATACACCGTGACATAACCGTCCGGAAGAGCGCTAGCCCTATCCTCCGGTCGGGGGGTAATAAACCCAAAGGATTTCGGAATATGAAAATTAGAGGCAAGCTCTAATCTAACGGAGGCTTCTAAAATTGAAGGAATCGAAGAAACCCTACTAACATCTATCAAAAATGGAAAGCATACTCTACGTATGAAAGGAGGGAGGGCATCAAAGGTATAAACTTCCATATCCACAGATTCATGCGACGAATACTCAGTTAGTGCGCGACTATCCTGGCCGTAGGATTCATCGGAGGAAGAAGAAGAAGAAGAAGCCATAACTTACTGGTTTAAAAATCGAGGTAGATGGCGTGGAACCTTACGAAAACGATAATGGCGACAGTTGAACTTTTCAGACGACAAAGAGTTTCTGAAGATTTGAATTTAAGAATGAGCAAAAGTGATAGGCGAAAAGGCGTATCATGGAAGTTATTCCCCCAATATACGCTTTATCGGGAATCCAACCGCTGCCACATTAAATGCGCATTAAATGCTAATAAGACATCCCGTGTTCAGCCTCGGCATAACGCCTCGTCAAGTGAAGCCAATCAGAAGACCTCGGCATAACGCCTCGTCAGGCGAAGCCACTTTGAGGAGCTCGGCATAACACCTCGTCAGGCGAAGCCAGTTTGCGGAACTCGTCATAACGCCTCTTCAAGTGACGCCAACCCAAAGAGCTTTGCAAAACGCCTCGTCAGGTGAAGCCAGTCAGAAGACCTCAGCAACACGCCTCGTCAGGTGAAGCTAACCCAAAGACCTCGGCATAACGCCTCATCAGGAGAAGCCGGTGACTTACGAAGTCAAGATAGAAGGATAACTACTAAGATCGATCGCGCCCCACTTCGTCATGACACACGTCTCGGTGAATTACAATCCCCAAACCCATCACGACCTCGACACGCGTCTTTTGGGGGATATGATAGATACTGCCCAACTCTCGGGCCCAAGCATCGTGCCCAATATAAATAAGTTCGATACGAAGCTCGCCCAAACGAGTCCAGCCCAAGAAGGCCCCTAAATCAGTGGGAACGCAGAAGATTCGGTCATATCTAAGAAAATCCTAATTAGAGAAGAGATAGGATCCAAATCCTATCTTAGAATAGATCTCGGATTCAAGATCTAGGTCATGATAATTGTGTATAAATAGAGGCTAGATTAAACAGAAAAGGATCATCTACACTTCTTGTAATCACTCCTCATATTATCAATACACAAATACTCTCTCTCTCCCCGTGGACGTAGATCTTATTCATAGGTCGAACCACGTAAATCCTTGGTGTTCTTGCGTATTTAATTCCCTTACGAAATTAAGATCGATCAAAAACCTTCATCTCTCTCCTCACCCGTTTTCCAACCGTTGACTGTCCCTCTCTCTCTCACCTTTTCTCTGGATAGACACAAGGTACATTACCTGCTTGCATGAGTGAAATTTGTTAAATCTGTCCGTGCATTTTGCTTAATTGTGTGAAAATTCAACTGCCGAGATTCTTGATTTAGTTTTGTATTTTACGGTTTTGCTAGTGAATTTATGGGATTTATGTTTCTGGTTGTTTCTAGGGTTTCCGTTGATTTTGATGTTTGCGGTTATTTTAATGTTACTATTTCTCGTTTTTTATACTGGGATTTTGGAGACCGCTAGTAAATGTCACTCCATGTTTTCGAAATTGAAGTTGCTAGATAGTCGCGCAAGCTTTCTTCGCCACGTCGAATTCTTGTTCGATTGTGTACATATCTCAGCACTCTTTTGTGCATTTTTGAGCAATGCTTTGTTTCCTTGCTTCAGTCTTTTTAGAGAAAATTCGCCATAAATTTCATACAATTGCCATTTTAAGTGACAAATGAGACTATGGGGATGATAATATGAAGCATCTTTATGATGGAGCTTGTTCGGTGTATATAGACAATCTAAGTCTTGTTTGGTGATATTCCTGAGTATTTGGTCGCTGGTGTGAATGAAATTTGTTGCTGCTGCCCTTTTTTTGACATGTGAAAGTGATTCATCGGTAAAAGACATCCGTTCATTTTGGGTGTGGTAAGACTTGCAGCATAGATAAGAGATGAAGCTTGAAGTTCTTACTCTTGTAATAATGGTTTATGTGTGCTATTAAATAATGGTGCCGCCCAGTGCATATGATTACTGTAGCTTCATTGATTCAACTATACCGTTGTTGTGCATATCGTAATTCCTTAGTTAGCCTCCTAAAATAGCTTATTATATCACAGTTATCCAAGAAAGTTCTGCATGAGACGAAAGTATGAAATGTGAACTTTGAAAACGTTTTCAGGGTACAAAAACTGTACTTTTTGGCATCTTGTAGTGTATTAATATATGTGATGGACATGAAGGTGATTTTTATTTTTTTAACTAAAGTTGATATACTTCTAGCTTTAAAATATCTATGGCAGAAAGTTTATTGGGAGACTGTGAAATGCTTGCCTCAATCTGTGTGTTCACTCTGTCATCATCATGGTTTAAAATATCATTTGTGAGGTGTGCCTTGGTTCGAGGCGGCCAGAAATCACCTTCAGAGTGGCGCCTCACACGTCTCTGTTGAGACGTACGCCTCAAGTGGTCCAAGGCGGTGAGGCGGTCCAAGGCGTGCGCCTCGTTGTTCTGCGGCAATTTCAGACTTTTATTGGACTGTTTTTTGTGATACAGTAATCTGCTTTCGTTAATTAGGTTTAACTGTAAATGTAAATGGGCTTTTAGAAAATGGCCCAAATTGAAAGGATTGAGACAATAATTAACCTAATTTATTCCTAATCACTATTTGACTCATGCATGTCCTCTCCCTAACGCTCACGCTCCGTCGCTCTCCCTCTCCTGCTCTGCCTCTCCAGCTCCCTCACTCTCCGGCAACTCAGCGCTGCCGCCGTCCGGCATCACCAATCCGACAGACAGCAAAAGCAGCAATAGACCGGCAGGCAGCAGGAGCAGACCGACATCAGCTTATATTTGTATATTCTTTGCTTTCTATTTCCAACATTATGATTCTCCTTATGTTATTTTATATTTGTATTGCTTTTAAGAAGCAATTATCTAGTATGTAATTGGTTGGCTGATTAAGCTTTGGTGAGCACATATAGTTCTATTATAAACACGTATTTGTTGATTAGCCTTTGGTTGAACACTTGTAGGTGCCGTGTAGTTTATAGAATATCTATGTAATCTGATTTTTATTAATTATAATATGTAATCTAAATTATTTTCAAGGTTGAGCACGTGTATGTAATTTGATTTTTTATTTGATTGAGCACGTGTATGAAATTATGTTTTTTTTGTGTTTTATACTTGTTGTTTTTTATATGTTTTTATTGTATTATTTATAATTTTGATATGTTTTTATAATTTATGCCTCGGTTTTACGCCTCGTGAGGCTATTGGAAAACGCCTCGATGCTTAAATCGTATATTTAAACCTTGGTCATCATCACTTTTTTACCAACATTTGATGGAATTGTTGGTTGCTGTCGGGTGAGAAATAATTTGAATAACATAAGCTTTTATTTGAGGAAGTTATGTTTAAGATGGATGGAAGTTATCATCTGAATGCAGTGTTATTTCCCATTGTTTCTATCTATCATGTCCTGGACTCCTGGACATGTATCTAGTCTCTTGGTCTTCAATATGAAGCTTGTATGCTGCTTTGTGTTGAAAATATTTTCCTATTGATGGCTTCTTGATATATTTTGATCAGTTTTATTGACTGGCAGTGGAAGCTGTGGTTATTTATGGATTTATGATCATCTTTGCTGCTTGGATAGAACAAGTTCTTGTGGAGGCCAAGCGCTTCGTGGTGCTTGGCCATTGCTTTTAAATCAGCTTCCAGACCACAAGGTTTGTATTACTATTACTTTAACTCAGCTTCTTGTAATTTTCCATTTGTTGTGTATTGGAGTATTGTAGTTTGGTTTCCCTAATATTAGGGAATTAGGAGTGTTGGTTGTGCCTTGTGTTAATGATAAATTCTATTTATTAATGAGATTAGGCTGTTAACTTACACAAACTTGTGTTCATGGATAGTGTGATTGCGGATATGCTTGAAGATGGCGACAATTGACAATGTACATGTTTGGTGTACTTAGGTAGCTTAGTGTGCAATTTGTAAACTAGTTTATTTTCAATGGAGTGCAATAAAGATTTGCTGAAAAAGAAGATGCAAGTAACGACTTTGAAGGTGCCCGAAAGATTGCTTTGAAAGGAAAAAACCTCTACCTTGAACTTGAAAATATTTCCCAGATGCTGACCATCTCTGATGAGCACTGCTCAGCTAAAAATAGGATTCTAGGATCCGAAAAGGATTTGTATGGAGCATGGTTTAAAAAGGCGCTGGTGAGGCTCGCCTCGAGGCGTGCCTCGTTCGAGGCGGTCGGAAATCTCCTTCGAGGCGACGCCTCACCTGTTGTCCAAGAGGAGGACGCCTCAACCAGCCCGTGGCGGCGAGGCAGATCGAGGCGGTCTGAGGCGGAAGCCTCACTTTATCATCCAAATTTCATTTTTTTTATTCTGGTTTTTTGTACTTTTATTATGTTTTTGCATTGGCTTTTATTATTTTTTGATAATTTCTAATGGGTTGAAAAAAATAGCCTTAGTCGATTGAATTAAGACCTAATTTCTCCTGCACTCTATCTCTCTCTTCTCTCCTCTCGCTTTTTCTGCGTCTCTCTTCTCCTCTCTTTGATTTCAAACTGTCTTTGCGGTTCTGCCTTTATTTTTAGCTCGGCTTTATTATTTTAGTAATTGCAGTAATTTTTAATTAATTATGTATTTGGTTGTCACAATCTGAGGTTGAAGTTGTCTACATAATCTCGCTTCTTATACTTTTGATTATGGTGAATAATTATTGGACTTGAGTTTAAGATTTTAAAAGACTCATAAGTACTACTACTTAATTATAAACTTATGTTTTTTTTATGTGTTGTAATATATTTGTTATGTTTTTATGTGTTCTTTTATATTAGTTATAATTTTTATGTGTTTTTGTGATTTGCGCCTCGGTCTTACGCCTCAGACCGCCTCGAGGCTTACGCCTCGTGGTGTTATTGGAAAACGCCTCGGTGCTTAAAACTTATATTTAAACCTTGGTTTGGAGTTGTAACGCCCCCATTCTTACAACATAGACATTACTAAAATACTTATATCTTTAACATTTATAGAATAACGCTAATATTAATAATTATATTTAAGCAGCGGAGGTTATAAAAATTCGACGAACGGACGGCATATACCCTGTAAATACTGTAATACTCCGTATAAATAAAATCGTAATTTACGAAGAATTTAACCCGAATTGTTGTAAAATCTTTCTTTTAGTGAATAAACGAGAAAATTTATTGGTTGATAATCAAAAGATAAAATAGTATGATCGGATTCGATAAATCGGATTACGAATGTGCGTGACAATCATCGATTCCCGTTCGAACAAAACAAGTGAAAAGTCGTAATCGTCATTATTCACGATATCTAGAATTTCCAAAAATGGAAGGTTGACTAAATCCTCATTTTAACTTCTATTACCCATCTCTCATGTATCTTCTCAATCTCGCAACCATATACAAAACCCGCAACATGAGACAAATTGAATATCTCTCATACCCCCAACTCCGCAACACAATCTCTGCAGATGTCCTTCAACATACGACAATTTTTCTTTAACAATCTCAAAGCTTTCACCCTTATACACTCTCCATTTCTCGCACAACATCTGCATTCCAATTTCACTCACAACTCTCTTTCAAACTCTCACCCCTTTACACTCTCGGCTATCACAACAATTAGAGGAAAATAAAACAATAAGGAGGAAGCATACTCAAACAAAAACAGAACCATACAACCAAAAACCTTCATCAAGGTAAGCTTTGAACCATTCGTTATTTATACATGTTTTTCTCTTGTTTTAGTACAAGTAGAAATTTGGATATGCATACTCAATCTTTAAATGAGAAGCAGTAAGAAAATCCAACAACGAACAACAAAATATGAACATACAAATACAATGTTCTCTCGCCGATCTCATCGCTCTCTCTCGCCCCTCCCCTTCTTCCCGCGTGCGTGTACAAGGAGGGACCAAGACTTCGACGGGTGCCCGACGGCAGCCACGTCGGCGACCTTCGGCGAGAGAGCGGCGAGGAGAAGCCGGGCTCGTCGACCTCGCGAAAGAAGAGGGCAGAATGATGCCTCGGACGAACGACGAAGCAGAGGCTCGACGGGACGTCCCGTGGAAAGGAATGGAAGTCGGGTGAGCTACGTGAGAGAAAGAAATGGGCGAGCAACGGCGGCGACGCGCGGCGGCGGCGGGCGGACATGCGCGGAATGAGAGGGAGAGAGAGCGGCGTGAGAATGAGAGGAGAGAGAGACGAGGTGGCGGCGGATGTACGCCACCGCGAGAGCGGCGACGCCGACGTCGGCGGCAGCGATGGCGCGGGAAGGATGAGGCGCGTAAGCGCCGGCGAGGTGGTGGAGGAAGAAGGAATCTGGAATTTGGGGGGTTGTGCACGTAGGTTTAGTTAGGGGGGGCTGGATTGGGCTTTGTTTTAATTATTTAGTTGGGTTTGTTTTAATTATTTGTTGGGCTTTGCTTTTAATTATTAAGGTTGGGCCAGATTAATTCTATTAGTGGGCTGGGTTTATATATATATAAGTGTTGTTGGGCTGGATTAAATTATTAGACAGAAGAGACTGGGCCGAGATGGAAAGATGCACGAATTGGGCCGAGCTTTGGGCCGCGATTTATTAATTGGCTGGATCTATTATTATTAGAAATTGGCTTCCAGGAGATGGGCCTCCCTAATTAATTGTGTTGAACTTATGTTACAAATAGAATTGGACTATCAAGATTTAATTGGAACCTAATTAATTGAAGTTGGACTTTAGTTAATTAAATCATATGGACTTGGGAAATTATTTAGATCAACTTAATTAAATAAAGTTGATAAGCTTTAATTATTTATAATTAGACATTAATTAATTAAGTTACTTAAACTTAATTAATTAGCTTGGGAGGACTTTAATTAATTAAGAGCATTGGGCCTTAATTAATTAATTTAATTAGGTCTTGACCAATTAAGTCTTTTGGACTTGATCTATTAAAGATAGATTGACCTCAAGTAATTAAATTACTTAGGCCATGATTAATTAAAGCACTTGGACTTAATTAATTAAATTAGTTGAATCTTATTAATTAATTAGAGGAACTCTAATTAATTAAATAGATTATGCTTTGATTAATTAATCGGGTGGACCTTAAGTAATCAAATTTCCTTGATCCTAATTGAGTTAAGTGGACTTTAATAATTAAGTCACCTAGACTTAATTAATTAACCAAGGTAATTGAACTTAAATTACCTATATCACTTAGACCTTGGTTATTTAAATTAGTTAAGAATTTCGTTGATTATGTTAAACGATTGCTATATTATATGCATCTAGATTGAGGGCTTATGAATGAATAGAATTGTTTGATGAATTGTTGGGTTTGAGAGGTGAGGAAAGTGATTAGGCCTTGTCGGCCTAATCGAGAGTGATCGACGTTCGAATTCTCGCGTTGAAATCTCGCGTCGAATCGAGAGGATGACCTACTTACGAATAGGTCATGCCGAAATTTTGGTTCGCGATCTTATCGCCTGCGCTGATCAAGACCTCGCTCATAACGTTAGTAAAACTAGACAACCTCGAACGCAACCCTAACCGAGCAATTTAAATCTTCTAAAGAAGGGAACCCATTCAGCTCATAAGCAGCTAATTAATGAAATTCCAAGAGCTATCTAACTTAATCGACTAAGATCAAGATCGAACAACAAAAGCAAAGCTTAAACAAGCTTTTGTCAAGAACCTCGTTAAAAGAATACTCTCTCGGTTAGACATCTTATTATCCTCCAATCTTCGATGAAGGTCCAGCGGGGGAGTAATGAGAAAGCTGTGCCAAGAGACGTCAGACATGTTTAAGACTGCAACCAGGTGGGCTTTCTTTCGTATGAATAAATCTAATGCTATGTTAAACAGCGATTTTCTTTCAAAAAGTTATGAATTGAAAATTTTCAAGTTTTGTCTTGCCAAAGAATATTTTGAAATTTATGTATGAGATCTATCTGTGTTGGCTTTGCTAATTATATGATAATCGAATTTGGGTCCCGAGCGATCGATAGCTATCTCGCCGGGGCTAGTGTACACCTAACGATCGTGAGTCTCATGAGCTTAACGGGCGGTCATTGTGTACGGGAGGTGACCCACTTTCCGTTATAATCGATATTGTTCGTTGAAGGGGCCACCTTCATGAACAAAATTTCGATAGAATTGATTACAAAAGAACTTAGATCGCAATGAACTTTTAGATCACAAAGAATTTAGTAAGCTTGGGCCTTTTAAGGTAAAACCCCATTCGCATCGATAAGAAGGCATGACAAATATTCACAAGTACATATATGAAGTCGTTTTGACGTGTTCATCGAGTACTGTGACTCGATCCGCATATATTTCTAAATGTGCAGGTTGAGACGTGAAGTTTGAAGATGGAGTGCCGAGCGAAGATTTTGTCTTATTTTGAGAATGTCAGAGTTATACATGTCTTCATACATGTATTATGTTTATTTCCGCTGCGTACACTCTTTTTGTCAAGTCTTAATTCGGGCTCAACACTATGTCCAATTAAGACCCTTGTTGTGTTAAACTATTCGATTCGGATCTTTGGGATCGACATCTATTTATCTTGAGAATATTTCGTTGGCTATCCATGTGTAGGTGAATGATGTTAGGATGAAACGATCTCTTGCATTTCAAGTATCCTTCCTTGATGCCTAATTCGAGTAGGCATGACTAAGATTTATTTACATCTTGACGTCTCTTGGGTGATGTTATCATTGATTGGATGACATCGAATTGAGTCAATGTCCCATGTCTTTTCCCCTTTCTATCCCCCCTCTTCTTGTTTCCCTTCCCTAGTCGCGGTTCATCTAGCTTGGCTATCCTTAGGCAGGCCGGGTCGTGACAAATACATATATGCCAACCTGAAACAAAAACAACAACAGCAACAACAGAAACTAGGGACACAACCCTCATCAAATATATATATATATACTCATTAAACATCATCGTAATTCAAGCTTAGTTTTTAACTAACAACCATTTAAGTTCTAACATAGATGTACATATTCACATAAAACGTGATCCTGAGAGAATGTGTATGTGGGGCTCATTTCCGTCAGCATCAACCTTCGATCCTCTTCAGCCTGCAAAACATACATCAATATAGGGGATGTGAGTATACGAACATACTTAGTGGGGAATACACTGCAAGCAGATATAACCAATTGCGTAATGCATATAACATAATGAACATGTTCTTTAGTAGTTACCCTTGCGGGTACTCATTGAGTAGCGTCTCCCCTCCTCGAGGGTAATTCATTAAACATTGAACCCCTTGTGGGCCTCCTCGAGGGTACTTCATTAACATTGAGCCCCTTGTGGGCCTCCTTGAGGGTACTTCTTTACTGCACACAGCCTCGATCCCTTGTAGGTCTCATAATCAGTTCACATGCATACACAAAACACAACAATGATTATAACCATATAACGTACTTACAGATAAAGTAAACCCCACCTCGTGTAGACGTTTCAAAAATACTCTTTAGCTCTTGCTTGGATGTCCGTCCTTGAGCTTCGGATGTCACGCCACCTAGCACTTTAAAATTACTTACAACTTTGTCTTTTTAATTACTAAAGCTATATTCTTAAGCATTAATTCAAACATAATCTTTTTACATAACTTCTTAATAGTTAATATTTATGTAAGAATAAGAACTCACCACTAACTTTAATTCTTAGCTTTCATTTAAATTTCATATGCTTAAATATACCATTATACATCATAAACATACTTATACTAATCATCTAAACTTATTTTCATTAAGTACCCTTCAACCTAAAACAAAGTTTAAACATAATCCTTCACTTGAACTCAAACTAATCTTCAATATACTTATTCATGCTTATTTATAAACCATTATCATCAATCTATAACCAACTTTTATAAATCTAAGGTTAAACATAAAAATGTCAATATATATACAAACTATCTTTTCCAAATTTTCACATATAATCCTAGAATAATCTAAATAAATTATATTGAACTCATTTCACCATATAAAGTTCATATAACATCTTACATGAAACAAATAAACTCAAAATCTTCATAATTCTTCTTTCTAAGTTTTCGAAATTTATGCATAATAAAATTTGATTTTTATCTAATTTCTTATTTATTTAATGCTTAACTAACAATCATTATTGCTAATTCATAATCACTTTTAATTACTTTATAGCTAAACTTGAATATATTAACTAAAGCATAAATTTAACTTTTCTAACTTTCACATGCATATTTAGAAAATTCCAAATAAATGACATTATGCTTAATTTATTTCTTAAAGCTCATAAATCAAGTCATTTGAAACAAATAAAATTAAAATTATAAAACCCTAACTTAAGCAAATTTTCGAAAATTAGGGCATATTAATAACTTGATTTTTAATCTATTTTCTTGTTTAATACATGCTCAAATACACTTAAATACACAATTATAACATAATTTAAACATCACACAACAAATCCCCAAATTTAAATTCTAGGGTTTAGCTCTCTTTCTTAAATCACAAATTTATCACAATTAATCCATCATTTATGCATAAGATTAACTTCTAAACATAGATTAAACAATTAACATAATAATAATCAACAAATAAAACAATAACTTTGAACTTCATATAAACTAAATTTTTTTATATCAACTTGTAAATATTTATGCACTTAAACATGAAATAAGTGATAGTATACCTCTAAAACAAGATATAGAATTGGTTAGGAATGATTTCTTACCTTAATTTTGGATTTAGGATGAAATTTGTGAAGTATGTGTTTTAGGTGTTTATGTGTGTTCGAAAATTTTGGGGAAGAAGATGATAATTTTGATGAAGATGAATAGTAAATAATATGTTTGTGATGTGTATATATATTAACTCCAATCAAATACATAAATGCATATAGGGTTGGCAATTTTCGATACGACACGAAAACACGACACGAACACGCATGAAATTAACAGGTTAGTGTTCAGCCTTATCGTGTTCGTGTCCTTATCGTGTCGACACGATAAGGACACGATAATTTCGTGTCGGATCCGTGTCGTGTTCGTGTAACCCGATAATTTTCGTGTCGGATCGTGTCGTTTTCATATAATTCGATAATATTTATATATATTTAATGTACACTTTCTAGATAAAGACCCGACACGCACGAATTGCCAGCCCTGATGCTTACACAAAGTGTACAAATGTACACTTTCTAGAGAATTCTACAATTCTTTACACTTTCTTTTATATATATATATATATATATATATATATATTCAATTATTATTTTCTACTCACATTATTATTCTAATTTATAATAAATAATTTCTCTAATCAATCCTTATATTCAAATCATTAATATCATTAATTAATATTTAATGCATAAAAATTAAACTTTCATTCTAAAATCATATTTATAATTTACTAGAATTTGAAACTTATAATATCAAACTTTACATTTTCGCTAGGGCGCATCCTCGCTCTTAGCCGAACAACATGTAAAAACATTCGAAACTCAATTTTTATTAGTACATAGTTTAAAGAAAAATAATTCACATTAAAATATATATATACTTCTTTAAGAAAAAATTTCGGGGTATTATAGGAGTCCTTCAAGTTGAAAAGTTGGCTGATGAGGCAACAATCAAGAAACACTATTGTCGGCTAGTACTTATTCTCCATCCCGATAAGAATCAATTTCCTGGTGCTGAGGGGGCTTTTAAATTAATTTGTGAAGCAAATGCATTGCTTTCAATCCAGCAAAGAAATTTTTATATGACAGTAAGATGAAGGCCAGATTTGCTACAACAAAACCACCGAATCATCACAGGAACAGAAGTTCTCAGCTCAATAGCCAATATGGTGCTCAAAACAAAAACACTTCTAATGGTTTGCCCCTATTTACTTACTCTGCCTCTATTTTCTGGACATGTTGCCCTTACGGCAAAGTAAACTACCAGTATCTCAGACAATTTATAAACAGATGTTTGCAGTGTCCTAAATGCTTTAAGGGTTTTGTTACACATGAAATGAGTGCTCCATGTGTTTCCTCGGCTAAGGTGGGTCCCCAAAATTTTCAGCATGTGCCATCAAAACCTGACGTACGCCAACCTGCTAATCAGTCAAATTCTAAAACTGGTGTGCAAAATGTCAAAGCGCCTTTGATGTCACCTGCTGGATCACAAGGGGCTGCCAACATGAAAAGTGTTCAACCACAGCCAGGTATCTGGAAAGGAGGTGGTTCTGAGAGTACTAAGGTAGCCTGTACTGCTGATAATTTGAAGACCGAAGGGACAGATAACCTCTATGCCAGTTCTTTGCATGGTGAAAATGTAGGCGTAACATCTAATGGTGATCCAGTTCATAGAGAAAAAAAAAACACAAGGACGAAGGCCAGAAGATAGGGAGGAATTTAGTGCGGAAATCTAGTGGTGGTTCTGATAATAAGCATGAGAATCTTGGTGATGCTGCTGCTACTGATCTGAAGTCTGAATCTGCTCATGCGAAATTTGCACGTAGATCATCACGGGGCAGGCAGTATGTATTGTACAAGGAAGCTGATGAAGATTATCATTCTAGACCTCTCAAGAGAGCTCAAACAACCAAAGAGGCAGACAGAGTAGAGCATAAGGATTCTGTTGACAGGGGAGACTCAAAGCATGGCAATCAAAATAGTTTCCCTATGGTTCCAAGTTCTTCTAAGTTTGAAAACAAAGAATCAGGAGCTGCTCACTCCAAGGAAAGTTTGAAGGACAAGAATGAGGGCTTTGATAAAGAAGCTGAGATCAGCGGGGTAACTGGTGGTACGTCTAGTGCTCCTGTTGACCCAGTTGAAATCAAAAGCGATTCTGACCTAGATTTATCTTCAAGTCATGATGCGCACTGTTTGGATTGTCCTGATCCAGAATTTAGTGATTTCTATAAGATGCGTGATGAAAGCCAATTTCATGTGGATCAGTTTTGGGCTTGCTATGATACTTCTGATAGGATGCCAAGATTATATGCTAAGGGGAGGAAGGTGTGTTCTTCTCCGTTTGAATTGCATATTACATGGCTAGAAGCTGTTCCTATACATGATTCTTTTAAAAGATGGGTAGAGGAGGAACTACCTGTTGGTTGTGGAAGTTTTTAGATTGGTAATAGTGCCAAAATATCAGGATGCTTACACTCTCTCATCCAGTGCATTGTGTAAAAGGCAAAAAGAAAGGTTCTTTTTTCATATACCCAAGAAAAGGGGAAGTTTGGGCTCTTATTGAGAGACTGGGACATCAGTTGGAGTTCCGACCAGGAGAATCATCAGGAATTCAGATATGAAATTGTAGAGGTGCTCTCGGATTTTGCTGAAGGTATTGACATAGAAGTTGTCTACTTGGATAAGGTTACTGGATTTGTGAGCCTTTTCCAGAGGGCTGACCAAAATGAGACCAACTCATTTTTAATAGGGCCGACAGAGCTGTCCAAGTTCTCCCACTGTGTTCCCAGTTCCAAAATGACTGGCTCGGAAAGAGAAGGAGTGCCAATAGGTTCCTTCGAACTCGATCCTGCTTCCATACCTCTTAATCCTGATGACTTGTATTCCCCTGGTCAACCAAAGATTGAGTAGATAAGGATCCTCTTGTTGGTAGCTAACTGCCGAAATATTGACTGGATTTGGAAGGGACGAGAAGGGGATAACCTCTGGTAATCACCTCGAGGAGTTAACATTACCGAATTTGTTTACCAAGGCTGGTAAAGATTTCATTTATGGCTAGCTGGATGTGGCTCTTGATTAGGGTGGTTTTGACTATTTGGCTGTTTAAGGACCAATTTTCAGACATTGGAATCTCGGACCTGTCTTGATGTCTCCTTCTGAAGTGTCTTGTACATAAGTTTTTGTTAGTACGGTCTAAAGTGTCTCCTTCCCAAGATGAAATTGCTACATATTCCTTTATTCCAATCTGAGGTTCCAGCTTACTGGTAAAAATGCTGTCTTCAAGAATCTGCTTCTGCGGGTATATATTTTTTTTTTATAAAAGCTAGAAGGTCCATAATAGTGTTGAGGAGTCAATTTAGCCTTTACTAGATTGATAAGAGTTATCAACCTTGTAGTTGCAGCTGTTCTAACAAGGAGAAAATGACTGTTCTTTCGTTTATATCTTTGGCCTTTCTAGGCACTTCTTACTGTAAATTAATTAGCTTTTATTAAAGTATCAAGGTTAAGTCACTCTTACATTCTACAAATATGGATTTCCAACTTAAATGTTGGCTTATCGCCACAAATCTAAGAGAGGGAAATGGAACTAGGATCCATGATTTTTTTAGTGGATGTTTGGTTATCATTTTCAATTGATTCTGTATTTGCATAGTTGAATTTGGATTTCTTCAGATGGAGGTTTTCAACTTCCCATTACACACATTAAATTTGAATTCTTCCATATCCTTCGTTCTCTACCGTCACTACCACCACCATCTTATCCTCCAATCCAACACCACCGTCCTTCACCGACGCCACCAACTCCCCCTCCTTTTCCACCACCCCATCCTCCACCACCGCTACTGCCACCACTGCCGTTAAAACTATTAGGTAGAATATTTGTGCAAGCTTTAGAAAATAACTACTTCGAGAAAGAAAAATTTATCTAGATTAGCAATTTACAAGTATTACATAGCATGAATATGTAACATGTCATGTGTGTAAACAAACCAAGCCGTTTGTGAGTTATTCGGAGCTCGATTCGAAAAAAAATTGTTCGAAATTTGTTCGTTTTGCAATCGAGACGACCTCGAACCGACCTCGATAGGATTTTCGAGCCGAGCTCGAGCTTAGGGATATTCGGTTCGTAAGCTCGCGAACATGTTCGGTTCGAACTTAAACGAGCTAGTTCGCGAACATGTGAAATAATAAATTATTTTATATATTCAAATAATTAAAACTGATAATAAATTATAAATTATATTTTTATTGATAATTAATAAAAAAATTAATAATAATATAATTATATTTTTAATAATAAATTACAAAATTTAATAATTCAAACTCGAAAACGAGCAAAGTTAAACACGAGCAGAGTTCGAACTCGAGTTCGAATGTCTCATATACGAGTAGTTATCGAACCAAATTCGAGCAGCTCGTGAGTTAAAAAAATTTACAACGAACCGAGCTTGAGTTCAATTTAAATCTCGAATTCGAACTCGGGGACAAGGGGCGGAACGACCTCTCGATCTACTTACAACAAACCAAATAAAATTTAAACGAGCCGGGCTCGAGCTTGGTAATATTCGGCTCAACTTTATTCGTATACATGCCAAGTCTTGAGGCACTTTCATTATAATATTACTTTTTAGAATTAGACTATAATCATCTAGACGTATATATAACGACTTTATTAAATTTGTATTTAACTTATAATTTAGTTGTCACCTTATCAGTTTTGATTTCTATTAATCAGGTTTCCTTGACCAATAATCCTGGCTCCATCACTGCCGTCCGCCATCACGCCACTGAAAATTGGATCCCTTTCTTTTTTTTCCCTTTTTTATTCCTCTCTCTCTTTCCCAAGTTGAAGTAAGATTATTTTTGCCTCGAAGAAGTTACCAAACCTACCAAACCTTAAATTGCAGTGAAATAATTTTGTAGAGTTTATAACTCTAAATTGCAGAGGAGCGTCTCTCAATTACTCTCTCTCTCTATCAAAAATTTACATTGTTTTTTATAATACGAGTTTTAATAAATTATAATAAATATAAAATAAATAAAAATAATAAATAAATATATTAATAAATAGTGAAAATAAAAAGATAGACTATATGTGATTTTTTTTATAAATAAATGATAGATCGGATAGTTGATGTTTACAAAAATAAAAAATACAAACTTTTGATAGACGTTCGAAAAAAAGAATTACCAAAGAGACCATATTTTCCTCCCTTGCGGTATAAAATCACATATTCCCCAATCAAGATTACCAAATTCCGACAGCTGTCTGTGAGCTGAAGTATTAGCCACGACTGGGAAGATATAAAAAGTCAAGAAACAACAGAACATAATAACCCTATACTCAAATTGTGGCTACTTCTTAAACACAACTCAACTGATGCTACAATCACTGAAAATGTACAAAGCATCAACATTTCACCCAAATCTCGAGGTAAACAGTTTAGAAGTGCAAACCGCTTTTGCCCTTTTCCACTTGTACATTGAAACACTATCTGCAATAAAGCTCGTGGATCCTGAACACTGTCGCTCAAAATAATCGAAGGTGTCATTAGGTCAAGCATATGAATGATGCTTGCGACGATCCTTCTCTTTTGATGTATAAGAAGAGCCATGGTGATCTCGTTCTGGTCAAAACAAGAAAATAGAAATTAGCATTTGACTTGTATAACTAGGGTCCTAGACATACTAAACATAAAAGAGGGTAAGCAAAATCACCTCGAGAAGAATGATGTTTGGACTTCTCCATTCGCCCTGTGTAATGAGGTCACTTATAAAGTTAAAGAATAACTTTTAAGACAATTAGAGAAGAGTAGGTATCAGATAAATGAAATAATGGCAATCTATCGTATTAACTGACCAGAATCTTTTCCTTTGTCCCTCGAACGATGAACCCTCTCCTTAACCTTGTCTCTGCCCCTTTCATAGTCATCCATTCCCCGTTCGCTGTCCAATTCTCGCCCTCTATCATGGTCTCTGCCCCTGGTTCTCTCCCTTTCCCTGTCTCTCTCCCTCTCCTTGATCCTTTCGCCTCCTGTCTCTATCCTAGTGTCCGATGGCAGTTTAGCCTCAGGTTCCTCTCTTGGCTCGCCGCCATCCGTTGCACTTTTACATTTGTTGTCACTTTTCTTTGAATCCTTCAATTTGTCGAGAGCAGCTTTAATCAGTTCATCCTTACCAGCTTCTGCATTGACAGCAGTGGAAGGTGCCTTTGCAGTACTAGTGTCTTCATTTGTGTTTGTTCCTGCTAATTGACCATCCTGACAAGAACCAACAAAATTTGAGATACGAGCAGATCATCTACATTTGCTTCCTCGACCCCAATGGAGACCATAAATAGCTATTGCAAAATGTATTCACGTCTTTGGTAGCAAGATGGACATGAATCGTGAACAAACTGGAAAGACAATATGAAAAATAAAAAAATGTTAAACGGTATCATTTTTCACCTTTGAAGCTGACTGATGTGGCGAGTCCCATGATCGATTAGAAGGTGTGGCAAAGGAACCCCCTTCCTTACAAACAGGAATATACTGAGCCTTTGGAAGGCTGTACAGATGCGCCAACACTCTACAAACCTCATCAATTCCAGATTTATCGGCATCAAATGCTTTCCACCAAGGAGGGTTCTCAGGTAATGGCACTTGAGACCTGCGGGCTGCAGCATACACGACACCACAGGCCACAACTTCACTTTTGAATCTCACACACAAAGTCGTGCGCAAACTGTTTGTATGCAACATAAGAACATCATCAGAATTTTGTTAAAAAATGAGATAAATGTCACGAATTGGTTGAGTGAAACTCTTGGTCCACACATCCATATGAGTACATCCTACATCCTAACTAAAATTGCAATGTCAGAGACTCAGACTTTGGATGGGGAATATGAACCTACTAAGCTGTTGACAATACTAACTTGTCAACAGAACGAATACAAAATTAAAAAGTCATCAGTTTACCCAAAATTTCAAATAAATGATATATGGTATAAGAAACACACCTGTCATTTGCAAGATTCCAAGCTTCTTGTCTGAGTTCTGGGGGAATTTCCAGTGTAGCAAGGTAATTTGATATGAATTTGTGAGGGTGCTCAACGTGGCAGATGAAACCCATCTCTTTGAGAAGATGCCTTTCTGTTCTGATCAAATCTGCCTTCAGATCCACATATCTCTGTTAAAGAACAAAAGACATGGAATATAGAAACACTATCAAATCAGGCACTTAACTATTTGAGATAATAGACTGTGACAGATAATGATCACGAGAAGAATAAAACAGTTCATGGCCAATCAAAAGTATGAAAGTATGCATCTTAAATACAACAGTAAATTCTAAAGCTAACCTTGGAAGATGTGTCCAAATGCTCTATTGGCAAGTTCTCTCTCCTGCATTCCATCCTGTGAAAGACAATCAATATCTGCCTTGCTTTCCTAGGACTTTCTTCAAGTTTTGTTGCAAGCCACAGACAACTAGCTGCAACCCTCTGCAAGTAAATAAATCTAGTCTAAGTCACCATAGAATAAAGCATAAAAGAAGTCCAAATGAAAAATGTGATTGGGATTTGGGCATAATATGAGAAGAAATGAGCAAATAAAAGCGACCTTCACATTAAACCGAGCAAATGATTTCTTGCAGTAGAAGCGATGAAACAGGACTTGACCAGTCGCCATAACAGCTTGTGGTCTGGGTACATATAAGGAAATAAGAAAGCCAATGTAGAGGAGAAGGTAACTCGCATACAATAAAAATAACTACACAATCACTTTATTAGATACTTTTTGCAGTTCATATGAAGGTAAGATTAAGATTTCCAAGTGCAACAAAAAAACACTGAAGATTATACACCAAAGCACAAAAATAACAGAAATCAATTAAACAGAAGAGCGCATAGCAAAAGGATACAGCTTAAGCAATATGCCGCTCTCTTGTATGAGGTCGCAACCATAGATTCTAAGTGTAGTTTCAGTGGCCTCGTCGATCCCATCTTTAAGAGATGGCGAATTCTTCAGCTGTTCTTCTGACAGATAAAATGTGTCGATTGCCGTATAAATCATGTTCTATCTTTCACCAAGCGCAAGGATGGTCGACCTGCCACAAATTGTATGAATTCACGAATTAAGCATACCAAATGCAGTAGAATATCTTCTTCAACGATCCTCCAAAACTCATCCCAAAATGCGTCTAGATGTTGCTTTTTCAGAACCCATCCCC
Source organism: Salvia rosmarinus (assembly GCA_036937905.1). Classification (NCBI taxonomy): domain Eukaryota; kingdom Viridiplantae; phylum Streptophyta; class Magnoliopsida; order Lamiales; family Lamiaceae; genus Salvia; species Salvia rosmarinus. Next base: position 43,049,573 of record CM072821.1, on the reverse strand, counting down.
TTTTAAATTTTAATCTCGTAGAAATTGCAATTAGAACCCTAAAGTTTATGTGAATTAGAAAAAGAAATGGAGAAGAAAAACCACGGCGAGAACTGAAGAAGAAGAAGAAAAAAATGAAAAATGAGAAGCGGCGCTGAATCGCTGATGAAGTGAAATCTATTAGGGCTCTTATTTGTTTGGTTTTTTATGTTTTTTCTTTCCATTTTAGTTTGAGCTAATAGTTTTGTTTAATTCAATTAGGGAACCATAATTGTTATTTTAAGTGTGGGCTATTCAGCATTCTATTAAGAGATAATATCTTCTACGGACATGTATCTACGGATGTCCGTACATACAGAGTTTGATATTTTTTTTCAGCATAAATGATCTTTGATATTTTTTTCAATGTAAATGATATTTAAGTAAATGATACTTTTATTTAAGTGGAAATACTGACATATAGTTATCAGTTAAGGAATGTCAATTATAGCGCTAACATAAAAATATCAAATTATAGTCGATGTGTTGACCTATGGGACTATTATCACCAAATAGCACCAATGGGACCAATAAATAGTTGGTCCCATTGGCACTATTTGGTGATAATAATCCCAATAAGCCCAACGACTTGGTTATAATTTGACGTTTTATGTTCGCGCTATAATTGACATTCTTAACTTGATACTATATATGCACGCTTCTTTATTTAATGTAAATGATATTTTTCTTTATAACAAATATTATTTTTGTTCATCTGTACGGTATGGATGGATGTACATGAGTTCTTATGTTTTATTAATTGAGCTATTGCTGGGTTGATTCTGAAGATTTTCAAGTATTTGTTGGTTTGAATTTTGAGAAAAAAAATGCTTTTTATTTATTTTTGAATGGTGAAATATTGTATTTCAGGGAAATTTGTTTGTAACTTCTAGGTGTAAATATATATTTTAAAGTATTAATTAATGAATGAATCAATAAACGCTCTCATTAATTAATAAGTATATAATACTGATAATTTTAGATAATAGTGTTTTTGTAATTTTTTATTGGATCTATTGAATTTTTAGATAATTTTATATAATAGTATATAATATTAAATAACACTAACATGAAGTCGTTGACTATTGAATTTATTTAATTTATGTTAAAATATCTTTGTTTTTTGTTTTTATTAAAACAAAGGTATCGATGACTATGTCGATATATGTAATGTATTTTCAATGTTTTTGCAATTTTCTTTTGTATTTTAGAATATTTATCACTTAATTTTCATCCTTTTTTTATATGAGATTTTGAAATATGGTTAGTTTTATTACATTTTTATTGAATTAGAAGATTTTTTGATATTAAATGGTTAAACAAATTTTTTGATCAATGAATTGTGTCTCTTATTCAGATTTTTTGTAATATAAATTTTGTTTTGGATCAATTTGCAGTACCTTAAGGTGATATTTGGTATATAAGAATGAAATTAGATAGGAATTGAATGGACTTTGGAATGGAATGAAATATGTGATTCCTATTGTTGGTATGTACATGGATGAATGAATGTGAATGAAATAAAATAAATGTAATTACCATTATTTTTATAATTTATAATAAAATAATAATAATAATAATAATAATAATAAACTATTTAATTAATTAATTATTATTTTAATAAAAAATTTATTGTATTATTTTTATGTTAATATTTTTTTAATAATATTATTAATTAATTAACAACATTTATTATTATTATTATTATTATTATTATTATTATTATTATTATTATTATTATTATTATTGTTGTTGTTGTTGTTGTTGTTATTATTATATTATTATTATTATTACTATTTTTATTGTTTTTATTATTATTATAATTTATTATATTAATAATATTATTATTATTTTAATGTAACTATTATTATATTACTCCCTCCCTCCGTCAAATACGTTCATTTAATTCCATTTTGGTCCGTCTACAAAAAAATATTGACTTTACTCTTTTTTTTTTTAAATTTAAATTATTATACTTGATTCATTTAGAATCTATTTTTTTTCATATTATATATCATATTAAAGATCTTGTTGTAATCTTTAATTTAAGATGCACGTTATATATATTTTTATAAAAAATTCATATATTATTGAGGATAAATCAAAGAAGAATAAAAGAAAAAAAATAAAAAATAATGAGAATTTATTACCTAGACTTACCATATATGGCTTGGTAGTTTTGGTGGGAAATGACTCCCTTTTTATATATATAGATTAGACGACGAATAACGAGAGTAACTAATTATTTTTTTCGCATTTGATATAGATATGAAAATTATTGTATTAATTTGGAGCGGTTTTGCCCTTACGACCCTTACCTATAATTGGAGTAGAGTAAACCTCCACCGAAAACACCAGCTTAACTGTCTCCTCGCACTTATAAAAGTTGACGATCGACAATCCCAAAATTTCAAATACATCTTTTAACCCTAAGGGTGCATTCTCTTTGGTTGTGAATTTATCCCTAGAAAAGGAGGGAAAAGAAAGTTTTCACCCTTTAAATTTCTCCTTTCTTTATCCTCCTTATCTACAAAAATACATTTCACCATCTTTTGTTCCTTCTTTTTATTCCAATGTAGGACTGATAATATTTTCCACGTTAGAGTGAAAAGAAGGAACAAAAGATAGTGAAATTCCTTTTTGTAAACAAGGATGGAAAATAACACGCTGCTCTCCTTTGCGACCCATCCCACCAAAATTTCTCCTTGAGATCTTGGTACATTTTGGTGCTTTCGGGGTGTGCAGTGTAAGAAGTCTCATGGACTTCATTCAAAATCTTGCTCTTCAGCTTTTCATCTTCTGGAATACATACTCTCCCATCATACAGCAAAACCTCATATGTAGCTTCTCTGAAATTTTTGTGGTTATTATCCTTGATTTTTGCTCGTACTTTCTCCAGCTTCTTGCTCTTCTTCTGGGCTTCCAAGATTCGGGCTCTTAAATCTGGGAATACAATCAACGTTGCAATACAATCTCCTATCGTCTTAGATGGGTCTACAACTTCGATGCTCATCCTCTGAAATTCCTTTATAAGTATCTCGTCATGACTGAGGAGGCATCCCAAGCTAGATTAGGATTTGCGACTCAGAGCATCGGCTACAATATTAGCTTTACCTGGGTGGTAATTGATACCACAGTCGTAATCTTTCACCAATTCTAACCATTTATGTTGCCTCATGTTAAGATCTTTATGTTCAAAGAAATACTTCAGGCTTTTATGATCAGTATAGATCTCACATCTGACTCCATAGAGATGGTGTCTCCAAATCTTTAAGGCATGTACGACAGCTACTAATTTCAGGTCGTGCGTAGGATAGTTCAACTCATGTGGGCGTAATTGCCTTGAAGCATAAGCAATAAGTCTGCATTCCTGCATCAAAACACATCTTAATCCCTTCTTTGAAGTGTTCGTGTAGATTGTGTACTCCTTATCTGCTTCGGGTACTACGAGTACATATGTTGTCGTCAACAGTTCCTTAAATCTCTGGAAACTTGCCTCACACTCGACGGTCCAAATGTACTTGATCCATTTTCTTAACAACTGAGTCATGGGTCGGGCTATCGTTGAAATCCTTCGATAAATCTTCTATAATAGCCTGCAAGTCCTAAGAAACTCTAAATTTTATTCGGGTTCTTCGGTGATTCCCATTCTCGGACTGTATCGATTTTGGATGGATCTACTTTTAATTCCTTATGCGGATACGATATGACCTAAGAATGTCACCTCGTTTAGCTAAAACTCGCACTTGCTAAACTTGGCGAAGAGTTGCTCTCGCCTTAATGTTTGCAGAACAGTTCTCAAGTGCTCCTCATGTTCTTGGTCGTTCTTGGAGCATATTAGGATATCGTCTATGAATGCTAAGAAAAATTTGTCTAAGTATATGTGAAATACTATGTTCATGATATCCATAAATACTGCTGGGGTATTCGTAAGTCCAAAGGGAATAACGATGAATTCGTAATGACCATACCTTGTACGGAAAGTCATTTTAGGTACATCCTCTGGTCTAATCCTCAGCTGATGGTATCCAGATTTTAAGTCTATCTTCGAAAAGACTCCTGGTCCCTTAAGTTGATCAAATAGATCATCAATTCGGGGCAAAAGATATTTATTCTTAAGTGTTGTCTTGTTTAACTCTCGATAGTCTATGCACATTCTCAAGTTGCGATCCTTCTTCTTCACTAAGAGGACATGTGCTCCCCATAGAGACACTCTAGGTCTAATAAAACCTAAGTCCAAGAGTTCTTGTAGCTGGATCTTCGATTCCTCAAGTTCTTTTGGTGTCATCCGGTATGGGGCCTTCGACACAGGGACGGAACCTGGTTCGAGATCGACCGTGAACTCAATCTGTCGGTTTGGCGGTAATCTCGGTAGTTCATCTGGAAAAACATTGGGATACTCTCTTACGATCTGAACGTCCTTTATTCTTCTCTTATTCTCATATTCCTTCTGGAGATAAACAAGGTAGGCGTGGTTCTATGTCTTGTTTAGTAATGCTCTTGCTCGTAGAGCGGATATGACTGGGATTCTCATCCCATGCTGATCCCGTGGAAGTCTGTAGGTTTCTCTCCGAGATGTTGGAAAGAAATTTTTATTTCATTGCATAGGATAGTGTTGGATTTGTATACTGGAAGAAGTTTTGGTTGAGCTTGTATACAATGATTCCTGTTACCACTATTACAATCTCATATCTAAATTGTTTACTTGATTGCATATGTATGTCCTTTTATCTTATATATAAGTTAGATCATACAGTGTGTAGAAGATCAAAGAAGTCTGTATGATTGGTCAAGCTTAATGAGATATAAAAAGGATCAAAGCTGAGACAACTTTAGGACGAGTTGTCGGTATAGGCCGCGGTATAGATCACTAGAAAAATACGGCCGAACAGCGACGTATTAGCGAAAGCCAAAATACGGGTTGTGATTCTGCGATGGATTAGCGACGGAATACAAACTAATTTAATTTTTTTTATTAACGACGGATTATCGACAAATCAACGACGGCATGTGGCGAGAATATCTCGCACGAACTTTTAACGACGTAATAACCATCGCTGATCTGTCGTTAATTTAACGACGGACTATATCCGTCTTTAAATTAACGGATTTTTTACTTTTTTATTTTGCACTTAATTTGACGACGGATTAAGTCCGTTGTTAAGTCATAACCGTCGCTGATCCGTCGTTAAATTAACGGATTTTTTATTTTTTTATTTTGCACTTAATGTAACGACAGATTATTTCCGTCGTTAATATTATTTTTAAAATGTTTTATTCGAAATAATTATAACGACGAAATCTATTCCGTCGTTAATATTAGTTTTTTATTTTTTTTCGCTGGGAATTTCAACGACTGAAATATACGTCGTTAATCCGTCGTTAAATTTAACAACGGACTGTATCCGTCATTAGATTAACGGAGTTTTTACTTTTTTATTTTGCACTTAATTTAACGACGGAGTTTGTCCGTCGTTAATATTAGTTTTTATTTTTTTTTTCCGCTGAGAATTCCAACGACTGAAGTCGGCGTCGTTTGTCCGTCGTTAATTTGTTAACGATGGAAATTTCCGTCGTTACTCCGTCGTTATTAATTTTTAAATATAACGACGGAGTCGTCCGTCGCTAATCTGCCGTTAAGAAAAATATAACAGACGGGTTTCTTCCCAAATTTCATAACGCGCCTAATCCACTTCAATTCTTCCCCCGCCGCCACCTCACCTCGCCTCCCGCCTCCCCCATTGCCCCCCCGCCGCCGCCGCCTGCCGTTCGCCCCGCACCCCCCCCCGCCGTGCGTGCCGTGCCGTGCGTCGCCGCTCGCCGCTCGATGCTCGTAGTCTTCCACCATTATCCGTGTTAGGGTTTATTTAGTTTTCAAATTTTGTTGATTTTTGTGAAATATTGTTGTGATTGTTGTGATGCTAGGATATATTTTTATGATTGTTGTGATGTTAGGATATATTGTTATGATTATTGTGATATGTTATCATAATATAGTGATATGTTGTTGTGATATATTGTTAATAATTTATCGTGAAAATATAGTGATATGTTGTTGGTCAATTGAGATTAGGTGATTGGAAATAAGTATAGATTATTGTTGGATGCTTGAGATTATTAACTATATACTTTTGTTAGATGCTTGAGACTAACTAGATTGTTGTTGGATTGAAAATATGTGTAGATTATTGTTGGATACTTGAGATTATTAACTATATACTTATGTTGAATATGTTTAATTAATTATGTATAATTAGGAGCTTGAAGAATGAATGACAATCGTGAGTGGATGTATAAGAGGTTTAGTTCGGTTGGTGGATTAAATATTGAATTTCGAGATGGACTTGAAAGTTTTACTGAATTCGCTAGTGCTCAGTTTTTATTCGCGGATGGAGAGAAAATCAAGTGTCCGTGTAAGAAGTGTAAGAATATACCTTATCAGAAGCAAGATACTGTGCGATATCACTTATCAAATTTTGGATTTGTTCCAAATTATCACACATGGATATTTCAAGGAGATACAATCACAAGTAGGGATAATGTTGTGGATTCAGATGTGAGTGTTCTGATGATTATTAGTAGGAAATATTTAATATTTAATATGTACATTTAGCCATTCTAATCGATTTTTTACTAATAATGGGTCAAAGATAATACTAACAACATTGTGAATCCGTTCATATTGTCTCTTGCCAAAGGGCCTTCAGCACTAATTATGACGTACCCATGGTATTATATAAATGGGTACAAATTTCATAGATTAGGACATGGGTCACAAAGGTCAACTATGAATAGTGGAGTGTGCATTAAAGGTGAAACTTATGGTACAGACACTCAAGAGCTCGATTTTTATGGGCGATTATTGGAGGTTTGTGAGTTGGAATATCCTGGGCTACCAACGAAGACCACAACATTGTTTAGATGCGAGTGGTTTGATCCTTCACGATTGGGGGTTGGTTTCGGTAAATCATATGCGAAGATATAACAAGTTCGAACCGTTTATCCTCGCTAATCAAGCCATTCAAGTATACTATTGTGCATATCTAAGTTTAAAACAATCTATGAAAGAGTGGTGGGAAGTATGCAAAATTAAAGTTCGATCTAATGTGGAAGTCTCAGATGAGAGTTCTGCATCGATAGTACCTCCCCCTTTTCAAGAGGATGCATTTGGTTCGATTACTAATGTCGTTGTGGATAATGACACGACACTAGTTCATCCTGACGGTACACTCATAGACATTGAAGAGACACCTGATGATACAGATGATGAAGTTGAATTGTCAGAGTCAGAAGACAATCATACATTGGATGATGATGATGATGATGACGACGATGAATAGGGTTTGAATTTATTATATGCAAGCTGAACAAGTTTTATTTTATAGTATGCACAAAAAATGTTATGATATCTATTATTTGTGAAATTTTAATGCATCATTTTTTACCTTTGTTTGCAGATGTCTCAGGGTGGACGAGGTACCTTGTCATCAGGTCGGAGGCATCCAGGTTCATATATGCCATCACCATCAACTGTCGGGCTCGAAGAATCTATGGAGGCACTATCTCACAACCCAGGTAGCTCGAGCAATAGTGTAGTGCCGTCGAGGGAGGGGATGAAAAAGATAGCCATTGTGAATGTGTATGTTATCTATTGTATGTCTCAGTTAAAATAAATCATAATATTCTGATGTCTTTATTTCTTATAAATTGCAGCATTTTGTGTCCGAGTAATGATGTAGCACGCGTGATTACGGAGTCATTCCGTAAATTCATGAACCACAACGGCTTCAATTGAAAAATGGTGCCTCAAGAGTACAAGCAGATTTATTTCAATGAATTCAAGGTTCGTGTTGTTTATACGGAGTCATTTATGTTTTTAACTGTGCCACCAGTGATGTTGTAATCATATATTTTTGCGAATTTTTTATTGGGATGATCTGTTGGATGAGGCTGTGGTCTACACCTCTTGGTGCGCAAAGGCGCGAACGCTATAAAGATCTTGTTCACAAGATCAGCGATCAAGGACTCGCCTAACCCACCTCCATTTATCCCTGATCGAGATTGGGATAATTGGAAGAATTATTGGGCTCGGACAGACATCCAAGCGAAGGCGGCAAAGGCCCGCAACAACATAATGTCTGAGCCAGATGGTGAGGGTACTGGGATAGTCAAGCATCGGGGTGGCTCACGCTGAGCATTAGAGTATGCGAGAGAGATTGTAAGTACTTTGAGGTTTTAGATATAGTAAATTGATTTAAGAATTGTGATACTTGTTAATTATTTAATTTGTTTGACTTATTTATAGGCAAAAGAGCGTGGAGTAGACATATCAGAGGTCCAATGGGAAGTATTCCAAAAGTATCATGCCACCGAAGATGGGAGCTATACATACGGGAAGGCTCGAAGTATCGCGGTAAGTATATTCGTTAGTGCAACAATGAGCATTTAATTAAATAATAATTGTACGAAATTATATTACAAAGGCAGGTTGAGGAACAGGTGACACAGTTGAGCCAATCTGGGGGTAGTGATGAGGCGGCACCAGCAGTTGATAGGACTCAAATTCTAAAAAAGGTCATTGGGAGCTCCTCAAAGAAAAAGAATAGGATGTTTGGAGCTGGTTCTCTATCACGGACATACATGCAGAGCGAGCGTCGTCTCATTCGGTAGAGAGTGCCCAACCCATCGATTCCATAGCTTATCATCAAAAGCTATTGGAGTTGGAGGCGAATGCTGGTCGAGCGAGCAATCTGAGGCAGTTGCTAGTCGAGCAGCAGCCATGAGGCATATGAGGCCGAATGCAAGCTGAGTTGAGGCGAGATGGCGTTCAGCGAGTTCGAGCTTCGTTCGCGCTCCACAGGAGGCCTTGAGCGCTTTCAGGGCGACTCCGTTTCCCCATCCTCGTGATATTTCTAGATGTATGATGAAGAGACAAATACATTTTATTTGCAAAACTTATCGTATGATGATGTTTATGATTTAGAATGATAATTTTATCATTTGGAATTCAAAATTTTCAAACAATAACCAAAGAAGGGGAAAAAAGGAATACAATGCTTATATAATACCCCAGCCGAAGAGGCAACTGCACTAATTCAAAAATTCTCCAGAACTAGAAACAACAACTTAAAAGAATTTGAATACCATCCATATACTCATAGGCGCCCCAATCAAGATCTATACCGACCATATATTCAGAGGCGTCGGTCTTGTAGCTGCAGCAAAAGGTGTCGCAGTAGACATAACCCTGCCCTTGGAACGACTCGCTCATAAAATATGTGCTAACGATGGCCGGAACGATGCACGCATCCGATAGACTATGGAGACGAATATGGTGAGAGATAAGACGGTGAGGGCGGCGATTGATGGCGAGGGAGGCGGCGGGTGGTTCAATTGGTCCGATTTTAAGAGAGAGAAAGAAAGGAAAAAAAGGGTTTAGGATTTGAAGTCCGATCTGACTAGGGGGAATTTCATAAAACTAAAAATTAGCTACGGATCTGAGACGGACAAAATCCGTCACAGATAACAAAGCATAATATAAAGACGAAAAATGTCCGTAGTTAAATTCAACGACGGACTGTCCGTCTCTAAATCCATCGTAGAAAACAAAAATATATAAAATAAATAAATAAATAAAATATAAATACGGAAAAAATCGTAGCTAAATTTAACGACGAAATATATGTCTCTAAATCCGTTGTAAAGTGTCACGTCACACAAATCCGTCTGAAATCCATCGTTAATTTTATTGTTATTTTTGTGTATATATTATGTCTCCAATTCGTCACTGATCTGTCATAATTTAAAGATGAAATATATTCTGTGTATAAATCCGTCTTTATTCAACTGTTTTTTTGTTGTGTAATGTATATATGTTGCTTACGATATGTATTGAGCATGATTTTAAGATCAATTGAAGTTAATTTGAAACCTACACTAAATTCCCCTTAACTACCGGAAATATGAAGTCCAAGAAACAAAGGGATCTTGATTTTTCTTGATTAATTTGAGCTTGTTTTTATGTTATAAACTTTGTTTTGAACTTATAAAGATTTTATTGGAATTTATTTCCAAGCTTATAAGATTTTCCAAATCTTACCTAAATTGATTGATTATTGTTTAGATAAATGACACTTCAATGTTTGATGAATATGATATGCTTGAGAGTTGGAATTGTGATTATTTGAAAATGTTTGTTAACCATTAAGTGATATTGAACTTGAATATCTTGTATGAACTTGAATGTGATAAGAATATGTGTGAATAGTTAAGAAATTGTGATAAGTTATGAGCTTAGTAACCTAAGCTATAATTTGGATAATTAGTGGATGCAAGTAACCCTATAAACTAAAAGTAGAAGTCCTAGAGGACTTTTGAGAATGGAATGTTGAGATAAACCTCCTTCTGTGTTTATCTTCTTCTCACGTTTATATATATATATATATATTTGGGTAAATAAATAGATACCATAAATAAAAGAATTATACAATCGATAGTCGGGCATACCCGAGGGATAACAACTACAAGGCAGTCGGGGGAGGGGGGAGCACAGTATAACAATGATCCAATAGCAAACAGACCAAACAGGCGGCCTAAGAAAATCATGCACTGTGAATAATTCAAAAGCTCGCCCACTAGGGGGAAAACGTCCAACACAAAAGATGTCAAATTAGACCAACATCGTACCGATACACAAGCCCAATTGGCAGCCTTGTATTTTGACATTAGTTCACAATAGTCCAAAAGAATCGCCACACACACAGAAGATGCAAACCATATGTAGCCAGAACACTTTCTAGTATGAATAGAAAACATTAAGAAAAGAGCCAGGCCAAAGGGTAGAGCTGGTGGAGAGAAAACTTCCCACCATCCCTAGCGTCATATCCAAGAAGTCGAACATAATGATTCTTCTAGAGCAGCTCTTATCTACTATGATTGTAAATGAAAGCAGTTTTCGCACCAGTTCCAAAGGGTGGGGTTGGGGGAGCTCCCTACCCATTTGGTAGTCGTGAGATAACCATATCAATTGGAAATAATGAATATAACACAGAGTACACATATTTTTTAATTTTTATAATAAGATGACTGGTATCAAAAGGCTTATTATCAAAAATTTGGGCATTCCGAGCTTTCCAGATGTTACCGACTGTAGCTATAAGTGCGATTCTTTTTGCTTTTTGGTTGATTGTTGATCCACATTTTTCACGTTGTATCCATTTGATAGCGCTAGTGATGGTTGATAGTCTTCTACGGAGGTTGAGCCAATCTTTAACATTTTTCCAAACCCTGTAGGTAACCTGACAGTCAAAGAAAAGATGTGAAGTTGATTCAGGGATCTCATTACAAAGTGGACAAAGAGAATCAATATTTAGAAATGTAAGCCTATCACAGGTTGAAAGCCTCCCTTTAAGAGCTTGCATTGTTGTGAAGGAAAACTTCGGTGGGATGAAAGTTTTCCACACAAACTTGTGCCAGAATTTACGTTCTCCTTTGGGCCGGAACCATTCATAAGCATCGGTAGTACCCTTTCCCATAAACCACGATTCGAGCAGACTTGCCGCTGAAGAACAAGAACAATTTGATGCATCCAGGATTTTGTCACGAATGAGTAGGAGCTTCTTGATAAGGGGGAAGTCATTGTTCTTAACTTTCCACTACCAAAGATCAACTGAGCTAAGATAATGGCCATGGATCCATTGTACCAAAAGCGAGTCCGATTTGCTTTGTATTTTTCAAAGAGTCTTAGATAGCAATGCCAAATTCCACGATTTAAGATCTCGCAAACCAATGCCTCCTTCTTCTTTAGGCAGACAACAGTCATTCCACATAACAGGTGCTCGTCGAGAGCCCCATAAGAATAGTCGAACAATAGAAGTAATTATGTCAATGACATTCGCTAGGAGAGGAAAGACCTGTAGCTAATAGCATTCAATCCCCTGGAGCACAGATCATATGAGTTCGCATTTTCCAGCAAAACTCAGGCTGTGTTCGACCACCGACCAATGAATGAAGAAATTTGTTGTAATATCCCGAAGATTTAAAGCTTAATTACGATAATAAAAATAGTAAATTAGGGTTTCGTCTCGATAATCGAAATAATAAATCATCAAAGCTCGATTTTGATTATTTATGATATAATTAATTCTTATATCATATTCACTAATGATTAGTGAATCAAGGAATATAGTTTATATAATTCTTTCGGCAGTAATATTTTAACGTCGATTGAGTATCGATAGTTAATATTACGTTAATTTTTCTAAGTGACGAAGCTTAGAATTAGATTCCCTTATTAATGAAATGAATTAATGAAGTCATTACGACTTTATTACGATCATTTTGAGATGGGTCGATTATGAACGTTTTGAGACGTTTTGAACGTCAACGTTTAGAGACGATTAGAAAAATAAGTATAATGATCAAGGAATTATAATATTTAAATTCCTATGATTATTTTATGTAATAAGAGCATAAATTAGCATTAAAATAATGCTAGAAGATTGAGGAATAGAATTGAACAAAATGATATGATTTTCTAAAACCCTAGTTTTCGAAAATTAGGGTTTGCTACCTAAAATTGTTCTAATTATTTTTCTATGATTTAATTTATCATCTAAGACATATATTATGTTATATAACTATTAAATTGCAAGGAAAGAAAATGTTTGACAATTATAGTGAAAGTGCCGTGAGTTGTTCATGTAGGACTACATGAATTGAAACTTTTGCTATCCTCCCATCATGTTGTATTATACATGTGTAGTAGGATATTTGTACACAAGAAACAAGAAAATAAAAGACTCATCCTTATTGCTTTGAGATTGCCGATGTGAATGCTATGAACAAAGTGAGGATTTTGTTCCTTTAATTAGTTGATGATGAAATTAATTGTGAAGCATGTGTTGACCAAGAAAGGTTGGAAGAAATTTTAGAACTCCTTTGTGTGTTGGCAATGAAATAGCCGTGTAAGTGGTTTCAATTGAGGTTGGAAGATTTATTGAAACTCTTAAGCATGACTTTGATTACATTTGGTAGTGTGTAGATATTATGTATCTTGTATGAGACAAAATGAAAAAAAGCTTCTCCCTTGGTGTTTAAGAAAGAGAACCGACGACACTTGTGATACCAAAGTGTAGGATTATTTTTGTTTCTTTCAAAATTGTGTAAGTGTAGTTACTTATGTGTTGTGATGTGTATTTTACTAGGTTATAGGGATGATGTATTAAGGTAATAGTGAGGCAAAAAAAAAAAAACAAAACAAAATGGCTTGCAATTTGTGTGTGTGTACCGAAAGCTATAGGATAGAATTTTTGTGTTAAGTCATTTAATTCCTTTAGCTTATGCGTGTATTAAGTGGCAAACAAACATCATCTCTCATTCCTTCTTTTGCTTCATATTACCGTGAGTGAAAGAGAAAAAAGAAAGAAAGAGGGTTTTTCAATTTAAATCCCAAACCTTGATACAAAAATCCTTTGCACTAAAAAAGAAAGAAAGAGGGTTCTTCAATTTTAAATCCAAGCCGATTAGGAATCGAACAAGCTTTTTATATACGTTAAAATTTTTGATTTCCAACCGTTAGATTTTAAATTATATGCTTATGTTATAAATGTTATTAATATGATGAATTATGTTATCATGCTTAGTGATTTGTTAATTATGTTTATTATGTTAAGAATGAACATATGTTATGTTTTAATTAAGAGCTAAGCATGCTATGATTTTTATAATTATGATCGAAAATCTTAAGGTTCAAGTATTGATGGATTAATGAGATATGTTAGTAATGGAGCTTGTATTGATTTATTTAGAATCTTTGGAAAGCTTATGTTAATTAATTCATAATTACCGAAAATGTTAGAGATTTATATGTTGATGGATTAGTGATCTATGATGATAGTTAAACTCATAGTGAATTATTAGAAATTTTTGGAAATCATAAACAATTTATTTGTATGTACCGAAAATGTTGTGAAATAATATGCTAAGGTATTATTAATGTTTAAGGGATGTTATAGCATATTAATGTTGTATGGCCTTAATTAGGTGTTATGGGATTTTATTAGAATTTTTAGAAAATGGTTGTTCATGTTTGGAAAAATTTTCGAGAGGCTTAAGAAGTTGTACATTGATGTATGAATTGTAGATGTTGAATATTATGATGTATTAGTGTTATATTATGATGTTTAGGCATTGTGTAATTTAATGGGAATTTTAGAAAAATGTTTGCTAAATTAAAGTGTGAAAACCGAGAGCATTAGTGTAGGGAAAAGGATGTCCAATTTTCCTATAGCTAATGTTAATACATATTATTGATACTATGATAATATAGAGCATTATGTGATTTTATAAGAATTTTTGGAAGAAATTTGAGAATAAATTGTGTGATGGCCGAAAGCTAAGTTGAAGAATTTAGAGTATTAAATTCTTTTTATCAAGAAAAATCACATATTATATGATTAGAATATATGTTAGACTTATTGAGAATTTATGAGATTTTAGAAACATAGTATACTATATTTACGACGAAACGTTATATTAAATAACGTTAAATGTGAAAAATAATATGTAATGTACAAGTTAGATCATACTTGAGTAAAGTATTGATCACGTTTGTTGAATAACGTGAAAAATCGAGATTTATGGTTATATGATAAGAAATCGATTGAAAATCGATTTAAATAAAAGTTTATTAACATATATGTGAATAATTTGAAAATATGTTAAGAAAAGTCAAAATTGTTGACTTAAGACTAAACGTATGAAATACGTTAGTATGTGATCAATGTTATTGAGATACGTTGAATAAATACACTAATACGTGTAAAACGTATTAAATTTATAAGAATATCTCTTTTGTGTGAAACGATTTCATAATTGAAATCATTTTATCGAAGGCGTTAGTATGAGTTCGACGTTTAACCTAAATGGTTAATATGAGACCGTAGATCATATTACATCTCTATCGAAGTACGAAAAGTTATTAGTTAAGATATGCGATGAAACGACGTACTATTTTAGTTAAAGGATGCGAAGCATTATATTAGAAAGTTATCAAAGTTTATTAAACTTTGAAAATCTCGAAATACGTGACCGACGTACTAAAATAATTTTTACGTAAAGGTGGGACGTGGACGTGACCAATTGGCGAAGAAAGAAAACGAATTAAGAAAGCTTACATATCAGGTGGGCTTTACTATACTCAAAATGATAAATGCTTATCAAATGATTTATTTACGATGCTTTTTGCAAGAAATGATGATGAATGATTATTTAATTACCTGCCCAAAATATTTATGTTTTATGTATGTATCTTATCCATGATCGAATGATGCATATTTTTGGATAGCTCCCAACTTATGAAATGTTTGAATTCGTATCCTTGTTAGTACCCGCAAGGATGATTGAGAATTTGTATCCTGTGCCGGAGTGGCAAAGATTTTGTGCACTATTTGTTGACTGTGTGCTGAAAGGGTGCTCAGCCGGTCACGGCGTCCGTGGGAGGAGGCCTCCTCTACGGCGCGAGATGATTTTATGAGATGAGTTTATGGAAATGTTATGATGAATGGAAAGGGATATGGATCATACATACAAGGAAAATGCTTGGCCAAACGACGTTTATGAAAATGATGAAAATATTTTAGTAAGCACAAGGCCTTTCAAATAAAACCCTTGTGTCTTACCATGATGGGGCAGTGTAATTCAAAGATGATAAAATGTTTTGGCATAAGTCCACTGAGTGCATTCTTGTACTCAGCCTTGCATGTTTATTTTTAAATGTGCATGTTGAGCAGATGATGGATGGAGGTGTGTTGAGCAGTTGGAACCCCTTTGATAATGATATGTTCGAAACCTTGACTACACATCATCATATGTGTATTCACATGCTTTTCTGCTGCAATAGAACACTAAATTATCTTTTGATGTTGATAGTTGAATACCTTCAGATCATGTGAATTCTTGTGTTAAGAATCTGCAGGTCTCTCTTTCAATATGTAAATTATGTATATCTTATATATAATGGTTGAAGCTTCTTAGTTTACTTGAATTTAATCCCACAATTCTATGATTAATTATCTTTCATGTTTCGTAATTACTGTTCCAAGTATTAGTCCTCGTTAATCCGTCCTTAGGATTACAAGGCTGTTACAAAGTGGTATCGGAGCGGTTCGCTCTTTGAATCCAAAATCTCCTTTAAGGTTAAGTCTAGATTGAGTTACTAGACTTCTAGAGATCAACCGACAATGATCAACACTCCATCACACCAAGCTCAACTGGAATGAGGTAAATGATTCCTTTTCAAAAGTTTGAAAGTGAAAAAGGATGGAAATGATTTTTTTCTCAAATGTATTGAAAAAAAAAGAGATTCCCACAATATGCAGGTATGAGACTGCATATTTAAGGAAAGCTCAAAGGATTCCAACAATATGCAGGAATGGGACTGCATATTTAAGGAAAACTTAAAGGATTTGATATATGCTAGATAAATGATTTTCTCGGTTTTGAAAACGAAAAGTTTGAAAGTGGAAAATGATTTTTCAAGAGAAATGAAAGTTATGAGAATTGATTGAAGGTGGAAGTTATTGCAAATGTTGCAAATGAAATATTATGTTGTGAAGAGAAGAGTGATGAAATGATATTAAAGTTGTTGGTTCGCTACCAACATATGATGATATGATAATGTTATATGAGGAGGATGGTTTGATGATGTTTATGAGGAGGATGGTTTGATGATGTATATGAGGAGGATGGTTTGATGATGTTTATGAGGAGGATGGTTTGATGATGTATATGAGGAGGATGGTTTGATGATGTTTATGAGGAGGATTGTTTGATGATGTATATGAGGAGGATGTTGAGATTATAAGGAAAGTTGTCGGTTCGCTACCAACGTATGATAATGTCATACGAGAAAGTATTGACAAAGATATGTCAAAAATGAAATGTTTGAATTCATGAAATTCAATAAAGATTTATTGTCATTAATGTATGAAAATGCTCAAAAATGGACATTTATATGTCAAATATGATATGTTGAATTCTTGAAATTCAAAGAAGTACATGAGTATAAATGAGCTATGTTATGAATAATTGAAATTTTATTTCAAATCTCAAAGTTGTTTATGATAATGGGTATGTTATCCCAAAAGAACGTAGACTGTTTAAGACGCATGATTCCATTTGCGAAAGAACATAGAAGGATGAATAATGAGGATTTTATTTCATCCTAAGAACAAAAGCGAGGTCGAAATGAGAATGTCAAAATGTATGATGAGAAGAAATTTTTCGAGCAGAAATGGAAATGAGGTCAAGATAATAAATGTCTCTATGCGATAAGTGACATGAGTATAGTCTTTTATTTGGACGTTCATGCGCGACGAAACTCCAAATCGACTATGACTTTTTTGTTAGAAACGAAGTAGAAATGTGATCAAAGAATAAATTTATGCAAGTGTTGTGAATTTTTACAAAAGAAGAGACCACGATGTGGTAGAAATTTTTTGATGAGATAAACGAGAAGTTAGTTCAATGATGTGAGTAAAGTTAGACTCGAGATCGAAAGCAAAAAAATGGACACGGTAACGAACGCAAAGATTAAACGAAAACAATGTGAGTTTTCAAAACAAGAATGACTTCGGCGCGGGCTTTTCTGCACTGCTGCAGTGTTATTGTTTTGACCCGTTCTCCTTCGTTTGAACTTCGAATTATGCACGGTTTTCGCCTACGTACTCCTAACGCAATCTAATTTATTTCTTATGCAGGACCAAATCCATGATTCCTTCTCCAGAAGTTACGAGAATCAGTTGAAGTTAGTTTATGGTTTATATAGAATGAGAACTTTACAGTATGATAAGAATCTTAGAAAGTTACTAGAAGGTAAGATTCCCAGTATTACAAGTAGAGCTATGACATACATGAGAACCTTTGATGATGACCTATTATGAATTATATAAGGTTTCAAATTCTATTCATTACCCAATTTATGTCATTGAGTTTAACTCTATGGCCTAATTCCAATTGAGAAATTACTTGAGTTTCTCACTGTTTCGGAAAGAAATTTATAACCCAAAGATTTATAAAGTATCCTTTTGAAACCAATTCCTTGTGTGACTGAGAAAATATTTGTGACGGGTCTGGCCAGCCCATATGACCAAAGAAATCTTAGTAGTCGTCATTCTGGTCTTCGGACCCTAGATCCCAATCATTCAGTCCAAAGAGCATATTGATTCAATCATTAAAAGATGTTATTTCGATTTGTGAGACCGTACCTCTTGTAAGTTGACATGATGAATTCTTTTCGATTCTTGAAACCATCAAGAAGGATGATGGTTGACTTATCTTGTCACCTAAGTTTTGAATTTATAAAGTGATGAACATCAGGTATGATGTAGGTTGACTTATTTTAGTCACCTAAAAGTTTCAGACCAGTAAAGTGATGGACATCAAAAAGTTATGATGTAAGGAAGATCTCGATGAGACGAGATATATTGTCCCCTATGATGCACATCGATGAAAAACCCTTGAAGGGCTTACCAAGTACGGATAACAGTGAAGTTATATCTTCATATGATTGTTATGAAAATGGAAGTTATGAATGAGATACTCTTTAGCATTGAATGCAAGAGTAGAAGTAAAGGAAAGCATATGATATCCGTGGGATATAATTCCCCTTATTATGTCATAATGAGAGAAATTACAACTTATCTTTAAGATAGTTGTTTGTCCCTAAAACCTCATTAGTAGGTTGGACATGTTTAAAGAATGGGGATGCACAATATTCTTTTCAAGAATATATATATATATGAAGAAATGATAGCATCTCAGATCACGAATCTCTCGTTTTATACCTCAATCAATGAGATTATGCTTGAGTATAACCGATTCTAAGTAATTGAGACTTGGTTAAACAAATGATAAAGAGATTGATGAATCAAAATCATTGAGATGTGTGAACAGCTAGGATAGCCCTAGCATGTAAATCTAGTATGGAGGAAATACCTCCAAAGTCGAGACATGGTAATGCGATGCTTGGAATTTAAGTTATGGTGTACACATGTACTATCTTGCCAAGCTATATTACAACGATGACGGTTCTAATCCTGAATGTGAGAACCAAATTATAATGAAAAGTAATATTACTTTCAAATACCATGCACAAGAAAAAGGGACAAAGGTCATAAATAGTAGGAGAAATTACAAGCTATACAATCATGAGATAGCCATGATATGATATAAGCTGCAGAAGCTTTACGACTTCGATAAGTAAGTTAATTCCCTTGAAATAAAGAAACGGATTAAGAAATAGATTCATTATTTGAAATGAATCTTAGTACTCTAAGTTATATTGACACAAAACGCTTGTCTTGTGTGCCTTAGTAATTAACAAGCAAGATAGCTTCTATAGACTTTTACAAAAAGGAAATGCATCCAAGAGAACAAATGAAAAGATTCACATGGAGGGATCTTAAGGTGAATCTAATTGGAAAGCTTACCCCTCATACTTTTGTGATGATCAATAAAGTGGGATATTAAGTATCTCTGACAGGGAAATGAAGCAATCATTGAATGTTGAGAAAGTGGTAAAGATATTTGATGTCAAGGCAAAAGTATAATGCGCCCCAGTGGACAAAGGATTTTATCCTATGCAAAATTACATGATGAATCAATAAAGATTAAGAAGAAATGACGTATATCTTAAAGGGATATTACAAATGATGGCGCTAAATGCCGGTATAAGGATTTCTCTTAAAAAGAATATCAAGTAAGGATGTATGAGAGATATGTTCCTAAGATCGATAAAGTGAAAAAGGAAACTGAATCATTCATACTGGATCAGGAATGAATGATAGTGATAGAGACATCACGATCTTTATGATAAGATTAAATTATCAAGATATCAATATCAAATATAGGTTGATATAGACCTACAGAATGCTATTGATAAAAGCATAATTATACTGACACCTGAGAAAGATATGGTGAACGAGGTAACAGAAGGCCATAGCAAGGGAACATAATGTCCCAAGGGAAAGGACAATAATATATGGAATAGATGTTTACTTGAATAGACGGGAACACCGTAGACCAAAGCCTATACTTCGCACCGAAAACAGAACGAACAAAAACCAAGGAAGGCCTGATAGGTATGAGAAAAACTTCTCAGCATACCTATAATATTTTGTTCGATATAGGTGCTTCGTATTCTAACATCGCACAAGTATGTGTAGAAACGATAGAACCCAATTCAAAGATAAACGAATCAAGAAATAAAAATCTTTTCACCTATATGAGAATTATGGCCGTCGAAGGTGTTGCTCAAACTTAGAATTGGACCTAGGATCGCCTAAGGTTCTAACAAATGATTTGGATCATAATATCTATGTAGAACGTAGATATAATTATAGAAACAGAAGTTTCGAAATGAATGTCATTCACGTGATTAGAGACATGGACATAATCTCATCAATTGAAATTTTACACGACAGGATATTAGTATCCATTATTGCTTTCGCGAATTAATTTAGAGCAATATAGGAATGAAGATGTAAAACGTTAAATGAGGAATAAAAGATGGCAGGAAAATGGAGTATTACGGGTAAAAAGTTAATCACAAGGCCTACAAGCATAGAACTCACACGGGCGTATCGTCTCTTTTATTATAAACTGGGCATGGATTTGGGACAGTTTTTGAGGAATTTTTGCACCTTTGGATGGATGCTCGTAACTATGGAGTGACAAATGAGGATGGTATCCAACGACTTATCCGTCGTTTGTGATCGCTCACTTTTCTCACACGAAAAACGTGCAAGTATAAGGTAAGTCGAGTATCGTATCCACATGGATTGCAATCCGAAAAAACAGAAGCTAATTCAACGAAACTTCATCATTATCCAAGAACAGATTTGGTTTGTATAGGTTTATGGCTTCAGATAATTAAATCCAAAGCAAAGGTGACAACAAGAAAATAAACTAAAGCAATAAAAACTCAAAGGGATAACTATGAAGAAAGACTAACCCTAAGGATGCACTAATCCTATCCACTACGATGTTTATCCCGCTTATTATTAACCGCTTTAATCCGAGACAAGATGGAAGATCATATATGTAGCCAACAACTTGATTCGACAATTGTGACAGATTGATTACTAATTTTCCTATTATCATTACGTCTCTAGAGGAAAATAAGCAACTCGAAAGGATCACAAAGAATATGCTTCCTACGAATGTTCCTATCTCACTACGACTCGAGGCTTATCCGTATGATGCATTCAAGATCGATTGACGATTAAAACTGTTACGTAATTAACTAGAAACTATGATATGCATCAAGATTGATCAGAAATCAACACATATAATTAAGCACCAAGAATCATGAATCAACGCCTGGAAGGTAAATAACAATAGCAGGAATCACAACATATAGGATAGAATCATGCAAACCCTAGGATTAGAACAAAAATTTAGCTAGACATAAATAACGAAATAAAATACGAAATAAAATAAGAATTAAATAGATAAAATCCGTAGGGTGACGTCTGAAGAACAATCGTTGGGTTCAAATCCCAACCTCGGCGGAAAACGGGAAAAGAATGTAATTCGTTCGGACGAAACCGTTCCAAAACGTTAACAATGCGAAGAACTAAAGCTAGAATGATGGAAAACTATCGCTAGAATTAATCTAAATCAAAACTAATGTGAAAATAAATGGAAAATAGAGAAAAACTGAGGAAAAATGTGTAAAATCACGCTAGGGAAGGGTGGGGGCGCGAGGGGGCGAAGCCCTATTTATAGATTTAGGACTGAAACCCTAATTTTTGCATCAGCCGCCATGCCTCGCGGCCGGGCTCGTGGTCGCGAGCTCGGTCGCGAGGGAACACTTCTTCTCGACCATCTTTCGTTTCTCGGTAGGGCGTTCGCTTACTGACTCGCCTCACGGCCACACCTCGCAGTGGCTAGGTGTGGTCACGTCGCACATAAAATCATCGCGGGCACGTCTCGTGCCTGCTGTGAGTGCTCGCGTGCCATGGCCTTTCCTTGCTTGTGCTGGTGTTTCCTCGCGGCCGACCTAGCGGTCGCTAGGCCGGTCGGGAGCCTTCGTCTGTGCGCAGCATGCGCGCTCGCGCTAGTGCTTGATGGCTCGCGGTCTGACTAGCGGCCGCGAAGGCGGTCGCTAGGCCCTCATTTCTGCCCTCGTCTGCTCGTTCTTCGTTCCATGCTTCGGTTTTCAACTTATAAGCCTACAAAACACCAAAACGGAACCCAAGAGTAGTATCTTCCAAAAATATGTAAAAGCATTGAGATCCAAGACATAAACGCACATTATCGATCTAAAATCATCTTTAGAAATCAACAATAAATGTGTAAAATGTGCGTTTATCAACCCCCCAAACTTAAATCATTGTTTGTCCTCAAACAAAAACAAGACCAAAAAGAAAGAGATTCACAAAACAGGATCAACGAGCGTCAACAAAGGTGATTAACCAATAAAGCCTCTGAAATATCTCAAAGCTCAAAATCATTAGTGCACACGACGACATTAGTCAAATCGACAATGTACAACCATTGAAAGCAAAAATCTCATTCATTTCAACCCTCACAATGGCATGTGCGTAATATATAGAGTACACTCAACTCATAAAGAAATAAGGGACGTGTATGCACTCAAAAATCAATGCAATACAAAAATCTCACCATAGGCTTGCCATTTCTCTAATATCTCCACCTCGTCAAATGCATTAAAATTAGGATCAAAAAGGACTTTTCATAGGTTGTATTGTAGGCACATTGGTTAAGGTAGGATAATATATGACTAAGTGACTCAAATATACTCCAAGCACTTCCATCTATACAATCCACTCATATGGACTTTGTCCATTTTCTTTTCCTTTCCAACATGCTATTTCAACATTTATGCAACCTAAGGTACCATATAATATAATGATTGACTTCCTTTATGCTCACATTTTTCTTAACATTTTCTTTTCTTGACTTTGTAATAGAGCTTATAGGGTCTATTCTTTTTCACACGGGTACCATTCTTTATCTTTTATCCCCACTTTGCATATCAAAACAAATTTTCCTCCCATTTGATTCCCATATCCATCCTCACCTCCTATCACCCGGTTAATAGAAAGAATAAAGTCTAATAAAGGCTCAAAGAAGGCGACAAACGGTCTATATCATTGGGCTAGTGTTTGGGTAAATATGTGGTTTAACAAAGATGGCCTTTTATCCTTTCCATATTCAAAACACATATTGCGACCTCGATACGAAAAAGCGGCAAGTTTTAGAAGATAATTACATGCACGATATCACACGGATAAAAGCGTAACAAGAGATGTATACGATGGAGCTCAAGTCTCACGGTTTTAGCAAATGGTTAAAAACAACAAGTGAGCAATCTCAAGTTATCCATGCGTCATTTTCAACATATCATGTGCACTATCAACATATTTAATGAAAATTTCTATCATCATTGGCCACATGGATTAACACAATTCACTTAAACTCGTTGATCGATCGACACAACAAAAACACAAAAGACACGACAAAAGCCCCAACATATAAAAACTTAACAAAACAACGCAAAACATAAAAAGGACTCTCAACCACATCACACTCGACCACTCCCCCCCAAACTTATTGTCAACAGTGTGCAATGGAGCCAATAATGTTTGCAGAAGAGAGTGATTGGGAGAGATTTTACCTCAAATGTCGCTCTACTCCGACAGTGGATAGAATCCTCGCCATTGATGATATACCTTGGGACTTAAAAACAAACAAACAAGACATAGCAAAACAAAGAAAAAGAAGAAAAACAAAACGAAAAACATAAAACATGTAAAAAAAACGTTGGGTTATCTCCCAACCAGTGCTAGATTTTCCATCGCTAGCTTGACGGTACCTCTCATCAATCAGACGATTTGACAACTGACAGCTTTCCAAACCTCGATTTGTCCTTGTACTTAGCATTTACAACAACCCACCAATTGGCATAAGAATGGCTTCCACTGAGCTTGAACGAATCACTCAGATTTTTATACCGATTCCACTTCTTACTTGCAGCATGCTCGTCTAATGGTCTATTGAAATTCAAGCTCAAGAATGGGCTGACTGTGGTAGTGGTGATCGAATAGCACTCTTCATATGCTAAGTCTTCCTCTCTCGTGATGGCATCATAAATCGAGATCGTTAACTCATCTTTGTTCACACGGAAGGTGAGATCACCCTCCTGCACGTCGATCAGAGCCCTGCCTGTGGCTAAGAATGGTCTCCCTAGAATGAGAGGCATGTTCCCATCCTCTGGCATATCGAGGACTACGAAGTCCGCTGGGAAGATGAATCCTTGGACTTTGATCAGCACATCTTCCACTATCCCTTTTGGCCTTATGACAGATGCGTCCGCCATTTGGAGAGTAATAGTAGTAGGCTTCAATTCTCCGATCTCCAATTTATTAAATGTGGACAACGTCATCAAATTGATGCTGCCCCCATGTCACAGCCCGCCAATCTAAAGTACGGATTAGCAGGGACTGTTACTCGGGAACGGGGATTAACGAACTTAATGGTAATTGAATACGAAATTGAATAGGAAATGACAATCAAACTTATAAGACTTCAAACCATTAGAGATAAGCTCACAACGTATTTCATACAAACTAGACCAACAGATTCTTGACAAAAGGGTTCGACTGATTTGAAGGTAATATGCATCAATATTCAAAACATAACTGAATGTTTCAAGCAGCGGAAAACATGTGAATTCATATATGACGATATGAATTCGAGGCTATACTATATCAGCATCAAAAACTCCGACTGCTCAACACTTCACCATCCCATCAGCGGCTCAACCTGCACATTTAAAAACAAACATGCAGGGCTAAGTACAAGAATGCACTTAGTGGGCTCATGCCAAAAACACTTTCTTTAAAATTACACTGCCCCTTAGTAAAACACGAGGATTTTAGTTGAAATAACTCATGAATACCAAAACACTTTATCATTCTCAAAAGATCGCCTAGCCAGGCATTTTCTGGTATGTATGATCCGTATCACTTTCATATAACTTTCTCATAACTCTGTTCACGCCGTAGAAGTAGGCCTCCTTCTACGGATGCTGTGACCGGCCGAAGATGTTGCTATCGGCACACAGTCACCTATGGTGTACACGTTAATCCTAGCCAGGTATAATCCTTCCGGCATAGGATCCGATATCGATTTTCTATAAAGTTGGGAGCGACCCAACAACTGTATCACTTTCATAGTTGGCTCACCCAACTGCTTGATAGGATCCATACATAAAACATAAACACTTTGGGCAGGTAATTGATGTCACGACCCCACTCCGGACCAACCCGGACTGGAGGGCGACTAATACTAGGAGTAGTATTTTAGGGGTTACATGACTAAAATAAAGATGCATAAAAATAAACTAACATGCTTGAGCAGGATATGAGTTGATGTCATAATGGTTTTAAAGGTTTGAGCCATCGGACCCCAAAACTTGGCCCGATCAGATGGACCTCGATAGTTTATAAACATAAAGCATAAATAAAGGAGTTCAGAGTGTAGCAGCGGAAAGTGTGTGAATACATATATGACGATATGCATTCAAGGTATAAACCACAAATTCTAGATAAATCGGTCGAGGACACGGACTCCTCAACACATTCCCATCATCACCATGAGCTCAACCGCACATTTAAAACAAACATGCGGGGCTAAGTACAAAATTTGCACTCGGTGGACTTTGTCGAAAATATTTGATAACATTTGAATTCTGTTGCCAATATCGAGTAAGTCACAAGGGTTTTAGTTAAAGATGCCTTGTGCTTACCAAATCATTTTCAGTTCGTAAACATAGCTCGGCCGAGCATTTTCTTGGTGTGTATGGTCCATATCTCATAGTCACAATACATAATAATAATAAATAATAAACGTCGAGAGGGAGGCCTCCCATCTACGACGCCGTGACCGGCCGTAATCCGTCTGACAACAAGACAAATCGCTCTCTGCAAGCATATGTTAACATAGCGTATAGTTCCAACCTTCACGCCAATCCTAGCCAGGCATTTATCATCCGGCACAGGACCCGACACTAAAAAGGTTGGGTGCTACCACAACAAATGACATAATAGTTCCAACCATCTCCACACCTACCGGGCATATGAGATAGGATCCATACACAAAAGCGAAATATTTTGGCGGGTAATGTAATAAACATTTATCAACAGTTGTAAAATAACATTGTAAAAGAATTCATTTTGGAAGAACAAGTAAAGCCACATCTTGTTTGAAAAGTAAGCCCACTTTGGACTATGGTTCGTTGTAAAAGTCTGAGTTCGTTCGTTCGTCGAAATCCCGTTCTTTGCGTTTGCGCCCACACTTTACGAAAAACCGGCTTTAGTACGTCGCTCAAGTCTCGAGACTTTCAAAAGTTAAGATAAATTTCGATATTTCATATCGATGTAGATCGAATTCCTTAGTGAATTGATGCGCCTCTAACACGTATCTGATTGAATTGTTCTCGCCTCGAGATCGCTTAATGTATAAGCACGTTTTTCGATATATGGATTTAATTTGTGAAATCCTTTCTTACTAATGAGGTATCATACTCAATTAGTATATCTTACGCGTACTGACGTATTTATAATCGTAAAATCGTACTTTTGACTTAAAAAGTCAACGAAGTCAACACGGTCAACAAAGTCAACGATTTTGACTTTTAAATAGTAATTTCTTACTATTTCGTTTTATAAATCGAATTTGATCGATTTGAAACATAAAGTCCTATTTTTCGATTTATCACGTAAATCAAGGACTTATAAATAGTTTCTCATTTAATAAACCTTTTTATAAATAAAAAGCGTATTTTCGGTTTTAGAACGTTATACAATGAACGTTTGTCTCAAACATAGCATTCTATGTTCATAAAATTTTGTAAAATTAAATTTTTTCCAGAATATTAATTTAACAAATATTTTATTAATAAACTGATTTAAAAAAGGATTTAAAAATCCTTATTAATTATCGAAAACTCGATAATTAATTTAAAAATGTCAAATGACTTTTGAAAATTTTTCTAAATTAATATAGTGCATTATTATACACTATGGTCCAGAATATGAATTTATAAAATTCATATAATATTGTTTGTTATTTATTAGTATATATACATATACATACTTACGGTAATTTCAATAATTAGGGAATAATTATCCAAAAATTCTCAAAATTGATATATACCTAGTATAATATCCCAACATCAATATACATCACTAATATAACCTATAGTTCACCATAACCATTCATTTAATAATATATAGCATTTTTCACGGTAATAACTTGATAATTACCAAATAATTAGCAAACAATTTCAAAAAATTCCAAATAAATTCCAACATGATTAAACATTATACTATAACATTATAACATCATAACATCAACCAAAAACATTTGAATCATCACCATATGGAGTTCAATAGCTCTCGGCTTTTTGGATTCAAAATGTTATTTGATTTTCAAAAATTCCAACAATTATATACTATGTTTATACACTATAGTATAGTAATATAATATCATAATATTTATCAAAACTAATTAAATCATCACCTTCAAGAGCATATCACTCACGGTTTATTTGATTTAATTTAGTATTTGATTTCCAAAAATTCTAATAATTCCACACAATGCATAAACAATATACTAAAGCATTAAAACACCATTGCATGATCAAAATAAAATCATACACCAACCTATAAAATTATAATGTTCACGGTATTTTCAAGAAAAATAGCAATGGATTTTCAAAAATTCTAATTAATTCATAGAACATATAATCAAGGTTCTAAAGCAATAATATGTCATTACAAGCTTGAAAATTATACACCAAGGTATGCTCATACATAGCTCACGGCATTAACAAGGTTTTAGCTAGGGTTTTCCAATAATTTTAAATAACATACTATAGTCTTAAATCATAACATAGATCAATAATACATGCTTAGAATATACTAAGAAGCATTCGGTCCTCATCCAACATTTTGTACCATTTTCGAAAATTATTTCCAATACATCCTATGGTTTCGATATTATAAATATACAAGCTAAATCCTTACAACATTTCATATACAACATCTCATGCTCATGCTTATTTTTTTGAAAATAAAACCCATTAAGAACATACACATAACCATAGCTCATACTCAAGAACACTTAAACACATACATAGACATACATAATACTTTCGAAACCTATACATTTATACTAAAAGCAGTTTCGACTTTTTGGATTAAATGGAGATAAAATCGAATTTAAAGACCATGTATTACCTTGAGAATGGTATAATATCACAAGAACAATGCAAGGTGCTAGGATTTTCTAATGGAGAAGAAGGAATGGAAGAAGGAAAACTGAAATGGGAAGGGCGCTCTCGGTTCTTGGGCAGATTTTGGGAGAAAAATGTGCTTTGAGTGTTGAGTGTGTTGAGTGAGAATGGGGTGGAAGTGAAGAGTCCTATCCTATATCTTCCTCTCTCAAAATCGGCACACACATACAACAAGAAGGAAAATAATTGCAGCCCTTGGGAGTATAATAGTGATGATTAAGGAGTGTTAAGTGAGCTCTTCATGCATTGGTCCTTTTGAAAAAGGGAATCCCATGCTTGTTGGTGATGATGGCGTCGCATAGGAGAGGTTTTAGGGGCTGAGTTTATTTTAGTTTTTATCCTAATACAATGTATTAATCATAGTATAAGTCATAGATATATAATACATGCCATAAAAATAATTAAATCATCACATAGTCACACTTTCGAAATTACCGAAAATAAATGAGAAAAATAGGATTTAAAATATAAATTACACCTATAATTGATACTCATGTAATTTTTGATCATATATATCATAATATATGATTTAGATATTAAATAATAGCATAGGATAAAATTATTACACATTTCATGCATTAAAAACCCTAATTTCGAAAATAGGGTTTCAAATTTTATAAAAATTGAAACCCTTGATTTCCATGGTTAAAAACTGATTTTAATGCTTAATAATATCCATATATATCATATTATAAAGTTTAGATATCATATGATAATTTAATGGTATCATTTCATGCCAAAAACCATAGTTTAGAAAACTAGGGTTTTCGAATTCCATTACTTGGAATTATCGAGTTTTATAACTCAATTATTGATTTTAATAATCATTAATACTGTAATTATATAAAATAATAATAGTAAATTAATTATTATAATTTCCTGAGCATTAAACTCATTTTTCAAAACGTCTCTAGACGTTGACGTTCAAAACGTCTCAAAACGTTCAAAATCGACTCATCTCAAAATGGTCGCAGTAAGTTCATACTTACTAATAAATATATTCCATTTGATAAAGGAATTAAGATGGGAATTAATTCCAAGCTTCACTGCTCAGAAAATTTCATGAAATGCTGACGTTCGATACGCGTTCGACGTTAAAATATATTGACGAATCATTTCGTAATATTTCAATCCTTTAATTCACAATCCTTAGTGAATTATGAAAAGGAATTCGTTATAACGATATCGTATCGAAATCATAATATTCGATGTCGTAAAACAAAAATATACGGCAAAACCCTAATTACGGGTTTAGAATACCGTAATCGTATATTCGTTTCTTTGGAATATTACATTCCACCCCCCTTACGAAAAATTTCGTCCCGAAATTTGTATACCTCTAGCAAAATAGATCGGGGTATTTTTCCCTCATCGCTCCTTCAAGCTCCCACGTGGCTTCTTCTTGTCCATGGTGTCTCCACAGCACTTTGACTAACGGAATCGACTTGCTCCATAGTTGCTGAACTTTGTGGTCAAGTATGGCTGCGGGTTCTTCCTTATAGCTCATGTCTGGCTCGAGGATCACGTCGTCTTGATGAATCACGTGCTTTGGGTCGTGAACGTATTTTCGTAATTGCGAGACGTGAAAAACATTATGGACATTCCCTAGGTTTGGCGGAAGAGCCAACCTATAAGCTACTGGACCTATCCTCTCTAGGATCTCATAAGGTCCTATAAAACGGGGTCTAAGCTTCCCTTTCAGTCCGAACCTGACAATCCCTTTCGACGGAGAGACCTTAAGAAATACTTTGTCTCCATCCTCAAACTGTAGCTCGGATCTACGCGTATCAGCGTAAGATTTCTGTCTGTCCTGAGCCTCTTTTATCCTCAGCCTAATCTACCGAACGATCTCGATCATTTCGTTCACTGCATCAGGCCCTATGACTTTCCTCTCACCGACTTCGTCCCAATAAAGTGGTGATCTACACTTCTTGCCATACAAGGCTTCGTATGGGGCCATGCCGATCGTCGCTTGATAGCTATTGTTGTAAGCAAATTCGATAAGAGGTAAAATATCTTCTCATTTTGCACCTCGATCCAGAATTACGGTTCTAAGCATATCTTCAAGCGTTTGGATCGTTCTTTCCGACTGTCCATCGGTTTGTGGGTGGAATGTCAGATTGAAATTTAATCTGCAGTACCAGATTCTCTCGCAAGCTAATCCGAATACGGATGTGAACTTGGAGTCTCGATCGAGGTAATAGATTTTGGCACTCCATGTAGTCTTACAATTTCCTTAACGCATGGTGGCCAACTTATCGGATCCATAAGTGCTTTGAATAGGTGAAAGTGAGCACTTTTGGTAAGTCTATCCACAATTACCCATATGGTGTATTTCCTCTTCTCGATTTGGGTAAGCTTGTAACGAAATCCATCGTTATATCGTCCCACTTCCATTCGGGATTTCCAGCGGTTGTAACTTCCGTAGGGACGTTGGTGTAGTGCCTTCACTTGTTGACAAACAAGACAGCGTTCTCTGAAAGAAGCTATGTCTCGCTTCATGCCTTCCCACCAAAACTTTTCCTTCGTGTCTTGTACATCTTAGTCTACGCTGGGTGGGCGGTGTAGGGGCGATCGTGAGCCTCACTCATGATTTCGCTCAAGCTCTGCGTCGTCGAGAACGTATATCCTACCTTCAAACAATAAGGCGTTATCCGGCGCCTCTTGGAAATTCTTGAATCCTTCAGACCTTAGTCTTTCTCGGATCTTTTCCAACTTTTCCTCCATCCTTTGTTTCTCGACGATCCTTTTTCTTAGGTCAGATGCCAGTGTGAGTGTAGCGACACGGCTCACAATTGTCTCAGGCGGTTCCACCAGTTCAATCCTCATCCTACCAAACTCTTCAACGAGTTTTTCCTCTTGTATAAAGAGACATCCTAACTTGGTATGGCTCTTACGACTCAAGGCGTCAGCTACTACATTCGCTTTACCTGGGTGATAGTTAATACCACAGTCGTAATCTTTTACTAATTCTAGCCATCTTCTTTGCCTCATATTCAGATCTCTTTGTTCGAAGAAATACTTCAAACTTTTATGATCCGTGAAGATCTCACATCTCACACCATAGAGATGGTGTCTCCAAATTTTTAGGGCATGAACTACAACAGCTAATTCCAAATCGTGGGTTGGGTAGTTCAGTTCGTGGGGTCTGAGTTGTCGGGATGCATAAGCTATCACTTTTCCTTCTTGCATCAAAACACAACCCAGTCCAGTCTTAGATGCGTCTCAGATAGATTACATACCCTTGTCCGCTCGACCGCTAGAACTGTGCTTTGGTCAATTTTTCTTTGAGTATTTGGAAACTTGTCTCGCACTCATCAGTCCAATTGAACTTGATTCCCTTCCGAAGTAGCTGGGTTATTGGCCTTGCAATCTTGGAGAATCCTTCGATGAATCTCCTATAGTAACCAGCTAATCCTAGGAAACTTCTAATCTCGTGCTGAGTCTTTGGCGATTTCCATTCTTACACGGCCTCTACTTTGGCTGGATCTACTTTTATACCTTCAGCAGACACGATGTGTCCAAGGAACATAACTTCCTTCAGCCAAAACTCACATTTGCTAAACTTAGCAAAGAGTCTTTCATCTCTCAAGGTTTGCAAAACCGTTCTTAGATGTTCCCTATGATCCTCTTCATTCTTTGAATAAATAAGGATATCATCTATGAAGACCAAAACAAATTTATCCAAAAATGGATGAAATACTCTGTTCATGAGGTCCATGGATACGGCTGGTGCATTGGTCAATCCGAATGGCATAACTATGAACTCATAGTGGCCATATCTGGTTCGGAACGCAGTCTTAGGTACATCTTCAGGCCGTATTTTCAGCTGATGGTATCCTGACTTAAGATCAATTTTCGAGAATACTCCCGCTCCTCGCAGTTGATCAAACAGGTCATCAATTCTGGGTAAAGGGTATTTGTTCTTTAGTGTCATCTTATTTAGCTCTCTATAATCGATGCACATCCTCAAAGAACCATCCTTTTCTTAACAAACAAAACAAAGCGCCCCAAGGTGAAACACTCGGCCTAATGAATCCTAGATCCAAAAGCTCTTGGATTTGAATTTTCAGCTCTTCTAGCTCCTTTGGGGCCATCCTATAGGGCGCCTTCGACACTGGGGCTGATCCGGGCTCCAAGTCGATGGTAAACTCTAGTTGTCTACCAGGAGGCAGTCCTGGTAGATTTTCGGAAATCGTCCAAAATTCTTGGACAACTTCAATGTCTTCTACCCGCGCTTCGGGTTTATCCTCTTCGTTCAAATAAACAAGGAATGCATGGCATCCCTTCTGGTTCATCATCCTCCTAGCTTGTAGTGCTGATACTATCGGGACTCTTCTTCCCATGCTGATCCCGTGGAAATGCGTAGCTTCTTGTCCAGGAAAGTGAAACGAAATTTTCCTTTCCTTACAGAGAATCGTGGAATGATTCTTAGCTAACCAGTCCATTCCTAGGATTATGTCTGCATCATCCATGGGTATTATGTTTAGATCGTTAGCCAGAACCTTAAGTGATCCTAATGTCAACTCTAGGTTCGAGCAAAAGTGCGTAACATTCATAATCCCTCCTATAGGCGATGAGATTCTCATATCCTGGCTTGACCTTTCAGACCTAAGGCCCAGCATTTCTATGCATGATTTTGCAATAAAAGAATGCGAAGCACCCGTATCGAACAGTATTATAACAGGTAGGTTGAGGAGAACTCCCATACCTGCCAAGTTTCCTTGGTTTTGTTCGTTCTGCCTCCTATGCAAGGCGTAGCTCTTGCCTGAGCCGGCTGAGGCTGACGGGGCGCTGGTCCTGGTTGATTCGGCGGCTGCTGCCTGGCCTGTTGCTGCCGCTGCTGGCATTGGCGCGGTGGTTGCCGCCTCTGCTGTTGTTGGGGCGGTGGCTGCCACTGCGGTTGTGGGGGTTGTTGTTGCGGCTGCTGCCATTGTGGTTGTTGGACCACTTGTTGGGGTTGTTGCCACTGGAGTTGCTGGGGTTGGGGTTGGAACCGTGGCGGCCGGGTTGAAGTCAGATAGCCCTTAGTGGTGAGCATTGCCCACCGGTTCGCCTTACATCCGAACGTGACACTGGGCAATTGTTGGCGTAATGCCCGTTTGCCCCGCACTTGTAACAGCTCACCACGTTTGCCGTGCACACTCCCTTGTGTGCTCTATGGCATCTAGGGCATTGAGGTGCCCTCGACTGTTCCTGCGGTCCCCTTGCCGGCGGAGCATAAGCTGCTCTCTTCCAGCTCTGTCCTGCTGCGCAGGTTCCTTGCCACGGCGCCAGGACTTGCTTCTCCATAGTTTCCGCGGTTGTTATTCCGCGGTTGGGCTCTGATTCCTTTTCCTTTGTCCAAATTATGTGCACGAGATGACACCGACTTATTCTCGGTCATGGCCGCCTCAATATCCAAAGCTCGTGCGAGAGCTTCGGTGTAAGATAGGTCTCCGTGGCTGGCAAGAGACATGCGTATCTCCATTCTTAGCCCTGACCTGAACTTTTCCGACATTTTCAAGTCGGTGTCCACCAGTTCCGGTGCGTATCTCGACATCTCGCAGAAAGTGCGATCATAGTCGGTCACAGACATCCTTTCTTGCTTTAGCAGGAAAAATTCCTGCTCCTTCTTCCTCTTATAGCTTTTAGGGATGTACTTCTCATACAGCTCCCTCTTGAAATCCTCCCACGAGAATTCCTCGTCGCTCGGTGAAAAAGTATTCTTCGGCCTCCCACCGTAAGTCGGTGGTCCGATCGGTGGAAGGTAACACACGACATCCTTTCCTGTGCCGTGCACCTTAAGAAGGTAAAAATCCGTTCAATGGCTCTAACCCATTGTTCGGCTTCTTCTGGGCTCCCCTTTCCGTTAAAAACATGAGGGTTTTGTCTCAGAAATAGTTCTTCGATCCTGCGATCGGGTTGAGGTGGAGGCGGTGGTTGGGGATTATCCTCTTGTTCTTGTTCGGGGATTCTACCCCTCCCTCTAGGTCTTCCTCGACCTCTGGGTTCTCTTTCTGGGTTTCTTCTCGGAGGCATTATGCTATATAAAACATATCATCGTTAATTACTAAACGCTTACAACTTAACAACATAAGGTTTTCATAGCTTCTTCTTAAAGCGATATCAAAATAAAACAACTCATCCATAACATAGATAATTGTCACCCAAAAGCCCC
Source organism: Salvia rosmarinus (assembly GCA_036937905.1). Lineage (NCBI taxonomy): Eukaryota > Viridiplantae > Streptophyta > Magnoliopsida > Lamiales > Lamiaceae > Salvia > Salvia rosmarinus. Next base: position 43,015,008 of record CM072821.1, on the reverse strand, counting down.
ACTTGGGTCAAAAATATATGTAGATAGATAAACAAGGTTTGTCAAAAAAACAAGATGTCCAACATCGAGAATCACAGGAAAATAGAAATAGCAAGGGTTCGGGCCCACATGGCAAAAAAAAAATTTTGAGTTCCAGAACCATGGTACTGAAATAAAAAGGAAAAGCTAGCACACATGCTAGTCATAACAAAACAACTTCTAATTAAAACGTCGCCTAACGTCTTTACGAGTTCCCTCCTACTCGCGCCTTCCTCGTGGTCTTCCTCCTCTTGAGTTGTCTTCCCATCCGAATTGTCCTCACGAGGTCGCACGGATGGTCCCGCACCGCCGGCTTCCATCATCGGTATGTCGCGCAGGGTCCGGGTTATCCGCGCCGCATAAGTCGCAGATTGTGGCGGATCGGACCGTAGCATACTCGGGTCGGGTCATAGCTGTGGAAGGCATCGATACTCTCATCCGCGCTGTCCGTGGAAGGGCTCTTCGTCTTGGTGGTGGTGGATCGGACGCGGTGGTAGGGGCGGTAGCGGACGATCGGTGTCCAAAACAGCTGGCGGTGGTAAGGCGGGCTCTCCCAAGGCTCTGGGGCGTGCCGCCTATCTACCTCGTACATCCCGCCTCGTCCATCCGAGATGCAGGGGTATTACTTGGATCAACCTGCCTCGGAACCTCAAGGTATAGCCACTCGCGACTCGTCACGCCAAGTGTACTCCGTGGAGGAGATAGGGTCCCATAGGTGCGCTCGAGATATTGTACACGTAAGTCGGTGACTCACGAACAGGCGGATCCCCAATCAAATCATAGCCTCGGGAATGCGATAGATGTAGTCTCCGATACCTCTCGGGCATAACCATCCTGTACAAGGGAGTATAGCTAGGAGTCTCTTGATGCCATCGTAGTCGGTTGCGCTATATAGCTCGGGCGTTCCTCCACAACCCAAGGTAGTACGCTGAAACTCGCCTAGGTCTTCCCGGCGACATCCAACATTTCCTATAAGTGCGCATCAGCTCCTCGGGTGGGGCATGAGGTCCTACCCTCCTCCTAGCGATATAGCGCATCTCCTCCATCTGCCACGATTAAAACTAACGTAAGTCAACTATCGTCATCTCAAAGACAGAAAGGATAGCATAACGAGAAGTAACTAGGCTAGAACTAACAATTCTATAAGGTAGGCAACATCATAATGTACAATACATACCACAACTTACCTTCTTAGTCTTACCCAAACGTATACATATAAGCCAATAACATCTTAATATATGCTACGAGATCCTTGTCTTATATCAAACACTTAAGCTAGAGTTCAACAGACTCTATCGTATTCTGGAGACAGAATTAGGGATTCTGTTCTTCATAACAAATGAAGATCAGTGCGTTAGGAGTACGTAGGTGAAAACCATGCGTAAATCGGAGTCCTAACGAAAGAGATCTAGCTAAACCAAATCTACTGCGCAGTGCAGGAAATTTGCACGATCGTGCAAAAATGTAAATCGAGATGTACGTCGACGTAATACGCCTACCATATACGGGTCCTTAAGTCGAGGCTGAACATTCTGAAGCCGTAAGTGGCGTCTATGTCCTGATTCGTGTTGATGCTCACTCATGTTAAAGTGATGATGAAGTGCCGACGTCGTTCAGCTTTAAGGTTGAGGTCGTCCTCGTTCATCCTTCTCGCTCGTCTTTCGTTGTCCGCGCTCAAGGATATCGTCACTTTCATTCTTCCTATCGTTCTTTTGTTCGCATAAGGGAAAAGAAGTTCGTACTTCTATGTTCTTTCACGATATGTGAGCATGCTCCTTAGAGTCTAAGTTCGTCTCATGATAACATATCGTTCATCATAAACAAAATTTCGAAAGTTGGAAAGTAAAGTCTTATTTGAAAATTTTTGGAAATACGATTTCAAAATGACAATCTTGATCAACTCATATACATATTCAAAAATGGATTCATTCATTCCATGTTGATCATTCACTCGATACTACCATACACTTTCATCTCAATACTTGAGCACTTGCATTAGTTCAATTCAAAAAAATTTGGAAAAATTTTCTTGCTCAACTTCCAAATTTTTTTTTAATAACATAACCTTTCAAAAGTCCTTCCAATTTGCTCATTATGTAGAAATTTTCCATTTCATGAGTTTGAGAAAGAAATGCAGTTACCTTTTTCCCGGTTGAGCTCGACGTGATGGAGTGTTGAGAGGAGTCAGTAGATTTCTAGAAGTCCAGTGACTCGATCTAGACTTAGAATAAAAGGATTTGGGTTTACAAAGAGCAAAAGCGCTCTGACACCACTTCTGTCACGACCCCACTCCGGACCAACCCGGACTGGAGGGCGACTAATACTAGGAGTAGTATTTTAGGGGTTACATGACTAAAATAAAGATGCATAAAAATAAACTAACATGCTTGAACAGGATATGAGTTGATGTCATAATGGTTTTAAAAAGGTTTAGGCCATCGGACCCCAAAACTTGGCCTGATCCGATGGACCTCGATAGTTTATAAACATAAAGCATAAATAAAGGAGTTCAGAGTGTAGCAACGGAAAGTGTGTGAATACATATATGACGATATGCATTCAAGGTATAAACCACAAATTCTAGATAAATCGGTCAAGGACACGGGACTCCTCAACACATTCCCCATCATCACCATCAGAGCTCAACCTGCACATTTAAAAACAAACATGCAGGGCTAAGTACAAAAATTTGCACTCAGTGGACTTGTGCCGAAAACATTTGATAACATTTGAATTACGCTGCCAATATCGAGTAAGTCACAGGGGTTTTAGTTAAAGATGCCTTGTGCTTACCAAATCATTTTCAGTTCGTAAACATAGCTCGGCCGAGCATTTTCTTGGTGTGTATGGTCTATATCTCATAGTCACAATACATAATAATAATAAATAATAAACGTCGAGAGGGAGGCCTCCCATCTACGACGCCGTGACCGGCCGTAATCCCGTACAGTGCACAGTCACTCTCTGCAAGCATATGTTAACATAGCGTATAGTTCCAACCTTCACGCCAATCCTAGCCAGGCATTTATCATCCGGCACAGGACCCGACACTAAAAAGGTTGGGTGCTACCACAACAAATGACATAATAGTTCCAACCATCTCCACAGCCCTACCCGGGCATAACAGATAGGATCCATACACAAAAGCGAAATATTTTTGGCAGGTAATGTAATAAACATTTATCAACAGTTGTAAAATAACATTGTAAAAGAATTCATTTTGGAAGAACAGTAAAGCCACATCTTGTTTGAAAAGTAAGCCCACCTGGACTATGGTTCGTTGTAAAAAGTCCTAGGTTCGTTCGTTCGTCAAAATCCCGTTGCTGCGTTTGCGTCCACACCTTTACGAAAAAGCGAGGCTTTAGTACGTCGCTCAAGTCTCTCGAGACTTTCAAAAGTTAAGATAAATTTCGATATTTCATATCGATGTAGACTGAATTCCTTAGTGAATTCAATGCGTCTCTAACACGTATACAATTGAATTGTTCTCGTTCCTCGAGATACGTTCAATGTATAAGTACGTTTTTCGATATATGGATTTAATTTGTGAAATCCTTTCTTACTAATGAGGTATCATACTCAATTAGTATATCTTACGCGTACTGACGTATTTATAATCGTAAAATCGTACTTTTGACTTAAAAAGTCAACGAAGTCAACACGGTCAACAAAGTCAACGATTTTGACTTTTAAATAGTAATTTCTTACTATTTCGTTTTATAAATCGAATTTGATCGATTTGAAACATAAAGTCCTATTTTTCGATTTATCACGTAAATCAAGGACTTATAAATAGTTTCTCATTTAATAAACCTTTTTATAAATAAAAAGCGTATTTTCTATTTTTTTAGAGCGTTATACAATGAGCGTTTGTCTCAAACATAGCATTCTATGTTCATAAAATTTTGTAAAATTAAATTTTTCCAGAATATTAATTTAACAAATATTTTATTAATAAACTGATTTAAAAAGGATTTAAAATCCTTATTAATTATCGAAAACTTCGATAATTAATTTAAAAATGTCAAATGACTTTTGAAAATTTTCTAAATTAATATAGTGCATTATTATACACTATGGTCCAGAATATGAATTTATAAAATTCATATGATATTGTTTGTTATTTATTAGTATATATACATATACATACTTACGGTAATTTCAATAATTAGGAATAATTATCCAAAATTCTCAAAATTGATATATACCTAGTATAATATCCCAACATCAATATACATCACTAATATAACCTATAGTTCACCATAACCATTCATTTAATAATATATAGCATTTTTCACGGTAATAACTTGATAATTACCAAATAATTAGCAAACAATTTCAAAAATTCCAAATAAATTCCAACATGATTAAACATTATACTATAACATTATAACATCATAACATCAACCAAAACATTTGAATCATCACCATATGGAGCTCAATAGCTCTCGGCTTTTTGGATTCAAAATGTTATTTGATTTTCAAAAATTCCAACAATTATATACTATGTTTATACACTATAGTATAGTAATATAATATCATAATATTTATCAAAACTAATTAAATCATCACCTTCAAGAGCATATCACTCACGGTTTATTTGATTTAATTTAGTATTTGATTTCCAAAAATTCTAATAATTCCACACAATGCATAAACAATATACTAAAGCATTAAAACACCATTGCATGATCAAAATAAAATCATACACCAACCTATAAAATTATAATGTTCACGGTATTTTCAAGAAAAATAGCAATGGATTTTCAAAAATTCTAATTAATTCATAGAACATATAATCAAGGTTCTAAAGCAATAATATGTCATTACAAGCTTGAAATAAAAATTATACACCAAGGTATGCTCATACATAGCTCACGGCATTAACAAGGTTTTAGCTAGGGTTTTCCAATAATTTTAAATAACATACTATAGTCTTAAATCATAACATAGATCAATAATACATGCTTAGAATATACTAAGAAGCATTCGGTCCTCATCCAACATTTTGTACCATTTTCGAAAATTATTTCCAATACATCCTATGGTTTCGAAAATTATAAATATACAAGCTAAATCCTTACAACATTTCATATACAACATCTCATGCTCATGCTTATTTTTTTGAAAATAAAACCCATTAAGAACATACACATAACCATAGCTCATACTCAAGAACACTTAAACACATACATAGACATACATAATACTTTCGAAACCTATACATTTATACTAAAACAGTTTCGACTTTTTTGGATTAAATGGAGATAAAAATCGAAGCTAAAGACCATGTATTACCTTGAGAATGGTATAATATCACAAGAACAATGCAAGGTGCTAGGATTTTCTAATGGAGAAGAAGGAATGGAAGAAGGAAAATCTGGAAATGGGGAAGGGCTGCTCTCGGTTCTTGGGCAGATTTTTGGGAGAGAAAAATGTGCTTTGAGTGTTGAGTGTGTTGAGTGAGAATGGGGTGGAAGTGAAGAGTCCTATCCTATATCTTCCCTCTCTCAAAATCGGCGCACACACATACAACAAGAAGGAAAATAATTGCAGCCCTTGGGAGTATAATAGTGATGATTAAGGAGTGTTAAGTGAGCTCTTCATGCATTGGTCCTTTTGAAAAAGGGAATCCCATGCTTGTTGGTGATGATGGCGTCGCATAGGAGAGGTTTTAGGGGCTGAGTTTGTTTTAGTTTTTATCCTAATACAATGTATTAATCATAGTATAAGTCATAGATATATAATACATGCCATAAAAATAATTAAATCATCACATAGTCACACTTTCGAAATTATCGAAAATAAATGAGAAAAATAGGATTTAAAATATAAATTACACCTATAATTGATACTCATGTAATTTTTGATCATATATATCATAATATATGATTTAGATATTAAATAATAGCATAGGATAAAATTATTACACATTTCATGCATTAAAAACCTAATTTGAAAATAGGGTTTCAAATTTTATAAAATTGAAACCCTTGATTTCCATGGTTAAAACTGATTTTAATGCTTAATAATATCCATATATATCATATTATAAAGTTTAGATATCATATGATAATTTAATGGTATCATTTCATGCCAAAACCATAGTTTAGAAAACTAGGGTTTCGAATTCCATTACTTGGAATTATCGAGTTTATAACTCAATTATTGATTTTAATAATCATTAATACTGTAATTATATAAAATAATAATAGGAAATTAATTATTATAATTTCACGAGCATTAAACTCATTTTTCAAAACGTCTCAGACGCGTTGGCGTTAACGTCTCAAAACGTTCAAAATCGACTCATCTCAAAATGGTCGCAGTAAGTTCATACTTACTAATAAATATATTCCATTTGATAAAGGAATTAAGATGGGAATTAATTCCAAGCTTCACTGCTCAGAAAATTTCATGAAATGCTGACGTTCGATACGCGTTCGACGTTAAAATATATTGACGAATCATTTCGTAATATTTCAATCCTTTAATTCACAATCCTTAGTGAATTATGAAAAGGAATTCGTTATAACGATATCGTATCGAAATCATAATATTCGATGTCGTAAAACAAAAATATACGGCAAAACCCTAATTACGGGTTTAGAATACCGTAATCGTATATTCGTTTCTTTGGAATATTACATTCCACCCCCTTCTGAAAAATTTCGTCCCGAAATTTGTATACCTCTAGCAAAATAGATCGGGGTATTTTTCCCTCATCGCTCCTTCAAGCTCCCACGTGGCTTCTTCTTGTCCATGGTGTCTCCACAGCACTTTGACTAACGGAATCGACTTGCTCCGTAGTTGCTGAACTTTGTGGTCAAGTATGGCTGCGAGTTCTTCCTTATAGCTCATGTCTGGCTCGAGGATCACGTCGTCTTGATGAATCACGTGCTTTGGGTCGTGAACGTATTTTCGTAATTGCGAGACGTGAAAAACATTATGGACATTCCCTAGGTTTGGCGGAAGAGCCAACCTATAAGCTACTGGACCTATCCTCTCTAGGATCTCATAAGGTCCTATAAAACGGGGTCTAAGCTTCCCTTTCAGTCCGAACCTGACAATCCCTTTCGATGGAGAGACCTTAAGAAATACTTTGTCTCCATCCTCAAGCGTAGCTCGGATCTACGCGTATCGGTAAGATTTACATCGTCTGAGCCTCTTTTATCCTCGGCTAATCTACCGAGCGATCTCGATCATTTCGTTCCTTGCATCGAGCCCTATGACTTTCCTCTCACCGACTTCGTCCCGATAAAGTGGTGATCTACACTTCTTGCCATACTGAGGCTTCGTATGGGGCCATGCCGATCGTCGCTTGATAGCTATTGTTGTAAGCAAATTCGATAAGAGGTAAAATATCTTCTCATTTTGCACCTCGATCCGTAATTACGGTTCTAAGCATATCTTCAGCGTTTGGATCGTTCTTTCCATTGTCCATCGGTTTGTGGGTGGAATCTTTGTCTTGAAATTTAATCTCGCACCATTCTCTCGCAAGCTAATCCGAATCGGATGTGAACTTGGAGTCTCGATCGAGGTAATAGATTTTGGCACTCCATGTAGTCGTACAATTTCCTTAACGTGCTGGTGGGCGACTTATCGGATCCATAAGTGCTTTGAATAGGTGAAAGTGAGCACTTTTGGTAAGTCTATCCACAATTACCCATATGGATGTATTTCCTCTTCTCGATTTGGGTAAGCTTGTAACGAAATCCATCGTTATATCGTCCCACTTCCATTCGAGGATTTCCAGCGGTTGTAACTTCCGTAGGAACGTTGGTGTAGTGCCTTCACTTGTTGACAAACAAGGCGGCGTTCTCTGAAAGAAGCTATGTCTCGTTTCATGCCTTCCCACCAAAACTTTTCCTTGGTCTTGGTACGTCTTAGTCTTGCTGGGTGGGCGGTGTAGGGCGTATCGTGAGCCTCACTCATGATTTCGTTCACTGAAGCTCTGCGTCGTCAGGAACGTATATCCTACCTTCAAACAATAAGGCGTTATCCGGCGCCTCTTGGAAATTCTTGAATCCTTCAGACCTTAGTCTTTCTCGGATCTTTTCCAACTTTTCCTCCATCCTTTGTTTCTCGACGATCCTTTTTCTTAGGTCAGATGCCGGTGTGAGTGTAGCGACACGGCTCATAAGTGTCTCGGCGGTTCCACGATTCAATCCTCGTCCTACCAAACTCTTCAACGAGTTTTCCTCTTGTATAAAGAGACATCCTAACTTGGTATGGCTCTTACGACTCAAGGCGTCAGCTACTACATTCGCTTTACCTGGGTGATAGTTAATACCACAGTCGTAATCTTTTACTAATTCTAGCCATCTTCTTTGCCTCATATTCAGATCTCTTTGTTCGAAGAAATACTTCAAACTTTTATGATCCGTGAAGATCTCACATCTCACACCATAGAGATGGTGTCTCCAAATTTTAGGGCATGAACTACAATGACTAATTCCAAATCGTGGGTTGGGTAGTTCGGTTCGTGGGGGTCGAGTTGTCGGGATGCATAAGCTATCACTTTTCCTTCTTGCATCAAAACACAACCAGTCCGGTCTTAGATGCGTCTGTATAGATTACATACCCTTGTCCGCACGGGATTGCTAGAGGCTGGTGCTTGGTCGATTTTTCTTTGAGTATTTGGAAACTTGTCTCGCACTCATCGGTCAATTGAACTTGATTCCCTTCGAAGTAGGCGGGTTATTGGCCTTGCAATCTTGGAGAATCCTTGATGAATCTCCTATAGTAACCAGCTAATCTGGAAACTTCTAATCTCGTCTTTGAGTCTTTGGCGATTTCCATTCTTACGGCCTCTACTTTGGTGGATCTACTTTTATACCTTGAGACACGATGTGTCGAGGAACATAACTTCCTTGACCAAAACTCACATTTGCTAAACTTAGCAAAGAGTCTTTCATCTCTCAAGGTTTGCAAAACCGTTCTTAGATATTCCCTATGATCCTCTTCATTCTTTGAATAAATAAGGATATCATCTATGAAGACCAAAACAAATTTATCCAAAATGGATGAAATACTACATTCATGAGGTCCATGGATACGGTGGTGCATTGGTCAATCCGAATGGCATAACTATGAACTCATAGTGGCCATATACGGTTGGAACGCAGATCTTAGGTACATCTTGAGCCGTATTTTCGGTGATGGTATCGACTTAAGATCAATTTCGAGAATACTCCGCTCGCCATGATTGATCAAGCGGTCATCAATTACGGGTAAAGGGTATTTGTTCTTTAGTGTCATCTTATTTAGCTCTCTATAATCGATGCACATCCTCAAAGAACCATCCTTTTCTTAACAAACAAAGCAAAGGCTCCCAAGGTGAAACACTCGGCCTAATGAATCCTAGATCCAAAAGCTCTTGGATTTGAATTTTCAGCTCTTCTAGCTCCTTTGGGGCCATCCTATAGGGCGCCGACCTTGGGGCTGATCCAGGGCTCCAGTCGATGGTAAACTCTAGTTGTCTACCGGGAGGCGGTCTGGTAGATTTTTGAAATCGTCCAAAATTCTTGGACAACTTCAATGTCTTCTACCAGCGCTTGGGTTTATCCTCTTCGTTCAAATAAACAAGGAATGCATGGCATCCCTTACGGTTCATCATCCTCCTAGCTTGTAGTGCGATACTATCGGGACTCTTCTTCCCATCTTGATCCGTGGAAATCGTAGCTTCTTGTCGAGGAAAGTGAAGCGAAATTTTCCTTTCCTTACGAGAGAATCGTGGAATGATTCTTAGCTAACGATCCATTCCTAGGATTATGTCTCGCATCATCCATGGGTATTATGTTTAGATCGTTAGCGAACCTTAAGTGATCTAATGTCGACTCTAGGTTCGAGCAAAAGTGCGTAACATTCATAATCCCTCCTATAGGCGATGAGATTCTCATATCACGGCTTGACCTTTCGGACCTAAGGCCCAGCATTTCTATGCATGATTTTGCAATAAAAGAATCGAAGCACCGTGTCGAACAATATTATAACGGTGGGTTGAGGAGAACTCCCATACCGCCAAGTTTCCTGGTTTTGTTAGATTCTGCCGCCCTATCTGGCGTAGGCTCTTACTGAGCCATTTGAGGTGACGGGCGTTGGTCTGGTTGATTCGTAATTTCGCTGCTGGCTTTATTCTTTGCTGCTTGGCATTATTAGCGGTGGTTGCCGCCTCTGCTTTGTTGTTAGGCGGTGGTGCCGCTGCGGTTGTGGGGGTTGTTGTTGCTTTGCTTGCCATTGTGGTTGTTGGACCACTTGTTGGGGTTGTTGCCCTTTGGAGTTCTTTGGGGTTGGGGTTGGGCTATTTGTGGTGGCTGGGGTTGAAGCTGTATAGCCCTTAGTGGCTGAGCATTGCCCGGCTGGTTCGGCCTTACATCCGAACGTGACATTGGGCAATTGTTGGCGTAATGCCCGTTTGCCCCGCACTTGTAACAGCTCACCACGTTTGCCGTGCACACTCCCTTGTGTGCTCTATGGCATCTAGGGCATTGAGGTGCCCTCGACTGTTCCTGCGGTCCCCTTGCCGGCGGAGCATAAGCTGCTCTCTTCCAGCTCTGTCCCTGCTGCGCCGTGTTCCCTTGCCACGGGCGCTTGTGACTTGCTTCTCCATAGTTTCCGCGGTTGTTATTCCCGCGGTTGGGCTCCAGTTCCTTTTCCTTTGTCCAAATTCGTGTGCACGAGATGACACCGACTTATTCTCGGTCATGGCGCCTCAATATCAAAGCTCGTCACGAGAGCTTGATTGTAAGATAGGTCTCCGTGGCTGGCAAGAGACATGCGTATCTCCATTCTTAGTACGACACGAACTTTTCCGACATTTTCAAGTCGGTGTCCACCAGTTCCGGTGCGTATCTCGACATCTCGCAGAAAGTGCGATCATAGTCGGTCACAGACATCCTTTCTTGCTTTAGCAGGAAAAATTCCTGCTCCTTCTTCCTCTTATAGCTCTTAGGGATGTACTTCTCATACAGCTCCCTCTTGAAATCCTCCCACGAGAATTCCTCAAGCTGTTCAGCTGAAAAAGTCTTCTTTCTGGCCTCCCACCAGAAGTCAGCTGGTCCGATCAGCTGGAAGGTAACACACGACATCCTTTCCTGTGCCGTGCACCTTAAGAAGGTAAAAATCCGTTCAATGGCTCTAACCCATTGTTAGAACTATACAGGCTCCCTTTCCGTTAAAAACATGAGGTTTTGTCTCGAAATAGTTCTTGATCCTGCGATCGGGTTGAGGTGGGCGGTGGTTGGGGATTATCCTCTTGTTCTTGTTCGGGATTCTACCCTCCTCTAGGTCTTCCTCGACCTCGGGTTCTCTTTACGGGTTTCTTCTCGGAGGCGTTACGCTATATAAAACATATCATCGTTAATTACTAAACGCTTACAACTTAACAACATAAGGTTTTCATAGCTTCTTCTTAAAGCGATATCAAAATAAAACAACTCATCCATAACATAGACAATTGTCACCCAAAAGCCCCACTTGGGTCAAAATATATGTAGATAGATAAACAAGGTTTGTCGAAAAAACAAGATGTCAACATCGAGAATCACGGGAAAATAGAAATAGTAAGGTTCGGGCCCACATGGCAAAAAAAATTTTGAGTTCGAGAACCATGATGCTGAAATAAAAGGAAAAGCTAGCACACATGCTAGTCATAACAAAACAACTTCTAATTAAAGCGTCGCCTAACGTCTTTACGAGTTCCTCCTACTCGCGTCTTCCTCGGGGTCTTCCTCCTCTTGAGTTGTCTTCCCATCGAATTGTCCTCACGAGTCGTACCTGGATGGTCTGCACTGCAGCTTCCATCATCGGTATGTCGCGCAGGGTCCGAAGTTATCCGCGCCGTACAAGTCGCGGTTGTGGCGGATCGGATGTAGCATACTCGGGTGGTCATAGCCGGGAAGGCATCGATACTCTCATCCATGTTGTCCGTGGAAGGGCTCTTCGTCTTGGTGGTGGTGGATCGGACGCGGTGGTAGGGCGGTAGCGGCAGACGTCTTGGGTGTCAGCTGCTTTGGTGGTAAGGCGGGCTCTCCCGAGGCTCTGGGCGTCTTGCCTATCTACCTCGTACATCCCGCCTCGTCCATCCGATGCAGGGGTATTCTTGGATCAACCTGTCTCGGAACCTCAAGGTATAGCCACTCTGGCGACTCGTCACGCAAGTGTACTCCGTGGAGGAGATAGGGTCCCATAGGTGCGGCTCGTGAATCTTGTACACGTAAGTCGGTGACTCACGAACACAGGCGGATCCCAATCAAATCATAGCCTCGGGAATGCGATAGATGTAGTCTCCCGATACCTCTCGGGCATAACCATCCAGTACAAGGGAGTATAGCTAGGAGTCTCTTGATGCCATCGTGAGTCGGTTGCGCTATAGGCTCGGGCGTTCCTCCACAACCAGAAGGTAGTCGCGTAACTTCGCCTAGGTCTTCCCGGCGCACATCAACATTCCTATAAGTGCGCATCAGCTCCTCGGGTGGGGCATGAGGTCCTACCCTCCTCCTAGCGATATAGCGCATCTCCTCCATCGCCACGATTAAAACTAACGTAAGTCGACTATCGTCATCTCAAAGGCGAGAAAGGATAGCATAACGAGAAGTAACTAGGCTAGAACTAACAATTCTATAAGGTAGGCAACATCATAATGTACAATACATACCACAACTTACCTTCTTAGTCTTACCCAAGCGTATACATATAAGCGATAACATCTTAATATATACTACGAGATCCTTGTCTTATATCAAACACTTAAGCTAGAGTTCAACAGACTCTATCGTATTCTGGAGACAGAATTAGGGATTCTGTTCTTCATAACAAATGAAGATCAGTGCGTTAGGAGTACGTAGGTGAAAACCATGCGTAAATCGAGTCCTAACGAAGAGATCTAGCTAAAACAAATTTACTGCGCAGTGCAGGAAATTTGCACGATCGTGCAAAAATGTAAATCGAGACGTACGTCGACGTAATACGCCTACCATATACGGGTCCTTAAGTCGAGGCTGAACATTCTGAAGCCGTAAGTGGCGTCTATGTCCTGATTCGTGTTGATGCTCACTCATGTTAAAGTGATGATGAAGTGCCGACGTCGTTCAGCTTTAAGGTTGAGGTCGTCCTCGTTCATCCTTCTCGCTCGTCTTTCGTTGTCCGCGCTCAAGGATATCGTCACTTTCATTCTTCCTATCGTTCTTTTGTTCGCATAAGGGAAAAGAAGTTCGTACTTCTATGTTCTTTCACGATATGTGAGCATGCTCCTTAGAGTCTAAGTTCGTCTCATGATAACATATCGTTCATCATAAACAAAATTTCGAAAGTTGGAAAGTAAAGTCTTATTTGAAAATTTTTGGAAATACGATTTCAAAATGACAATCTTGATCAACTCATATACATATTCAAAAATGGATTCATTCATTCCATGTTGATCATTCACTCGATACTACCATACACTTTCATCTCAATACTTGAGCACTTGCATTAGTTGATTCAAAAATTTGGAAAAATTTTCTTGCTCAACTTCAAATTTTTTTAATAACATAACCTTTCAAAAGTCCTTCCAATTTGCTCATTATGTAGAAATTTTCCATTTCATGAGTTTGAGAAAGAAATGCGATTACCTTTTTCGGTTGAGCTCGGCGTGATGGAGTGTTGAGAGGTCGATGAGATTTCTAGAAGTCGGTGACTCGATCTAGACTTAGAATAAAAGGATTTGGGTTTACAAAGAGCAAAAGCGCTCGACACCACATCACGACCCACTCCGGACCAACCCGGTTTGGAGGCGACTAATACTAGGAGTAGTATTTTAGGGTTACATGACTAAAATAAAGATGCGTAAAATAAACTAACATGCTTGAGCAGGATATGAGTTGATGTCATAATGGTTTTAAAGGTTTGAGCCATCGGACCCCAAAACTTGGCACGATCCGATGGACCTCGATAGTTTATAAACATAAAGCATAAATAAAGGAGTTGAGTGTAGCAGCGGAAAGTGTGTGAATACATATATGACGATATGCATTGAGGTATAAACCACAAATTCTAGATAAATCGGTCGAGGACACGGGACTCCTCAACACATTCCCATCATCACCATCGAGCTCAACTGCACATTTAAAACAAACATGCGGGGCTAAGTACAAAATTTGCACTCGGTGGACTTGTGCGAAAACATTTGATAACATTTGAATTCTGTTGCCGATATCGAGTAAGTCGCGGGGTTTTAGTTAAAGATGCCTTGTCTTACCAAATCATTTCGGTTAAGTAAACATAGCTCGGCCGAGCATTTTCTTGGTGTGTATGGTCTATATCTCATAGTCCTGATACATAATAATAATAAATAATAAGCGTCGAGAGGAGGCCTCCCGTCTACGACGCCGTGACCGGCCGTAATCCGTCGATTGCGGTCGCTCTCTGCAAGCATATGTTAACATAGCGTATAGTTCCAACCTTCACGCCAATCTAGCGGGCATTTATCATCCGGCACGGGACCCGACACTAAAAGGTTGGGTGCTACCACAACAAATGACATAATAGTTCCAACCATCTCCATGACCTACCGGGCATAATGAGATAGGATCCATACACAAAAGCGAAATATTTTGGCGGTAATGTAATAAACATTTATCAGCGGTTGTAAAATAACATTGTAAAGAATTCATTTTGGAAGAACGGTAAAGCCACATCTTGTTTGAAAAGTAAGCCCCTTTGGACTATGGTTCGTTGTAAAAGTCTAGGTTCGTTCGTTCGTCGAAATCCGTTCTTTGCGTTTGCGTCCACGCTTCTGGCGAGGCTTTAATGCGTCGCTCAAGTCTCTCGAGACTTTCAAAGTTAAGATAAATTTCGATATTTCATATCGATGTGGTAATTCCTTAGTGAATTGATGCGTCTCTAACTGCGTATCTGATTGAATTGTTCTGGTTCGCCGAGATCGTTCGATGTATAAATGCGTTTTCGATATATGGATTTAATTTGTGAAATCCTTTCTTACTAATAATTATCATACTCAATTAGTATATCTTACAGCGTCTTGACGTATTTATAATCGTAAAATCGTACTTTTGACTTAAAAAGTCAGCGAAGTCGACACGGTCGACAAAGTCGGCGATTTTGACTTTTAAATAGTAATTTCTTACTATTTCGTTTTATAAATCGAATTTGATCGATTTGAAACATAAAGTCCTATTTTCGATTTATCACGTAAATCGAGGACTTATAAATAGTTTCTCGTTTAATAAACCTTTTATAAATAAAAAGCGTATTTTCGGTTTTAGAGCGTTATCTGATGAGCGTTTGTCTCAAACATAGCATTCTATGTTCATAAAATTTTGTAAAATTAAATTTTTTCCAGAATATTAATTTAACAAATATTTTATTAATAAACTGATTTAAAAAAGGATTTAAAAATCCTTATTAATTATCGAAAACTCGATAATTAATTTAAAAATGTCAAATGACTTTTGAAAAATTTTCTAAATTAATATAGTGCATTATTATACACTATGGTCCAGAATATGAATTTATAAAATTCATATGATATTGTTTGTTATTTATTAGTATATATACATATACATACTTACGGTAATTTCAATAATTAGGGAATAATTATCCAAAAATTCTCAAAATTGATATATACCTAGTATAATATCCCAACATCAATATACATCACTAATATAACCTATAGTTCACCATAACCATTCATTTAATAATATATAGCATTTTTCACGGTAATAACTTGATAATTACCAAATAATTAGCAAACAATTTCAAAAAATTCCAAATAAATTCCAACATGATTAAACATTATACTATAACATTATAACATCATAACATCAACCAAAAACATTTGAATCATCACCATATGGAGCTCAATAGCTCTCGGCTTTTTGGATTCAAAATGTTATTTGATTTTCAAAAATTCCAACAATTATATACTATGTTTATACACTATAGTATAGTAATATAATATCATAATATTTATCAAAACTAATTAAATCATCACCTTCAAGAGCATATCACTCACGGTTTATTTGATTTAATTTAGTATTTGATTTCCAAAAATTCTAATAATTCCACACAATGCATAAACAATATACTAAAGCATTAAAACACCATTGCATGATCAAAATAAAATCATACACCAACCTATAAAATTATAATGTTCACGGTATTTTCAAGAAAAATAGCAATGGATTTTCAAAATTCTAATTAATTCATAGAACATATAATCGAGGTTCTAAAGCAATAATATGTCATTACAAGCTTGAAATAAAAATTATACACCAAGGTATGCTCATACATAGCTCACGGCATTAACAAGGTTTTAGCTAGGGTTTTCCAATAATTTTAAATAACATACTATAGTCTTAAATCATAACATAGATCAATAATACATGCTTAGAATATACTAAGAAGCATTCGGTCCTCATCCAACATTTTGTACCATTTTCGAAAATTATTTCCAATACATCCTATGGTTTGAAAATTATAAATATCAAGCTAAATCCTTACAACATTTCATATACAACATCTCATGCTCATGCTTATTTTTTGAAAATAAAACCCATTAAGAACATACACATAACCATAGCTCATACTCAAGAACACTTAAACACATACATAGACATACATAATACTTTCGAAACCTATACATTTATACTAAAACAGTTTCGACTTTTTTGGATTAAATGGAGATAAAAATCGAAGCTAAAGACCATGTATTACCTTGAGAATGGTATAATATCACAAGAACAATGCAAGGTGCTAGGATTTTCTAATGGAGAAGAAGGAATGGAAGAAGGAAAATCTGGAAATGGGGAAGGGCTGCTCTCGGTTCTTGGGCAGATTTTTGGGAGAGAAAAATGTGCTTTGAGTGTTGAGTGTGTTGAGTGAGAATGGGGTGGAAGTGAAGAGTCTATCCTATATCTTCCTCTCTCAAAATCGGGCACACACATACAACAAGAAGGAAAATAATTGCAGCCCTTGGGAGTATAATAGTGATGATTAAGGAGTGTTAAGTGAGCTCTTCATGCATTGGTCCTTTTGAAAAGGAATCCCATGCTTGTTGGTGATGATGGCGTCGCATAGGAGAGGTTTTAGGGGCTGAGTTTGTTTTAGTTTTATCCTAATACAATGTATTAATCATAGTATAAGTCATAGATATATAATACATGCCATAAAAATAATTAAATCATCACATAGTCACACTTTTGAAATTACCGAAAATAAATGAGAAAAATAGGATTTAAAATATAAATTACACCTATAATTGATACTCATGTAATTTTTGATCATATATATCATAATATATGATTTAGATATTAAATAATAGCATAGGATAAAATTATTACACATTTCATGCATTAAAAACCCTAATTTCGAAAATAGGGTTTCAAATTTTATAAAAATTGAAACCCTTGATTTCCATGGTTAAAAACTGATTTTAATGCTTAATAATATCCATATATATCATATTATAAAGTTTAGATATCATATGATAATTTAATGGTATCATTTCATGCCAAAAACCATAGTTTAGAAAACTAGGGTTTTCGAATTCCATTACTTGGAATTATCGAGTTTTATAACTCAATTATTGATTTTAATAATCATTAATACTGTAATTATATAAAATAATAATAGGAAATTAATTATTATAATTTCACGAGCATTAAACTCATTTTCAAAGCGTCTCTCAGGCGTTGGCGTTAACGTCTCAAAGCGTTCAAAATCGACTCATCTCAAAATGGTGCGAGAAGTTCATACTTACTAATAAATATATTCCATTTGATAAAGGAATTAAGATGGGAATTAATTCCAAGCTTCTTTGCTCAGAAAATTTCATGAAATCTTTGACGTTCGATCTGCGTTCGGCGTTAAAATATATTGACGAATCATTTCGTAATATTTGATCCTTTAATTCACAATCCTTAGTGAATTATGAAAAGGAATTCGTTATAACGATATCGTATCGAAATCATAATATTCGATGTCGTAAAACAAAAATATACGGCAAAACCCTAATTACGGGTTTAGAATACCGTAATCGTATATTCGTTTCTTTGGAATATTACAATTGAACAACAATTCATAATCATTTCTTAACTGAAAGCTTTGTAAGTAAATACTTTGCATTTCAAAGAAAGCAGAATAAATAAATCAGTTCGAGTAAAGCCCACCTCGTAACTATATATGCTTCTCACGATTCTCTTTAACGTCACGCTTTCGAGTCCACGTCCCCGCTAGTAAGAAATCACTTTAGTACGTTGGTTATGTTCGTCAAAATCTATCGATATTCTGAATTCCTTCTAATCAAGTCAGTACGTCTTATACGTCTTAACGTATCCAATCAACGTATATTGAATTCCTACTAGACGTATCACATCATCTGGATCACGTATAATCGTATTTCGTGCAATTTTGACTTTTTAGTCTATATTTTGACTTTTCAGTCAACATTTGACTTTTTAGTCAACAATGTTGACTTTAGTCAACATTTTGACTTTTCTTAAACATTTTGACTTTTAATTAGTATATATATATATATTTTTCGAAATTATATATATAATTCTTGTTCTAAAAATTCTCATAAAATCATAATATGTTTAAAACATCATTTTAGAACATATTATGCAATTATACATGATAAAATAAATTTATAACATTAATACCTATAACCTATAGTTTTCGGTCATTATCAAATAATTATCTTAGACTTGTGCAAAAATTCTCATAAATTCACATATCACACTATTTTATTAGGGGATTAATAATATGCAATTACTTTGGTCAAGGAAAAATTATGCACCTTAGTATTATACTATATAGCTTTCGAAAACTTCAATTAAGCAAGTAAACATTTTTCAAAAATTCCAATTAATTCATATAACACATAATCATCATCAAGTACCCTAATTATAACATAATTTTTTTTATCAATTATGACTTGTTCATTAAAATTTCCTAAAGTCATATTTTCGAAAAAGTGACTTAGGTCAAATTAATTTTTAACAATTCCAATAAATTCATACAACATCGTATTATGAATCTACACAATCAATATGCTATACTAACACTTAAACATGAATTATATCTCATCACTCTTTCGGTATTTATATACATATATGCTATAGTTTTCCAAAAATTCCACATAAATTCATATAAGCATATTTAATACCCTAGATCATTATTTCATGCTCAAATCAACAATTAAAAATCATAATCATCAACATATGGCAACCTCAAGTTTTCGGTCCACATATAAATTTTAATATCATGCTTAACTTTGTAATATAATCATAATATAAGCTTAAGGATATCATATAAACACAATTTCTAAACACCTTAGCACATGATCTAAAATTTTCGAAAACTTTATAAATATACTAAGCTCATATCATGAAATTTAACGGACAAAATTCGAAAATTCTAGCATGTATACGAAGCTCGGAAGAATTCTAACCTTTTAATCGGTGTCGATTTTAATCGGCGAAGGTTTTTGAACTAAGGTTTGGATTGAAATTGAAGAACTCTCTCTATTTTCTTCTCACAATATTTTTGGTGGTTTGGGGTTCCAAATGGGAGCAATGAAGTGTTTATCTTATATTTATAGACCTATCCAAGTTGTATGGTAATTATTACATGAAATAACAATTAATATCCTACTTAGATTTTGTCAACAAAATCGGCACCCACTTGGAACAATTGGACAAAATTTTATCTCATCATTTAATACTTTATTATGTTATCTTATCTCTTAATAATTACATTGTATCATAATTATCATGAAATAAAAGAATTATCACATTATGTGTTACATGTGTAATTTTCGGTCATGTCCTATAGATTAGGATCAATTTTTATTTTTTTTCATATCATATACTATACTATTATTATATAATAAAATCATGTTTGAAAAGTCGAATATTTCAACTATCGTGTGTCACTATTATAAAGCTTGAAATTAATTCTTCCAACTTAAATATTGACATTTTCGGCCCCCACATGATTCAACCTTAGATTACTTGATTAAATTGGTAACTACTACTAATTTACACCTAATAACATGATAAGATCCTAATCATATCATCTCATTAATTATAGCATGAAAATTATCAAATTTATCACATAAAATGTCAAAGAAATCGGCACCTATGGTACAAGTGTTCCCCCACTTGTACAAGTTGATGATACACCTCACATTATCTCTAATAATATCATATTAATATAATAATTATGATATATCATCACTTGGATAGGAATAAAAATTAATTCCACACTTAGGAAACCCTAATTTTCGAAAATCATAGGGATGATTCCAAATATTTTATTTTCTTGTATTAAATAGCTAATACATAGCTATGTGACATATTATAAGTTCTAGGTGATGAATTAAATCATAGGAAAATATTTAAAACAATTTTAGACCACAAAACCCTAATTTCGATTTTTAGGATTTTCGAAATTGGCTAAATTGTTCAATTTTTAATTCTTAATTATCTAGCATTATTTTGATGATAAATAATGCTCTTATATCATAAAATAATCATAGGAATTTAAATAATACAATTCCACGATTATTTGGCTAAGTTATAAGCTCGTTTCAAAGCAGACATTCTAAGCGTTTGATAAAATGCTAATTGATTAACCTTCAAAATGCTCGTAATAATGTTGTAGGCACATTATTCGTCTATTAGTATTAAGGACTTAAATTTCTAAGCTTCATTGCTTAGAAATAACATAAGACTAACTATCGAAATTTAATCGACGTTAGAAATATACGTTCGAAGGAATATCAGAAACTATATTCCTTAATTTACTAAGCGTCAGTGAATATCATACAGAAATGATCAAATTATGCTTAGTCAAAATCGAGCAGTGACTAATTAAGATTTTAATTATCGAGCTTAAAACCCTAATTTACTATTTATGTTATCGTAATTAAGCATTAAAACTGCGGGATATTACACCCCAAATCACACAGCACTTTGGAGAAGGTATGCCTCAATGAAAAGCAGTGTCGAGCTGCCGGATCTTTACGCCTCGGTGGCAACTTCTTTTGCAGACCTGATTGCACTCTTGAGACAGATTTACCGTCTCGAATTTCTTTTGCTTCTTCTTATCGGTAACGGCATCCTTGAGAAATTTCATGTATCCTGGCACATCTTTGAGTGCATCAAGCAAAGGAATATTAATGTTCACCTTCTCGAACATCTCTAGAAATCGAGTCAATCTATCATCCTGCTTGGGCTTGGCCAAACGACTCGGAAATGGAATCGGAGGTGTATACGTCGGAAAATTCGAAAAAGGCGTCCCTCGCGGCCTTCCTCGCGATCGCGAGGGCGATCGCTACGTACCTGCGCCACTTCGGGTCTCTTCTTCGCGTCCGGACACACGGGCACGGGCTCGTCCCCTTGCATCTTTGCGTGGTCTCTCGCGGCCGTGCTCGCGGTCGCGAGCTCGGTCGTGGTACTTTTCATTCGTGGCCGCGTGGTCGTTCGCGTGCTCCTCGGACTAACTAGACGCGTGATGGCTCGCGCCGGGCTCGCGGTCACGAGCTCGGTCACGAGGTGCTCATTTTCTCCGCCGTTTTCGTCTTTTCGTCCCGTGTCATTCTGATATGCTTTTCCACTTCTCAATTGGATAGCAAAGCACTGATTCTTAGGGTTCACTTCCGTATTACTCGGAAATTGGCCCGTCTTTGGCTGTGCATTCTGCTGTGCGGCCATCTGACTGATCTGATTCTCCAGCATCTTCAAGTGTTTGCCCATGGCTGTCATGGTGGATTCCAGATGTGCAACTTTCTGAGTAGTGCTATTGATGAACGAGTTCTGCTGTGCGGCCATTGAATTCTGATTTGTCGTCATTTGTTGGTTGCTCACAACCAACACGCATCAACTCCTCTAAACCCCGCTTGGCTCTTGAATCATACCATTACGCACAGTGACTTCTTTGGAGGTTCTTTGGAAGTTATTGGAGTTGGCATCTGACGATTCGAATGATTCTGTTGTTGGGATGGTATCTTGGATTTCCCCATGGTTCCTCGATTGATATGATTGACCTCTCTGTCTCGATCGGCTCTTCAAAAAGTGAACTTCTTCATAAGATCGTCGTATTTCGAATCAATCTCAACAGCAGCTGCTTTGACCACTGGTGTTCTCTCCATTGGCCATTGATAACTGTTGGCTGCCATCTCTTCCATGATGCGGTTGGCCTCCTCTACACGGCGATTCAATAGGCGACCTCCTGGCGATGCATCTACAATGCTTCTCGTATCACGATGTCGACCGCTATAGAAGCTGCGTGATCTGCGCTCTCTAGAAAATCCATGTTGAGGGCATTTTCTCAATAAGCCCTTGAATCTCTCCCATGCCTCGAATAACGACTCGTCTCCTTGTTGGCAAAAGTGGGAGATCTCAGATATGATCTTCTGTGCTTTAGCTGGCGGAAAGTATTTTGAAAGGAACTTCTCGCAAAGTTTCCCCCAACTGTCTATCCCGGTTAGGTCCAGGCTCTTGAACCAATCTTTGGCCTGGCTGCGCAGAGAGAATCCGAACATGCGCATCCGGATTGTGTCTTGTGGCATCCCATTCTGCTTGATGGTATCACAAATGTGGAGATAAGTCTCGAGATGGGCATTCGGATCTTCTATAACTCCTCCCCCAAACTGCTCTCCTTGCACCACACTGATCAGGGCCGGCTTTAATTCGAAATTATTCGCGTTCACTTCCGGGCCCCATCCTCCTCCTTGGAATTTTTCAGTGGGAGGTCGGTACATGTAATTCAGAGGTCTCATCTCTGGAACAGGGACAAGGAGTCCCATATTCGCCATCTGGCGCTGCATCTCTGTAAACTCTGCTAGCAGACGTGCAGCCTGCTCGGGAGGTATACCCCCATTGGGAGGAACACCCCCGTTGTTCGGATTTGCCGCCATGGCTTGCCTTCCTCTTTCTCGTCTCCTTCTCCTTTGGGAATTTTCGATTTCTGGGTCAAGAGTTTGCTCAGGAGGTCCCTGGGACCTTGTGATCATAAACTACCTGGAGAAAAAAAGAGAGCTTAACTATGGCAAGAATAAATAAATATAATAATATATAACTTGAATTAATAACTCCAAATCGTCAAATTATTCTGTCACGACCCGACTACCAAATCAGGTAATTAGGCCGTGACTCGGGATTAAGAAGAAAATTTAACGACCACGGGTTCAAACATATGTCAAGATAAAAGATGATAACAACTTTCTTTATGAATGAATCTAACATTTACGGTTCAATAAGGTAAAATATAAAGTAGGTTTCAAGAATGTTTTGTCAACAAGAAGGATTTATCAACAATTTAAAACAAGGAATGATAACGATTCAACCAAATGATCTGAATCAGCGAAAACCATTCTAAACATTCGAGGAATCCTTGTTCACCGAACATTGGACATGATCATTTATCATATCGAACATATAAGCGGTAAGGTCAAAGCTCGACAGCGAAGCGTGGTGAGAATTATGTATGAAGACATAACTCTCGGGCGACAAACCATGTCGATAACAATAGAACAACCTTAATATGAATTAACATTTAGAAGCTCCTTGTGACATTCGATTCGACATTCTCTCATTCAACCTACATATTTAGAAATATATGCAGGGCGTGAGTACAAAAATACACTCAGTGGGTATACGCCAAAAACATATAGATAAACTTTGCCCTTAGGGCTATAAATTTGACTTGCCATCAAATAAACTTATGCAGGGATTTTATTGAAATTACCTGCATAATGCTTCTCAAAATCTGTTCATGCATGCTCATATCATTATATAATCATATCATATCATATGCATATGCATGTTTCATGTTTGCATGCATCTTTCTTTTTTTTCTCATATCCACGTCTATATTCTTTGTGTTGATCCGAGGGTAAACCTCCCTCAAACACACTTTAACTTCACATACCGAGTTGGTCCGAAGGATCTCAACTACGGTCATACCCGACGTCGGTAAATTCTTTCTTTTCTTTCTTTCCCGTGGATAGGTAGTGCATCATGCTTATGCTCATGCTTAAAAACATTGGCAAGTCGATCAACTTTTCAAATCAATGCATATCATCAAATCTCATGTCATCTTTCATGCATAAACATATTATATCATTTGAAAACATTTCAAAGCATAAGTATATTATTATAGAAAATACTTATACCCACCGGATGTTCCTTAGAGCTAAGGAACTAATTTCCAATTCAATTCCATTTCTTCCTTTATCCATATCTTATCCTCATAGAACCGGCATAAAAGCTATCAAGATCGAACAAGAACATTACTCATCTTAGTAGTCGACACGACCATATCTTCTCGATATCAAATCTAAGATACTATGGTTATCAAAACTTGGGTCATTGCATCCTCTAGCGTCTTATTAACAAACAATTTCTATCGAAAATTCGGCAACATAACGTTTATAAAGCATCGCCAAATCGACACCGGATCAACCAAACATAACCCAAACTCCATCAATTCATCACCATATGTCTCAATATGCATAGGAAACTCAACAACAAGCTTCAATCATCTCATCTTAGCCGATAGCGAAAATCCCGTCACTTAAGGTCTAAGTCGAAAATTCGTGACATCTAACACCAACGAACCTATATACATGCTCAATTATCATTAAATATCATCATTTTATCAACAAAATATAAAGATCAAAGCTTTGGCTTTGAAAACCAATTACCGACAAACTAAAATTTTACCGTTTTTGAATACGTCGTGGAAAAATCGAATAAATCATTTTAGGATTTATTCATATCATAGAATCAAATACGAATTCAAAATGATCAAATAAAATAAAATCCAACAATATATGGACTTAAGGTTTCGCCATTTTGGGATCATTCGCATAGTTTCGATTTTAAACGTTTTCTTGTTCCAAACACATTTATATCAATCCAATAACATATATATGAAAGAAATTCAACCATAACAACATCATATATCCAAGATCAAGCATGCCCTTATTTTCTAAATTTACAAGAATTTACAAACAATAAACATATGCTTTACAAATTCAACGTTAAACAATACGTGAGCGTCGAATCTATCATAATATTAACAATTAATCAAACAACACATAATTATTCAAAATTTTCAGCATGTACGAAAATGTAACAAGATTATAGGATCATATTTTTAAAAATTTAAAACCGTAGATGTGTTCTCGGTACGAGATTATACCTCTATTCGAAGACCGATCGAAAATTCAACGGTCGGATCTTCCTATTTTTGAACCCTAAATTTCAAAATTTAGTGTGTGCAAAGTGTGTGTTCTTGTGTGTGACCGTGAGTGAGGGAGAAGGAATGAGGGAGGATAAGCTTTTGAAAAGTCTAAAGTTAATACTTTATGTTATGTAATAAATATATTAAAATTTTCCTTTTCTTTTATTAGTGATTATTCACCTCTCTAGAAAAATCATTCTTTTCTTTTCTTTTCTTATTTTCTTTAATAGATAAAAATCATACATTGTAGAAAATATTTATAAATATTGTAGAATAACGCACAACGTTTTTATAGCGAAATCGACACTAATTATCCGATAAAACAACCTCTATTTAAAACTTTACTTTTAAACCCAATAATTATCATAAACATAAAAATATAATTATTAAAAATATTTTGACCATAAAACCATTTTAAAATATTTAAGCTCTTCATTCGAGCTTAATCGCAAACGCCGACGTCAGTAAAACATAGATTTGAAAATTCACAATGTTCGAAATCAAGACTTATTTGAGCATGTATCTATCATCTCAAGACTATTTAAATATAGGTCTTCTTATGTTCAACTAGATTTAAGAATCTTATCTCAGATTATATCTCAAATCTGCCGAAATTCTATTGTCTCAACTCGAAGCTTAACGCAAAAGCTTCTAACTTATCCATCTCTTTCTTAAGGATGCAATGCCCTTCTTAATAATCTCTTAACCATGAGCTAATCTCTGCTACAGAAATACGGGGTATTACATATTCCTATGTGATCTTAACAATCCCAAGCAACGGCGCCAAAATTTGATCGCTCATTTTTCTCACACGAAAAACGCGCAAGTATAAGGTAAGTCGAGTATCGTATCCACAGGGATTGCAATCCGAAAACACAAAAGCTAATTCAACGAAACTTCATCATTATCCAAGAATGATTTGGTTTGTATAGATTTATGGCTTCGATAATTAAATCCAAAGCAAAGGTGACAACAAGAAAATAAACTAAAGCGATAAAAACTCGAAGGGATAACTATGAAGAAAGACTAACCCTAGGGATGCACTAATCCTATCCACTACGATGTTTATCGCTTATTATTAACCGCTTTAATCCATACAAGATGGAAGATCACATATGTAGCCAACAACTTCGATTCGACAATTGTGACAGTTGATTACTAATTTTCCTACCATCATTACGTCTCTAGAGGAAAATAAGCAACTCGAAAGGATCACAAAGAATATGCTTCCTACGAATGTTCCTATCTCACCACGACTCGAGGCTTATCGTATCATGCATTCAAGATCGATTGACAATTAAAGCATTACGTAATTAGCGGCAACTATGATATGCATCAAGATTGATCGAAATCAACACATATAATTAAGCACCAAGAATCATGAATCAGCGCACGGAAGGTAAATAACAATAGCGAGAATCACAACATATAGGATAGAATCATGCAAACCCTAGGATTAGAACAGAAATTTAGCTAGACATAGA
The DNA here is from genome assembly GCA_036937905.1 of Salvia rosmarinus. Classification (NCBI taxonomy): domain Eukaryota; kingdom Viridiplantae; phylum Streptophyta; class Magnoliopsida; order Lamiales; family Lamiaceae; genus Salvia; species Salvia rosmarinus. The sequence goes on along the minus strand of CM072821.1, from coordinate 42,988,252 downwards.
TAACGAAATAAAATACGAAATAATCATAAAAATACGAATTAAATAGATAAAACCCATAGGGTGATGTCTGAAGAACAATCTTTGGGTTCAAATCCCAACCTCGGCGGAAAACGGGAAAAGAATGTAATTCGTTCGGACGAAACCGTTCCAAAACGTTAACAATACGAAGAACTAAAGCTAGAGCGATGGAAAATTATTGCTAGAATTAATCTAAATCAAAACTAATGTGAAAATAAATGGAAAATAGAGAAAAACTGAGAAAAAACGTGTAAAATCGCGCTTGGGGAGGGTGGGGGCGCGAGGGGGCGAAGCCCTATTTATAGATTTAGGGCTGAAACCCTAATTTTTGCATCAGCCGCCATGCCTCGCGGCCGGGCTCGCGGTCACGAGCTCGGTCGCGAGGGAAAACTTCTTCTCGGCCATCCTTCGTATCTCGGTAGGGCGCTCGCGTACTGACTCTCCTTGCGGCCACACCTCGCGGTGGCTAGATGTGGTCGCGTCGTACATAAAATCATCGCGGGCACGTCTCGCGCCCGCTGGGAGTGCTCGCGTGCCATGGCCTTTCCTCGCTTGTGCTGGTGTTTCCTCACGGCCGACCTAGCGGTCGCTAGGCCGGTCGCGAGCCTTCGTCTGTGCGCAGCATGAGCGCTCGCGCTCGTGCTTGATGGCTCGCGGTCTGACTAGTGGCCGCGAAGGAGGTCGCTAGGCCCTCATTTCTGCCCTCGTCTGCTCGTTCTTCGTTCAATGCTTCAGTTTTCAACTTATAAGCCTACAAAATACCAAAACGGAACCCAAGAGCAGTATCTTCCAAAAATATGTAAAAGCATTGAGATCAAAGACATAAACGCACATTATCGATCTAAAATCATCTTTAGAAATCAACAATAAACGTGTAAAATGCGCGTTTATCAGTTTGCCAATAGACTGGCAGGATTTTGCAAGAAAAGTATCGAGAGAGTATATTCTCCATGTAGAAAATTCCAAGGTTTGGGCAGACTTACCAGGATTTGTCAACCGCTCAAGTATACATATAATGCGTATGGAGCGGCACCTATGAGCACTTCGCTCGGTCCCGACAAGTTACACGACATGATACAAAGGAATGATTGTACCACGATGTTCCGACGCCCGCGTCTGCACCATTAATTATACCTGAAAGATACGAGAATGGTCAAAGGACAGGATCTTACCGCCCTCGAGGATTAGGGGAATTACCACTACCAACTCAACCTTACTTTGTGATAAAAACAACACTTCATTCTGGCATCAAAGAAGAAACAGGGAGCAGTGTGACCCCTAGCTCTTTGAAAGAGATAGATCATTGGATATATGAGGCAAAAACGTACCTGGAAAAAAAAGGCAAATTTCCAAATGAGGAGTACGATTCCGACGAAGGCCACTCAGAGACATAAAATCATATGATAATATGAGGCTTATATGTAGATAATAGATTATGTTGAAAATGGTATGGTTAGAATGTGTAAAATAAACGTAGTTTCGAATATTTTGTGAATATGTTGAAGTGGTGTCAAAATTTTGGGAGTAAATAGAACTAGACACCATGTAATCAGTCGGATTGATAGACCGATCCTCGTAATTAATGTATGGAAAGTCCTCATTGAGGTATTTTGATGAAATATATTATATGTTTTTGTAGAATGGTATCTGGTATACGAAAACGAATTGTTCCGAATAAGATATGTTACTATGAGATATAGTTATGCCATTCAGAGCTAACTAGGGTACCAGCCCTATTCATGAACCTCAAAAATCGAGTGTTCCACACGTACTTGGACAATTTTATCTTAATCTTTATGGATGATGTTCTTATCCATACGAAGAGCGAGAAAGAAAATAAAGAACATCGGAGGATTGTCTTGCGAAAATTTAGAGCCGAACAAATTTTGCCAAGTTTAGTATTATGAATTTCGGCTTAAAGAAGTGACATTCCTCAGGCACATTGTGTTTTCAGAAGGAATCGAAGTAGATCCGGTAAAAGATGATAGTCAACGCACTACGATAACTCAGTGAAGGCATTGTATCAATGGCCTTATAAGAGGTTATAATCTCAAGAGATACACAAATGAAAATGGAATGACATAGCAATGAATTTTATGACGGGTTTTGCCAAAATCAAATGAGATAACACTACTATATGGGTAGTAGTGGATTGACTCACCAATTATGTTCATCTCTACCTATTCAGATGACTCATGGATCTGATAAGTTAGCTCAGTCGTACATAAAGGAAATCGTATATTTACAGGGGGTACCAAAACCTATCACTTCAGATAGAGACTTCAAGTTTACCCCTAGATTTTGAACTAGCTCACCAAAAAGGAGTTAGACACGAGATTGAACCTTCGCATAATTTTCATTCACAGATAGACGGACAGTTAGAAAGGTCATTAACGTTAAATCGAGGTGCAAATGGGAACATGTTGTACCACTTGTTAAGTTCACGTATGACCATAGCTGTCAAGCAACGATCAATATAGCTATATGAGGCATTATATGGAAAGAAGTATCGACCACCACTTTATTGTAATAAAGTAGGTGAGAGAAAGTATAAGGTCCTGATAACGTAAATGAAATGATTAAGATATCTGCCAAATGAGGCAAAGAATAAGAGAAGCTCAGGACAGACAAAAGTCTTACGCTGATACGCGTAGATCCGAACTGCATTTTGAATGCGAAAATAAAGTTCCTTAAAATTTCTCCATTGAGGAAAATTATAAAGTTCAAGGTACAAGGAATGTTGAGATCACGTTTTATAGGACCTTACGAGATCCTAAAAATGATAGGCCCAGTAGCCTATAGATTGGTACTTCCACCAAATTTGGGGAATGTACGTAATATTCCACGTGTCAAAGTTAAAGAAATACGAATATGACCCAAAACACGTGATCCACCATAATGACGTGATCCTTAACTCAAATATGCGTTGTGATAAAAATCTACGACTATTTGATCGTACTATTCAACGATTAAGAATCGAGTTTGGGTCTTTAATGAAAGTCCAATGGAGAAACCATGGTCAAAAGGGAATCACGTGGAAAATTGAAGATGTTATGAGGCAAAGATACAAATTTCGGGACGAAATTTCTTTTAAAGAGGGTGGAATGTAATATCCCGAAGATTTAAAGCTTAATTACGATAATAAAAATCGTAAATTAGGGTTTCATCTCGATAATCGAAATAATAAATCATCAAAGCTCGATTTTGATTATTTATGATATAATTAATTCTTATATCATATTCACTAATGATTAGTGAATCAAGGAATATAGTTTATATAATTCTTTCGGCAGTAATATTTTAACGTCGATTGAGTATCAATAGTTAATATTACGTTAATTTTTCTAAGTGACGAAGCTAAGAATTAGATTCCCTTATTAATGAAATGAATTAATGAAGTCATTACGACTTTATTATGACCATTTTGAGATGGGTCGATTATGAACGTTTTGAGACGTTTTGAACGTCAACGTTTAGAGACGATTAGAAAAATAAGTCTAATGATCAAGGAATTATAATATTTAAATTCCTATGATTATTTTATGTAATAACTGCATAAATTAGCATTAAAATAATGCTAGAAGATTGAGGAATAGAATTGATCAAAATGATATGATTTTTGAAAACCCTAGTTTTCGAAAATTAGGATTTGCTACCTAAAATTGTTCCAATTATTTTTCTATGATTTAATTTATCATCTAAGACATATATTATGTTATATAACTATTAAATTCCAAGGAATAGAAACCAATATGGTTGATCCAAGAATTGAAAAATTTGAAAGGCCCGGGTTTTGAGTTGATCTCACCAAAAAGGAATATCACTGCAGGTTGATAAATGCACATTTTACTCGTTTATTGATGATATATCAAGATGAAATAGATCTATTAAATGCGTTTATATAGTCGATCTTTATGCTTTTAGCTATTTTTGGAAGATACTGCTCTTGGGGTTTCTCTTTGGTGTTTTGTAGGCTTTTCAGGTGATAATCGATGCATAAGGCAAAGATGTAACCAAATATGATGAAATGGATATGAAAAATATGGATGTGAAAAGTTTACAATGTTAAATAGCATCTCGATAGGAGTCCATAGGCGCAAACGGATCGTAATTCGGAGTTCGGACGAGAGAGAACGGAGCAAAACAGTGAAGTCGCGCAGGAGCTAGCGACCGACCTCGCGGTCGCGAGGACGGCCGCGAGAAATCGTCCAGAATGTTTCTGGGGCGCGATTTAGGGTTTTCCTCTACCTATATATATCCCCAAGCTTGCTCCCACGCCCCCAACCTCTCTAAGCACGAATTTGTTCAGTTTTTCTCTAGTTTTTCATATTTTTGCACTTTAGTTTAGATTTAATTTCGTTCTAGCTTTAGTTTATCGTTGTTCTAGTTTAGTTTATCGCTTTGTTATCGATCGGAACGTTTTGTCCGATCGTTTTCCGTTTTTCGCTTGGGATTGGATTCAAGACCAACCATTGTTCATCCAACGCTATTATCCGGGTTTTATGCATTTAATTTACATTTTTATGTTTTATCATATTTTTATTAGTTAATTATGTCTAGGTAATTTTCCGTTCTAATCCTAGGGTTTGCATGATTCGATCCTATATGTTGTGATTCTGTTATCGCTATTTACCTTCGAGGCATTGATTCATGATTCTTGGTGCTTATTTATATGTATTAATTTCGATCAATCTTGATGCATATCTAGTTGCCGATTAACGGCGAATCGTATTAATTGTCAATCGATCTTGAATGCATGATACGGATAAACCTTGAGTCGTGGTGAGATAGGAACATCCGTAGGAAGCTTATTCTTTGTGATCTGTTTGGAGTTGCTTTTGTTCACCTAGAGGCGTATGATAATAGGAAAACTAGTAATCTCTGACCGCAATTGTAGTGAAGTTGTCGGTTATATATGTGATCTTCCATCTTATGCGGATTAAAATTGGCTAATAGGAAGCAGGATAAACATACATTGTGGGTAGGATTTATGCATCCCTAGGGTAAGTCTTTTATCATTTTATCATCTTTGATATTTATTGCTTTCTTTTATTTTACGCTTTGTTACCTCTACTTTGGATTAATTTCGAAGCCCTAAAGCCTTCAAACCCAAATCGTGCTTTAATAATAATAAATTATCGTTGAGCTAGCTTACGTGTTTTCGTATTACAATCCACATGGATACGATACTCGTCTTACCTATATACTTGCGTTTTCGTGTTAGAAAAGTGAGCGATCAAATTTTGGCGCCGTTCTCGGGATTGTTAAGATTTCATTGGAATAATTTGTGATTTGGATTTATTAATTCAAGTTATATTATTATTATTTATTTATTTTTGCAAGAGCTGAATTCTCTCTTTTCTCAGGTAGTATATGTTTACAAGATCTCAGGGACCTCATGAAATATTTTTAGATCCCGAGATCGAAAGCTCTCAAAGGAGAATAGACGAGAGAAGGGTCAGCAAGTTATGGCAGCATTTCCAAACTACGGGGGAGTGCCCCCCGAGCAAGCTGCGCAGCTCCTGGCCAAGTATACCGAGATGAAACGCCAAATGACGAACATGGGACTCCTTGTCCCTGTTCAAGAGGCCAGGCCGTTAAATCACATGTATCCACCTCCCACCGAACAGTTCCAAGGAGGATGGAATCCGGCGTACAACCCAGACAACAGAGATCATCATAATCTGTCGTATGCCAACCCCATTACTTTTCAGCAACATCCAGGAGGTTTCGCCGTTCAGAATGTAATGATTCAAGAGGCGAAGAAACCGAGTGTGGAAGAGCTGATACAACAAATGACGATACAACAAAATTCATTTATAAGCAGTACTGGCAAGAAAATTACACAGTTAGAGTCTACTGTGACGGCTATGAGCGAACACATGAAAGTAATGGAGAATCAGTTGGTCGACTAGTTGCGGATCGATCCGTAATCATCCCGGCGAGGCGAGGCGAAAGTGGGCTGCAAAAGGAACTTGCGACCGAGCTCGCGACAGCGAGCTCGACCGCGAGCAATCAGGCAGCGAATTCTGCCGAGACTTCAGCGCGTGCGGTCGCGCCCGCTAGCCCAACCGCGATGACGAAGGCCACATCAGCTGACACGCCTAGCGACCTGACCAGCGGTCGCGAGGTCGACCGCGAAGAACCTCCAATAGCCGTTATTCGCGCGTACATTCCTCCGGTAGACTGCTATTTGATCACGACTACTGCTGCTACACACGTCGCATACTTAGAGGGCAATCGACCTGTCGATAAGAACGCGAGAAAGAAGAAGTGGACTCGGCATGGAACTCCGAGTGAATCATCCAAGTTTGGGGGGGGCCACTTCCACGCTCAGTGGTGGTCAACGGTGAATGCGAAATACAATGGAATTCACAATTTTGGAAGGAAGTCCGTTGCTACCAGAAAGCCGGATTGAACAAGGTATGTGATGGTCTAGCTAAAGACGTTAAATTAGCACTTGTTGGGATGTAACCCAACGTTTTCTTTGTTTTGTTTTTGTGTTTTTTTTGATTTTTCGTTTGTGTTGCTTTTTGTTTGTTTTGTTTTTTTTGTGTTTTGTTTTGTTTTTCGTTTATGTTGCTTTTTGTCGTGTTTTTGTCTTTCTTTTCGTGTTGTGTCTGTCGATCAACGAGTTAAGTGAATTGTTTTAATCCATGTGGCCAATGACGATAGAAATTTTTAAGTGTGAAATTTAAAGATTGTGCACATGATATGTTAGAAAATGACGCATGAACGACTTGAGATTGCTAAACTTGTTGTTTTCACCATTTGCTTAACCCGTGAGACTTGAGCTTCACTGTATAAATATCTTGATACAGTTTCTTTTAATTGTGTGATATCATGCATGTGATTATCTTCTAGAACTTACCGTTCTTCTGTGTCGAGACTACAATATGTGTTTTCGAATTTGGAAAGGATAAAAGGCCATCTTTGTTAACCACATATTCACCCAAACACTAACCCGATGATGTATACCATTTGTCGCCTTCTTTGAGCTTTTATTAGACTTATTCTTTCGATTAACTGGATGATAGGAGGTGAGGATGGATATGAGAATCAAAAGGGGTTGAAATTTTGATGTAGTTATGACGAGAAAAATTACTTTTAGAGAAATACATCTGTGGTGAATAATAGTACCTTTGTTGTGAATGATAAACCCTATAAGCTCTAGAAAAGAAAAGAAAAAGCAATGATAAGTTCACTATGTGTTTTGAGCATAAAGTGTCGTTAATCAAAGTATATGTAATATCCCGAAGAATTAAATGCCTATTTACGATATTTAAAATTCGTAAATTAGGGTTTCGCCGAAATAATTGAATTAGAAATATATCGAATAATGATTTCGATTATTTACGAGATAATGAATTCTATTTTATATTCACTAAAATTGTGAATTAATGATATATATATATATATATATATATAGAGTATTTCGCAAGATAGTATTTTAACGTCGATTGACTATCGATAGTTAAAATTTCATAAAATTTTCTAAGTGTGAAGCTTAGAATTAAATTCCATTATTAATGGAATAATTTAATAAAGTGATTACGACTTTATTACGACCATTTGAGATGAGTCGATAATGAGCGTTTGAGGCGTTTCAAACGTCGGCGTTTAGAGATGAATAGAAAAATGAGTTTAATGATCAAGGAATTATAATATTTAAATTCCTATGATTATTTTATGTAATTAGAGTATTATTTAGCATTAAAACAATGCTAGAACATTAAGGACTCATTATTGAACAAATATGAAATTTTCGAAAACCCTAATTCGAAAATTAGGGTTTTCTCACATGAAATGATATCAATAATTTTTCCTATGATATAAATTATCATCTAAGACTTATATTATGATATATAATTACTTATAGCATGAAAATCAAAATTTTGGCCCTTAAATGCAAAGTTGCCGTGAACATATATATGTATGTACTAATATGAATGATTTTATTAGCTTCCAAAGTGTGTTGACCAAATAGGATATTAATTACACATTACCCAAGTAAATTAATTGGAGGATCAAGTGGATGTGTGTGACTTGTGAGATAGCCGTGAGTTTTGGCTTCCAAATAGAGTTTGGAAGTTTATTTGGAACTCTTTTGATGACTAAGTGCATTTGGTGGAGTGTAGATATTTTATATCTTATAATGAGACAAGAAAGAATTAAAACTCCTCCCTTTTTGCATGAGTGAACCGACGGCACTTTGTGAATCAAAGTGAAGAATTGTTGCTTCCATTTATTAGTTGAAGTGATAGCTATTTATTAGGGAATATTGTGACATATTAATAGTATGAGTCATAAAGCAAAATTTAAAAGTCTTGCTTTGTGATTGTGAGTGAACCGTGAAAGGTGTTGGAAGCATTAAGTGAAATCCATGATTTATTTCCTTTAGCTTAGTGTGATAAAGTGATGATGTATTGGCATGACATTGTTGACCATGCATGAGACAAGAAGAAGTAACTTCTCCATTTCCTTGCATGAGAGCCGACGGCTCTTGATCCTCAAAACAAAGAAATCAATTTGTTTATTTCAAAAACTTTTTGCATGCATTAACTATGATGATGTATACCTTATGACTCACAAAGCTATATTTGAAAGGGCTTCCAAATTATTTGTGAGTGAGAACCGAGAGAGAGTGAGATAAGTTAGAGTAATTCATTTCATTGCATAAGTAATAAGTTTATTGAAACAAGTCATCACTCATCCTCTCAAAACAAGAAAAATACCGTGAGCTTTACTTTGAAAAACCTTGAGTGCTCTTGTCTTTCAATTAGCCAAAGCTTGATCTAAAGCTTGAACACGTAAAATCAATACCGTTAAAAAGGTTAGAAATCGAACGAGCTTCGATTATACATTAAGATTTTATTTTTTCAACGGTTCGATTCTTATGTTGTAAGCATGTGTTCTTGATTAAGAAATTATGCTAGCATGTGTAGTGTTTACTAATAATGTTATTATGATAAAATTTAACATATGTATTGTCTAAATTAAAAGCTAAGCATGCTTTGAATTTAATGGTGATGACCGATTTATTTTGAGAACTATATGAGCATGATTTTAAATTTTGATAGTTGAATTGAGTATATATATGTTGTGGATTATTGTTTAAGTATAAAAAAGAAAAAAGAAAAAAAAAACTATTGGAGAAGATTTTGGAAAGTACCGAGAGCATCATGTAATGAGTTTGTGATGTTTGATTTTGTATGTTAAATGTTTTTATATATTATTGGTCCTTGATTGATATTGAGCATATTTGGATTTTACAAGAAATTTTGGAAATCATGTGTAATATCTTGGATATTACCGAAAATAATTGAAGATAATATGTTAATGTACAAATTATGTTTAAGTAAGATTATAGCATATTAATGTTGTATGGCCTTAATTAGGTGTTATGGGAATTTAATTAGAATTTTAGAAAATTGTTTGGAAATTTTTGGAAAAAAATCGAGAACCATAAGTATAGGAAGGGTGATGTCCAATTTTCCTATAGCTAATGTTAATACATATTATTGATACTATGATAATATAGTATATTACATGAATTTAGAAGAATTTTTGAAAGATGTTTGAGAATTTTAGTGATGAAGGCCGAGAGCTTTAGAATAAATATTAAGGGTTTTAAATCTCTTTTATCAAGAAAAATAATACATTATATGTCTAGAAATTATTTTAGACATATTAAGAATTTATGGGATTTTATAAACATAGTATACTATGTTTACGATGAAACGTTATATTAAATAACGTTAGAAATGAAAAACAATGTTTAATGAATAAGTTAATTAATATTTAAGAAAAATATTAATAAACTTTATCGATTTGCGTGAAAAATCGAGAATTAGGGTTTTATGAAAAGAAAATCGATTTATATGGAAATTAGATATTAAAAATATGAATTATTAATGAATTTATAAAGAAAAGTCAAAGTTGTTGACTTTTGAAATCAACGTATGAAATACGTTCGATAAATACGTTAATACGTGAAAAACATATTAAGTTTATAAGAAAATCTCATTGGTGAGAAAAGATTTCATAATTGAAATCTTTATATCGAAAAACGTTAGAATACGTTGAACGTTTAACCTAAAAGGTTAAAATGAAATAGTTGAACATATCTCGTCTCATCAAGCACGAGAAATGTTAAGTTAAGATACACGATTGATTGACGTATTGAATTAGTTAAGGAATTCAAATTATATTAGTATAAGTTATCAAAGTATATATTAAACTTTGAAAATCTCGAAAACGCGATGAGGCGTACTAAAATCGCTTTTACGTAAAGGTGAGGCGGATGCGATCGTTGGCGAAAAAGGAAAGCGAATTAAGAAAGCTTACGCACCGGTGGGCTTCTTTTCTTATCCTCGAGGATAAAATGCTCTATTTATGATGCTTTCTTCGAAATGAAAAGTAATTATTTATGATGCTTTCTTTTGAGAAATGATTATGAAATGATGATGAAATTACCTACCCAAAATGTTTATGTTTTATGTATGTATCCTATCCATGAATGAATGAATGATGAATGTTGTTGGGTCGCTCCCAACTTATGAATGAAATCGATATCGGATCTATCTTGGGAAGGCTTATACAGCTAGGATTAACGTGTACACCTAATGGTGATCGTGTCTTTGTAAGGACAATTCACGGCGGTCACGGCGACGTAGAGGAGGCCTCCTTCACGGCGTAATGATAATGTTATGATGAAATGAAAGGGATATGGATCATACATACAAGGAAAATGCCCGCGCGGCGAATGTTTATGAAAATGATGAAAATGTTTAGTAAGCACAAGGTCTTTCAAATAAAACCTTGTGTCTTACCATGATGAAGCGATGTAATTTAAAGATGATAAAATGTTTTGGCATGAGTCCACCGAGTGCATTCTTGTACTCTCACCGCATATTGTTTTAAATGTGCGATTGAGTGAGTGATGCGATGGAGCAGTGTTGAGCAATAGGAATGTTGTCGCTGAAAAGTTTATACCTTGATAGTACATCGTCATATGTACATATCACATGTTTTCCGCTGCAAGAACATAAGTTATGTAGTAAAGTCCAAAAACATACTTGATTTATGTATCACAGTTTATTGATAAATAGTCTTTATGTTTATTCATTTCGCATTTAGAGTAATAATCCTCGCTAAATCGAACTTAGGATTTAGGGTCACATTAGAGTGGTATCAGAGCGGTTCGCTCTTTGAACCCAAAATCTCCTTTAAGGTTAAGTCTAGATTGAGTCACTAGACTTCTAAAGATCAGCTGACAATGCTCAACACTCCATCACATCAAGCTCAACCGAAATGAGGTAAATGATTCCTTTTCAAAGTTTTGAAATGAAAAGTTGAAAGAGAAAAAGGAATGAAAGATATGAAAGATGAATGATATAAAATAGAAGTTATGAATAATGTTGGGAATGAAAGTTATGCAAAGTGATCAATTTAGAAATGAATGCTTATGATTGATAATGGGCAAAATGTGTCAAGAATGAAATGTTGAATTTTCAAAATTCAAGTAATACATGCACTCAATAAGTATGTTATGAAATTGAACAAAATTTTCAAGTTTTCATAACCAAATTCGTTCAAATTTCAAGATTATGTATAATGAATGAATATGCTTGAAACGAACGTAAATGGCTAATGATGAATTCTTCGGAATTGAAAGGAATATGCAAGTATGAATTATGTTTTCATTATTTGTAACTTTAGATACAAATCCCAAGATTGATTATGACAAATGAATATGCCATCTCAAGAAGAACATAGACGATATAAGAAGCATGATCACGTTTTGCAAAAGAACATGAAATACGAACTTCCTTCCTTACAAGAACAAAAGAATGACATGAACAACGAAAGTAAAGTTAGACTCGAGCTCGAAAGGTAAAAGACGAACGTGGAATTGAACGACTCGACTTCGACCTCGGCATGTGTGACCTCGACCTCGGCATGTGCGACCTCGACTTCGACCTCGGCATGTGTGACTTCGACCTCGGCATGTGCGACTCGACTTCGACCTCGGCATGTGCGACTCGACTTGACCTCGGCATGTGCGACTCGACTTCGACTTCGGCATGTGCGACTCGTCTTCGACTTCGGCATGTGCGACTCGTCTTCGACTTCGGCATGTGCGATTCATCTTCGACTTGGCATATGCGACTGCGTCTTCGACTTGGCATGTGCGACTCGACTTCAACCTCGGCATGTGCGACCGCTGATTTTAACCCGGAATTTATAACATCGACTTTGACGTGTCGACCTTAGTAGCCCGTACTACCTCGGCATCGGCAATGGCGAGCACGACCTCGGCGTCGGCATCGCTTACAATCTCGGCGAGCGCGAATTTTTCCCTGACCGGTGATTTCGTCTTGACCCGTTCTCCTTCGTGTGAACTCCGATTTACGCACGATTTTCGCTGCGTACTCTAACACACTGAAATTCATTTGTTATGAAGGACTGAACCCTGTTTCCTTCTCCGAATTCATGAGAGTCTGTTGAAAGTTAGTTTGTGGGTTATATAGAACCGTAACCTTATAGTATGATAAGAGTCTTAGAATGTGCTAGAAGGTAAGATTTCGATGAATACAAGTAGAGCCATGACGTACATGAGAACCTTTGTTGATGACTTATTACGAGTATATAAGGTTTCAAAGTATATTCATTACCCAATTTCGACATTGAGTTTAACTCTACATGACTAGTTCAATTGAGAAATCATTTGAGTTTCTCACTTTTTACGAAAGAGGTTACAACACGAAACTTTATAAAGTGTCCTTGAAACCAAGCCTTGTGATCGAGAAAATAATTGTGGACGGTCCGCCAGCCCATATGACCAAAGAAATCTCGATGAGTCGTCATTACGGTCTTGGATCCTAGATCCCAATTATTCGATCAAAGAGGATATTGATTCAATCATTAAAAGTTGTTATTTGGATTTGTGAGGCAGTACCTCTTGTAAGTAATCGTGATAAATTCTCCTCGATTCTTTAAACCATCAAGTTTGATGAATGTTGACTTACCGTGTCACCTAAGTGGGAATTAATAAAGCGATAAACATCAGGCATGATATAGGTTGACTTATCTCAGTCACCTAAAAGTTTCAGATCAGTAAAGAAGTAGACATCAATAAATTATGATGTAAAGAAAATCTCGATGAGACGAGATATTTTCCCTATGATGCACATCGATGCAATGACCCCTGATGTGCTTACCAAGTACTTATGATAATAAAGTTATGAATAAGATACTCTTTAGCATTGAATGCAAGAGTAAAAGTAAAGAAAAGTATATGATATCCGTGGGATATAATTTCCCCTCACCATGTCATAACGAGAGAGAGATTACAACTTATCTTTAAGATAGTTGTTTGTCCCTAAACCCGTTAGTAGGTTGGACATGTTTAAAAGAATGAAGATGCATGCAAGATATTCTTTTCAAAGAATATATATAAATGAATGATAGCATCTCAGAAAATAAATCTCTCGCCTTATACCTCAATCAATGAGATTATGCTTGAGCATAATCGATTCCAAGAAATTGAAACTTGGTTAAACAAACGATAATGAGATTGAGGAATCATAATCCTTGAGATTGTGTGAATAACTAGGATAGCCCTAGTTTGTAAATCAAGTAGGAGAAAATATCTCCAAAGCCAAGACATGGTAATAAGATGCTTGGAATTTAAGTTATGGTGTACGAATGTACTACCTTACCAAGCCATATGATAATAATGACGGTTCTAACCCTGAATGTGAGAACCGAAGTATAACGAAAGTAATATTACTTTCAGATACCATGTTCAAAAGTATAAATGGGGGTGCTTGGAATATTTTTGAGTCACTTAGCCATATATTATCCTACCTTAACCAGTGTGCCTACAATATAACCTATGAAAAGACCTTTTTGATCCTTATTTGAACACATTTGATGCGGTGGAGATATTAGAGAAATGGCAAGCCTATGGTAAGATTTTGCATTGCATTGATCATTGAGTATATACACGTCCTTAATTTCTTTATGAGTTTGAGTGTATCCTCTATATTTTTGCACACATGCCGTTGTGAGGGTTGAATTAAATGAGTTTTTGCCTTCAATTGTTGTTTGTGTTGAGTTGACTAATGTCGTCATGTGCGCTAAATCTTTTTGAGCGTTGAGATGTTTCCGAGGCTTATAATGGTTATCCTCTTTGCTACGCTCGTTGATCTTTCGTTGTATCTTTCTGTTCTGTTTTTGTTTGAGAACAAACAATGTTTCAAGTTTGGAGGTGTGATAAATGCGCATTTTACTCGTTTATTGATGATATATCAAGATGAAATAGATCTATTAAATGCGTTTATATAGTCGATCTTTATGCTTTTAGCTATTTTGGAAGATCTTGCTCTTGGGGTTTCTCTTTGGTGTTTTGTAGGCTTTTCAGGTGATAATCGATGCATAAGGCAAAGATGTAACCAAATATGATGAAATGGATATGAAAAATATGGATATGAAAAGTTTACAATGTTAAAGAGCATCTCGATAGGAGTCCATAGGCGCAAACGGATCGCAATTCGGAGTTCGGACGAGAGAGAGCGAGCAAAACAAAGTGAAGTCGCGACAGAGTTAGCGACCGACCTCGCGGTCGCGAGGACGGCCGCAGAAATCGTCCGAATGTTTACGGGCGCGATTTAGGTTTTCCTCTACCTATATATATCCCCAAGCTTGCTCCCACGCCCCAACCTCTCTAAGCACGAATTTGTTCAGTTTTCTCTAGTTTTCATATTTTGCACTTTAGTTTCGATTTAATTCCGTTCTAGCTTTAGTTTATCATTGTTCTAGTTTAGTTTATCGCTTTGTTATCGATCGGAACGCTTTGTCCGATCGTTTTCCGTTGTTTTCCGTTTTAATTGGGATTGGATTCAAGACCAACCATTGTTCATCCAACGCTATTATCCGGGTTTTATGCATTTAATTTATGTTTTTATGTTTTATCATATTTTTATTCCGTTAATTATGTCTAGGTAATTTTCCGTTCTAATCCTAGGGTTTGCATGATTCGATCCTATATGTTGTGATTCCTGTTATCGCTATTTACCTTCCAGGCATTGATTCATGATTCTTGGTGCTTATTTATATGTATTAATTTCTGATCAATCTTGATGCATATCTAGTTGCTAGTTAATGACATAACTGTATTAATTGTCAATCGATCTTGAATGCATGATACGGATAAAACTTGAGTCGTAGCTGAGATAGGAACATCCGTAGGAAGCTTATTCTTTGTGATCTGTTTGGAGTTGGTTGTTTTCACCTAGAGACGTATGATAATAGGAAAACTAGTAATCTCTGTACCGCAATTATCGTAATGAAGTTGTCGGTTATATATGTGATCTTCCATCTTGTGCGGATTAAAATTGGCTAATAGGAAGCAGGATAAACATACATTGTGGGTAGGATTTATGCATCCCTAGGGTTAATCTTTTATCCGCTTTTATCATCTTTGATATTTATTGCTTTCTTTTATTTTACCTTTGTTACCTCGCTTTGATTAATTTCGAAGCCCTAAAGCCTTCCAAACCCAAATCGTGCTTCAATAATAATAAATTATCATTGAGCTAGCTGTTGTGTTTTCAGTATTACAATCCTCGTGGATACGATACTGCCTTACCTATATACTTGCGTTTCGTGTTAGAAAAGTGGCGATCACGGTGAGTGGTCGAATGCACACCGGAGGAAGAAATTCACTCAGATATGAAGTTAGATTCGAACCGAATTATTAACCATTACCCTATCAATTTTGCTGAATATATTTCCATTCGGCCAGGTGAATTTACAACCAGCCGCATGAACATCTTCTAGTCCAAGAAATGCTAATGTATCAACGAAGTCCTTTATCTCATATTCTGTAGGTTATCTATTTCCAATCCGCTCCTCCGCCGAGAGGACACAGTTGAAGTCACCTGCAATAAGCGAAGGACGATCGTGTAGGATGTGCACAAGCAATGAATCCCATAAATCTCATCTATTTGCAACAGACCAGAGCCCATAAACAACAGAAAAGCGGAATGAGTTGTTAGTTGAAAGACATGTTACGCTTGTGTGAATAATTTGCTTCTCAATGTTGATAGGAGATACAACAACTTTAACCGGGTTCCACAGAAGTAGGATTCTACCCCCAGTAGTAAGGTCAAATTCCAACTTGCGAAATGGTTAGAAAGAATAAATTTATGTATCTTGTATGAGACAAAATAAAAAAAAGCTTCTCCCTTGGTGTTTAAGAGAGAGAATCGACGGCACTTGTGATACCAAAGTGTAGGATTATTTTGTATCTTTCAAAATTGTTTAAGTGTAGTTACTTATGTGTTGTGATGTGTATTTTACTAGGTTATAGGGATGATGTATTAAGGTAATAAGTGAGGCAAAGGAAAAAAAAAACAAAATGGCTTGCAATTTGTGTGTGTGTACCGAAAGCTATAGGATATGATTTTTGTGTTAAGTCATTTAATTCCTTTAGCTTATGCGTGTATTAAGTGGCAAACAAACATCATCTCTCATTCATTCTTTTGCTTCATATTACCGTGAGTGAAACAGAGAAAAAAAAAGAAAGAGGGTTCTTCAATTTTAAAACCCAAACCTTGATATTAAAATCCTTTGCACTAAAAATCCAAGCCGATTAAAAGGTTAGGAATCGAACAAGCTTTTTATATACGTTAAAATTTTCGATTTCCAACCGTTAGATTTTAAATTATATGCTTATGTTATTAATATGATGAATTATGTTATCATGCTTAGTGATTTGTTAATTATGTTTATTATGTTAAGAATGAACATATGTTATGTTTTAATTAAGAGCAAAGCATGCTATGATTTTTATAATTATGATCGAAAATCTTAAGGTTCTAGTATTGATGGATTAATGATTTATGTTAGTAATGGAGCTTGTATTGATTTATTTAGAATTTTTGGAAAGCTTATGTTAATTAATTCATAATTACCGAAAATGTTAGAGATTTATATGTTGATAGATTAGTGATCTATGATAGTTAAACTCATAGTGAATTATTAGAAATTTTTGGAAATCATAAACAATTTATTTGTATGTACCGAAAATGTTGTGAAATAATATGCTAAGGTATTATTAATGTTTAAGGAATGTTAAAGCATATTAACGTTGTATGGCCTTAATTAGGTGTTATGGGATTTTATTAGAATTTTTAGAAAATGGTTGTTCATGTTTGGAAAAATTTTCGAGAGGCTTAAGAAGTTGTACATTGATGTATGAATTGTAGATGTTGAATATTATGATGTATTAGTGTTATATTATGATGTTTAGGCATTGTGTAATTTAATGAGAATTTTAGAAAAATGTTTGCTAAATTAAAGTGTGAAAACCGAGAGCATTAGTGTAGGGAAAATGATGTCCAATTTTCCTATAGCTAATGTTAATACATATTATTGATACTATGATAATATAGAGCATTATGTGATTTTATAAGAATTTTTGGAAGAAATTTGAGAATAAATTGTGTGATGGCCGAAAGCTAAGTTAAAGAATTTAGAGTATTAAATTCTTTTTATCAAGAAAAATAACATATTATATGATTAGAATATATGTTAGACTTATTGAGAATTCATGGGATTTTAGAAACATAGTATACTATGTTTACGACGAAACGTTATATTAAATAACGTTAAATGTGAAAAATAATATGTAATGTACAAGTTAGATCATACTTGAGTAAAATATTGATCACGTTTGTTGAATAACGTGGAAAATCGAGATTTATGGTTATATGATAAGAAATCGATTGAAAATCGATTTAAATAAAAGTTTATTAACATATATGTGAATAATTTGAAAATATGTTAAGAAAAGTCAAAATTGTTGACTTAAGACTAAACGTATGAAATACGTTAGTATGTGATCAATGTTATTGAGACACGTTGAATAAATACACTAATACGTGTAAAACGTATTAAATTTATAAGAATATCTCTTTTGTGAGAAACGATTTCATAATTGAAATCATTTTATCGAAGGACGTTAGTATGAGTTCGACGTTTAACCTAAATGGTTAATATGAGACCGTAGATCATATTAAGTCTCTATCGAAGTACGAAAAGTTATTAGTTAAGATATGCGATGAAACGACGTACTATTTTAGTTAAAGGATGCGAAGCATTATATTAGAAAGTTATCAAAGTTTATTAAACTTTGAAATCTCGAAATACGTGACCGACGTACTAAAATAATTTTTACGTAAAGGTGGGACGCGGACGTGACCAATTGTCGAAGAAAGAAAACGAATTAAGAAAGCTTACGTATCAAGTGGGCTTTACTATACTCAAAATGATAAATGCTTATCAAATGATTTATTTACGATGCTTTTTGCAAGAAATGATGAGGAATGATTATTTAATTACCTGCCCAAAATATTTATGTTTTATGTATGTATCATATCCAAGATCGAATGATGCATATTGTTGGGTAGCTCCCAACTTATGAAATGTTTGAATTCGTATCCTTGTTAGTACCCGCAAGGATGATTGAGAATTCATATCCTGTGCCGGAGTGGCAAGGATTTTGTGCACTATTTGGTGACTGTGTGCTGAAAGGGTGCTCGGCTGGTCACGGCGTCCGTGGGAGGAGGCCTCCTCTACGGCGCGAGATGATTTTATGAGATGAGTTAATGGAAATGTTATGATGAATGGAAAGGGATATGGATCATACATACAAGGAAAATGCTTGGCCAAGCTTTTATGAAAATGATGAAAATATTTTAGTAAGCACAAGGCCTTTCAAATAAAACCCTTGTGTCTTACCATGATGGGGCAGTGTAATTCAAAGATGATAAAATGTTTTGGCATAAGTTCACTGAGTGGATTCTTGTACTCAGCATTGCATGTTTGTTTTTAAATGTGCAGGTTGAGCAGATGATGGATGGAGGTGTGTTGAGCATTTGGAACCCCTTTTGATAATGATATGTTAGAAACCTTGACTACACATCGTCATATGTATATTCACATGCTTTTCCGCTGCAATAGAACACTAAATTATCTTTTGATGTTGATAGTTGAATACCTTCAGATCATTTGAATTCTTGTGTTAAGAATCTGCAGATCTCTCTCTCCTTATGTAAATTATGTATATCTTGTATATAATGGTTGAAGCTTCTTAGTTTACTTGAATTTAGTCCCACAATTCTATGATTAATTATCTTTCATATTCCGTAATTAATGTTCCAAGTATTAGTCCTCGTTAATCCGTCCTTAGGATTAGAGGGCTGTTACAAAGTGGTATCAAAGCGGTTCGCTCTTTGAATCCAAAATCTCCTTTAAGGTTAAGTCAGGAAAACTTAAAGGATTTGATATATGCTAGATAAATGATTTTCTCGGTTTTGAAAATGAAAAGTTTGAAAGTGGAAAATGATTTTTCAAGAGAAATGAAAGTTATGAGAATTGATTGAAGGTGGAAGTTATTGCAAATGTTGCAAATGAAATATTATGTTTTGAAGAGAAGAGTGATGAAATGATATTAAAGTTGTTGGTTCGCTACCAACATATGATGATATGATAATGTTATATGAGGAGGATGGTTTGATGATGTTTATGAGGAGGATGGTTTGATGATGTTTATGAGGAGGATTGTTTGATGATGTATATGAGGAGGATGATTTGATGATGTTTATGAGGAGGATTGTTTGATGATGTATATGAGGAGGATGTTGAGATGATAAGGAAAGTTGTTGGTTCGCTACCAACGTATGATAATGTCATACGAGAAAGTATTGACAAAGATATGTCAAAAATGAAATGTTTGAATTCATGAAATTCAATAAAGATTTATTGTCATTAATGTATGAAAATACTCAAAAATGGACATTTATATGTCAAATATGATATGTTGAATTCTTGAAATTCAAAGAAGTACATGAGTATAAATGAGCTATGTTATGAATAATTGAAATTATATTTCAAATCTCAAAGTTGTTTATGATAATGGGTATGTTATCCCAAAAGAACGTAGACTGTTTAAGACGCATGATCCCATTTGCGAAAGAAGATAGAAGGATGAATAATGAGGATTTTATTTCATCTTAAGAACAAAAGCGAGGTCGCAATGAGAATGTCGAAATGAATGATGAGAAGAATTTTTCGAGCAAAATGGAAATGAGGTCAAGATAATAAATGTCACTATGCGATAAGTGACATGAGTATAGTCTTTTATTTGGACGTTCACGCGCGATGGAATTCCAAATCGACTATGACTTTTTCGTTAGAAACGAAGTAGAAATGTGATCGAAGAATAAATTGATGCAAGTGTTGTGAATTTTTACAAAAGAAGAGACCACGATGTGGTAGAAAAATTTTGATGAGATAAATCGAGAAGTTAGTTCAATATTGATGTGAGTAAAGTTAGACTCGAGATCGAAAGCAAAAAAATGGATACGGTAACGAACGCAAAGATTAAACGAATACAATGTGAGTTTTCAAAACAAGAATGACTTCGGCGCGGGCTTTTCTGCACTGTGCAGTGCTTTTGTTTTGATCCGTTCTCCTTCGTTTGAACTCCGAATTACGTATGGTTTTCGCCT
Source organism: Salvia rosmarinus (assembly GCA_036937905.1). NCBI lineage: Eukaryota > Viridiplantae > Streptophyta > Magnoliopsida > Lamiales > Lamiaceae > Salvia > Salvia rosmarinus. The sequence goes on along the minus strand of CM072821.1, from coordinate 42,967,652 downwards.
ACGTACTCCTAACGCAATGTAATTTATTTCTTATGAAGGAGCAAATCCCTGATTCCTTCTCCAGAAGTTGCAAGAATCAGTAGAAGTTAGTTTATGGTTTATATAGAATGAGAACTTTACAGTATGATAAGAATCTTAGAAAGTTACTAGAAGGTAAGATTCTCAGTATTACAAGTAGAGCTATGACATACATGAGAACATTTGATGATGACCTATTATGAGTTATATAAGGTTTCAAATTCTATTCATTACCCAATTTATGTGATTGAGTTTAACTCTATGACCTAGTTCCAATTGAGAAATTACTTGAGTTTCTCACGGTTTCTGAAAGAAATTTATAACCCCAAAGATTTATAAAGTGTCCTTTTGAAACCAAGTCCTTGTGTGACTGAGAAAATATTTGTGATGGGTCTGGCCAGCCCATATGACCAAAGAAATCTCAGTAGTCGTCATTCTGGTCTTCGGACCCTAGATCTCAATCATTCAGTCCAAAGAGCATATTGATTCAATCATTAAAAGATATTATTTTGATTTGTGAGACCGTACCTCTTGTAAGTTGTCATGATGAATTCTTTTCGATTCTTGAAACCATCAAGAAGGATGAGGGTTGACTTATCTTGTCACCTAAGTTTTGAATTTGTAAAGTGATGAACATCAGGTATGATGTAGGTTGACTTATTTTAGTCACCTAAAAGTTTCAGACCAGTAAAGTGACGGATATCAAAAAGTTATGATGTAAGGAAGATCTCGATGAGACGAGATATATTGTCCCCTATGATGCACATCGATGCAATGACCGTTGAAGGGCTTACCAAGTACTGATAACAGTGAAGTTATATCTTCATATGATTGTTATGATAATGGAAGTTATGAATGAGATACTCTTTAGCATTGAATGCAAGAGTAGAAGTAAAGGAAAGCATATGATATCCGTGGGATATAATTTCCCCTTATTATGTCATAATGAGAGAAATTACAACTTATCTTTAAGATAGTTGTTTGTCCCTAAAACCTCATTAGTAGGTTGGACATGTTTAAAGAATGGGGATGCACAATATTCTTTTCAAGAATATATATATATATATATACATATATATGAAGAAATGATAGCATCTCAGATCACGAATCTCTCGTTTTATACCTCAATCAATGAGATTATGCTTGAGTATAATCGATTCCAAGTAATTGAGACTTGGTTAAACAAATGATAAAGAGATTGAGGAATCAAAATCATTGAGATGTGTGAACAGCTAGGATAGCCCTAGCATGTAAATCTAGTATGGAGGAAATACCTCCAAAGTCGAGACATGGTAATGAGATGCTTGGAATTTAAGTTATGGTGTACACATGTACTACCTTGTCAAGCTATATTACAACGATGACGGTTCTAATCTTGAATGTGAGAACCGAATTATAATGAAAAGTAATATTACTTTCAGATACCATGCTCAAGAAAAAGGGACAAAGGTCATAAATAGTAGGAGAAATTACAAGCTATACAATCATGAGGTAGCCACGATATGATATAAGCTGCAGAAGCTTTACGACTTCGATAAGTAAGGTAATTCCCTTGAAATAAAGAAACGGATTAAGAAAATAGATTCATTATTTGAAATGAATCTGAGTACTCTAAGTTATATTGACTGTAACAGCCCCTAAATCCTAAGTACGATTTAGCAGGGATTATTACTCTAAACAGGAATGAATAAACATAAAGACTATTTATCAATAAACTGTGATACATAAATCAAGTATGTTTTTGGACTTTACTACATAACTTATGTTCTTTCAGCGGAAGACATGTGATATGTACATATGAAGATGTACTATCAAGGTATAAACTTTTCAATGACAACCCTTCTATTGCTCAACACCGCCCATCGCATCACTCACTCAATCGCACATTTAAAACAAATATGCGGTCGAGTACAAATAATGCACTCAGTGGACTCATGCCAAATTTTTTTTACCTTCTTTAAATTACACTGCCCCCATTATGGTAAGACACAAGGGTTTTATTTGAAAGGCCTTGTGCTTACTAAACATTTTCATCATTTTCATAAACGTTCGTCTGCGCAGACATTTTCCTTGTATGTATGATCCATATCCCATCATTTCATCATAACATTAACATTTACGCCGTAGAAGGAGGCCTCCCTCTACGTCGCCGTGATCGGCCGTGAATTGTCCTTACAGCACACAGTCACCATTAGGTGTACACGTTAATCCTAGCCAAGTATAAGCCTTCCGGCATAGGATCCGATATCGATTTCATTCATAAGTTGGGAGCGACCCAACAACATTCATCATTCATTCATTCATACATGGATAGGATACATACAACATTTTATCAACATTTCTCAAAAGAGATCATCATAAATAGATACTTTTCACTTCAAGAAAGCATCATAAATAGAGCATTTTATCCTCGAGGATAAGAAAAAGCCCACCGTACATAAGCTTTCTTAATTGCTTTCCTTCACGCCAACGATCGTATCCGCGTCTCACCTTTACGTAAAAACGATTTCAGTACGTTTGTCACGTTTTTCGAGATTTTCAAAGTTTAAAAATAAACTTTGATAACTTATACTATACTAATATAATTTGAATTCTTTAACGAATTCAATACGTCGTCCAATCGTGTATTTTAACTAAACATTTCTCGTACTTTGAGATATGTTCAACCATTTCATTTTAACCTGTTAGGTTAAACGTTCAACGTATTCTCACGTTTTTCGATACAAAGATTTCAATTATGAAATCTTTTCTCACCAACGAGACTTTCTTATAAACTTAATACGTTTTACACGTATTAGCGTATTTATCGAACGTATTTCGTACGTTAATTTCAAAAGTCAACAATTTTGACTTTTCTTATTAAATTCATCAATAATTCATATTTTTAATATCTAATTTCAACATAAATCGATTTTCATCGATTTCTTTTCATAAAACCCTAATTCTCGATTTTTCACATAAATCGATAAACTTTATTAATATTTTTCTCAAATATTAATTAACTTATCATTAAACATTATTTTTCATTTCTAACGTTATTTAATATAACGTTTCTCCGTAAACATAGTATACTATGTTTATAAAGTTCCATAAATTCTTAATATGTCTAAAATAATTTCTAGACATATAATATATTATTTTTCTTGATATTAAGGATTTAAAATCCTTAATATATTCATTCAAGCTTTCGGTCCTTAAGCTTAATTTTCATTCTTCTTCCAAAAATTCTTCTAAATTCATATAGTGTACTATATTATCATAGGATCACTAATATGTATTAACCTTAGCTATAAGAAAATTGGACATCACCTATCCAATACTCAAAGCTTTCGAATTTTTCTCCAAAAATTACCAAACATTTTCCTAAAATTCTAATTAAATTCCACAAGGCCTATACATTATCATATACCATCAATATATTATAATATTCAATAATCACAACTTATACATCATGTTCCTAATTCACAAGGTTCTTGGCCAATTTTTTTTTCTTTCCAGTATATAAACAAATTATTTCATAAAAAATATAAAGAATTAATCACAAGCCTCAAATTTATTATAGATCCATAATATCTACATTTAGTATAGAACAAGTATACATCACAATTCATCTTCATGATGCTCACGGCATTCTTCCAAACCTACTCAAAATAGTTTTCATTTTTTTCTTCTTTATACTTAAACAATAATTATACATCAACATTTTATTTCCACAACATTTTCGGTAGTTTATAAATGTATAACATATGATTTCCAAAATTTTCCAAATAATTCACTTGAGTTCTATTATCACCATAGATCACTAATCCATCAACAATTCAACTCTAGTAATTTTCGATCATCATAGAAAAATCATAACATGCTTAGTTTGCACTTAAATCATCATATATGAAGTATATACACTATTCTAAACGTTATTATTGAACAACTTAACATGATAGCATAATCTCCATAATTTTTCACATAATGAACCTAAGCATATATATATAAATCTAACCGTTGGAAATCGAAAATCTTAACGTATAAAGGAAGCTCGTTAAATTCCTAACCTTTTTACCGGTGTCGATTAATTGTGCAAGGATTTATGATCAAGGTTTAGGGCTATTAAAATGAAGAACATTCAAGGCTTCTTCCTTTGGAAGCTCACGGCAGTAAGGTTTTTAAGAAAATGAGAAGTAATAGTTGTTTGAAGCTCTTATTATTTTGTACACTAAAAGTTAAGGAAAAAGAATTGATTATTACTCAAATTTTATGCTACACAATTCTCGATCACAAGCATCACAATTGCAAAGCTTTATGACTCACAAATATTACATCACTAAAGTAAAATATCTCTTACACAATTTAAAAGCTCTTACACAATTTTTGAACAATTCGAAATGATTCCTTGCTTTTGTGATGTAAGAGCCGTCGGCTCCCTTTGTACAAAGAGGATGAATCATGTGTCTTATACATGATATAATATCTAAGGCATTAAGTATGTGGAAGCAAAGTAAAAAAGGTGTTCCAACAAATCTTCCAACCTCAATCCTAAGCATAATACACGGCTGTTTCAATCCAAACATATCCAACTTAATTTCTCTCATTTAATTCCTTGTTTATTGTGTACCAAAAGTATCCCACATATTACACATTATTCACGTAACATACTATGTGATAGCAAAATTTTCAAATCGTTGAGCCTTGATAAAAAAAATAAGCTCACGGCACTTTGAGCTCCCAATTGCTAAATATTTTATTTTATTGAATTTAATAGATATATGACATAATATATGTCTTAGATGATAAATTATATCATAGAAAAAATTATTAGTATCATTTCATGTGAGAAAACCCTAATTTTCGAATTAGGGTTTTCGAAAATTCTAAACTTGTCCAATAATTAATCCTTAATGTTCTAGCATTATCTTAATGCTAAATAATACTCTAATTACAAATAATAATAATAGGAATTTAAATACTATAATTCCTTGATCATTAAACTCATTTTTCCATTCATCTCAAAACGTTAACGTTTGAAACGTCTCAAAACGTTAATTATCGACTCATCTCAAAATGGTCGTAATAAAGTTGTAATCACTTTATTAAATCATTCCATTAATAATGGAATTTAATTCTAAGCTTCGTTGCTTAGAAAATTTTACGAAATTTTAACTATTGATATTCAATCGACGTTAAAATACTACTGCCGAAACACTTTATAAAATTCTATTCCTTAATTCAAAATCCTTAGTGAATATAAAATAGGAATTCATTATCTCGTAATTAATCGAAATCATTATTCGATAAATTACTTATTCAATTATTTCGGCGAAACCCTAATTTACGAATTTAAATATCGTAATTAGGCATTTAATTCTTTGGGATATTACATTCTACCCCCCTTAAAAGAAATTTCGTCCCGAAAGCATACCTCAAAAGTATGGGGTATCTTAACATCATAATATCTTCAATTTTCCACGTGATTTCCTTCTGTCCATGGTTTCTCCATTGGACTTTTATTAAAGACCCAAACTTGATTCTTAAATCATTGAATCGTACGATCAAAATAGTCGTAGATTTTTATCACAACTAGATTTTTATCACAACTCATCTGAGTTAAAGATCACGTCATTATGGCGGATCACGTATTTTGGGTCATTTTTGTATTTCCTTAACTGTGACACGTGGAAGACATTACGTACTTTGTGATAAAAACAACACAAACTTCTGGCATCAAAGAATAAACAGGGAGCAGTGTGACCCCTGGCTCTTTGAAAGAGATAGATCGTTGGATATATGAGGCAAAAACTTACCTGGAAAAAAAAGGCAAATTTCCAAATGAGTAGTACGATTCCGACGAAGGCCACTCAGAGACATAGAATCCTATGATAATATGAGGCTTATATGTAGATAATAGATTATGTTGAAAATGATATGGTTAGAATATGTAAAATAAACGTAGTTTGGAATATTTTGTGAATATGTTGAAGTGGTGTCAAAATTTTGGGAGTAAATAGAACTTGACACCATGTAATCAGTCGGCTTGATAGACCGATCCTCGTAATTAATGTATGGAAAGTCCTCATTGAGGCATTTTGATGATATATATTATAAGGTTTTTGTAGAATGGTATCTGGTATACGAAAACGAATTGTTCCGAATAAGTTATGTTACTATGAGATATAGTTATGCCATTCGGACTAACTAGGGTACCAGCCCTGTTCATGAACCTCAAAAATCGAGTGTTTCACACGTACTTGGACAATTTTGTCTTAATATTTATGGATGATGTTCTTATCCATACGAAGAGCGAGAAAGAACATAAAGAACATCGGAGGATTGTCTTGCGAAAATTTAGAGCCGAACAAATTTTGCCAAGTTTAGTATTATGAATTTCGACTTAAAGAAGTGACATTCCTCAGGCACATTGTGTTTTCAGAAGGAATCGAAGTAGATCCGGTAAAAGATGATAGTCAAAGCACCACGATAACTCAGACCTCATGAATGGAATTACCCAACTCACGACTTGATATAGCAGTAGTAGTATACGTACCAAAAATTTTGAAGACAACACTTATATGGAATGAATCGTGAGTTCTTCACAATTCAAAAAACTTTGAAATATTTTCGAGCAAAGAGACTTAATTATGAGATAGAAAAGATGGCTCGAATCAGTAAAAGATTACAATTGTGATATAAATTATCACATACGGAAGGTTAATGTAGAATCTAATGCCCTAAGTTGTAAAATTCAGTTTAAGTTACGATGTATCCTTACAAGAGAAGGAAAACTCTTCAGAGAGTTTAAGAAAATGAATCTAGAAATAGTTGAACAACCATAGACGACCATGAGCCGTATTCCCACACTCACGATTACGTCAGATTTGGGAAAAAAAGGATAATAAAATAATAAAGGAAAGGTTATATATATTTAAAGCAATAATAAGCTTAGAAATGAAATCATGACTGAAGCTCATGATATTCCTCATACCGCCCACCCATGCAGCATTAAGATATATTGTGATTTACGAGAAAAGTTAGATAGTAAGGAATGAAATGAGATATAACCACATTGTCGAGCATTATCTCGGTTACCAACAAGTGAAGGCATTGTATCAATGGCCTTATAAGAGGTCATAATCTCAAGAGATACACAAATGAAAATGGAATGACATAGCAATGAATTTTATGACGGGTTTTGCCAAAATCAAATGAGATAACACTACTATATGGGTAGTAGTGGATTGACTCACCAATTATGTTCATCTCTGCCTATTCAGATGACTCATGGATCTTAAAGTTAGCTCAGTCGTACATAAAGGAAATCGATATTTCTGGGGTACTAAAACCTATCACTTGTGATAGAGACCCAAGTTTACCCTAGATTTTGAACTAGCTCACCAAAAGGAGTTAGACACTAGATTGAACCTTAGCATAATTTTCATTTAGATAGGCGGACGATGAAAGGTCATTAACGTTAAATCGAGGTGCAAGTGGGAACATGTTGTACCATTTATTAAGTTCACGTACGACCATAGCTGTCAAGCAACGATCAATATAGCTATATGAGGCATTATGTGGAAAGAAGTATCGACCACCACTTTATTGTAATAAAGTAGGTGAGATAAAGTATAAGGTCCTGATAACGTAAATGAAATGATTAAGATATCTGCCAAAGGAGGCAAAGAATAAGAGAAGCTCAGGACAGACAAAAGTCTTACGCTGATACGCGTAGATCCGAACTGCATTTTGAATGCGAAAATAAAGTTCCTTAAAATTTCTCCATTGAGGGAAATTATAAAGTTCAAGGTACAAGGAATGTTGAGATCACGTTTTATAGGACCTTACGAGATCCTAAAAATGATAGGCCCAGTAGCCTATAGATTAGTACTTCCACCAAATTTGGGGAATGTACGTAATATTCCACGTGTCAAAGTTAAAGAAATATGAATATGACCCAAAACACGTGATCCACCATAATGACGTGATCCTTAACTCAAATATGAGTTGTGATAAAAATCTACGACTATTTGATCGTACGATTCAACGATTAAGAATCGAGTTTGGGTCTTTAATGAAAGTCCAATGGAGAAACCATGGACAAAAGGGAATCACGTGGAAAATTGAAGATGTTATGAGGCAAAGATACCCCATATTTTTTTTGAGGTATGCAAATTTCGGGACGAATTTTTTTTTAAGGAGGGTGGAATGTAATATCCCTAAGATTTAAAGCTTAATTACGATAACAAAAATCGTAAATTAGGGTTTCGTCTCGATAATCGAAATAATAAATCATCAAAGCTCGATTTCGATTATTTATGATATAATTAATTCTTATATCATATTCACTAATGATTAGTGAATCAAGGAATATAGTTTATATAATTCTTTCGCAAGAATATTTTAACGCCGATCGAGTATCGATAGTTAATATTACGTTAATTTTCTAATGACGAAGCTTAGAATTAGATTCCCTTATTAATGAAATGAATTAATGAAGTCATTACGACTTTATTACGACCATTTTGAGATGGGTCGATTATGAACGTTTTGAGACGTTTTGAACGTCAACGTTTAGAGACGATTAGAAAAATAAGTCTAATGATCAAGGAATTATAATATTTAAATTCCTATGATTATTTTATGTAATAATAGCATAAATTAGCATTAAAATAATGCTAGAAGATTGAGGAATAGAATTGAACAAAATGATATGATTTTCAAAAACCCTAGTTTTCGAAAATTAGGGTTTGCTACCTAAAATTGTTCCAATTATTTTTCTATGATTTAATTTATCATCTAAGAAATATATTATGTTATATAACTATTAAATTCCAAGGAATAGAAGCCAGTATGGTTGATCCAAGAATTGAAAATTTTGAAAGGCCTGGGTTTCGAGTTGATCTCACCAAAAAGGGATATCACTGCAGGTGAGTGGTCAGAATGCACACCCGGAGGAAGAAATTCAGCTCTACATATGAAGTTAGATTCGAACCAGTAATTATTAACCATTACCCTATCAATTTTGCTGAATATATTTCCATTCGGCCAGGTGAATTTACAACCAGCCGCAGGAACATCTTCTAGTCCAAGAAATGCTAATGTATGAACGAAGTCCTTTATCTCATATTCTGTAGGTGATCTATTTCCAATCCGCTCCTCCGCCGAGAGGACACAGTTGAAGTCACCTGCAATAAGCGAAGGACGATCGTGTATGATGTTCACAAGCAATGAATCCCATAAATCTCGTCTATTTGCAACAGACCAGAGCCCATAAACAACAGAAAAACGGAATGAGCTGTTAGTTGAAAGACATGTTACGCTTGTGTGAATAATTTGCTTCTCAATGTTGATAGGAGATACAACAACTTTAACCGGGTTCCACAGAAGTAGGATTCTACCCCCAGGAGTAAGGTCAAAATCGTTAATGACATTACAACCTGCGAAATGGTTAGAAAGCATAATACCAAGGCTAGATTTACTAAGTTTTGTTTCTACTAACCCAATGAAATCCAGATTTTTATTTCTTACCAGATCTTTTATCGCAGCTTGTTTAAGGGGGTTATTCAGACCCTTAACATTCCATGTTGCACAGATCATTGCTTCTTCTTATGTTTAGTATTTTTAGAACGTCCAGCTTCATTTGATTTTGCTGATGGTTTATACTTGGCTTTGTCTACGTGGTTGACACAAACATGAAGTTTGTCTGTGTTGTTTCCCTGCCCTTGTTCAGAAGGAATTATACCCTGGGTTTTCGGGACCTCTTCCATGTCTGTAAAAAAGGACACAACAGTAGATTGTTCTACTGAGCAATTAGTATCACAATCAAAATTATAATTTTGTAGTGAAGAGTCGGTAGTATTAGCAACATAGTTGCTAGAACCCTCGACTTCTTCTTCAAATGACAGCCCCCAAGGAACCTTCTTCTTTTGGTTATGTAGGTACAGATCGTTAGTGCTCTGAGTATCAGCGTTCTGGTCTTGACCCGACGTCCTTTTTCCCATTGATAGAGAAAAAGATAGGACGACCTCAGTGGATTTTGAGGTTGCCAGCAAGTCTTCGCCGTTTCCAATTGCTGAAGGATGGGAGTCCGGAGGTATGATTGTGTCATTTCCAAGCGTGGTATTGGCCACGGAATCATCCTCCATAATTCGTGCAACTGGGGCAGTAATAATGTTATCCAAATCATTGCGAACAACATCATTAACCACACTAGGGTGTTCCAAATCCTTGCTAATCTCAATGTTGGCCACAATAGTGTTAGCTTCACAGGGGAGATTTCGGTCATAATCACAACGCCATTAGAAGGGACCTCATAATATATTCCTTGGTTCCCCCCTTGGCTCGAGGTCTGCTCAGGCGAAGAGAACCAGATATGGGTGTTTTGATGCTTCGCATTGTTCACCGCAACAGATAGTGGGGGCCATTCGTTATCTTTATAACATATATCAAAAGACTCTATTTCTTGAGGTGGCGCTTTACGTGGGTGAACACACTTGTGGTGGATTGTCCTATTTTCAGTCCTACCACGCGAATGTGGTTTTCTGCTCTGGCGATATTTAGATCTTCGCTTATCCCGATTAGGATTTTTAGTTCCAGGTCTTGATGTAGACTTTCCATTATTGAGGGGGTTTATTTTTCTGACCTGCACCATTCCAAACAAAATCTTTCGGGTGTCTACCACCCTGGTTAGTAGCATGATTTTTGCTCATTTCATCCGCATTACACGCTTCCGAGAAGAGGCCAAATTTTTTGCATTTTTTTACAGAATTTTGGTGTAAAATCATAGATAATTGGCTATACAAACGCAGACCCATTATGTAATTTTAATGCGATTTCAGTAGGCAGGACTCTAGTTGCGTCCACCTTTATTTTTAGTCTAGCACGATCAATTCTAGCTTTATGCAGAGTAGTGAAGTCAACACATAAAAGCTTACCTATGAAGGACCCAATTTTCCCTAGGGCGTTATTGTTCCATAGCTCAAGAGGCAGATCCAGTAAGTTAACCCAAACTTGAATATTGAAGTCCACAGTCTCGTCAAATCTGAAATCTATCGGCATATCATGCATGATGAGTGGGATGCTAAAGAAAGCAAATGGACCAGCCGGTCGTGTGGTTTCCTTATCCTTTTCATTTTCAAATTGGAACAGAATCCAACCATTTGTATGGAAAGAAACCAACGCTTTCCGTGGCCATCTTTTCATCAGGCTAAGAACACCTCCTTCCCTGGGAAACGACCTACAAAGATACCTATTAAGCTGAAGCCCCATCCTTTTATGATGAGGAGATAATCTGATTCATCAAGAACAAGGCCAACATCCTCATTGGCTAGCGAGAAGGAAGGCAGGGATAAGTCAGACCTTTGAAACGCTGGCTGCTCGAAGAAATGGTCGATTGTTCTGATCAATGGCGATGATCGTTGAGGCTCAGTGTAATCAGAACCATTTTGCCGAGGGTTCGAATGGGAGGGATAGCTTCATCCTCAGATGACGCAACATCCCAAAGAGGGGTTTTGATTGGCTCATGGTTAGGGTCCAGATTTGCGCCAGCATCATTCGAGCCGCGGTTCTTCCGTCCAGTTTTAGACACCACCTCCGCCCAAGGAGCCTCCATCATCCCATCCAGCACCGACCGCCACCTCTATCGTAAGGATACCTAATCAGCACTGGCCGTTGAAGGGGTCGCCGGATATTGAAAGGGGATAGAACGGATGTGGCGGCGCTGGTTAGGAATCGAGACCCTAGCCGCCTCTTCAATCGCGACCAGGACTCGTGCAACAATTTCACTCCTCACTGTGATTAGAGGAACAGTGAAAGACAAATAACACTTGGCAAAATTAGCGAACAGAAACAGACACAAAATCCGGATTAAGGAAAAATGTGACGAAAAAAGCGAGAACAAAGAGCGGTGGAAGAGAGGGAACCCTAGAGATAAAATTCTAGAGAGAGAAAACTCTAACCCCTAACTAATCGGGCCCTAAAAAAATTATATATATTTCTTTAATTGAAAGGATCAAGTGAAGTAGTAAAGAGTGGGAAGAAGTGAAGTTTAAGTCCCTCTGAGTGAAGGGACATCTAGGTGGGTATTTCTTAAATAAGTAAAGCGCGCTATGAGATTATATATTGTGATATGCATGATATTGCTTATATTCTTGATATGTATGTTGTTTGAGAAAAAGTTTGACTTGCCATGTTTTTTAGCATGATACATGTTGCTTATCTAGGACGGAATTACGATATCGGCCCTATGCTAGATGAGCTACCAGTAAGGATTTGTGTACACAGTTGTGACCATGAGCTAGCGTCAGTTGGCCGATCATAGTGTTTGAAAAGGAGGCCTACTTCTCAACACATAGTGCGTGATTTGGTGTTGCTGTGAGCGGGTATCATGAGGGACCGACATAGTAAGAGATTTTCCGGTATAGATTCATTATAAGATGTTGCATCATTCATTCATGAGCATGAAAGTAAATTTTATATGTTTTAGTAAGCACATGTTATTTCACTAAAACCCATGTGTGTTGCTTAAGATGTGGCAAGTCAATGTATAGCTCTAAGAGCATCTTTTCAATGTTTTTGGCACGTGTCCACTGAATGCAACTAACACTCACACTTTACATGTATTTCTAAACGTGCAGATTGAGCTAGAGATGGTGATGGAGCAAAGTGCTAAGCTGGATTCCTTTTGTTGAGCAAAGTGAGTGTAATAACCCTAAAAATTTAAAACTTTGATTAGTGAAGATTAAATCAAGTATTTATGTTGTTAAGACCTTAAATTTTGTTTAAGGTGACCAACAAAACAAATTAGAATCGATTCAGAGATCGAAAGCTAGAGAAATAGAAAAACTAGTGACTAGTCCAACTAGTTAGGGTTTCCTGAATAGCCTGGACATAGAATGAAAGATCTAGAACGAATCTCAACAGACATATTACGTTTCTAGAATCGTCTTACGAAAACATGTGATAAGGCAAAAAGTTAGAATTTTCGGGCATACTTGCCCGGTCAGTCTCAAAAGTACTATTCACAAGCCGGGTCGAATTCAAGTCCGAGCTAATAAGTGAAATTAATGGGAACAAAAAATCATGAAGAAATATATTATTATGAATTTATATTTCATAAGAATCAAATTCTGAACGAAAATCCCGAAGAACTTAACCGAAAGTCGGGTATGCATATCGAAAAAACCCTAAACTTATTCGAATGAATCGAAACTCAAACCAAGGGTCTAAATCACTAAAAATAATAGATAACACTCAAATTAATTATGAAAGCTCAAGAATTCGATAGAAATTCGAAGGAATTTAATTTAATCGTCGGATGCTGTTTTTCCACGATAATTCAGATTTGATTTACCGGACCCAATCCGAACTTCATGAAAGTATTATAAACTATGAAATAACTCATTTTAAGGATATTTAAGGGAATGTAACCTTAAGGTCCCAAGAAATCGATTAAAAACACGATAAAACTTAAAGAACCGTTATTAACTTACCAAATCGGGAAATTTTGACTAGTCAACACTCACCTACCACAAGGGACAGCCATAAGGGCTGCCCCAACAACTCATTTGTTCAGTTTTGAACCGAGATCCTCACTCTCTCTTTTGGAACCATTTATCTCTCTTTGTTCTTAACCATTTCTCCACTTTTCCATAGTTTAATCCTAAATCCCAACCATCAAAATAATATTCTAAGACCATACAAATGTATTAGTTATCATTCTCTTAAATCCTAATGGAGTAGAATAATTTTTAGATTTTTTTTTCTTAAGAAACCCTATTTTCGGCATTTACACATTTCATGGCTTTTGAACCATCAAATGCTCTCAAGCCATGAATGAAATATGCTTAGAAATATATGTTAATATTGTGTTTAAATTTTGGTGATGATTGGAGCATGTTTGTTATTTTTCAATTTTGTTAGAAATTTTAAAATACAAAAGATAAAGCATGATTTTGTGAATGTTAGTTCATATTATTATTTGTTGTTGTGTTAGGAGCATATAGAATAAAGATGTGAATTTTTAAAATATTTCTTCTATTATTTTTGAAATGGCCGAATGCTTTTAGTATTTTTAAGCCATTGTTTTGATTTTATTTATTGAAAAATAGTTGAGATATAGTGTTTAATATATGATATGAATATCATATATAAATCTTGGAATTATTGAAACACTTCTCCTATTTTTTTAAGCAGGCTGAAATATTTTAATATTTTTAAGCCATTGTTTTGATTTTATTTGTTGAAAAATTGTTGAGAAATAGTGTTTAATATATGCTATGAACATCATATACCAATCTTGGAATTATTGAAACACTTCTCCTATTTTTCTTCAAGAAGGCCTAAACCTTTAGGATGTTTTAAGGTTTATTTTGATTTTTATTTGTTGAAAATAATATGAAATATAATGTTTAGAATATAATATGAATCTATTATGCTTTATTGGAAATTTATTGAACACATATACAATATATGTGTGAGGACCAAAAATTTCAAGCATTTAGTTCATATTATAAATATTTAGTTGTTGATTAAAGTTAATATTCCATGTTTAATGCATTTTATAAACATGTTATGAAGTGTGTAAATTTATTGAGCCTAAATATATAAAGGTTGAAATTACCGAAAACTCTAAGAGGATTTAAGCATATGTTTTAATTTTAATTTATGATATGAAGTGATATTTCATGTTTAGTATATAATATAAGCATGATATGATTTTTATGGAATTTATTGAAAATGTTCAATTATTCAAAAATACCGAAAATTATGTCCTTTTTTAGCTCATGATTTAATTTTTGTTTGATGATATTAAGTTGATAATTAAATGCTATAGCATGATAGAAGCATAACATGATTTTATTGGACACCTATGCTAATTATTACTAATTACTAAAAATTATGCTAAATAATTAAAGTATGAGTTGATTTTAATTGAAAATGATGATATGAGTGTTGATCTATATAAGTTTAGAATGAATGGTATGTGATTATAAAGATGAAATAGAACATTTATGCAAATATACACAATGGTTGAGAATGGTGTTAAAAATTAGGATTTTCTAACGTTTCATTATGGTATATGTTGTGTATGATATTGTATAATGTTGTATAGTTATATTTATGTTATGCCGACAAGCAAAACCTCAAACGTAAACAACATAGTACATGATGTACGAGAATCCAAAAGAAATCGATAAATTACGTAAGAAAGCATTAAAGAGAATCGAAGTTAGACACAAATTAGGGTTTTCTATTAACAAAAGGGTACTCAAACACGAGTTCCTAAGTTAAAGAAACCGAAAGCCAACTTACAAACGTTAATACTCAACAACGACAACCTAATACGATATTGATTGAGTGTTAAATCAACTCGATACGAACAACGATTATATAACTTAAACAATCTCCGACGAGTTACGAGAAACAAAAGATGTCGAAAAGCGTAAGCTAAAAATTCAAACATAAAATATCGATCCATAAGTCACAAATGTCGAGTTAATATTCACAAAGAACTTCGTTAATCTCTAAGTATTTACTTACGCGATAGTGTGGGATAACTTGAATCATAAGTCAAGACTCTCCTTTAATTGTCGTGCTAATACGACAAGCCATCAAGCATAACATACTAGGATGTAACTATAGTTGTTAAGTCTAGCTAGTATCTTGAGAATGTCATAACATACCAATCATAACTTGAGTGCCAACAATCTATAACGTAATAACGTTTAGAAGAACACTAAGATTAGAGTCCAGATTAGACTAGGAGTATAGGACTGATAAGTTGAAGTTAATCTATGAATGATGAAGGGATATAGTTTAGGAGTTGAAAATATTAGATAATACAAATTATCTTAAAACCATCACATGAAATAACAAAGAAACCATAATTAGGAACTTTAAGTCGTAACTTATAAACGACCCTCGATCAATAGAAGAAATCTAAGAAAAGCTATTTTCTCATGAAGGACCTATTCGTACGTAGTTGCCGAGGAAGGAAAACCACACCCTGCTTTGCTTAGAACGTATAGCTCAGGACTGGCAGATGGGCTCTCTTAAAACAAAATGATATGCATACCTCAAAGCATGATTTACAAAAGCTTTATGAAATATTATTGCATGAACTATTATTGACTGCCAAATGTTTATGTTTTTTGTGATCCTATCTGAGGTTGGTATTTCCAACGTGGTATGAGAATGCGTTGGTCCACCAACGTTAAAAAAGGGTAACAATTTGATCCGACTTAGTTAAGGACTAACTCGGATTGGGTACATAGGTGACTGTGTGTTAAGGTTAGCTACCTCGACTGGTCACGACGACTATGTGCAGGTGGCCATCTCCATAATTTGCACATTAATGAATGATTGATCAGATATGGAACAACGTGAATGGAAATAGTCCGATCGAAAACTTTGGAAAATGATAAAATATTTTGATAGGCATGGGTCTTTTCAACTAAAATCCTCATGCGCTATCGTGGCAGTTAAATGATTTTTGAAAAGAATTTTTTTTTGGTAATGTGTCCACTTAGTAATTTTTGTACTTAGACCTGCATTTCATTTTTGATGTGCAGGTTGAGCAGAAGATGGCGATGAGTGCAAGGTGGTGCATAGTGGCAAGTGTTTTGTTGTTATTTTGAAAAGATTTCTAGAAACTTGGGCATGCATCGTCATATGTATGTCCACATGTTTATTGTTGCCAAACTCTGATATTATTTTATGTATTTTGATTATGACGGTTATTCACTTTCGTATTGAACTTGAGGCTGTACCTCATTCCTTGAATTTGTACCATGATTGGGCTATATTTGGATATTGAATCTTTTTACAAGTCCTTCGGGGATTTGGGTTTGTATTGAAATAGCTTATTCCTTCCAGTTCATGCATTACGAGTAGTTTGATAGTTATTTGAATTGATTTATTATTTGAATTGATTTAGTTATATATATATCATCTGCATTATCATACCAGTGGCAATCTGTTTAATCCATACTTCCTCGAGAATTCGGGTCGTCACAAAGTGGTATCAAAGCATTTGTTCGCTCTGAACCCTAGAAACTCTTTCCTTGAATTCTAAGTTGAAAGTTGAGTCTAGAAACAGTTGGTGCTTGACAGCCACTGCACTGCACTTCATCTTCGTCCGGCTCAACGAGGAAGAAGGTAACTATCTCAACTAAAAGTTGTTTTGAAATGATGGAAGTATATAAAATGTGAAATGGATTTACAACGGTAACATTGTTTGAAGGTCGAAGTATATTTGAAAAGAGAGAAGTCTCAAAAGTTGAAATTGAATTTTATTTTCAACGGGTTTGAAAAAGTATTGATTCGAAATTGAAAGCTATTTTAAAAAAAATTGGTCGTTAGGTTGAAAGGAGTTGAAAACTCTAGGGGTTTGATAAAGAATAGTATGAGAATACCTGCTTATCGCAATATATATTATGTGTTGTGTTTACTACTATATGCAAAGTATGCTCGAAGCAGAAAGTAAATGAGTATGTTTCCCCATGAGAAAGACGCATGATCCCTTTTTTCTCCGAACTTAGTATGAGAACATAAGGTATCCCCGATTGTACGGAATGCTAAGGAAGAACAAGAACATAGAAATTATAAGAATCCCAATCCGAACGGATCTGAATATGAGAACGTGACGAGTCTACGATGATGAAGCGATTGCTTAACTGGAGGTTCACGCTACTACGAGTCCCAACCTTCCTACGTGAAGAAATTCCGAACACCATACGTGCTGTCTCTATCGTAGTGATAACGAACAGTCAAAATATAACATTAAGAAAGTATAAAAAGAAAGGTCGAATTGTAAGTAGATTACGAGGAATGAATATGATCGAATGTTATAATGCGAATAGAAATAAGGAATCTGGAACCCAATAAGATAGGGTGATCACTTAACCTTTACCCGAAGGCTAGACATCGAACGTGTGTTCTACCCGAAGAAACCATACAGTCTCCTCCCAAAGACCAAACCATGAAAGTAGTTTCATAAGGACTTAGGAATATAGGATTTAGGATAGTATAGATTGATATAACCTTCTTTGTATAGATGCATGTTGTGTACATACCTTCTTCTAGATATACCGTTATGTTTACCGTGTCTAACCTGTAGTGATGCTTTTCGTTTCAGATGGTTCGGACGATTTTTACGACTAGGCGCCCTTTATCCTCTTAGAGCCACACCCGAGGAGGTTGTACGTTCCTACCATTCCAACCAGATGTGTCGAGGAGACGACATCGGCGAGTTCTTAGCTCACTTCGTGCGTCACTGGGATGCTGCACATGCCCGTGGTACGTCACACTACGACAACGTACTTCGACTGATTGCCATCTAACTGGCAGGGTTATGCCCGCGAGATATCAGCAGACTACATCAATCATCACCAAGAGAGCTTCGATCTTAAGGCAGACTTACCCAGTTTTTTCAGCCACCTGAGCTACGTATTCATGGTATATGGAGCTGTACCTTATGGACCGTGTCTCCCCGAGAGAGAATACACCTGGCGTGATGATATTTCTGAGTGACTTCACCTAGAGGTACCTCGATTGGCATCTGATGGGCCTGTATTCTTGTCTGGCTGTGGCAGGAGCATGTTCGAGGCTGGACCATCCCGTCCCTGATAACTCATTTTTTCGGTCCTACCACCAGTAGGATTTAAGCTCTATCATTGTCCGGCCAACCATCGATGCCGATCATTCCATTTCAGCATCCACCTCTACCTGCTGGCACTCCCCCAGCTCAGCCACCTCCACCCCCCGCATGGACCCCTGTGCCATGATACTGTGGAGGTTGATGATCCATGTGGCCTAGCTGCAGGTACCGTGAGAGGAGCCTGTGCCAGTCTTGCTGCTCCTCCGTTTCCAGCCATCGCTTTTGAGGAGAACATAGCCGAGATTCGTCGAGACCTGGCTGCTATGGAAGAAGCTATGGTCATTAGAGTCCAAGAGCCCGTGGCTCCCACACTCGATACTGAGGTCGAAGAGGAGGAGAATCCAGAGGAAGATCCGGAGGAGGACCCAGAAGAGGATCCTGGGGAGGACCTGCCTGTTGACAATAAGATGGAGGGAGTTGATAGTACCCATACTCCCGGTTCTGACTCCGATATGCTGAGCCCTGTCTACACCCCAGGTGATTATGGATCTAGTTATTAGGACTAGATAGTGTTTTTTCTATATACTTTTGTATATCTTTTGATGCATGCGCAAACGATGAGTCGTTTCGACATGAACCCTTATTTTGATGACCACGGTACCGTTTAGATTTTTGTACGCACCGTGACTAGGTACACTGAGTGATCCGATATTTGTTTTTGGAGCATCATATTATGTACCTGGTCTTTTGTAGATCTTAAAAACGTTGATGAAAGTCTTCGTAGAAACATTTGATTAGATATGATGATAGCACCCCGAGAGCCTTTGGTTTTGATATTGTGATATGTGGTGTTCGATGATGTGCTAGATTTATGCTTATGATTATATATACATACCGTGCTAATATATATGATCATGATGGATGGTATAAGAAGATATCTGATTGCGTATATTTATGAAGGATAGAATGCTATCGAGAAGAAGAAACCGTGAGGTAACACCCGAAAGAGAGGACTCCTCTCCACCACCACCACCACCGGCAAGAAGGATTGAGGAATTATTCCTCAGATAGAATTTGCCAACCTTTAATGGTACTGGGAATCCTATAGATACGGAACTATGGATTCACGCGCTAGACCGAATCTTCAATTTCCTTCACTGTACCTCTCAAGAACGCTTGTCATGCGTTGTTTTTCAAATTACCGGTACAACCGACTTCTGGTGGGAGGCGAAGAGGTAAACATTGTCTGAAGAGGAACTGGAAGAATATACCTGGGAGGAATTTAGGGAGGAAGTGTATGAGAAATACATTCCTAAGAGCTATCGAAAAGAAAGGAACATGAGTTATACAATCTGCGACGGGGAAAAACAACGGTCACGAACTACGATTGGGCATTCTGCGAGATGTCATCGTATGCACCACAGTTGGTCGACATCGATGAGAAAAGAGCAGATCCCACCAAGGTCAAGAATCACATACTGGCCATGCCGATAGGAGGCCATGTCAAGGGAGTAAGTGCCATCTGGGCACGGACAAGGCAATGGATGTACAATGGTACCCACGCCTGGTAGAGGAAACCAGAGATTTGTGAGACTCCGTGTGCCCTAGGTGCTATAGGAGTCACAAAGGAGCATGCACATTCACGAATGATAGATGTTTCAAATATGGCCAGAAGGGTCACTACTCCTGGGACTGTCCAGGGGTACGCTAAGGAGGAAATCGCCTTCCCAATGTGCCCAACCGAGTCCAACCGGTCCGCGCTATCCAAGCTCAACCTCTTCAGCAACAGCCCCCGGTTCAGTACTTCCAGCCGATCCAATGACCCTATTAACCACGATGGCAATGATAACAACAATGGAGACTGCAACAACAATCATACCGATAGTCGTAGCAACAACAGCAGCAACAACCACAACAACAACAACAACAACAACAGCTACCACCGCAAACTAGGGCCTACGTCCCCAATCAAGAAAGAGAACTCCCACAGGATCCGCCAAGGAACCAAAGAAACTTGGCAAGTATGGGATCACTCATCCATTTGCCTATTATCTTACTTTTTTTGATACTGGCGCATCATATTGTTTTATTGCAAAAGCATGCATAGAGAACTTAGGATTAGATCCTGAACACGCTGAACAAATCATGAGAATTTCTTCACCAGTAAGAGGCATAAGAACAGTAACCCACAAATGCTCGAACCTAGAACTTTGACTAGGCTCACTTAAGGTCATGACAGATAACCTTCACGTCATACATATGATAGATGTTGACATAATCCTAGGAATGGATTGGTTAACCAAAGATAATGTGACTATCTGTAGGGAAATTTGATTTTAACCCTCTCCCGAGGATCTATCTTGGATGTTTAATTCACCATAAATTGATTATTTACCTAGAATGCATCAATATAATTAATTGAAACACATAGGTGTTTTCTCGTGTTCATCTGCGAATTTGTCTAACAAATAATTGTATCAAGACTCGTGCTTTTATCTTCTGGACTGTATCCCGTTTGCCAAAACTCTAATGCCGAGTGAGAGCAATCTATGGAGAGTACTGCAGAAATTCACATTCTTCCTCACACTTGGAATTTTCGAGAATCACAATAACCTCTCTTGTAATTTTCGAAAATCACACAAGCATTAGGATTACCTGATTTTCTCTCACCTTATATTTATAATGCAACCCTATATCCTATTAGGATAGGATCTCTGCATATCTAATAAATATAATAATATCTTTTCAGATAGAGATGATCGCAATGAGTCCCGTGAGGACTCTTATGAGGTGGACAATTTACGCGCCCAGTGCCTTGATGGGCGATTTAGGCATCAAATGCAAGGAATAAAGATGGGCCTCAAATAAATTAATTATCTTATGTTCAGCCCAGAAAATAGATTAATTCATAAATATTTATTCATGCCACTAGAGAATAAATGCTGACTTACCCCTTTATTTTCGAAGTTGAGTCGGGCTTGCACTTAGACTTCACGAATCTCGTATTTAAGATATCACACGTCCATTAATTATTTATAGCGGTCTGACTGCTTAAAATAATTAATCTCTTTAATTCCTTAAGTAGTACCACTCAACCTTATAATTGTACTTGAGATAACTCAACCTGCAGGGTTTAGTACAACAAACCTTTTGAGCTCCTAAAGGGGACGTCATCATCCTAAATGGATACGGTGACTTGGTACAGGTAACTATCATAACATACAAGCACTACCACCACCCAAGATACGGAGAATATTGGGTTATCTCATGTAACCCACACCCATGACAAGTCAATGTGATGGTCAGTAACTCATACTCACCTAATACCTTATCGAGGTTTAGAACAACGTAAAGTCACCGAGATCTAGATTTTTCACGACTGTCAAATAGAAGAACTCATCTCACTGTGATCCATCAATATGTCAGAGACGTACCAGTATAGACAAGCAACCAAGTCAAGTCACTTCTTATCTATACCGCAGCCTATACCGATAACTCGTCCTAAAGTTGTCTCAGCTGTGATCTTTTTTATATCTTATTAAGCTTGATCAATCATACAGACTTCTGTGATCTTCTACACATTGTATGATCTAACTTATATACGAGATAAATAGACATACATATGCAATCAAGTAAACAATTCAGATAGGAGATTGTAATATTGGTAACAGGAATCATTGTATATAAGCTCAATCAAAACTGCTTCCAGTATACAAATCCAATAATCTCCCACTTATACTAAAGCAAACTTTTAGTATACATATGTCTCTCTACTAGCTATTACAAACAACCATCACTTTGCTTCTCCTACTTCTACAAAAGTTTCATTTCTAAGTGGAGGTCATCTTGCACAATCCAAGTCCTCGAACATGCTCATCGTAGACTTTTTCGGCAGGCTTATCATGAATGGGTCAGCTAGGTTATCCGCAGTACCAATCTTCTCAATCAGCACATCTCCTCATCTAACGATTTCTCGTATGACATGGTACTTTCTCTCTATGTGTTTTGTCGTCTTGTGGGTCCGTGGTTCCTTCGAGTTTGTCACTGCACCTGAGTTATCACAGTACACTATGATACTCTTGGACAAACGAGGTACCACATCTAGATCCATGTGGTAGTTCTTGAACCATACCGCCTCCTTAGCAGCCTCCGAAGCGTCTACATATTCGGCTTCCATGGTAGAGTCCGCAATGCATCGCTATTTTGCACTCCGTCAAGATAAAGCTCCTCCTCCCAAGGTAAACATATAGCCTGAGGTAGACTTTTACTCATCACGGTCAGCTTGGAAATCCGAGTCTGAATAACCCAAAGGCATTAGACTATCTGCTTGGTAAACTAGCCTATAATCTCGAGTCCTTTTCAGCTACTTGAGTATATGCTTTACCGCAGTCCAATGTGCTTGTCCAGGGCTAGACTGATATCTAGCAATTATGCCTACCGCATAGCAGATATCGGGTCTTGTACATAGCATTGCGTACATGAGACTTCCTATGGAGGAAGCGTAAGGAACTTATCTCATTTCCTCTATCTCCTTTGCAGTCATAGGGGACCGCTCTTTAGATAAAGCAACACCATATCTGAAGGGCAGCAGTCCCTTCTTGGAGGTCTACATACTAAAACGAGTAATCACAGTATCAATGTAAGACGCATGAGATAAGCTCAACATTTTTCTCTTGCGATCTCGGTAAACCTTGATCCCAAGAATGTACGCTGCATCTCCTAAGTCTTTCATTTGATATTGATCTTTTGGACTGTATCCCGTTTGCCAAAACTCCAATGCCGAGTGAGAGAAAATCAAAATCGATGCCCTCAATCTGAGTGTACCCTTCGCCACAAGCCCGGCTTTAAAAGCCGAAATCTCTCCATCTAAATCTCTTCCTCTCAGATACCCACTTACTACCTATGGTTTCCTTGCCATCTAGTAGAGGTGATTTGTGATACATCCATAGTGTTATGGACTCAATTTCTAAGTCCATAGCAAATGTGCTATGATCTTGCATCGATGTCTTGTATCGTCAGATATCCATGGGTCGATTACACCGCTTTTCCTCGACTAAACCGAATTTTCACCCACGAACATAAATCGCTTGGGTCGACGAACAACCTCACACTACGATGAGGCGCCATCGCACAATGGGCAAGTGGGTGCAATAACCGTCAGAACGCCTCATTCTTAGAATGTAGACATTACTAAAATCTTTATTTCTTTAACAATTATAGAATAATAATAATGATATTAGTAATTATATATATAAGCGGAGGTAAAATTGACGAACGGACGGCATATACCCCAGAATTACGATATGCCAACTTGAAACAACAATACCAACAAAGCAACAAGAACTATGACAATAATAATAACAACTAGGGACACTGACCCTTAACAAAATATATATAAGTACTCATTAAACGTCATTGCATTTCAAACATAGTTTTTCGTCAAAACCGCTTAAGTTTGTTCGTAAGCACCATTGAGTACTAGCATAGTTTGAAACATATTTACATAAAACGTGATCTCGAGAGAATGTATGTGGAGTTCATTCCCACAAGATCAACCGTCAACTTCTCAGCCTGCAAAACATATATCAAAATAGGGGATGTGAGTATGTAAACATACTCAGTGGGGAATACACTGCAAGCAGTTATAACCAATTGCGTAATGTCAAAAAACATAATGAATATATTTCTTGATCCGCCACACAGGCAATGATACGCCACACAGGCTATGATTCGCCACACAGGCTATGATATGCCACACAGGCTACGATTCACCACACAGGCTATGATACGCCACACATGCAATGATTCACCACACAGGCAATAATACGCCACACAGGCCACGCCACACAGGCTTTCACCATGAATGCAACAAAACACGACAATGATTATAACCATACAACATACTTACAAATAGAGTAAACCCCACCTCGTGTAGACGTTTCAAAATAAAGCTCTTCTTTAGCTCTTGCTTGGTTGTTCGTCCTTGAGCTTCGGATGTCGCGCCACCTAGCACTTTAACATTACTCTTAGCTAAGTTTCATATGTCCAAATAATTGTATAAGACTCGTCAACACGTATAAATCGTCTAGTCTTAACCAAAAATCAACAATAGCTTATGTACACAACCTATGTCTAACGTGAAAATTTGCAAAATACGTCGTCTATCTTAGACGAACCTTTATATATGCTTAATTATCATCAAAAATCATTAATCAACCATCAAAACTTAAATATCAAAGCTTTAGCATCAAAACCCAATTTCGACGTCAAACTAAAATTTTCCAAGTTTTGAATACATCGGCCGAAAAATCCGAATAAATCATTTTAAGATTTATTCATACCATAGAATCCAAATATGAACTCAAAATGATCAAATAAAAATCAAAATCCAACATTATATGGGCTAGGGTTTTCGGCCAAAAAGGGGAATTTTCATAAGTTCGATTTCAAACGTTTTTCTTGCTCAAAACATATTTATATCAATCCAACAACACATATATGAAAAAATATCAAGCATAAAAACAACATAAATTCAAGATCAAGACCTCCAAAATTTTGAAATTCACCAAATTCCAAAGATGCACATATGTTCAAAATTTCAACGTTAAACGACTTGTCGGCGATTAACTTAACATAAGATCAAGAAATCATCAAAAACAACACATCCTCTTCATAATTCACAAAATGACCGAAAATTCAACATGCACATAAGTTCATGTTTTTAAATTTTTCAAACCGTAGATACGTTCTAGAGGTTGAATTATACCTTAATTTGAAGACCGATCGAAAATTTAACGGTTAGATCGTGAAATTTGAAGCATGGAATTTTCAAAAATTTTAGTGTGTGTAGTGTGTGTGAGGCACGAAATTTAGGTGAAAAAATGATGAAAATTATGAATAGTAAGCTATTTATAAACATCCACAAATTTTTCTTTTATTTTGCAATTACTTTAATATGATGATTATTCATCATTTCTAGAGAATTCCACAATTCTCTACACATTTCTTCACATTTAAGGTATAAGATATGTATATTTACATATATGTACTTGTATATCCATTTTATTACTTATTCACAAATTTTTACTCTAATGCATAACAAATAAACGTTTTAATCGATTCTTATATCCAAAACACTTAATATCATCAATTAATCACCAATACATAAAAATTTAAACTTTCATTCTAAAATCATAATTATAATATTCTAAGACATTAAAACTTATAATATCAAACTTTACATTTTCGCTAGGGCGCATCCTCGCCTCGGCGAACAACTCAGAAAACGCTCAAAACTCAAATTTTATTAGTTCACAATTTAAAGAAAAATAATTCATTCTTAAAAATATAGATATATATTTATAAATATATATATATCATACTTCTTTAAGAAAAATTCTCGGGGTATTACACATGTGGTTCTCTAACTTGCACAACTTGCTGGTTAGGTGCCACTTGTACAGTTGGTATCTCCAGTGGAACTCGACCCACTTCAATTTCTTGAAGTATCTGGTGTCGATCCCTCCCACTAGACACGACATCTCGTACCTTTGGCCTAATCGGTGGTGGAATACGATCATATTCTAATTCTTGAAGTATTATTTCAACTTTGGATTTTTGGTTTTTCATGTAGTCCTCTTCTAAGAATCTGGCGTTAGTGCTAATAACGACCTTCTGATCCTTAGGCTATAGAAATAACCACCTTTCGTTCCTCTAGGATAACCAATAAACAACCTTGCTTCAGATCTAGCCTCCAACTTGTTAGTTTTCTTGTTCAGCACATGTGCTGGACTGCCCAATATTCTTATATGGCTTAAACTAGGCTTGCGCCAAAAACATAACTCGAAAGGGGTCTTGTCGACTGACTTCGACGGTACTAGATTGAGAAAATATACTAATGTTTCTAAGGCATACTCCCAGAACGAAATAGGCAATGTTGCATAGTTCATCATAGATCTAACCATTTCTAAGAGAGTCCCATTTTTTCGCTCTGACATACCATTTTGCTTTGGTGTGCCCGGTTTAGTGAGCTGGTGTAGGGAAATCTGATTTTAACCCTCTCTCGAGGATCTATCTTGGATGTTTAATTCACCATACATTGATTATATTCCTAGCATGCGTCTATATAATTAATTACAACACGTAGGGGTTTTCGTGTTTACCTTTGAATCGCCGAGGTGGATCGGGATGAACGGATCGAGACTCGTGCTTTGATCTTCCGGATCGATCCGGTGAGCCCAATCTCCAATGTCGAGTGAGGGACGATCTATGGAGAATGCTACCAAAATCACCCTAATCCCTCTTGGCACAATTTTCGAGAATCACTCTCCAAAACCTTATGGAGACTCACAAAATTAGGTTAGATAATTGTGAGGATTAGCCTGATCTTATCTCTTACCTTATATTTATAATGCATTACCATAATCCCATTAGGAAATGATTCATGCATATCCCATAAATATAATAATATCCTTATGGATAAAGAAGATCAAATCCTTACCTTATAGAGGATGAGGGGGCGCCGATTTCCATGTGACTACGGGCCTGGATGGGCCAGCCCAGGGATCAAATGCAAGGAATAAAGATGGGCCTCAAATAAATTAATTATCTTATGTTCATTTCGTAACATATATTAATTTATAAACATTTATTCATGCCACTAGAGAATAAATCTTGACTTACCCTTTAATCTAGAAGGTAAGTCGGACTTGCACTTAGACATTACGAATCCCGTATTTAAGATATCAAACGTCCATTAATTATTTAGAGCATTACATCGCTTAAAATAATTAATATCTTTAATTCCTTAAGTAGTACCACTCAACCTTATTATTGTACTTGAGCTAACTCAACTGCGGGGTTTAGTACAATAAACCTTTGAGCTCCTCAAGGGACGCCATCATCCTAAACGGATACGGTGACTGATAAAGATAACTAGCATGACATACAAGCATTGCCACCACCCAAGATGCGAGAATATTGGGTTAGAACATATAACCCTTACCCATAACAAGTCAAAGTGATGGTCAAGAACTCATACTCACCTAATACCTTATCGAGGTTTAGATCATCGCAAGTCACCGAGATCTTGGTTCTTCACGACGGTCGATAGAAGAACACATCTCACCGTGATCCTTCAATACGCCGAGACGCATCAAAGATAGACAAGCAACCAAGTCAAGTCACTTCTTATCTATACCGCAATTTATACCGACAACTCGTCCTCAAGTTGTCTCACCGTGAAACTTTTATATCTCATTGTTTCGACCAATCATATGACTTACGTGATCTTCTACACAATCGTATGATCTAAATTATATATGAGATAAGGGGACACAAATATATGCAATCAAGTATTCAATTCAGATAGGAGATTGTAATAGTGGTAACAGGAAACATTGTATACAAGCTCAACCAAACTGCTTTCAGTATACAAATCCAACAATCTCCCACTTATACTAAAGCAAACTTTTAGTATACAATGTGTCTCTCTACTAGCTATTACAAACAAAACCATCACTTTGCTTCTCCCACTTATACAAAAGTTTCCTTTCTAAGTGGGTGCCATCATGCGCAATCAAAGTCCTCTAACGTGCCCGACGTAGACTTTTTGCGACAGGCATTTCGTGAATGGATCCGCTAGGTTATCCGTCGTATCAATCTTTGCAATCAGCACGTCCCCTCGTCTAACGATTTCTCGTATGACATGGTACTTTCTCTCTATGTGTTTGGTTGCCTTGTGGATCCGTGGTTCCTTCGAGTTTGCCATTGCACCTGAGTTATCACCGTAAACCATGATACTCTTGGGCAAACCAGGTACCACATCTAGATCCATGAGGTAGTTTTTGAACCATACAGCTTCCTTAGCAGCCTCCGAAGCGGCTACATATTCGGCTTCCATGGTAGAGTCCGCAATGCATCGCTACTTTGCACTCTGCCAGATACGGCTCCACCTCCCAAGGTAAACAAATAGCCTGAGGTAGACTTTTCTCATCCCGGTTAGCTTGGAAATCCGAGTCTGTATAACCCAAAGGCATTAGACTATCTCGCATGGTAAACCAGCCTATAATCTCGAGTCCTTTTCGGTACTTGAATATATGCTTTATCGCATCCAATGAGCTTGTCGAGGTTAGATCGATATCTATTTACTATGCCTACCGTGACAGCGTATATCGGGCCTCGACACAAGATTGCACACATGAGACTTCCTACGGTGGAAGCGTAGGAACTTGTCTCATTTCCTCTATCTCCTTTGCGATCATAGGTGATCGCCTTAGATAAAGGAACGCCATGCCCGAAAGGTAGCAATCCTTTCTTGGCGGTGCGCATATTAAAACGAGTAATCACAAGATCAATGTAAGACGCCCGAGATAAGCTCAACATTTTCCTCTTGCGATCTCGGTAAACCTTGATCCCAAGAATGTACGCTACATCTCCTAAGTCTTTCATTTGAAACCGATCGGATAACCAACTCTTTACGCCCCGATAATGACTTCACATTGTTGCCGAATAGAAGAATGTCATCTACGTAAAGTGCAAGAAAATACCACATTACCGTTGACATCTAAATGATACACACAACTCTCGCTAGGCAACTGGTAAATCCATAGACTTTACCACCTCCCAAACGTAAGTTCCATGATCTTGCATCATTGTCTTGTATTGCCTCATTTGACGTCCATGGGTCGATTATTGCTGTTCGTTTTCGGGACTAAACCAAGATTCACCCACGAACATAAATCGCCGGGTTGACGAACAACCCTCCCACTACGACGAGGTGCTACAGCACTATGGCAACAGTGGGTGCAAGAACTCGTGGTTTTCTATCTTGCACAACTTCTTTGGTAGGAACCACTTGTACGGTCGGTATCTCCAATGGAACTCGACCCACTTCAATTTCTTGAAGTATCCGTGTCGATCCTCCCACTGACACCGACATCTCGCACCTTTCGCCTAATCGGTGGTGGAATACGATCATCTTCTAATTCTCAAGAATGATTTCAACTTTGGATTTATGGTTTGTCATATAATCCTCTTCTAAGAATCGGGTATTAGTGCTAATAATGACCTTCTGATCCTTAGGACTATAGAATAAACCACCTTTTGTTCCTTTAGGATAGCCAATAAACAACTTTGTCGCCGATCTAGCCTCCAACTTATCGCCTTCTTGTTCAAAGACATGTGTCGGATCGCCCATATCCTTATGTGGCTTAAACTAGGCTTGCGCCCAAACCACAACTCGAAATGGGTCTTTTCGACTGACTTGGATGGTACTAGATTTAGCAAGTATGCCGTCATTTCTAAGGCATACCCCCAGAACGAAATAGGCAATGTTGCATAACTCATCATTGATCTAACCATTTCCAAAAGAGTCCTATTTCTTCGCTCTGACACACCATTTTGTTGTGGTGTGCCCGGTGTAGTGAGCTGGGAGGTAATCCCACACTGCACCAAATAGTCCATAAACTCGTTACTGAGGTATTCGCCACCGCGATCGGATCCCATGATGACTTGATACTTTACCAAGCTTCGCCTCCACTTCCGCCTTAAACTCTTTGAATTTCTCAAAGCATTCAGACTTGCGGTGAAGCGGTATATGTATCCGCACTTGAGTAATCATCAATGAAAGTGACAAAATACTCGTACCCTCCACGAGCTTGTGTGGACATCGGTCCACACAGATCAGAATGGACTAGCTCCAACACTTCTTTGGCTCTATTACCCTTCGCTTTGAAGGGTCTGGTCGACATCTTACCTTCTATACAGGATTCGCAGAATGGGAACGGAGTAACTGTTACATTACCCAACGCTCCATTCTTAGCCAGTCTTTGGATCCTATTTAGATTGATGTGACCTAATCTAAGATGCCAGAGAAATGTGGTGTCATCTTGCGAAGAAAACTTTTTCTTTTTAAGGTTTGATGTAGATGCAACATAGTTATAGGTATTATGTTTAGCAGAAATAGTATAAAGTGAATTATATAATGAGCCAACACAGATAACTTCGTCATTTCTTATGATAGAAACACCACTATCAAAAACAACTGAATATCCATGAATAAATAATTTCGAAACAGAAACAAGGTTCAACCGAAAATCCGGCACATATAAAACATCTTTTAATACTAAAACTGTTCTATCAAAACACAAAGTAACATCTCCGACTGCAACGGCCTCGACTTTCGCCGCGTTGCCTATGGAGATCGTTATCTCGCCATCATTCAGCTCCCTTGTCCGCAGGAACCCCTGCAAGGTGTAACAAACATGATCAGTCGCACCCGTGTCTACTACCCAAGAATGGGTAGAACAAGTCGCTAAACATGTTTCCGTTACTAAAGCAAATGGCGTACCTTGAGCCTTGAGCTTGGGGAACTTAGCCTTCCAATGCCCGGCCTCACCGCACTGAAACACTTGCCCTTCTCCTTTGGCTTTTCAAACCATTGGTAGAGCCCTTTCAGACACTCCCACTTTTCTTTAGCCTTAGCATCTCTTGAATTCCACTTTTCCTTTTCATCTTTCGATAAAGTAGTGGTTTTCTTTGAGGTGCGTACTAAAGACTGTGCACCTTTGCCCATTTTACGTTCTTCCGTTACAAGATCCTCTTGCAATGAATCTAGAGTATAACTCTTATCATAAAGGACTGCTTTATAACGGAAGTCATCAAAAGACTTAGGCAAAGTGTTGAGGATCATATCGATTCTGACTACGTCATCAATATATCCTCCAACCAACTCGAGCTCTCCGAAGAGATTGATCATTTGCTCTACATGGTTATGCACCGAATCGCTTTCCTTCATTGAACTTGACATTATTGATTTTGTCAAATTATGATAAGTGATTCTGTCCGACTCCTCATATGATTTCATAAGACTTAGCCATATCTTGGCTGCATCTTCCATCTCTTGATGCTGGAGTTGCAAGGACTCGCACATGGTGACCAAAAGAAGGCACTTTGCCATTCTATTTGATTTGTCCCATTTCTCGTGCTCCTTGCGCTCCTCATTAGTAGATGAATCGTCTAGAGGCTTGGGATGGTGTGTAGTGAGTACAAATAGATTTTCTTCCATGAGAAGAACATTCTCAATGTTTCGCTTCCACTCGATAAAATTCGGACGGATAAGGGATTTTGTGCGAGCATATTGATAATCGGTGTAAGAGACATATCTGAAAAGACAATGTAAACACATAAGCATACGATCCCACATAATTCGTAACAATAATATCGTAACCTTTGATAAAACAATATTGATTGAAACCTCCAATCGCCCAAGGAATCCCACATGCAAGCCGCGTGTGGGCGTTTACACATGAACCCCTCGACCGGACTAAAATATACCTTTAGTCGCTTAATTTCAATCCATGTCAACTTATCCTAATGACAAATGAAATTAATGATTGGACCTTACTAGACCACATCACTATCGCAAGAAGGACTTGGCGGGAAGTTGTACTCGAGGTGATGTCTAAGCAATGACCACAATTTTAACAATGAAAATGAATTTTAGAATTGGCATACTCACTCGGACCATACCGCCCAATTCAAATTCTTTTGTTATCTCCTTTTAAAACTATCTCTAGAGAACTTATGAAAATCGCACATGCAAGCCAGCGCTGTGTGGCGTTTACATGAAACTCCCACTTCTCAATAGATTTAAAAGGTTTTATTTAGAAATCTCATCTAACAAACTTATGATAAGCAGTGCAAGAAAGCCACGCTGTGGGCGTTTACTCACGGTCGCCTCACTTTGTATAGAGATCAAAAGTGGAGGTCTAGACATTTTAATTTGAAAAATTAATATGTCGGGTTACTTGCTTAGTATTTTGTTTCAAAAGGTTTGTCCAAGCAGATCACGTAATCCTAGCATGATTTTCTATAGAACTCAACATGTAAAACATGCTCGCAGAATTCTAAAATATGCTTGAAAACGCGATAAACCTAGCATGCTTACTATGCACATTCAATCACGAAAACATATAATATGTTTGTCTACGTAATTTAAACATACATAACATGCTTCTGCATAATTTAAACATCCACGACATGCAATGAACGATAAAAATAAAATAAAACGTTCATCGTGGCCCTCTCGTGGAACCTGCAGTTTCTTGCCTAATCTATTACATAGAAATGCAAAGTACAGATCTTCAACTTGAAAAACGGGCCTCGCGTGCACGGGCACGGACCGGATTCATCAAAACTTGATTCGGGCCCGAAAATCGGGTCTGGGCTGAAAAAAATGGGTCTGGGCCGGATCTGGCCCAAAATGGGCTGGGCCGCGCGCGCTAGGGCACAGCCCATGCGCGCGCCCAGCCTTGCGCGCCGCCACTCGCGTCTTCTCTCGCGGGATGCCTCGCGGTCGCAAAAGCGACCGCGACCGCCGAAAGCATGTGCGCTGCCACGCCAGCGCTTGCGGCGGCGTTGCCATGTTGACCTCGCGACCGCGTCTTTGGCTCACGGCGCCGGTGTCTCGCGCGAATACGCGCGCCCATCGCCGCGCTTCGCGCTCGCGTTCGCTGCCGAGCTCGCCTAGCGGCCGAGCTACCGACGTGCCGAGCTACCGAGCATGACCTGCCGAGGTCGCCTAGCGCTGCCGAGGTCAACTCATCGAGGTCTCCTACGCGCTGCCGAGGTCGCCTCGCCGAGGTCGCCGCCGCACGCCGACGCCGCCGAGCACCACCGGACGTCACGTGAACGTCGCGCGCCCGGGTCGCCAGGCCGCTGAACACGCTCGCACGTTGAGGTTTCCACGTGCGTTTGCGTGAGCACTACCGAGCGCCCGCGCGCGCCCGCCTTTCGTCGCGTACCCCGTCGCGTGCCGCCTCGCGGGCTTGCTCGCTGTCACGAAGATGACCGCGACCCGCCGAGCTATCGAGAAATCCGCCGAGCGCCACCAGGGCATCCGTGCGAGAATCGCACCCCGCGTCACCTACGTCGGCCGAGACCTCGTTGAGGTTTCCGTGCGCTATCTGCCGAGCACTGTCGAGGCTCCCACGCGATAAACTCACGCGCCTCGCGCGCCGCCCGATGGCTCGCCGAGTCGCTTCGCTCGCCGCCGAGCGGTGCCGGCGTCCGCGCGTGAAGCAAGCGCCCCGTACCTCTGGCTGCCGAGCCATGCGCCCCAACCTCCTGTCGATGCCGACCTGCCGCGTAAACACGCACACGCTGGGCGGCCTGTCTGCGAGCGCCGTGCACGCAAAGCGTGCCATCGCCCGCACGCCGTCTGACGTGCGCCAAGTTTTTCGGCGTGCTTCCCATCGTCTCGTTCTTCGTGCTTTCGTCTTCATTCTTCTTTTACAGATAAGATTTAAAGAAAAACAAATCTAATCTAACCATGAATTTTCTCGTGGTGAAAAACAAAATCCGACATAAACAAAACCGAGCCACGATGAACGACAGATTCAACAATTAATTAATTGCGCACGTTATAATCAAACGTGAATTAATCCAATGAGCCAAGATCTTGAACACGGCTCGATACCAATTGTAGGGAAATCTGATTTTAACCATCTCCCGAGGATCTATCTTGGATGTTTAATTCACCATACATTGATTATATTCCTAGCACGCGTCTATATAATTAATTGCTACAGTAGGGGTTTTCTCGTGTTTACCTTTGAATGCTGCCGAGGTGGATCGGGATGAACGGATCGAGACTCGTGCTTTGATCTTACGGATCGTATCTCGGTTGCCCAATCTCCAACGTCGAGTGAGGACGATCTATGGAGAATGCGACTGAATATCACCCTAATCCCTCTTGGCACAATTTTCGAGAATCACTCTCCAAAACCTTATGGAGACTCACGAAAATTAGCTTAGGATAATTGTGAGGATTAGCCTTGATCTTATCTCTTACCTTATATTTATAATGCATTACCATAATCCCATTAGGAAAGGATCCATGCATATCCCATAAATATAATAATATCCTTATGGATAAAGAAGATCAAATCCTTGCCTTAGAGGATGAGGGGGCGTCGATTTCCATGTGGCTACGGGCCTAGATGGGCCAGCCCAGGGATCAAATGCAAGGAATAAAGATGGGCCTCAAATAAATTAATTATCTTATGTTCAGCCCAGAACATAAATTAATTTATAAACATTTATTCATGCCACTAGAGAATAAATCTTGACTTACCCATTTATTACCGAAGGTGAGTCGAGACTTGCACTTAGACATTACTGAATCCCGTATTTAAGATATCGAGCGTCCATTAATTATTTAGAGCATTACATCGCTAAAATAATTAATATCTTTAATTCCTAAGTAGTACCACTCAACCTTATTATTGTACTTGAGCTAACTCAACTGCGGG
Source organism: Salvia rosmarinus (assembly GCA_036937905.1). Taxonomy (NCBI): domain Eukaryota; kingdom Viridiplantae; phylum Streptophyta; class Magnoliopsida; order Lamiales; family Lamiaceae; genus Salvia; species Salvia rosmarinus. The sequence goes on along the minus strand of CM072821.1, from coordinate 42,932,738 downwards.
GTTTAGTACAATAAACCTTTGAGCTCCTTAAGGGGCGTCATCATCCTAAGCGGATACGGTGACTCGTTACGGATAACTAGCATGACATAAAAGCAATGCCACCACCCAAGATGCGGAGAATATTGGGTTAGAACATATAACCCTCACCCATAACAAGTCAAAGTGATGGTCGAACTCATACTCACCTAATACCTTATCGAGGTTTAGATCATCGTAAGTCATCGAGATCTTGGTTCTTCACGACGATCGGATAGAAGAACACATCTCACTATGATCCTTCAATACGTCGAGACGCATCAAAGATAGACATGCAACCAAGTCAAGTCACTTCTTATCTATACGCATGACTATATACCGACAACTCATCCTCAAGTTGTCTCACCGGTGTGAAACTTTTTATATCTCATTAAGCTCGACCAATCATACGGACTTACGTGATCTTCTACACCTTGTATGATCTAACTTATATATGAGATAAGGGACACGGATATATGCAATCAAGTATTCAATTAAGATAGGAGATTGTAATATTGGTAACAGGAAACATTGTATACAAGCTCAACCAAACTGCTTTCAGTATACAAATCCAACAGCTGGGAGGTAATTCCACACTGCACCAAATAGTCAATGAACTTGTTACTGAGGTATTCACCACCGCGATCAGACCGCAGTGACTTGATACTCTTACCTAGCTTTGTCTCCACTTCTGCCTTAAATTCTTTAAATTTCTCAAAGCATTCAGACTTGCGGTGAAGTAGGTATACATATCCGTACCTTGATTAATCGTCAATGAAAGTGACAAAATAATCGTACCCTCCATGAGCTTGTGTAGACATTGGTCCACACATGTCAGAATGGACTAGCTCCAACACTTCCTTGGCTCTATACCCCTTCGCTTTGAAGGGTCTGGTCGACATCTTTACTTCTATATAGGATTCGCAGACTGGGAACGGAGTGACTGTGATTTCACCCAATGCTCCATTCTTAACCAGTCTATGGATCCTATTTAGATTGATGTGACCTAACCTAAGATGCCAAAGAAATATGGTGTCATCAAGCCACGCGTGTGGACGTTTACACATGAAACTACCACTTCTCAATAGATTAAAATGTTTTATTTAGAAATCTCATCTGACAAACTTATGATAGACAATGCAAGCAAGCCACGCATGTGGACGTTTACTCACAGTGCGTACCACTTTGTTTAGAGATCAAAAAGTGGAGGTCTTGACATTTTTAATTTAAAAATTAATATGTCGGGTTTCTTGCTTAGTCTTTTGTTTCAAAATGTTTGTCCATGCAGATCACGTAATCCTAGCATGCTCTCTATATAACTCAACATGTAAAACATGCTCGCAGAATTCTAAAACATGTTTCAAGACGCGATAAACCTAGCATGCTTGCTATACGCATCCAATCACGAAAATATATTAAATGTTTATCTACGTAATTAAACATACATAGCATGTTTCTGCATAATTTAAACATCCACGACATGCTTTAAACGATAAAAATAAAATAAATTCGTTCATTGCGGCCCACTTGTGGATCCTGTACTTCCCTGCCTAATTTATTACATAAATTTGCAAAGTACAGATCTTCAAAAATCTAGAAAAACGGGCCTCGCGTGCACGGGCACGGACCGGACTCATCAAAATTGGATTTTGGGCTGAAAAATCTAAAAACGGGTCGGAATAGTGGAATGGCCCGGGTCGGGTAAAAAATCTGGAATCGGGTCAAAAAAACGGGTCTAGGTCGAAATGGGCCGGGTTGGCCCAATGTGGACTGGGCTGCGCACTAGGGCACAGCCCACAACGTGCCCAGCCGCACATCCTCCGCCCTGCCTCGCCTCGTCCGCACCGCACCATCGTCCGCCGCCCACCTCAAGCTGTCGAGAAGCTGCTACCGGGAGCTGCTAAGGAATGCCGAGCGGCGTCGCACAACCTGGTCGAGAGACCGTGCACGCTTCGCCGCCCGCCCCTATCGAGAGCTTCTGTCGAGAGGTGCCCGGGCGCTGCCGAGCGCTGCTGCGTGTGTTGCGCCGAGTGCTGCCGAGACATTTACGTGCATCGTGCGCTTCGCGCGACGGGCACCCACGTGCGAGGGCGTTGATGATGCGCCTCGTCGCACCGTGCGTGCTGCCTAGTCGAGATCGTCTAGCGTAGCCGAGAGAACTCGCGTGCGCACGCTCAGTGCCGAGGTGTCCGTGCAGAAATTGCACGCCCAGGCCACCGACGCCCGCCGAGCTCCAGCACGCCCGTCCTCCCCTATCCGCCCCTGTCTGCTGCGCCGCACACCGAGAGCCGCACGTGAGCTGTCCATGGGTCCGCGTGCTTGGGCTGCGCATCGCCGTGCGATGGTTTCCGACGTGACTTCCCTCATCTCGTTGTTCATGTTCTTCGCTTTGAAGGGTCTGGTCGACATCTTTCCTTCTATACATAATTCGCAGACTGGGAACAGGGTGACTGTGATTTCACCCAACATTACATTCTTAGCCAGTCTTTGGATCCTATTTAGATTAATGTGACCTAATCTAAGATGCCAAAGAAATGTGGTGTCATCTAGTGAAGAAAACTTCATCTTCTTAAGGTTTGATGTAGATGCAACATAATTAAAGTTATTATGTTTAGCAGAAATAGTATAAAGCAAATTATATAAGGTGCCACCACAGATAACTTCGTCATTTCATATGATAGAAACACCACTATCAAACATAATAGAATATCCATGTATAAATAGTTTCGAAACTGAAATAAGGTTTCGCCGAAACTTCGGCACATATAAAACGTCTTTTAATACTAAAACTGTTTTATCAAAACATAAAGAAACATCTTCGACTGCAACGGCCTCGACTTTCGCCGCGTTGCCCATGGAGATTATTATCTCGCTATCACTCTGTCACATCCCCTCAATCCTAAGTAGGATTTAGTAGGGATTGTAACTCTAAACAGGTATAATTAAACAGGGAGATTCTCCTAAACAAAAGCCGTAATACATATATCAAATATGTTCTTGGACTTTAGTACATAACTTAAGTTCTTGCAGCGGAAAACATGTGATATGTACATATGACGATGTACTATCAAGGTATAAATCTTTCAAATGACAATATTCTATTGCTCAACACCGCTCCATCCATCATCGCTCAACTTGCACATTTAAAAACAAACATGCAGGGCTGAGTACAAGAATGCACTCAGTGGACTCATGCCAAAAACATTTTTATCATTTTGAATTACACTGCCAATATCATGGTAAGACACAAGGGTTTTAGTTGAAATGCCTTGTGCTTACTAAAGCATTTTCAGTTCGTAAAAATTGCTTGGCCAAGCATTTTCTTGGTGTGTATGATCCGTATCCCATAGTCACAATTCATAACAATATCAAAGATCAAACGTCGAGAGGGAGGCCTCCCTTCTACGACGCCGTGACCGACCGTAATCCCGTCGACTGCAGATCGCTACTCACAAGCATATGTTAACATAGCATATAGTTCCAACCTTCACGCCAATCCCGTTGGATTTGTATCGAAAGGAGTTGGTTGAGCTTGTATACAATGTTTCCTGCTACCACTATTACAATCTCCTATCCGATTTGAATACTTGATTGCATATATCCGTGTCCCTTATCTCATATAAGTTAGATCATACGGTGTGTAGAAGATCACGTAAGTCTCGTATGATTGGTCAAGCTTAATGAGATATAAAAGTTTCACACCGAGAGGCGACTTAAGGACAAGTTGTCGGTTTTAGTGCAGATAGATAAGAAGTGACTTGACTTAGTTGCTTGTCTATGCCGGTATGCGTCTCGACGTATTGAAGGATCACAAGATGAGATGAGTTCTTCTTTCGACCGCCGTGAAGAACCAAGATCTCGGTGACTTACGATGATCTAAACCTCGATAAGGTATTAGGTGAGTATGAGTTCTCGACCATCACTTTGACTTGTTATGAGTGAGGGTTATATGTTCTAACCCAAGATTCTCCGCATCTTGGGTGGTGGCGATCTTGTATGTCACGCTAGTTATCTCAGACGAGTCACCGTATCCGCTAGGATGATGACGCCCCTTATGAGCTCAAAGGTTTATTGTACTAAACCCCCGCGGGTTGAGTTAGCTCAAGTACAATAATAAGGTTGAGTGGTACTACTTAAGGAAATAAGGTTATTAATCGTTTAAGCGATGATTGCTAGAAATGATTAATGGACGCTCGATATCTTAAATACGGGATTCGTAATGTCTAAGTGCAAGCCCGACTCAACCGGTAATAAAGGGTAAGTCGACATTCTTTCTCTAGTGGCATGATCGAATGTTTATAAATTAATTTATGTTCACGGCGAACATAAGATAATTAATTTATTTGAGGCCCATCTTTATTCCTTGCATTTGATCCCAATTTGGCCCATCCCAGCCGATAGCTACAAGAAAATCGGTCCCCTATGTGCTCTCAAAGGAAAGATTTTATTCTCTTTATCCCACAAGGATATTATTATATTTATGGTATATGCATAGATCCTTTCCATATAAGATTATGGTAATAATCACTGTGTGTATGGAAATAATCACGAGAGTATGGAAATAATCCTAAGATTATGGTAATATTCCATATAGGATTATGGTAATATTCCATATAGGATTATGGTAATATTCCATATAGGATTAAGGTAGTGCATTATAAATATAAGGTATGAGATAAAGTCTAGGTTAATGCTCATTAATCCTACACTATTTTCGAGAATTACAAGCACTTGCTTGTGAGAATTTTTCGTGAGTTTGAGAGAGTCATTGGGTGATTTTCCAAGCATTCTCCATAGATCGCCCTCACTCGACGCTGGAGATTGGGCAATCGGGATACATCCCGAAGGTCAAAGCACGAGTCCGATCCGCTCGATCCGCTCATCTCGCTTCATCGACCTCTTCGGATCCAAAGGTAAACACGTGAAAACCCCAACGTGTTACGATTTAATTATATAGACGCATGCTAGGTTTATAATCAATGTATGGTGAATTAAACAACCAAGATGGATCCTCGGGCGAGGTTAACATCGTTTTCCTACATTGGGATCGAGCACAGGATCGAATCTTGGCTCGCTGGATTAATTCACGTTTGATTATTACGTGCGCTTTAATTATTAATGGATCCGCTGTTCATCGTGGCTCGCTTATTGTTTTTGTTGGTTTTTACACCACGAGAAAATCCGTGGTTAGATTAGATTTTATTATGTAAATCTTATCGTAAAAGAAGAAGTAAGACGAAAGAACGAAGAATGAAACGACGGAAAAACAGGTCTCGGTCATCATCTGGTGTTTTTCGCGGCGAGTCTCGCGGTCGCTAGGGCGATCGCGAGGGCTGCGGCGACGGGCGCTGCTCGCGCGAGATCCTGGCGCTTAGCGAGCGAGCTTCAGCGGTCGCGAGGATTACCCGCAGGCGCGCGGCCGTGCGAGCTAGCGGGCGGCGGCGCGTCACAAGGCGAAACCTGGCGCTTGGCAGCGGACTCGCGGTCGCGAAGTTTCGGCCGGGCGACGACGTCTCTTGGCGGACGTTGGCGCCGGGCGGTGGCCACGCATGTCCGCTTGTCGGGTCGCGGTCGCTTTAGCGACAATGGCGAGGTAACCCGCGGACACGCGAGCTGGCGGTAGGCGATGAGGGTGGGCGCACGCCGGCCTTGCCCCAGCGCTGCCCAAGACAGGGCCGACCCGCCCGCACCGTTTTCCGTGATAATCCGTCCGTGTTCGCACGCGAGGCCCATTTTCAAGTTTAATTGCACTTTGTAAATCTATGTAATAGATTAGATTTAAATGTGCGTGTTTCACGATCAGCCGCGATGAATGTTTTATTTTATTTTATCGCTCATATGCATGTCGTGGATGTTTAAATTATGCAAGAGTATGTTATGTATGTTTATATTACGCTGACAAACCTTAAGTGTTTTACGAATTGGATGCGCATAGTAAGCATGCTAGGTTTATCGCGTTTATCGGCATATTTTAGAATTTCGCGAGCATGTTTTACATGTCGAGTTCTATAGAAAAGCATGCTAGGATTACGTGATCTGCATGGACAAACCTTTGAATAAAAAGACTAAGCAAGCAACCCGACACATTAATTTTTCAAATTAAAATGTCAAGACCTCCACTTTTGATCTCTAAACAAAGTGAGGCCTTGCGTGATGTAAACGCCCACACGCGTGGCTTGCTTGCACTGCTTATCATAAGTTTGTTAGATGAGATTTCTAAATAAAACATTTTAAATCTATTGAGAAGTGGGAGTTTCATGTAAACGCCCACACGCGTGGCTTGCATATGCGATTTTCATAAAGTTCTCTAGAGGTAGATATAAAATGAGATAACAAAAGAATTTGAATTGGAAGCGGTATGGTCCGAGTGAGTATACCAATTCTAAGAATTCATTTTCTAATGTTAAAATTGTGGTCAATGCTTGACATCACCTCAAGTACAACTTCCGCCAAGTCCCTTCTTGCGATAGTGATGTGGTCAGTAAGGTCCAATCATTAATTTCATTTGTCATAAGGATAAGTTGACATGGATTGAAATTAAACGACTAAAAGGTATATTTTAGTCCGGTCGAGGGGTTCATGTGTAACGCCCACACGCTGGCTTGCATGTGGAATTCCTTGGGCGATTGGAGGTTTCAATTAATATTGTTTTATCAAAAGGTTACAATATTATTATTCACAATTATTTGCGATCGTATGCTTATGTGTTTTACATTATCGCTTTGGATATGTCTCTTACCGATTATCAATATGCTCGCACAAAATCCGTTATCCGGTCCAAATTTCATCGAGTGGAAAGCGAAACATGGAATATGTTCTTATATTTGAAGAACACATGTTTGTCCTCACTACTCCTAAACCCGATGCCCCATCGACGATCGACTAATGAGCAGCGAGAGTCAAGGTGGACTTTGGAATAAGTCAAACAATATGGCTAAATGCTATATGATGACTACGATGTCCAAAGGCTTGTAGCTGACATCATCGATGGCGACGCGACGATATTTGGTCAAGTCTCGAGAGTAAGTTTGGGCGATCGGATCGAACAGTCCGCCCACACAATGAGAGAAATCTTGGCGTGTAAGATGGAAGAAGGAAGTTCGTCCATGAACATGTCTCCCACACGACTCATCTCATGGATAGTCTTGATCGGTTGGGAGGAGGTATTGACGGCGGCCAAGGTCGATATCATCCTCAATACATCGCCCAAGTCTTTGAGAACTTTCGTAAATGCGATCATGAGCAAGACCGAGTTTACACTTAGTCGGTTTTAATGATCTCGTTCTTCGGAAGGAGTTATGGGAAAAGGAGCACATGCTCTTGCTAGCACATCTAAGGGCCCAAAATTTTCATCGCAAAATGGAAATAGAAAAAGGGGTACCAAAGGTGGTAGAGGCAAGGGAAATAGTGGGAGTAATGGGAGCAAGAACATGGTTGCCACCGAGGCTTGAAGAAGCCAAAGGAGAAGGCAAGTGCTTCAAGTGCGGTGGGCCGGGCGTTGGAAGGCCAAGTGCCCTATGCTCGAGGCTCAAGGTACGCCGTTTGCTTTAGTAATGGAAACATGTTTAGCGACTTGTTCTACCCATTCTTGGGTAGTAGATACGGGAATCGATCATGTTTGTTACACCTTGCGGGGTTCCCGCGACAAGGAGTCGTTTGATGGCGAGATAACGATCTCCATGGGCAACGCGCGAAAGTCAAGTCTGTTGCATTTGGAGATGTTTCTTTATGTTTTGGGACAACAGTTTTAGTTTTGAAAGACGTTTATATGTGCCGGATTTTCGGTGGAACCTTGTTCTGTTTCAAATTATTTACTCATGGATATTACGTTATTTTTGATAGTGGTGTTTCTATCATAAGAAATGACGAAGTTATGCGTGTTGGCACCTTATATAATTCGCTTTATACTATTTACGCAAAACATAATACCTATAACTATGTTGCATCTTCATCAAACCTTAAAAGAGAAAGTTTTCAGAAGATGACTCTACTTTTCTCTGGCATCTTAGATTAGGTCACATCAATCTAAATAGGATCCAAAGACCGGCTAAGAATGGGCGTTGGGTGATCTCACGGTTACTCGTTCCCGGTCTGCGAATCAGTATAGAAGGTAAGATGTCGACCGGACCTTCAAAGCGAAGGGTTATAGAGCCAAAGAAATGTTGGAGTTAGTCCATTCGACTGTGTGGACCGATGTCCACACAAGCTCGTGGAGGGTGCAGTATTTTGTCACTTTCATTGACGATTACTCGAGGTGCGGATACATATACCGCTTCACCGCAAGTCGAATGCTTTGAGAAATTCAAAGAGTTTAAGGCGGAAGTGGAGGCGAAGCTAGTTAAGAGTATCAAGTCGCTGCGGTGCGATCGCGGTGGCGAATACCTCGATAGAACGAGTTTATGGACTATCTAGTGAAGTGTGGGATTACATCCCAACAAGCCTTCACGGGCACACCACAAAGAAATGGTGTGTCGAGCGAAGAAATAGGACTCTTTTGGAAATGGTTAGATCTATGATGAGTTATGCTACATTGCCTATTTCGCTCGGGATATGCCTTAGAGGCGGCGGCATACTTGCTAAATCTAGTACCGCCAGTCGGTCGAAAGACCCCTTCGAGTTGTGGTTTGGGCGCAAGCCCGGTTTAAGCCACATAAGGATATGGGCGATCCAAAGACATGTCTTTGAACAAAAGGCGACAAGTTGGAGGCTAGATCCGACGCAAAGGTGTTTATTGGCTATCCTAGAGGAACGAAGGTGGTTTATTCTATAGTCTAAGGATCGGAAGGTCATTATTAGCACTAATGCCCGATTCTTAGAAGAGGATTATATGAAAATCATAAGTCCAAAGTTGAAATCATTCTTCAAGAATTAGAAGATGATCGTATTCCACCACCGATTAGGCGAAAGGTGCGAGATGTCGAGTCAGTGGGAGGAATCGACACCGATACTTCAAGAAATTGAAGTGGGTCGAGTTCACCGGAGATACCGACTGCATAAGTGGTACCTACACAAACAAGTTGTGCAAGTTAGAGAACCACAAGTATCTCGCACCCACCGTTGCCATTGTGCTGTAGAACCTCGTCAGAGTGGGAGGGTTGTTCGTCAACCCGAGCGATTTATGTTCGTGGGTGAATCTTGGATTTAGTCGGCATTTAACATGCAATAATCGACCCATGGACATACAAAGAAGCGATACAAGATATTGATGCAAGATCATGGCACACCGCTATGGACTTAGAAATGGAGTCCATAACGCTATGGATGTATATGAAAGACACCTCTACCGGATGGCGAGGAAGCCATAGGTAGTAAGTGGATATCAAGAGGAAGAGATTCGGATGGAGAGGTTTCGCTTTCAAAGCTAGGCTTGTGGCGAAGGGTACACTTTCATTGAGGGCATCGATTTCGATGAGACCTTTTTCACTGTAGCAATGCTCAAGTCCATCGTAATTCTTCGGCCATAGCAGCCCACTTGAACCTAGAGGTTTGGCAACGGATGTTAAAACCGCTTTTCTAAACGGTTACCTTGAGGAAGGTAGAGACATCTATATGCAACACTCAAGGTTATGTGGTAAAAGGTGAAGAGCATCTAGTATGGAAGCTTAAGTCCATTTATGGACTTAGCGAACCTCCGATCATGGAACTTACGCTTTGACGAGGTAGTAAAGTCCCATGGATTTACCCAGTTGCCTAGCGAGAGTTGTGTGTATCGGTTAGATGTCAACGGTGATGTGGTATTTCTTGCACTTTATGTAGATGACATCCTTCTAGTTGGCAACAACGTGAAGTCGTTATCGACGTAAAGAGTGGCTATCCGATCGCTTCAAATGAAAGACTTAGGAGATGCAACAGCATTCTTGGGATCAAGGTTTACCGAGATCGCAAGAAGAAAATGTTGAGCTTATCTCAGCGCCTTACATCGACATCGTGATTACTCGCTTTAGTGTCTTGCACCGCCAAGAAAGGATTGCTACCTTCGGACGGCACTACTACAAAAGCAGAATAGACTACACGCTTTATGTGTAGTACATGTGCATCGTAGTGTAGAGAAAAGTGGTGTAGAGAAAGTAGGCGGCGACACACTATTTTTAAGCGTAGTCTATACCCACCATGATCACGCTCGACATAGACCACGCCACGCCGTAGTCTATACCCACAAACTACGTAAAAATGCGCGCGACACACTCACTTTTAAGCCGTAGTCTATACCCACCATAGACCACGCTTATGACATAGACCACGCCACGCCGTAGTCCATACCCCCTCGAACTCTAAAAAGACGCGCGTACACACGTTTTTGTGCGTAGTCTATACCCACCATAGACCACGCCGCACACAGACCACGCCACGCCGTAGTCTATACCTACGAACTACACATTAGTTCGCTCGTATACTACGCTTTTTATGCGTAGTCATACCCACCATGACTACACTTTTTTCGCACATAGACCACGCTTTTCTGCGTAGTCTATACACGAACACACAATAGTTCGCTCACACACTGCTTTTATGCGTAGTCTATACCCACCATAGACCACGCCGCACATAGACCACGCTTTCACGCCGTAGTCTATACCCACCACGTTTTCGCACATAGACTACACTTTTACGCGTAGTCTATACCAATGACACACAAATTTCGCACATACACTACGCTTTTATGCGTAGTCTATATGTATTAACTACGGTTTTGAGTTTATTTACTACGGTTTTAATGCCAAATTTACTACGCTTTTCTATTACAACCCGTAGTCAATTTAATAACAACTACGGGTTTTCAATTTCAACCGTAGTTAATTTCTTTATTTAAACCTCGTATAATTAATAACGCAAGCAAATGAGATTAAAATATACTTGCGATCACGCTCAAAATCACTATTCAAAAATATACAACTGCTTTCATTACACCTACAAAATCACTATACAAAATATACAACTGCTTTCATTACATCTACAAAATCACTATACAAAATACTATGCACATCACTTAACAAAACAATAAGATCAGATTCTCCATAACACAAGACAAAATAATTCAAAAGATCAATAACTTACAACTAAAACATCACAAGACTATATGTGAAGAAGCATGAAATTTGCCCATTCAACGCGAACTTCATCAATGTCCTCGAGAGTAAGACCGATTTTGAAGCTATTAACAATTCAAAAATAGAATATTAGCACTCTTGTATGAAAAAAATGATTATATTAAAGAAATGAAATGTTTATCTTACATGTGAACGTAAAGAAATGGAACCACAACAACAATTGCAGTTTTAAATGAGTCCAAAGATCGGCTGAAGGCTTTCATTGTTAAGACAATGATAATGACGATCATAGTATCGTGCAAACCTACATGAAACATGTATCAACAATTCATAAATTATTTTCAACTTCAAAAAACTTAAGATAAGGGCTGTACTAGAGCAAGCTTCCATCTAGATCTACATAAAATAAGCTCAACATTTGATTCCGAGAAGAGATCCAGAATAATAGCTGAAATTTATTCCGAGAACTTTTGATTTAAGATCAGGTTTTCTAAAGCAGATCAAGATCATCAATCAGATAAAGTTGAAATAAATTTGAAGTTGCTCAAATCATGGTAGGCATAAAAGAAAATAATAAGGATTTGATTTGACAGGAAGTGGAAATGTCATAGGAGTGGCAACATTAGTTTACTTTTAAATGATCCAATAGAAACCAAGTAAAGTTGAAGTGCTTTAAACAGATAAGGAGAAAAAAATGGTGAGTGGGAATCTTAAACTTGACAGAGGCAACGATTAAAGACGACGAACCATCCTCTTGGGAAGACCCAAGCATCAACCTGGTGGGGACGGTGAAGAGACATATGATAAATTTAAGATGTCTTATACCACATGCTTCATCTTGTCAGTCTCAAATTATTCCATCCCTCATATATAGAACCAATTTGAGAGTCAGAAGAGAAGGGTTCAACAGATTACCTCCATTCACCTCTCTGCTTTCAACACCAACCGGTGAACTAACTTGGGAAGAGAAGATTTCTCGAGGAAGGAATCGGCTACAACAAAATAAGATGCCAGTGAAGAAACCGGTGATCAAGGCATACCGTAATGAATCCGGAGAGTGGTTGAATTTGAGCCCGGAGGATCCATCACGAGCATCCAAAGAACCCGAGGTACAATCAAGACTTGCTTCACCAAGGTTTTCTCGCAACTTCGCGTCGTAAGTTCTCAGACTCACAAGCCTGGGTGGACACCAGAATGCTCACAAAAGGGAAAGAGGCGCAGTACGACATTACCAATCACACAAAATGATGGCAATGATGGCACTGAACATGCCTATCCGTGCTTCCATGTTCAGATCACTCGGGGTCCAAGCCCATTCCCTTGTGCACAAACCTGGTAGAGACGGAAATACAACTATATCCAGATTTAGTGAGGCTAACACGAGATTTGGAATAGCACGGCCGCATGGCACACCGGAAAGAGCAGCAGATTTGATGTCGCACTCGAAGTTTCCGGATCGGAACCGCAACACTTTTCGAGCGTAAATCATCCAACTCAACTATGCTCGACTCAATCTCAAACTTTAAAATTATGTTTCGTTAGGGCGATATTATAGATACTATTGTAAACTATGCTTTCCATAGACTTCCCAGAAGATAGGAGCGACTACTTAAAGCTCAATGCATCAGTACTGAAGTCCAGATGTAAACTAGAAAATAAAAGGTGAAACCAATAATAGTTTCATACCGAAACTTTCCATCATATATACTTTCCCATATTTTCCTACAAAGTTAAAATAAATTCACTAAGGCATCCTTAGAAACGATGGCATGTATAACGTCAATGCCTATAACTTACCATCTTTCCGAAGAAAGTCCCCTCCCTGCAAAATAATTTAAAGTGTCAAAACAAAATAACTACAAAGATAGTGCATCTGGTGCTTTTTAAGCAAGTTTCAAAGAAATCATAAAATGGACAATTCAATAAGTACAACCTTAAAACTATATCACAAGAAATGCAATGCGTGAACATCATTACCACGCGGGATAAACAAGGATAATCGACTAAAAGCAAAAGCCACTTCTCATCGATGCCCAACCAATACAATGGCGGTCAAATACATCAAATAGAGCTCATATCATTAAGCATGTAGACTATATCCTAAAAATTGATCAATACTCTAATCATTTGCAAAGAAAGAAATTATTACATATAATCAGAGAGAATGCGATTAGACAACGATGCAACATCTTGAAAGCCATCGTAAATCCTTCAATTTAACAATCTCCAAATAGTGTAATGAGTTCAACTCATCACAAATCATGTGCACCAAGGAGTCGGAGGACCGACCTTCTTGGAAGAAGAGCAACGCAGAAACAAATTTGAAGCGATCTCTTCGATCGAGAGATGCAAGGGACATTATAATAGCCGAGCCACGCATGATAAGTCGCTTTTGATACTAGTGTCGATAGCGCCCATTTTCTCAGATCGCAATTGTGTTCAACAAGCCAATCTTTACGCTGAAAGACTACACGTAGTGACAAACAAAATTAACATAAACAATGTCTACCACCAAATGCATCGACTAAGATTTAAGTTAAAAATTAATGCAATGGTCACCAAACCCTATGATTTGGAGCAGGGAATACAATACATGTTTAGAACTACTACATCAAGTGAACTCGCATTGATTTGGTCTAGCCATATCTCTAACCAAATTCATGTGTGAAAAATGTTTCACTTCAATAATATGAATTAAGAAAAAATCTTAAAATTTTGAGAAAACTTGTATAACACCGCACGTAGTATTAAATTTTAATTTAACTATGGAGCATTTCGTAATGCTTAAGTAACTACTCCTATAAGGAAAGCAAAATTACACGATATAAAGCGAGAACTCATGAGACCATACAACCCGTAAACGTTAGCAAAATTTTCACAAAACCAAGATGCTTGTATAGTTATATCCGGACATAATATAAGAAAGACGACAACTTAAACCATAAAACCTCTCAGAGAAAAGCGATATCGCCACCTCGGGAGCTTTATGCTACTTTTGCTGCCCATAAATTTGGCAGAAACAACATAAGTGAACTTTATATCGCCTGAGCACGTGCTTCACGTGACAACTCAAAACCTTGACTTGTGAAACTTGTGCGAGATGAGACATCCCGCACGGTAGTAGACACCCAATTATGCATTACAATTTCTCGTTCTACCGAAAAACTAGGTGAATATTTACCATCTGAGATCTCTCTCTAAGTAAAAGCGTAGCATCGAGCCCTTCTATAGTATATCATACCACGACCGCACAAAAGGAAAAACTATCGTAAGTGGTGCGAGGAAAAGAAATTTTGAACCCCTCATGTTTTCCATGTAAAGTATTAACAAGTAAAACTTCAGATGAAAAGAGCAAACAAAACCGTTTCTAGCCAAAGTCGCCTCAGAAGATGCCCAAAACCAAGTTCTAAAGCACTAGTTGAACTTTCTTGAAGCTCGACATCACCACTATCACCTTTCCCAATATCGTTCCAAAAATTCTCCCATTCATCCGAAAAGCCAAAGCGGATGTAAGTGATATTCCCAATGCAAGCCTCGGATAAAGTTAACACCAATTCCAAGATATTTTAATTATTAAGATTGCATTATTGCAATTGATTCTTTCACCGGCATTGTAGTGAAAAATTGGCCTTATGATAACGATTGTAATACCGAAATAAGCGCAAGGCATTTATCGATTCTCGCAAAGACACTTGTACAATACTATTACCAACAAAGCGACATATTGACCAACTTCACTTAAGTAATTCCTAAAGTTGATAGCAAACAATTTGAAAAAATTCCATTATTAAAAGATACACGAGACAATTAGGTTTTAAAACAACAAAATTATAGTCGGGTCTCAAAGAAATTTTCCTTGAAATGCCATAAACTTCCATAATAATGCTTCACCTATATGTACATGTTTCATCGATAAGGTTACCCGCAAGTAACCAAGTACCGGAGGTAGGAAAACCTTTGTCATAAGATTTCTTTGTCATAAGCGATTCTAATTTTGGCAATGAATGGCGAAGCTTGTGATGATGACCGACGTGTCTCGATCGACTCTTCAAAAGAAATAAGGCCTCGGTAGTAACTATGGCACTTAATTTCCATCATAAAATAAATACATGCATAAATAAAATAACTCGAAAAGTTGTGCGGTCAAGGCGAATTAAAAATAGAAAAAAATGTGAGTAGTATTAGAACATAACATCGCACCAATCATAGAGTGAAATTACAAGCGAGAAGAAATTATAGGTACAAAGAAACATTACAATCATGGAAATCTATATTTTGCAAAGAGAGATGGCAGGACAACCAAATAAGTGACAAACCGGGAAATATTTTACGTAGATAAAAAGAATTGATATCCATCTTCATTTTCAACCCGCAACTCGAGTTCTTTGTAAGCACTGTTTATTTGTAGTATGGCGTGAATACACTATTTCAAGCCAAGTAAAGCGAGGAATTAGAGAGGATTGTTAGTAAAACACGAAAAATATCTATCATGAAACAAAGTTATATATCATAGTAGTAATAATAGAGTAGCTTATATTCTTGACGGTAAACAAAGTAATCGTCTGAGAGAATATACCAAAATGGCATCATTTCACAAACAGCTTGGCTTGTGGCATGTCCATAAACAATGAATTAGTGAAAATTGCAATCTTCTTCTTGCTCAAGATTCTTAGGTATGTTGGTCGCATTGTCCTTCACGATGTAAGTAGGTGCAACCTTTTCACTGCTCCATACATTCCGCAATACATAAAAATTAATAATTACCAAACCCACTGCCTAGACTCGAAATGGAGTATTGGAAAGCGAGCTCAATCTCGAGGATCCTTTGGCCATTCTATCCTTGAAAGAGGCGCCCTTCATTTCTAGCCCTCAACAATATATGCCATGTATCAAATGTTCCACGGAAGAAAAAATTAATGTCTCCCAACATGTCAAAATCAAACAAAGGATAAAGAGGCCGAGGCCATTATGAGTACCATGCTTACCTCGGATCCGCGATGAATTCATGTGTAACAAGATCATAAAATCATACGACTTTAGCCGCACCTTTGCAAGTTCGGGCGTGGGGTTTTGGCGTCTATACAATACAAAAGATATCACTACAATAAAAAAAAGAAAAAAAGAAGGAACATAATATTCATGAATCAACTTATTAGCATTTTCCATGTTTAAAATCAAGCTATGAAAATTAACCAAATACAAGAAATATTATTCTTGAAGCATCCAATAAGAGAATAAAACTAGATAGATTAGGAATTGAAAATCTATGAGAGGGATGGCATTTACAATTTCGAGTTAAACCCCAACATCAAAAACTAGGATTACTTTGGGCTTCTACGATCAGCGGTATCAATATGTCTTGGTAGTGATGGATTGTTTCTCCAAGTATGGGCATTTTGGGGCCTCAAACATCCATTCACGACAAAAAAGGTGGTCGATTTTTTGCAAAGGAGATTGTCATATAGGGATTGGGGCCTCAAACATCTATATGCGGTGCATCCACTCCAATAGAGTTCACCAATCCCGATCGGGGTTTATTAATCACAATTTTGATTTAATTAGGGCGGATGCACCAGAGTGTGCCCGATCCTACAAAGTTCTCCAATCAAGTACGTGTTCCCCCTTCATAGTCTTGTAAGGGTATCTAGCAGCATTTAAATTAATACACTTGCAGCATACCTCCAAACTATTCTAGATTTATTATCGATTTGCTTGAGCAGTTGGAAATTCGACCAATTATAGAAGAGATCCCATACCTTCTACATTACATGGGATCTAGTTCGATGGAGGAGTTTCTCAAGAGGAAGATCCTTTATATCATCTAAGAAGTATTGTCCCAAAGCGCAAGCAACAGGCATCCTTCACCATCTTTCCTTGTCGCCATTCTTCCGAGTCTATGAATATATTGCCCTCGATGCGGAGGAATGCCAACCTGAATGTACCAAATTGATTCTTGACGATGATACGGAAATAAAATACATGTCCATGGAAAAGCACTAGAGAAGGAATATCGAAATAAATTTAAAGTGATAGGATTAGGAGTAGGGAAAGCACGCAAGAGTTGAGAAAAGGGGAAAAAGAGTACCTTGGTAATACCCTTTCAACAAAGAAAGCTAAGAACATAACTAACTAGGCAGGGAAAGTTCTACGTTTAAGAGCTAGAAATCCCGTGCGAGTTGAGTTCTTGAACTAACTATCTCAAAATCAAAATGCGACAATGTAGGCGAGTGCTTCATGCGTGCTCTAAGCCTTTGAATGGCACATCTCCTTCATTCATCCATGGAGATTTGCTTGCGGCGACATTCTGCTTTGTAGAATGCCTTATCCCTCTGAGAATCATCACCAAAGATGCAATCGACATTCAAACAATAAGGGATTATGACATTTTTTTCCATCAATGATGCAAAGATATGAATAGATAATGTTGATATCACAATTTGGAACTCAAACTAGTGCGTAATTCATCAAATGGATTGGTACATAATTCTCTCTCTCTCTCTTCATCTTGTTTTTCTTTCTTGATAAATCAATGGCAATAAGTTGAGATATTCCCCTCGGACTAATCCCACAAGTAGATAATATCATCATGCTAAAATTTGACAAAGGAATACCAATGTGGTGACGTGAAACACATGTTAAAAAGTCAGATTAGCATCCTCATCTAAGTGGAATAAGTCTTGATTCCAATCATATAGATTTCGCAAATGAGAAAAGCAAAGAAGCTAATGAAGTAATGGCCACAATAAATACAATTTTAGTAAGCGAGAGAATAATCTCATGGTCTTTAAAATTGTCGAGTTATCTGAGTCTTCGTCTTCTTTAGTTTGAATCTGAACAATGTTTAAGTTTTCTTGTAAAGTACATTGCTAGAATTTACTCGGTTTTTATGAAAACATGCTGATAATTTAAAGCAACGACTTAGCTATTTCCTAAAGCGGCACCTACAAGCAACCTCACCACTTGCTAAAACCATATGACGGCAACCAAACATAGCTAACTACGTGTTTTCGCAAAATCACCTTCATCAAGCATACATACTAGAGTAAACTTGTTCAATAATCTTTACCATCAACATAACAAACTAGAAGAGATTGCATTTAACTTTCTTGTTGAGTCTCATATCTCGTAAAGCGTGGTGCCAATCACACACTAAAATACATCTTGTAAAAGTCTTTGTGAGAATCACGAATATAAAGCTAGTGAGATTGCATTACGATCCATTCATCTTTTCGGCACCAATTAGGTTCTTAATCTACTTTTTGATTTCTATCTCTCTCAAAAAGCAATTCCAATGCCAAAACTTAATGCGAAGATGAATCAAAATCATCAAAACTATATATTTTCCAAAATGGATACCTAAAACATAGAATAAGCATAACCTAATTCACCAACAAGAACAACTCAAGATTAGCCTTAAAACTAGGTCATGATCTAATAATCAAACTATGTAAGCTATCAAATAGCGAGAATAATTAGTACAACAAATTCATCTAATCTCATCACAAATCATGATCAGCTACTAAGCGTGAATGTTAATAATTAATCGATTTTACATACATAAAAACATCCAAGCCGTGGAGCTTCTTACAGCGACGCAGGAATTGAGAAAATCGGAGTAAGTTTCGAACCACCACTCACCGCCGCCCTAGCGCCGGCCGATGGCAAGGTCGAGACGGTGGGTCGACGAGCGGGCGCCCTACGCAACTCGAAACCCTAGCGCACGGCCAACAACTCAGAACCCAAGCGCCGCCTCCATCGGTGAACACAGCGGTGGGGCCCCAATCGCCTTATGAACCCCAAGCCACAGCGGTCAATTGAATCGCCGAAGAGGGGTGTCGCGATTTGGGGTCTCCGGGTAGAGCCGTGAGCAATCGGGGGTTGGGTTGGGTGGGGGTAGCCTGGCCATGTGAAATGCGGTTGTGAGGCGATATTAGGTCGCCGAAGGCGGGAGTGAAGGGCGCGGGGCGTTCTAAGTCAGAAATAAATGACACGCGCTTTTTTTTTTTTTTAAAATTTATGACATAGACTACGCTTTTTATTAAAACACGCACATACACTACGCTTTTTAGCGTAGTCTATACCCACTATAGACTACGCATATACACCACGCTTTTGTTAGCGTAGTCTATACTCAAAAAATTCGCACATAGACTACGCTTTTGATAAAAGCGTAGTCATACCTATAGACCACGCTTTTCACGGCGTAGTCTATAAAATAATAGAGAAAAGTGGTTTTGTAGTAGTGTGGCGTTCCTTTATCTAAAACACGGTCACCTATGGCGCAAAGGAGATAGAGGAAATGAGACAAGTTCCTTACGCCGCCGTAGGAAGTCTCATGTACGCAATGCTATGCACGAGGCCCGATATACGCTATCACGGTAGCATAGTAGCTAGATATCGATCTAACCTCGACAAGCTCATTGAATTGCGGTAAAGCATATACTCAAGTACACGAAAAGGACTCGAGATTATAGGCTGGTTTACCATGCGAGATAGTCTAATGCCTTTGGGTTATCTGACTTCGGATTTCCAAGTGACCGTGATGAGAAAAAGTCGACCTCGGGCTATGTGTTTACCTTGGGAGGTGGAGCCGTATCTGGCGGAGTGCAAAGCGGCGATGCATTGCGGACTCTACCATGGAAGCCGAATATGTAGCCGCCGGAGGCTTCAAGGAGGCTGTATGGTTCAAGAACCACTCATGGATCTAGATGTGGTACTGGTTTGCCCAGTATCATAGTTCTTGTGATAACTTTCGGTGCGATGTGGCAAACTCGAAGGAACCACGGACCCACAAGCGACCAAACACATAGAGAGAAAGTACCATGTCATACGAGAAATCATTAGAGGAGGTGACGTCTTGATTGAAAAGATTGATCTGACGGAAAATCTAGCGGATCCATTCACGAAGAGCTGCCGCCAAAGCGTCTCACGATGGACACGTTAGAGGACTTGGATTGCGCTTGATGGCACCCACTTAGAAAGGAAACTTTTGTATAAGTGGGAGAAGCAAAGTGATGGTTGTTTGTAATAGCTAGTAGAAAGACACATTGTATACTAAAAGTTTGCTTTAGTATAAGTGGGAGATTGTTGGATTTGTATCGAAAGCGGGTTGGTTGAGCTTGTATACAATGTTTCTGTTACCACTATTACAATCTCCTATCGATTTGAATACTTGATTGCATATGTCGTGTCCCCTTATCTCATATATAAGTTAGATCATACAGTGTGTAGAAGATCACGAAGTGCGTATGATTGTTCGAAGCTTAATGAGATATAAAAGTTTCCGGTGAGACGACTTAAGGGCGAGTTGTCGGTTTAGGCTGCAGATATAGAGAAGTGACTTGACTTAGTTGCTTGTCTATCTTTGATACGTCTCGACGTATTGAAGGATCACGGTGAGATGAGTTCTTCTTTCCGACCGTCGTGAAGAACCAAGATCTCGGTGACTTACGATGATCTAAACCTCGATAAGGTATTAGGTGAGTATGAGTTCTTGACCATCACTTTGACTTGTTATGAGTGAGGGTTATATGTTCTAACCCAATTCTCGCATCTTGGGTGGTGGCGATCTTGTATGTCACGCTAGTTATCTCAGTCAGTCACCGTATCCGTTTAGGATGATGGCGCCCCTTAAGGAGCTCAAAGGTTTATTGTACTAAACCCCGCGGTTGAGTTAGCTCAAGTACAATAATAAGGTTGAGTGGTACTACTTAAGGAAATAAGGTTATTAATCGTTTAGCGATCGATTGCTAGAAATGATTAATGGACGTTCGATATCTTAAATACGGGATTCGTAATGTCTAAGTGCAAGCCCTGACTCAACTTCGGTAATAAAGGGTAAGTCAACATTCTTTCTCTAGTGGCATGATCGAATGTTTATAAATTAATTTATGTTCGGGTGAACATAAGATAATTAATTTATTTGAGGCCCATCTTTATTCCTTGCATTTGATCCTGGGTGGCCCATCCAGGGCCCATAGCTACAAGAAAATCGGTCCCCTATGTGCTCTCAAAGGAAAGATTTTATTCTCTTTATCCCACAAGGATATTATTATATTTATGGTATATGCATAGATCCTTTCCATATAAGATTATGGTAATAATCACGTGTGTATGGAAATAATCACGAGAGTATGGAAATAATCCTAAGATTATGGTAATATTCCATATAGGATTATGGTAATATTCCATATAGGATTATGGTAATATTCCATATAGGATTAAGGTAGTGCATTATAAATATAAGGTATGAGATAAAGTCAGGTTAATGCTCATTAATCTACACTATTTTCGAAATTACAAGCCTTGCTTGTGAGAATTTTTCGTGAGTTTTGAGAGAGTCATTGGGTGATTTTCGAAGCATTCTCCATAGATCGTCCTCACTCGGCGTTGGAGATTGGGCAATCGGGATCTGATCCGGAAGGTCAAAGCACGAGTCCGATCCGTTCGATCCGTTCATCTCGTTTCATCGACCTCTTCGGATCAAAGGTAAACACGTGAAAACCCCAGCGTGTTGCGATTTAATTATATAGACGCATGCTGGGTTTATAATCAATGTATGGTGAATTAAACAACCAAGATGGATCCTCGGGCGAGGGTTAACATCGTTTTCGGCATAGGATCCGACATTAATAAAAGGTTGGTAGCGACCTAACAAATGACATAACCTATCATAATATAGTTCCAACCATCGCCACGGCCCTACTCGGGCATAATGAGATAGGATCCATACACAAAGCAGAATATTTTGGCGGTGTAATGCGATAAACATTTGTCAGCGGTTGTAGAATAAGCATTGTAAATAAACTCATTTTGGAATAACAAGAAGTCACATCTTGTTTGAAAAGTAAGCCCACATTAGTGAGGTAAGAAAAGAGCCCACACGGACTATGGTTCGTCCTAACGAGTTCTTAAGTTTGATTTTCGTCAATGCCCGGTCGTTGCGTCGCGTCCACACCGCTACGTAAAAGCGATGTTTTAGTGCGTCGCTCGTTTTCGAGACTCTCAAAGTCTAGAATAAACTTCGATATTCTATATCGATATAAACCGAATTCTTAACGAATTCAATACGCTTTTCAATTCGTATTTCAATTGAACCGTTCTCGTTCTTGAGACACGTTCAATTATATCGTTTAACCTTTCGGTTTAAGCGTTCAGCGTGTTATCGTTTCTCGACATCTGATTTTTAATAGTAATTTCTTACTAATTCATGTTATAAATCGATTTCCAATCGATTTCTTTTAAATAAAGTCCTGTTTCTCGATTTGTCACGTAAATCGATGAACTTTATTAATATTTTTCTTAAACATTAATCCATTTATCCATAATCTTTATTATTCATTTATAACGTTTAAATAAAACGTTTCGTTATAACATAGTGATCCATGTTTATAAAATTTTATAAATTCCCAATATGTCTAAAATAATATTTAGACATATAATATATTATTACTCCTAATTAAAAAGGATTTAAAATCCTTATAGTTCCTTTAATGCTTTCGGAAATTCTTAAAATTACCAATGATTTCCAAGAATTTTTCTAAATCATATAGTGTATTATTATACACTTATGGTCATTAATATGTATTAATATCATCCATGTATCAATCGATCATCACCATATTCACATAAGGCATATTTCACCTAGGGGAGTTCCAACACTAAGTCAAATTTCAAGTATTTAATTTTTTTTGCAAAACAGCTTAAAACAACCCAAGTGTCATACTTTGACGATTTATAACTCTCGACTCAAAATACGTATGACCGTACAAGGATACATTCTGAAAACCTCTAAACATGTACTATAAGTTCTAAGAAGGAAGTCGATCCAAAAGAGTTGTGGTTCGGAGATATAGGGTCTCAAAGTGGGAAACTCGAACCGACTTCTATACTTAGAATATTTTCGAGATTTTCAGATTTAGCTTAACGACGAGGATTTTTGCGGGGCTCGTAACTTTTGACTCAAAATGCTAAAATGACTGCAGGATACCAATTTTAAAACCTTGTAACAAGAACTACATGTTTCATGAAGACTATACTGGAAAATATCTGATGCATCGAGAAATACATAAGCCCAAATTTGACTAGTTGGAAAGGACAACATTCAAGTAGGTGACTTTGGGTCAGTGAAAGATATACCTATAAAACTTGGTTTAAGATCAAACTTTCCAGATCACAACTAGACATGGAAAGGAACATTTCTTATGAAGAAACCCAAGTCAAATTCGGACTACAAACGGCTTGAACATCTCACGCAAAAGTCGTATACGAACAGTTGATTAACATAGAAATTTACTAAGGCAGTTTGTCCAGAAAAGCTTACTGTAGTGCGTCAAGTTTAAAAATTCACCGTGAGTTCATTATAAGGAATCTGAAAATGCAACCAATCATATTGAAAATCCACTTAAGTCTAGTTTAATCCAGAAAAAGCCTAACTCAATGATTCAAAATATATTTGGAGATAAAAATATTTTACCACAAGCTATCACTCCCGTGACAGTTTTGTGCAGTTAGCTTGTAAAATCTTGAATAAATAGTAAATATTTTTAGAAAATTCTGAAAATTTACATAACTCTTCTAGACATGCTAAGTTATGTTTATGCCAATTTTTAGAGTTTTACCATTAGCCAAACTCGAAACGAAAGCTACGGACCGTGGGTGATGAACACCGAAATTTTACAGATTTGTGCAGTGTTTTTGAAAAATAGAATTAAAATAGCAAATCAAGTTGGATTGACTTGAAATTTTATAGAGACGTAATAGACATATTAATTTCAACATAGTAAAATTTCACATTCATCTGACCACTGTAACTTAGTCAAATAATTTTATTAAGTTACTGTTTTCGTAACCTACTTCCAGTTTTCAATTTTAAGCTTATTCTTCTTGTATGCATTTCATATAACCACGAAAATGGTGAATCTATCACCCCAAATCACCACCAAGATCATCAATCTAAGCATGCAAGTATGATTTAGTCATGTCTAAGAGTCATAGGAGGTAGTTATACCTCAACCACAATTGAAGATGAATGAGAGAGATGGAGCTTGAGCCTCTTCCATGGTGGAAATGGTGTAGGAGAAGAAGAGAGAGAGAGAGGAGAGGGAGGGAGGCGTCTGAAAATTTTGGGAGAGAGGAGAAATGGCTGATCCAAAGGGGAAGAGAGGGTATGGGGTGGTGTTGGGTGACAAGTGTCTCTACATACACATGCATGTCTACACTTGTCACTACCTCCCATGCACCTCTACACTTGTCACTACCTCCCATGCACCTCTACACTTGTCACACACTCTCTATACACTCACATGCATGTTTTATATATATATCTATGTATATATCTGATATTAATTGATTAGTTAGGCTATTTAATTAATCGATGTCACTTAGATACATGTAATAGGAAAATCAACAAGATAAACTTGTATACATAAGTGTATAGTTTTCGGCTATTACATTATGCCAATGGGTCAAATTTTATTTTCCATGCCAAATATTGATATATGTTATAACATATATAGTTTAGATGATAATTAATATCGTAGGATAAATTAGCGGCATCAAATTATGCGATAAAACCCTAAAATTCGAAACTAGGGTTTTCGAAATTGAGGAATTTGATCAAATGATTCCTTAATGATCTAGCATTGATTTAATGCTAAATAATACTGTAATTACATATAATAATCATAGGAAATTAATTACTATAATTCCTTGATCATTAAACTCACTTTCCATTTAGGTCTTTAAACGTTAACGTTTCAAACGTTGCAGAAAGCGTTAATTATCGACTCATCTCGAAATGGTCGTAATAAAGTAGCAATTACTTTATTAAATTATTCCATTAATAATGGAATTTAATTCTAAGCTTAATTGCTTAGAAAATTTCATGAAATTTTAACTATCGATCTGTGATCGGCGTTAAAATAATCTTGTCGTCGCTTTATAAACTTCTATTTCTAAATTCACAATTCTCGGTGAGTGTTAAAATAGGAATTCATTCCTTCAGTAAATAATCGAAATCATTACTCGATATCCTACTGATTGAATCATCTCAGCGAATTTCTAATTTACGGGTTTTAAATACCGTAATTAGGCATCTAATTCTGCGGGATATTACACAATCAGCTCCCTTGTCCGCAGGAACCCCTGCAAGTTGTAATAAACATGATAAGTCGCACCCATATGTACTAACCATGAATGAGTAGAACAAGTTGCTAAACATGTTTCCGTTACTAAAGCAAATGGCGTACCTTGAGCATTGAGCATGGGGCACTTAGCCTTCCAATGCCCAGTCTCACCGCACTTGAAGCATTTTCCCTTCTCCTTTGGCTTTCTCAAACCGCTGGTAGAGCCCTTTTTATTACTTTCATTATTTTCTTTAGCCTTAGCATCTCTTGAATTCCATTTTACCTTCTCATCTTTCGATAAAACAGTGATTTTCTTTCCTTAAGGTGCGTACTAAAGACTGTGCACCTTTGCCCATTTTGCGTTCCTCCATTACTAAGTCATCTTGCAATGAATCTAGAGTATAACTCTTTTCATAAAGGACTACTCCATAACGGAAGTTGTCAAAAGACTTGGGCAAAGTGTTGAGGATTATATCGACTCTGAATATATCATCAATATATCCTCCAACCAACTCGAGCTCTCCTAAGAGATTGATCATTTGCTCTACATGGTCATGCACTGAATCGCCTTGCATCATTGAACTTGACATAATTAATTTTGTCAAATTATGACTAGCGATTTTGTCCGACTCTCCATACAATTTCATGAGATTTAGCCAGATAGTGGCTGCATCTTCCATCAATTGATGCTGGAGTTGCAAAGACTCGCACATGGTGACCAAAAGAAGGCATTTTGTCATTCTATTTGATTTGTCTCATTTCTCGTGCTCCTTGCGCTCCTCATCGGTAGATGAATCATCTAGGGGGTTGGATGGGGTGTAGTGAGTACAAATAAATTTTCTTCGGCAGTGAGAACATTCTCAATGTTTCATTTTCACTCGATAAAATTTAGACCGGATAGAGGGTTTTGTGCTAGCACATTAATAATCGATGTAAGAGACATATCTGAAAAGTAATGCAAATACATAAGCATATGATTGCATATAATTCATAACAATAATATTGTAACCTTTTGATAAAACAATATTAATTGAAACCTCCAATCGCCCAAGGAATTCCACATGCAAGCCACGCATGTGGACGTTTGCACATGAACTCCTCGACCAGACAAAAATATACCTTTTAGTCGTTTAATTTCAATCCATGTCAACTTATCCTTATGACAAATGAAATTAATGATTGGACCTTACTAGACCACATCACTATCGCAAGAAGGGACTTCGCAGGAAGTTGTACTTGAGGTGATGCCTAAGCAATGACCACAATTTTGACAGAAGATAAAGAATTCTTAGAATTGGCATACTCACTCGGACCATACCGCTTCCAATCAAAATCTTTTGTCCTCTCATTTTAAATCTATCTGTAGAGAACTTATGAAAATCGCATATGCAAGCCACGCGTGTGGACGTTTACACATGAAACTCCCACTTCTCAATAGATTAAAATGTTTTATTTAAAAATCTCATCTAACAAACTTATGATAGACAGTGCAAGCAAGCCACGCGTGTGGACGTTTACTCACAGTGCATACCACTTTGTTTAGAGATCAAAAAGATGAGGTCTTGACATTTTTAATTTAAAAATTAATATGTCGGGTTTCTTGCTTAGTCTTTTGTTTCAAAATGTTTGTCCATGCAGATCACGTAATCCTAACATGCTTTCTATATAACTCAACATGTAAAACATGCTCGCAGAATTCTAAAACATGCTTCAAAACGCGATAAAACTAGCATGCTTGCTATACGCATCTAATCACGAAAACATATTAAATGTTTATCTACGTAATTAAACATACATAGCATGCTTCTACATAATTTAAACATCCACGACATGCTTTGAACGATAAAAATAAAATAAATTCATTCATCGCGGCCCACTTGTGGATCCTATACTTCCCTGCCTAATTTATTACTTAAATTTGCAAAGTACAGATCTTCAAAAATCTCGAAAAATGGGCCTCGCGTGCACGGGCACAGACCGGACTCGTCAAAACTGGATTTGGGCTGAAAAATCTAAAAACGAGCTGGAATAGTGGAATGGGCTAGGTCGGGTCAAAAATCTTGAACCAGGTTGAAAAAACGGGTCTGGGCCGAAATGGGCCGGGTCGGCCCAATGTGGACTAGGCCGCGCACTAGGCATAGCCCACAGCGCGCCTTGACCGACATTCGCCGCCTACCGCCTCCCACGCAAAGACCGCCGCCCAACCGTCCGCCTCAAGCTGCCGAGAAGCTGCTACCGAGGAATGCCGAGCGGCGTCGCACAGCATGGCCAAGAGGCCCTGCGCGCTCCGCCGCCTACCCTGTTGAGAGCTGCTGCCGAGAGGCGCCCGGGCGGTGCTGCGCGCGACCCATCGAGGCTGTCGAGCGCTGCTACACGTGCTGCACCGAGCGCTGCCGAGATATCTACGCACATCGTGAGCCAGGCTTGCCCGCGCGCGTGGCGGGCACCTGTGTACGAGGGCACTAATGCTGTGCCTCGTCACGCCGTGCGTGCTATCTAGCCGAGACCGCCGAACGTTGTCAAGAGAACTCACGTGCGCACGCTCAGCGTCGAGGCGTTCGTACGAAAACTGCACGGCCAGCATGCCTAAGCCGCCGACGCCCATCGAGAGCTCCCATACGCCCGTCCTCTTCTGTCCGTCCCTGTCTGCCGCAGCGCACACCGAGAGCCACACGTGAGCTGCCGACGGGTCCACGTGCTTGGGCTGCGCCTCGTCATGCCTCACCGTACGATGGTTTCCGGCGTGACTTCCGTCATCTCGTTCTTCGTGTTCTTCGTCTTCGTTCTCTTTTACAAATTAGATTTACAAGAAAAAAATTCTAATCTAACCACGAATTTTCTCATGGTGAAAAAAAAAATCCGACAAAAAATTAAAACGAGCCACGATGAACGAGAGATCCACAATTAATTAATTACACACGTAATAATCAAACATGAATTAATCCAACAGAGTCAAGATACTGATCCCAAACTCTGATACCAATTGTAGGGAAATCTGATTTTAACCCTCTCCCGATGATCTATCTTGGATGTTTAATTCACCATACATTGATTATTTACCTATCATGCATCTATATAATTAATTGCAACACATAGGTGATTTCTCGTGTTCACCTCCGAATTTGTCTGACAAGGAATTGGATCAAGACTCCTGCTTTGATCTTTTGGACTGTATCCCGTTTGTCAAAACTCCAATGCCGAGTGAGAGCAATCTATGGGAAGTACTGCAGAAATTTGCCTTCTTCCTCACATTTGGAATTTTCGAGAATCACAATAATCTCGCTTGTAATTTTTGAAAATCACACTAGCATTAGGATTACCTGATTTTCTCTCACCTTATATTTATAATGCAACCCTAGATCCTATTAGGATATGATCTCTGCATATCTAATAAATATAATAACATCTTTTCAGATAGAGAGGATCAGAACAGAGTCCTAGAGGGACTCTTATGAGGTGGACGAAATTCTTACAGTCCAGGCCTTGATGGGCCAGCCCAGGGATCAAATACAAGGAATAAAGATGAGCCTCAAATAAATTAATTATCTTATGTTCAGCCCAGAACATAAATTAATTCATAAACATTTATTCATGCCACTAGAGAATAAATGCTGACTTACCCCTTTATTTCCAAAGTTGAGTCGGGCTTTGCACTTAGACTTCACGAACCTCGTATTTAAGATATCGCACGTCCATTAATTATTTATAACATTCTGACTGCTTAAAATAATTAATCTCTTTAATTCCTTAAGTAGTACCACTAAACCTTATTATTGTACTTGAGATAACTCAATCTGCAGGGTTTAGTACAATAAACCTTTTGAGCTCCTAAAGGGGATGTCATCATCCTAAACGGATACGGTGACTCGATACAGGTAACTAGCATGACATACAAGCACTGCCACCACCTAAGATGCGGAGAATATTGGGTTATCTCATGTAACCCTCACCCAATACAAGTCAAAATGATGGTCAGTTAACTCATAAAACCAGTAAGTGATTTATGGCTTCTTCTTCTTCTTCTTCTTCTTCTTCTTCTTCTTCTTCTTCTTCTTCTTCTTCTTCTTCTTCTTCTTCTTCTTCCTCTGAGGATTCTCACGGCCATGATGGCCGTGTTGTGTCAGCGTCGCCACCGGATTCACCGGTGGTTTTAGAAGTCTATACGGTTGATTCTCCCGTTCCCTATGTCTGTAATTTATTTTTCCCCCCTTTGAGGGATTTTGGTAAGGTTTCCACCTTTCCTTCGTGTCTAGAATCCTCTGAAATAGTAGAGCTTGTTACTAGTTTTTTTGTTCTACCATCTTTGGGCTGGTCGTTCCCCGACCGGAGGATAGGGCCCTCCGGTGGGATTTGTTACAATTTACGAAGACAGCCTCAATTCCGGTCTTCGTGTTCCTTTTTCTTCCGTTTATGTCAAACTTCAATGAATGTTCGGCATTTCTCTATCCCAAATAACGCCAAACTCATTTCGGCAGTTGACAGGCCTTGGCGTCTATGCCCATCGGCATAATCATCCTTTCACCCTAGGGCTGATCCTTAGGTTTTTCAATTTCAAGTCTAGCTCGAGGTGGTATTATATATCACCTCGTCGTGGCTTCAAATTGAAAACGAAGTCAAAGATCTCGAATTGGTAGAAGAAATTCTTCTTCTGCCGGTCGGAGGGGTTCCTCGAGTTCGTCTGGAACATCGAGAAGCTGGCGGTGTGGTCATCGACGAAAGCTTCGGTGACTTCGAGGAGGCATTGAAAAGGGTCGGCCAAGTCGATGATGTTTTTACCGAGGCTGAGCTCGTCGGTGCGGGACTGAGCCCTTATGATCCTGATACCGTGGTAGAACCGGTGAAGGGTGAGGCCCCTCCCCCCCTTATTACTTTTCCGCTCTTGGTTGACTTTGTTTATGTTGTAACCGTATTTATTTAAACTTTACAGTGGACTTTCTTAGAGGGAAGAAGAGGAAGAGGTCGAGCTCTGGTCACGAGCCCTCCACCTTGGCACAGACGGGCGTGGCCGAAGCCTCTTCGGAGAGGGTCGAAGTCCCAGCGCGGTCGCTTTCGGAGAGGGCCGAAATTGCAGTGAGCTCGCCTTCGCCCCCAGCTAAGCCACGCCTCTTCAAGGAAAGGCGCGTGGTATCTCCTCCTGCCGGCGATGAGTACTGCGAGATCGTCGGCACTCAGGCCGCACGTCGATCCTTCCTCGAGGTAATGCATTTGTTTATATGCCACCTAGTTATGTCTTGATATAGTTTGTTAACATGGGTGACTACTGGACAGGGGGCCGAGGTCGTGAAGACCGAGCTATTCAGGGCGACGGAATATCTGGGTGACGCTGTCGCCCTGTTCGACCAGGTGGCTTGGTATTCCCAGGAGTTAGAGGAGGAGAAGACCCTCCTTGTCCTAGAAGTATCCGAGGCTGAAACGAAGGCTCGGCACTCGGCCAAGAAGGAGGCCACGGCTGTGGCGGCCGTGAGGCAGCGGAGGTGGAGAAAGCTGCCGAGGCGGCAAGGGCCGAGGTGGCGGTGGCGAGGGCCGAGGCAGCGGTGGCGAAGGCCGAGGCTACGGAGGCTGAAGTCGGCCTGTTGAAGGTCGAGGTTGTGGCCGCTCGACGTCGGGAGGCCGAGGTGGCGGCCCCGCAGGGAGAGCTTCTCCGCGCCTTTGCGGAGAGGTTGTTCTTGTCGAGAAGTTTCTCTGGGTTGGCTGGCGATTTGGCCGAGGTCCTGAACACTCGCGTGGCAGCCGCCACTCTCGATGAAGTTGCCGAGACTACCCGCGTTAGGATAAATCCAAGCACGGTATGAGGTGATGGAGGATGAGGCCTGCTGCGGGCTTATGCCGAGGTCCTTCTTTGGCGGCTCAAGAGCTTGCCGTCTTGGCGAACACGGTGTCCTCTCCGACCTTACTGACTGCAGAGTCAATTCGTTCGTGCTCGGTGGACCGGGACCCTCTGATCGAGGCCATAATGACCGATCTGGCTAAGGGGCAAGGGCGAAGGTGGCTGCCGAGGTCGGAAGAAGCGAGAGATGGCGTGGTGGGTGGCGAGGAGGACGATGCTTCTGGAGCTCGGGAGGAGGCGAGGCTTCTGGAGCTCGGGAGGAGGCCGAGGCTGCTGAGCTTGAGCGAGGAGCTTCTGGAGGGGTCAGTTGATCCTTTTTTTTTTTTTTGTAAATGTATATGTACTTCGACAAATTCCTGCCTTAAAGGTTTTAATAAAATTCCCAAATTTTATGGAAGAAATCTTGTCTGATGTTTTTGCCTCCAGTCTTCTCCTGAACTTGTCGATGTATCGCCTTGGTTGGATCAAATCAAAATTTTGACTCGGGCTCTCGAATCTAAAGAGGTCGAGGTCCTTCACTTGGAGGGAAAACTTGGCCATGTGTAGGAGGAGGCCAATGTCAAATTCAGGGCTTCTCAAGAGAAGTTTGATGAGCTTCAGGCTCGATTCTTGGAATTGGAGGAGAAGTTCGAGATCACGGATGATAAGGCCAAATCGGTCGTCGAGGAGCATGCTGAATACGAGGCGGTTATCCCCCGAGATGGTGGAATGACTATCTCCGAGGCCGAAGCTAAAGTTTCAGAGCTCGCAGCCCGCTGTTCGAGATAAAGGCAAGAATGCGGTGGGACTCGGCAATTTCGTGAGCAATATCTGACCAAGAAAATAGGTGGCTTGTACAAGACCGTCGTAGTTCGTCATCCTTTCCTCGAATGGGTGCTTCGTTCGATGACCGAGGCTTCTTCGACTGCCGAAGCTCCTCCTCCTACCGAGGCTTCTTCTTCTCTCCCGACGACATGGAATGTCGATATTTCTTGAGAGTTTTATATGCAAGAGAGGCGTCGTCCATCGAGCAGCCGGGGTCGTGTGTCATCGAGCGGCCAAGGTCGATTGGCGAGGCATAGAGGTCGAGCTGGCCGAACTCCTGGCGCCGATCGAGGACTAGGTAGAGGTAGGGGTAGAGTTAGCATAGATGAGCTGTTGAACCCTGACTTCTCTAGGGATTGGCTTAGCTTTTCGCAGCCTCCTGGGCATTCATCATCCTCGTAATGTATGCGTTGTATACTTTGGAAATAAGAATGAATTTTTCTTTGCCTTGTGTTGAAAACGCTGTATACATTTCGTCCTCATAATCAAACGAAGGTAGGTCGTCTTCGTAATAAGCGAAGGTAGTTCGTCCTCGTATTAAACGAAGGTAATTCATCCTCGAAATAAATGAAGGTAGTTCGTCCTCGTATTAAACGAAGGTAATTAATCCTCGAAATAAACGAAGGTAGTTCGTCCTCGTATTAAACGAAGGTAATTCATCCTCGAAATAAACGAAGGTATAGGTTCCTTATTTGTCGAGAAGTATCGATAGGGGTGGTCCCCTCACGCGTGTTTATAGTTCGTCCTCGTAATTAAACGAAGGTAGTTCATCCTCCTTAGAGGGTAATTAGTCCTCTCGTCCTCCTTAGAGGGTAATGTATAATGGGGAAGAGGTAGTATGCATTAGTGACAAATGAAATATGCAAGAAAATGATTTTATTAATAAAATACGACGTAACAACAGAAAAAGACTGAAAGACACAACCGTACAGACTCAACCTTTGACACTTATGCAAAATATCTCTTGAGATGAATGATGTGCCACGTATTAAGTATTTGCTCACCGGATATATGGGCGAGCTTATATGACCCTTTTCCGAGGACTTCTTCAACCTGGTATGACCCTTCCCATGTGGCTTCCAGCTTGCCGAGCTTTGCGGTTTTACTGACTTCATTATTTTGAAGTACGAGGTCGCCTACTTGGAACTGTCGGGATTTTACATGCTGGTTGTAATACCGAGCTACTTGTTGCTTGTACCGAGCTTCTCTAATGTTGGCGAGGTCTCTCTTTTCTTCAAGCAGATCTAGGTCAGTTCGTAGATTCTCCCCATTTACTTCAGCTGAGAAGTGGGTGGTGCGGGGGCTCGGAATACCGATCTCTGTAGAGATTACTGCTTCGGTTCTATACACACCAAACTGTAGGGTGTTTCTCCGTTTGATGTTCGAGGTGTTGTACGGTACGACCATAAGACTTGCGGCAAATTTTCCACCAAATTGCTCTTCACTCTATCGAGGCGAGTTTTGAGTCCTTTCACGATTGTCCTGTTGGTGACTTCGATCTGACCATTTGCTTGAGGATGGGCCACCGAGGTGAATTTTTGTTGGATCTGAAGCTCTTGACACCACTCTTTGAATACCTTATCCGTGAACTGTGTCCCATTATCCGAGACGAGGATATGAGGGATACCGAAGTGACACACGATGTTCTTCCAGACGAAGTTGAGGGCGTTTTTTCTTGTGATTTTCACCAAGGGTTCGGCTTCCACCCACTTTGTGAAGTAGTCGATCACGACAATCAGGAATTGAAACTGCCCTGGAGCTTTGCAGAAAGGGCCTACAATATCAATCACCCATTGCATAAATGGCCAAGGGCTTTGCATGCTGACGAGGTCGGTTTGAGGTAGCCTCGGCACGTTTCCATGAATTTGGCACTTCAGACACTTCTTCACGAGGTCAATTGAGTCTTGGAACATCGTTGGCCAATTGTATCCCCATTGCAAGACTTTCTTCGATAAGGTGCGGGGTTCGATGTGACTTTCACATGATCCCTCATGTACTTCTCGTAGTACGTAATCAGCTCGGTTCGGACCCAAACACCTTAGGAGAGGCTAGAGGTATGATTTTCTGTAGAGAATTCCCTGCTCCAGTATATATCACAAAGATTTGCTCAAGATTTCTCTAGCCTCGAGTCTGTCATGGGGTAGTTCGCCCTTCTCCAAGTATTGTTGAATGGGAGTCATCCAATTGGGTTCTTCATCAAAGACTATGTTGATCTCGGCTTCGGCATCAGCATCGTCTATGTTTCTGTTTTGGACTTTTTCTACTGGCGGGCTCATTGACGACGATGCCAATTAGCTTAAGATGTCAGCTCGGCTATTTTGCTCCCTTGGGATGCGAACCAACTGGAAGTATGAGAAATATTGTTGCAGGCTTTTAGCTTTTTCAAGGTATTTCTTCATCCTGTTGCCTTTTGCCTCGTACTTTCCCAACATGTGGCTTACTATGACTTGGGAGTCACTGTGAATTTGCACGGCTCGTATCTGAAGATTTTGAGCTAGGCGAAGTCCCGCAATTAAGGCCTCGTATTCCACTTCGTTATTCATATTTTTGAATGTGAACCGAAGTGCGTAGGTGATCTCTTGGCCATCTGATCCCAGAAGTAAGATGCCTGCCCCGCTACCCGTTTTCCCCGAAGCTCCATCCACATAGATTTGCTTGCAATTCCCGAATGCTTCCTTGATGGGTTCAGTTTTGGCATTGCCCGGGGTAGACTCGGTGGGTTTCGGCTTCTCTGCGAAGTTAGCCTCTACAAGGAAGTCTGCTAAGGCCTGACCCTTGATGGCTTGCCGAGGGTAAAAAGATATAGCGTGTTCGCCCAATTCAATTGCCCACTTCGCAATTCTCCCTGAAGCTTCTGGCTTCGTCAACTGTGACGACCCGACTTCCCAATGAAGTACGGATCCTATGGATCGTCACCGGTATGATAAAGCAGCGGATATAAACATAATTATTCAATGCAATTAACCATTTAACTACTCAACAACGTATAACTAACAAGGAAATAAGTTATTCAATGCCAACTCGAGTCACAGAAGGACTCTTCAAAAAGGATGCAAGGTTCAAATATAACCCAGCAGGGCACAATTCAAAGTACGAGGTACGACCTCAAATTCAATACGGTATGAAGGCAATTATAATCAAAACACTAAAAGTTATCAGAGTTAGGCAGCAATAAACGTGTGAACATGTATATGACGATGCATGCCCAAGGTTCTAGAATCCCTTCTAATTAAGCATAAAACAACTGCTACTCTGCACCACCTCGCACCCATCATCGATCTTGCTCAACCCGCACATCAAAACGAGATGCGGGGCTAAGTACAAAAGTACTCGGTGGACTCATTGCGAAAATATTTTCTTTGTCAAAAGTTATTAACTGCCCACAATAGCGCATGGGGATTTTAGTTAAAAGACTCATACCTATCAAACATTTTATCATTTTCCAAAAGCGTTCGGCCGAACTATTTCATTCACGTTGTTTCCATATCTGATTATTCATTCGTTCATTCATTCGCTCACTATGGAGATGGCCACCTACTCATAGTCGCCGTGATCGGTCGAGGTAGCTAACCTTAACACACAGTCACACGTGTACACAATCCGAGTTAGTCCTTAACTAAGTCGGATCCGATTGTTTTCCTTTTTTAACGTTGGTGGACCAACACATTCACATACCACATTGGATATACCAATCTCAGATAGGATAACTACAAAACATAAACATTTGGCAGTCAATAACATTTCATGTGATAATATTTCATAAAGCTTTGTAAATCATGCTTTGAGATATGCATAACATTTTTGTTTCAAGAAAGCTCACCTGCTAATCCAAAGCTAGTAAGTCTAAATAAGCAGGGTGTGATTGTTCTTCCTCGCCGACCACGTACGATCAAACCCTTCATAAGAAAATAGCGTTTCTTAGATTCTTTCTATCGATCGAAGGTCGTTTATAAACTACGACTTAAAGTTCCCACTTAGGGTTTCTTTATGATTTCATGTGATTGTTTTAAGATAATTTCTATTATCTTACATTCCCAATTCCCAAGCTATATCAATTGATCGTGCATAGGTGAACTTCAATTATGAATCGCATATTCTGAGTCTATCCTCGACTCTTAACCTTAGTGTTATTCCAAACGTTATTACGTTATAGATTGTCGGTAATCAAATTATGATTGGTAAAATAGGATATTCTCAAGCCACTAACTAGACTTAACAATTATAGTTCGCCCTAGTAGGTTACGCCGACGACTTGTCGATAGCACGATAATTAAAGAGGAGTATTGACTTATGATTCAAGGGAACACATGCTATCATGTAAGTATGTACTTAGGAATAAATGAAGTGCTTCGAGAATATTAACTCGACTTTTGAGACATAAGGATCGACATCTTATGTTTGAATCTTTGCTTACACATTACGACATTGTTTGTTCATCTTAACTCGTCGGAGATTACATATGCCGTATAATCGTTATTCGTTATCGAGTTGTTTTTAACGCTCAATCTAATATCGTATTGGGTTGTCGTTATTGAGTATCAACGTTGTAGCTCGGCTTTTGGTTTTTCTAACTTAGGAACTCACGTTTGAGTATCCTTTTAATAGTAGCAAACCCTAATTTATGTCTAACTTCGATTCTCGTTGATTCCTTCTTAAGTTATCGAAATTGGTCGATTTCTTTTGGATTCTCGTACATATAGTATTATGTTGTTTACGTTTGGGGATTTGGTTGTCGGTACAACATAAACATAAACATTCAACACTAAACAAAACCATACACAACATAAACTATACTAAAGCATTAGAAAACCCTAATTTCTAACATAATATACAATCATTGTGTATGTGTGCATAAATGTTCCATTCATTCACCATAATCACAACCATTTATTCTAAGCTTATAATTTCACTATCAGAACATTATTTAACATTAGAAGTAAACCCATACTTAGCCATTTTGTTACGTTTTCGATAATTAGCAATAATTAGTATATGTATCCAATAAAATCATGTTATACTCCTATCATACTATAGAGTTTAATTACCAACTCAATATCATCATATAAAATTTCAAATCATAGGTTAAAACATATAGTTTTCGGCAATCACCATTTAATGAGCTTTGGTGTTCAATAAATTCCACAAAAATTATATCATTCTTATACCATATACTAAACATGAAATATCATTTCATATCATGCATTAAAATTTAAACCCATGCTTTTCACCCTTATATATTTTCGGTAATCACATATATATATACATACTCAATAAATTTTATTCCTTCACAACATATTTATACTATGCAATAACATGTAATATTAACATTAAACATCAATTAATATTTATAATATGAACCAAATGCTTGAAATTCTTTTTGTCCTCACACATATTTTACATATGTGTTCAATAATTCCGAACAATGCATATTAGGTTCATATTATTTCTACACATAACATATCCTATCATTTTTAACAAATGAAATCAAATAAATCCTTAGGTATATACATATAGTTTTTGGTATTCAAAGGGAAAATAGGAGTAGTGTCTCAAAAATTTCAAGATTAATATATGATGTTCATATCATATATTAAACACTATATCTCAACTATTTCTCAACAAATAAAATCAAAAATGGCTTAAAAATACTTAAATATATTCTGCCAATTTTTGAAAAATAGGAGTAGTGTTTCAAAAATTTCAAGATTAATATATGATGTTCATATCATATATTAAACACTATACCTCAACTATTTTCCAACAAATAAAATCAAAATACAAGAAAATTTCAAAAATATTCTGAAAATTACCATATTTATTTTACATGCTCCTAATACATCAACAAGCAACAAAATCAAATAATATTCACAAAAGCATGCTTTATCACATATAAAAAGAAATAAAGCATAAATTGAAAAATATCAAACATGCTCCAAAAATTCTGAAATTTTAACTACAGCCTTAGAACATAATTCTAAGCATTTTTCATTCATGTCTTGTGAGCATTTGGTGGCTCAAAAAGTCACGAATCAAAATGAGGAGCAAAACTAGGGTTTTTCATGAAATAATTCAAGAAAAATCTAAAAAATTCTACTCCATTACAAATGGAGAGAATGATGAGTACTACCTTTTATGGTCTTAGAATAATTATTTAGGGTTGGAAAGGTTTGAAATGGAGGATTAAAGACTCAAAAGTGTGAAGAACAAAGAGAGAATTTTGAAAAAGAGAGAAAATGTGTTCCAAAAGTGAGAGACTGTTATGGAAGAGTTTCTCACTGTATTGGAAGCCTAAATGGCTGTCATTACCCATTTGGGGTGGTCTTGGTGGTAGTTGGGAGAAGGATTGGTCAAATTACCCGTTTTGGCATGTTAATACCGATTCTTTAAGTTTTAACGCGCTTTCGATTGATTTCTCAGAAGCTTAAGATTTTATTATCTTAAATAGCCTTTAAAAGACTTATTTCAATGTTTATAATAATTTCATGAAGTTCGGACGACGTCCGATAAGTCAATTCCGAGTTTTTGCGGAAAAACAGCGTTCGACGATTAAATTATGCAAATTCGAAATTCTATTGAATTCTTGATCTTTCATAATTTATTTGAGTCTTATAAATCATATTTTATTGATTTAAACCCTTGGTTCGAGTTTCGGGTCGTTCGGATCAATTTAGGGTTTTTCAGTTATATTTTTCCCGGCGTTCGGTTAAGTTCTTCAGGAATTTCTTTCAGAAATTGATTCTTATAATTTCTAAATTCATAATAATATGTTCCTTCATGATTTTGATTGTTATCACAAATTATCATGATTAGCATGGACTTGAAATTATTCCGGCTCGTGAATAGTGTTTTTAAGACTGACCGGGCAAGTATGCCCGAAAATTCTCATTCTTTGGCTTCTCACATGTTTTCGTGAGAGGATTCTAGAAATGAAATCCTTTTGTTAAGATTCATTCTCGATCTTTCATTCTATGTTCAGGCTATGCAGAAAACCCTAATCCGGTAGGACTAGTCACTAGTTTTTGATTTCTCTAGTTTTCGATATCCGAATCGATTCTAATTCATTTCATTGGTTACCTTAAACATAATTAAGGTCTAAGCACCACAAATAATTGGTCTAAGCATCACTAATAAAAGTTTTAAATTTTTCGGGTTATTACATCAACACAAGTCGAAGTGGATGATCGGTGAGAACTTGTATGGGATATGCATGGAAGTAGGGACGTAGTCTCCTTGCAGCATTTACTAATGCCAAGGCGAGCTTCTCCAATGGCTGATATCTCGTTTCTGGCCCATTTAGTGCTCAGCTGATAAAATATACACGGAGCTGACATCCGTCCTCTCGTACCAAAACTGCACTTATGGTTTCGTCCGAGGTGGCGATGTATAAGGAAATGACCTCTTCTTCTTTTGGGACGGATAAAGTGTGAAGTTTGGCGAGGTAGTTCTTGAGATCTTCAAAAGCTGACTTGTGTTTATCATCACAGGAGAACTCTGGAGCCTTTTTGAGTATTTTGAAAAATGGGAGCTGCATATCTGCGGCTTTTGAAAGAAAGCGGCTTAGTGTAGCTATGCAGCCCGTCAATTTATGCACGTCATGGATGGTCTTCGGCATCTTCATCTTCAAAATGGTTTGAACCTTGGACGGGTTGTCTTTTAATCCTTCTTGTCAGACCCAGCACCCCAAAAATTTTCCAGACCGAACTGCGAATGTACACTTCTGGGGGTTTAGATTTAGGTTTACCTTTCGAAGTAAGTCGAGGACGATCCTGAGGTCGGCAACACATGTGGCTTCCTCTTTACTCTTGACGACGATGTCATCTACATATACCTCCACATTCTGACCTATGTAGGGCTGAAATATCTTGTCCACCATTCTTTGGTAGGTGGCCCCTGCATTCTTGAGTCCGAATGGCATCTTCTTATATGCAAAGACTCCGAAGTCCGTAATGAAGGCTGTTTTGGATGCGTCCTCGTCACTCATCAAGACTTGGTGATATCCCTTTTATAAATCCAAAAAGCTGAAGACTTCGTATCCGACCAAATCGTCAACCTTTTTGTCGATATTTGGAAGGGGGTAACAGTCCTTTGAGCAATGTTTATTGAGATCGGTGTAATCGATACACATTTTCCATCCCCCTCCTCCTTTCTTGACCATCACCGGGTTGGCTATCCAGGTCGGATATTTGACTTCAAACAATATGCGTGCTTTTAATAGTTGGTTCACCTCGTCATGTATGACCTGATTCCGTTCAGCTGCAAAGATCCGCTGCTTTTGCCGAACTGGTTTTACACTTGGGTCAATATTGAGCCGGTGAGTGATAATACTTTGTGAGATTCCGGCCATGTCAAGGGGTGACCAAGCAAACACGTCTCTGAATTCCCTTAGGAGTTGGATGATCTATTTTCTTAGTTGAGGTACTTCGATAGAACCTACTTTGACGACCTTGAGTGGATCGTCTTCATACAGTGCGACCTCCTCTACCGAGCTGTCGGGGGCAGGCGATGTCCTTTTCAGGTCCAACTCCTTGGGTTTTTTTAATTGCTATGCCTATGGGTGCTGGGCCGAAGTCCTTGCACCTGTTTCTGATCTCCCCAGATCACGGCTACCCCTCCTCTTGTGGGGATCTTCATTGTCAAATGGTACGTTGAGCATACCGCCCTTATTGCGTTTAGCCAGTCCCGTCCTAGTATGATGTTATACGGCGAGTAGGCGCTTACCATGAAGAACTGTACCACCTTGGTGGGGCTCGTCGGTGCTCTTCCCACCGTGACGGGTAGTTCAATGATTCCTTCCGGGCGCGTCTCTTCTTGCACGAAGCTTCAGAGTGGTAGTGGAGCTGGTGTGAGGCGTGCCTCCTCAACTCCCAATTTGTCGAAGCATTCCTTGAAGAGGATGCTTACCGACGCACCACTATCGACGTATACGCGCTTTACTAGCTTGTTGGCGACCACTGCTTGGATTATCATCGCGTCCTGGTGGGGTACTACGGCTGGCACGGGGTCATCCTTGGAGAAGGTGATTGCCTCGTCCCTTTTGAACCTCTTGTTTCTGTGTTATTTGGTATGGGGACTTCGGGCCTCAGCCTTAAGAGAGGACTTCGTGGTTCCGCGAGGGAGCCCCGTGATGGTGGAGATGATCCCATCGTACTGGGGTTCGTCATCTCCCTCTTCATCAGTGTCCCGCCTTGCTTTTTTATGAGAGCCACAGTTTCCCCTCTTCTCTTACTTCCTCTTCTTCTGACCTCGGTGGGGGGCTTCGTACTGACCAGCTCGTCGACCATGCCCTTGGTATTTTTTAAGGACTCCGTCCTGTACCAGCTTTTCGATGTCTACCATGAGATCTCTGCACTCCTCAGTGTCGTGTCCATAATCCTCATGGAAGGAGCAATATTTATCTTTTGATCTGCGTTTCGATCCCCCTGTCATTGGTCGAGGTTTCTCGAACATGTTCATGTGGAGCTCGTAGATCTCCGCCCTTAACTTCGTCAAGGGTGCATACTGGGGTCGCTCCGGGTTATTACACGGCCCGACCCTAGACTCTGTCGGGCGAGGTTGTATCCTTTCCAAGCGCACGTCGGCCTTGACTTGATCTCCTCGACCATCCTCTTTCTCCCTTGTCGAGGTTCCACCTTTACGCCCGCGCTTTTTCTATCGACCGTCCACTTTTGCGAACCGATCTGCTATGTGCCACAGCTCCGATGCAGTACGAGGTTCGTACTTGACAATTTCCTTATATAGGGCCCCTGGCAGGATGCCGTTTTGGAAGGCCGAGATAATGAGGAGATCGTTCACGTCCTCGACTTTTAGGCTCTCCTTGTTGAACCCTGTCATGAAGTTGCTGATGGACTCACTTCGGCCTTGCCTCACGGAGAGGAGATGTGCCGATGTCGTTTTGGACTCGGCCTTTTGGAAGAACCTTCGATGAAAGGCTTCCATCAGGTCACGGTATGATCCGATACTCCCAGAAGGTAAACTGTCGAACCACCGACGGGCGTTGTCGACCAGTAATTTCGGGAAGAGTTTGCAATGGATGGTGTTGAGGCGTTGGTTGATCATATTATACTGGAATTGTGAGAGGAAGTTTTGCGGATCCCTCAGTCCATCATAGGGGGCGATGCTCGGCACCCTGTACTTGTCCGGGAGGGGAGTGTCGAGTTTTCGTTTGAGAACGTGGTAATTATTTTCCCGTATCCATCGAACCCGCCTTCCGGGGAGTGAGGCGGAGTTCATCGACCGAACTCGTTTTGATGATGGGGGCCGACCTCGCGGTGATCACGACGTCCTGTCCCGCGCTGTTCGTCCCTTGCACGGTTGGTTTGGGCCCCAACCCGTGTAGAGGTATGAGCGCCTATCATCCGGAGGTTGGGGGATTCACCTCGCTGTGCCGCCTCGTGCTTTGACGAGGCTTCGACGTCCTTATCTTCGTGATGGTGCCGACCTTGTTCTCGGCTGAGGTACTGGAGGAAGCTCTCCTTATTT
Organism: Salvia rosmarinus; assembly: GCA_036937905.1. NCBI lineage: Eukaryota > Viridiplantae > Streptophyta > Magnoliopsida > Lamiales > Lamiaceae > Salvia > Salvia rosmarinus. Next base: position 42,890,439 of record CM072821.1, on the reverse strand, counting down.
TTTTCGAGGAACCCTTTAACCGCCTCGTCAAGGTTTAACTACGGTGCTAGGGGTTCCTCTCGGTTGCTGTTGCGACCTCCCTCGTTACGGTACTCTTCTTCTTCATGCAGGATGGGATGGCCTTGCTCATCGAGACTTTGGACATGTCCTTCGGGGGTCGTATCTCTGATCAGGCTTTTTCCAAGCCGAGCTTGGCGCCTCCTGCCGCTGTTGTTGTTGTTGTTGTTGCCGGTAGCGGCTCTGGATGTAAGGCTTCTTGTATTCATCGTCGTGATTGATTCCCTGTAAACAAAGGTTGATCGAAAACACATAATTTCGATTCCCACAGACGGCGCCAGTGATCGATCTTAATTTCGTTAGGGTTAATGAATGCGCAATGAACACAAAGAATTAACGTGGTTCGATCTGTTAAAAAGATCTACGTCCACAGAGCAAGAGAGTGTATGTGTATTGAGTGTATGGGAAGCGATTACAAAGAGAGTCGATCCCCCTTTCTTCTCTAATCTAGCCTCTATTTATACACAATGATATTGAGTTCGACTCTAATACAAAGTCTTCTTTTATAAGGATTCTTTTAGATATGCATCCAGGATTCCTTTAGATATCCGAATCTTCTACGTCTCTACTTGCGAGATTTGAGTTGTAGTTGGTTTAGGTCTTCTTGGGCCGAACTCACCTTGGCCGAGCTTACTGTTGGGGCCTATTTATATTGGGCCCGATGCTTGGGCCTAGTAGTTGGGCCGTATCCTATCATTGACATTCGTTCTTAATGATGATATTACACATGTAATGATCATAACTTTAACTGGATTAAATAAAAACTATTTCTACTTGTAGTAGTTTCTGGATTCTGAGTTAAACTTGATATCATATACCTCTTTATGTGCTCTGTTTGTAGAATCCTCAAAATTTAATCAACTTCAACAATTGTTGTATGAATTGGGATTAATTTTGTACAATAGTGAAAAAACACATTGTTTTCTAATGTATTATCTGGAGGAAGTTGTACTTTCTTTGTGTATACTCTTTCAAATTGAGTAGGCTTTGAAATGCCTTTTTTGTTCATAGAAAAAAGAACCAATATTGACAATCACCACTCAATTATTACTCTATGTTTTATCAATACCCTGTGATACTTATTTAAATGGTTTTGGTGCTGTTTTTTACTAAATACAATGTTTTGAATATTTAACCAAAAGTCTGCAAATGTTATGCTGTTTTTATTACGCTATTTCTATGGATTATCTTTGAATAAAGGTATGCTGTTAGAATATTGTAGAATTAATGAAAGAGTTATTAGCCACTTGAATATATGCTTGAATACTATGCGCTTGAATATTGGAGAATTAATGAAAGTGGTTTCTTATTTTGTTTTTGTGCTTTTAAATATTGTTGTGTTTTCGTTAAGGAAATTACATGTTTATTTCTCCTTTTCATGTATCTAAGAAGCACCAATACGAATACGAGTACGAAATACGACACGATACGAATACGAAAATACGTTAATCTTCAAAAAATCAAAATACGAATACGTCTAAAATACATTTATATTTTTTATAATATTTATATATATTATTATTATTATTACTAAATTTATATAGACTTTATCATATAAAAATAAATTAAACAAATCTGAATTACAACTGTGATAGCTATTTATAGGTGTCTACTTTTTAAAAATAAAGCTATGACAATTGTCACTGTAGCTTCTGAAGAAAAGGATAATGATCACAATTACTCATCCTATTCTCTATTTCTCTCTCTCATCTGTTGCAAAAAAAAAACAGAAAAAAATAAAGAAAGAAAGGAACTTACACAGTCGGCTATTCTCTATTTCTCTCTCTCACCTGTTACACAAGGAACTTACCAGGCGACGCTTCACTGTGAAGCGTCTACACAGTCGGCAGCGGCGTGAGCGACAGCGACGACAACGTGAAATCTATTCCAGTTCTGTGAAGCGTCAACCCAGGTGGCGGCACCAGGCGGGGGAGTGAAGCATCGACCCAATCGGTAGCGGCGTGAGCGATGACGACGTCGGCGGCAATGTGAAATATGTTCTGTTCCAGCACCGGTGGTGCATGAAGTAGTTTGGTTTGTGATATATAATAATGTGTTGAAACCGAAACCTAAGTATTTGACTTTCACAAAACGTTTTTGAATGTATTTAATACGTATTTTAATTTACAAATATATAAATAAAAAATACATATTTAATATGTATTTTAATGTATTTATTTCGTATTCATATTTCATACGTATTGAGATGAATACGGTGCCCTTTTGGGCGTATTGGTGCTTCATAGTTACCATACCTCATCACCTTTTCATTTCCTTTCCAAGTGGCAACCCATATGCCATCTTCATTAAGGAAGCTCGATACATCAAGCTCAATGCACGCCGAAGCATTGTCGAGCCACGAACTTCATCCTCTCATCTTCTCTCTCTCGATTCCTTGCATTCATTTCTGCGATATACATCCACTCTTTTGATTCTTGAAGTGGCTAAATCATACATGCATTTACATTAATATGCTTAATTGTGTTGTTTATGTGCATGGATAGGATTGCATGTTGAACTAATGAATGAAGCCATGACCTTGATTTATTGTATGTTAGTTGTGATGAATAAAATGTTGCATTGATGAGCTTGGATGTGAATTTGGGTGATGAGTTCACCAAATTTCGTGTGTTATATGTATGCATACAAAGTGTTTGATGAATTGCCTGTATAAATTAAGTATTGTTTGAGAATGATATCTAAAATTGAGCTTCGGTTTGCAAGGGCAGTAATTTTATAGAATTAATTGTCTAAGATGTAGTGGTCCAATCGTCACCAAATTTAACTATGTCTAACTTAATTTTGTCTAGAATGTATATACCAAATTTTAAGTCAATCCAAGGTGTTTTACTATTTTAAATATATTTTCAAACTCACTACACAAAGCTGTCAAAAATCCCATGTTCAAAGCCTATGATATTTAGCTTCCGTATAGAGTTTGGCTATTAGAAAAATGTCCTAATCTTGCATAAACGTAATTTAGGATGTCTAGAAGCTCTTTGTACTTGTTCAGAAGTTTCTAAAAATATTTACTATTTTAAATTATTTTTCCAAAACTGCTCAAACTATAAAATTTCCCCTGTTCACTACTCATGGTCATTGGGCTCAGTCTAGAGTTTGGCTTGTAGTAAAATTCTAAAATTTTGTCGAAATCTAATTTAAGGTGTATAGAAGCTTACAGTAATTTTTTATATTTTTATAAAAATGTTTGCTATTTATTTACTAATTTATAAATGAACTACGCAAACCTACCACTGTAGGGATATCTTGTAGAAAAATATTTTTATCTCCTAATCTAAGGTAAATGTTGGCTTGTAGAATCATATATAGCTCAATGCCGCCATTTGTTTGCACTGGCGTGTTTCCAGATGGATCTTTTGAACGAAGTAGAAACAACATTATCCCCTAATAATTCTTCGGGAGAGGTATGATCATTGAGTTTAATTAGTTTTTCAGCTGTAATGAGTATATCAGTTGTGGCTATAGATGCTATTTTTGGAAATAATCCTTTGTAAAGGTTTAGAGTTATTTGTTTTCTTACTTATTGCGGGTTCCAAATAGTTAAAGATGAAATATTTTATTTGCTTTTTATTGTATTCATTAGTTAAAACTGAGACATTAAGGTAAACAAGGTTGAGGCTTTATTTTTGAGTTGCCCCTGTGTAATAGTTGTTGTGTCATATGTGGCCTGTTTTTAATCATCATGAGATGCCAATGTTGTGTTTGATTGTAGAAATGTGTGCTCTTAGTTACTCAAAGTTTTAATTGTGTAGTGCAACTAGCTATGAAGGTATGTAGAAACCTTACCGTTATTTCTGTTCTTGCACCAATTTATGGCAATAGACTTTTGTGTAATAAATTTAGACTAATAATATTGTATGTACCATAACTATGTTTAGCTTAAATTGTCACGCCCCAATTCCCGAGGGAAGGCACGGATGTCAGGGTGTGATTAGGGGTGGGGGTTAAGAAGCGGGGAAGAAGGGGGAATACATACAGCATACATGATAAGAAGATGTGACCATAAAATCGGACATCATCTTCTCTATAACTAGGACATATCCTGAAGGGGAGGGGTGAGCAAACAATCCACCAACAGAATTATATCGACACCATAACTTCAATGAATGTGATCTTGATTAAAAATATAAGTAATGCAAGGAAGCAAAATAGCATTACACCCTGTTGACTAGATCGGTCAACCACTTAGCATGCTCATATCGAGACTCACAACATAATGACATAGCGAACCTTGTTCCCAATCAGAAATCAAAATAAGGGACAATAATACATCAACATCAGAGTACATATATATAATCACAACATCGCGGAAATGTAGGCATGAAAGAAACCACAACTCAACCCTTGATCGTCCGTCAAATTTCGTCCATCCGCGTGAAAACATTTGAAAAGAGTTTGGGATGAGTACTAGCGCACTCGGTGGGGTTTTATCATAAATCAAAATTCATGATGCCGTGTTCAGAGCACTTACCTTAGAAGGTTTTAAAACGTAAACCCACTTCTAAGTAAGCAAAATAGATTTTCCTTTATCGATACCTGATCCGTTATTACTGTTACTCACATCATAGAACCACGGAACAATGGCTCGGGCGTATCCGTCCGCCCATCACATCTCGGCCCGAACATATCCAACAAATTTCAAAATATCTCGGCCGGAACATATCCGATCGCCCACGCCCGGAACGTATCCAGCCGGCTAACTCGGTGTGGACTTCAGGGGTCTATCCCCATCAGAATCATAACCACCTCATTATCATTTCCGTGTGGACTTTCGGGGTCTATCCCGCGAACCATAACCACGTGTTCGAGGTCTATCCTTACGATCAATACTCGAGATGGTGATCAACCCACGAATAGAGATCCGTGCACAATCACAATAGAACCATATTCGAGCGGAGAACGAGAATAACTTTGTTAAAATATTTTACTGGCGCACATGTTTCATTTTTGAAATATCAGAGTAAATAACTCAAAATAAGCATATATAACCCAACCTGAACAGATGAAAACGTCAACTGGGAGATATCCACAAATCCAACAACCTCACCGATCGCACTGGTAGGTACCTCGTAACAAGATGGAACAAATTTGGGGGTCACATCCCATAAAGCAAAGCAACAACATGATCCAAATGAAGATCGAAGCGAAACGGGGGTTTTTGACTTTCTGAACCCACATTTGGCACTCTCCGGGTTTTCAAATCAACTCGATGCAGAAGGGAAATATATTCAGGGCATCAAGACCTATAATAGGGTACCTTCAAAATATGCATGCATTCAAGTTGACACAAATCTTAGCAGCGAAGAAGCTTCAAAAATCGATACCTATCCTCAAATCCAAGATAAACCATCCAAAATCGATGCATGAAAATAGAAACATAAGCAATATGCATAACGAGGAACATGGAATGACAAACTATGTTGAAAATGGATAACCCGGGCATATACTTCCTTTAGAAAACTCGAAACAACGGAAAACATCCCGACATGCAGAAACGTAAAAAACGAAAAAACTGAATCGGTACTTTAGTAGAATGCATAGCCCGGAACACAAACCTAAAGGCCCCGTAGCCAAAAGGTGGCCCGTTGAACACCAATCGGCAGCCAAGAGGGGTGACGGCGGCGACGCTAGGCGGTGGCGGTCGGCAGCAAAATTGGCCAGCCTCCGGCCGTTTTCTCGTCTCGTCCCTTTAGAAACCCGAGTTCTATGCTATGCTATCTACTAAAAGGCGGAATCAAAACAAGATAAGGACAAAAATGGAAAAACAGAGCTGCCGGGGAGGGGCTGATCGGCGGTGGTGGCCGGCAGCAGCGCAATGGCACCGCCGCCAAGCCTCTCCGGCTCGATCCCTACTCCTCCAGCGCTTCCGCAGCCTATCTGGAGCTGCTCGGCTTGTCCGTAAATACAGAGAGACGAAGAAAATGAACGTTGAAAATGAAGACCCTAGCCCTCTATTTATAGGAAAGAGCTGTCATTTGTCATGAAAATGCCTTTTTCGAAAACATAAAAGCGACGATCTTTGCAAACGGACTCCAAATTTTACAAACTTGGTACCCGTGGACTCGAAATAAAATACCGAACACAACGCCTATAAACAAGATGTGCTTTTAAAATACCCATGAAAAGTCTGGTTTTTCGATAACTTCCCCTGAGTGCCAAACCGTGGGTGGTCGAAAACTTGCATACTTAGTGTCTATGAATTCATCATAAGACACTCTTCACAATACGAGGTTTCGTGACGGTCGCGATCACCGAAATAAAAGTCAACCTTTTAACCTTTCTCGAAAAACGTACCATGCAAACCTGAAGCTTAGGAAGGACTGGGTATCACATAACTAAAGGAATGTTTCCAAAAATATTAAAGTCCTACATCATTTACTACTTGTTTAGTCTCATTTTGTGCTTGTTCTTGTTATTGTTTTGCATGTTGTTTTTAGTGGTTTGTCCTATTTATGCTGTTGGTTTGATTAATATTTATCGATTCGGACTTACTTCGTTTGTTTCAATGTTTTGTAGAAAAACGGCATTAAAATAGGAGAAATTAGATCTGCCAAGGATCAGGTTTATTGAAGAGCATCGCGATAGGAGTTTGTAGGCGCAAACGGATTATAATTCGGAGATCGAACGCGAGAGAACGGAGCAAAAACATCGAAGTCGCGCACGTGCGTGCACGAGTGCCCGCGCCCCGCGCCCAGCGTCCGCACACCCTTGCGCACTCCGTGCTCACGGGGCCCGGCGTCCGTGCACCCCACTCGCTAGCGCCTCGCCCGGCAGGCGTTGCCCCGCAGCTTCTCCACCGGCGCTATCACCCAAGAGCGCGTTGCCCAATCTCCAAGACGCGCGTTGCGCCAGCGCCCACGCGTGCCCGCGTCCGCCCTTCGCCCGGTCGCGATGCCGTCGGCGCTCTCCCGGTGCTGCGTCGCCCCATTCGTCTATCCCCGGCCGTGTCGCCTATTATTGCAGCAATGGAGGGAACTTCCAAACCAATCCAATCAGGTCCAGGCGGTCACTATTCTAAAAAGTGACCCAATTATTGAGAATTGGGTGGGAGAGACACCTGACGAGTCGCTGCAGCCAGAGAAGGTGGAAAATGAGAAAGAATGGGCACGTGAGGATGAGAAGCAAGATCAGAGCCACGAGGAAGTTGTTGCAAGGATGACTGACGAGGAAGAGTGGGCACATGAAATTGATAACACGCCAAAACCCACTCTGGAGGTGAAAGAACTACCCAAACACTTGGAGGAGGATGAAGAAAGAGTGGGCACGTGAAGTTACTAGCATGCCAAAGCCCACTCTGGAAGTGAAAGAACTGCCTCCACAATTGAAGTACGTGTTCCCCGAGGAAGACAAAGTGAGGACAAAGGTTGAGGTAACATCAATAATTTGTCAACATCCTAATTCACCAAAGTATTGTGCCTTGAGAATTAAAATTATCTATTTTTCTTTGGAGAATAGGATGTTTGATTTGAGCTTAAATGATGCATTATTTGCTTTCTTTATTGTCCTCTGTTCTTATATGGTTACTACCGATGCTCTGGCTAAGATGGTATTCCTGCAGGTAAAGGACTATGGATAGTCCGTTGTTGGCCGGAATACGTCGGACTCCTGACGTTAAATCGAGTACTACGTGGGAGTTTACCCACGGATTTTTATTTCTTTTCTTTTTCTCTTTTGCTTGTTTTGTTTTCTCTTTGATCTTTCTGTTGTCTACGTGTTAGTTTTGCTCGAAATTGGGACGTCGTCTCTGATGTGGTGAAGCATTGATTTTTCATTCACGCTGCACGCCACATTCCAACCTGTTTCGCCATATATTATCGTGAAGTCTCATCCTTTGGCCATTTTGTGTTATTAATGTTTTGAGCATCGGGACAAGGTTCGAATTTAAATGGGGAGAGATTATTTGGTTTTACTATCATTTATTTGGTAGGAATTATAGCGATCAAATTTTGGCGCCGTTGCTGGGGACTGTTTAGATTTCACAGTGATAATTTTCTGGATTGTAGTTATTAATTCAGGCGTTGATAGTGATAAAAAAATAGAAAAAAATTATTATTCCCGTGTTGCTTCTCGGATCGATTTTGTTTTATCTCTGCATGCGATGCATGATTACAAGATCTCAAAGGAAAGAAATTATTCCTTCGATCTTGAGATTGAAAGATCACATAAGAGAGAGCGAGAAAGAAGATAATGTGCAATGGTGAAAAGGCGACCCCAAGGCCATGATAGAATGGCGAGATGGAGGAGATGTTAAGAAGAATGCAACGCTAATGTGGCGTTGAATAATCGAATGGGCCGATGGGTGGGCGAGCACAACCCATACCGCTTAACCACATGTACAGGCCACCGACGGATTAGTTTCAAGGTGGAGGATGGGGGCCGAACGTCAACGTGAATAATTTCGAGTTAAAGCCTGCCCTCATCATCATGATACAAGCGGAGCGATTTGGGGAGGGTGATCAAGACCCCAATGCACACTTGGAAGCGTTCCTGGATATCTGTGATACTATCAAGCAGAACGGAGTGCCAGCTGATGCCATCCGGATGCGGATGTTCGAATTTTTCACTAAGGAGTCAAGCGAAAGAGTGGTTCAAGAGCTTGGATAGATCGAGGATTACCACATGGGAGCAGCTCTGTGAGAAATTTTTATCCAAATACTTCCCACCTGCTAAGGCTCAGAAGATCATTGCGGAGATATCCCATTTTTCACAATTGGGAGATGAGTCATTGTTTGAGGCTTGGGAGCGATTCAGAAATCTGCTCAGAAAATGTCCACAGCATGGGTTCTCACCAGAGCAGCAAGTAACACAATTTTATAGTGGACTCAATGCTAACACCCGTAGCATTGTAGATGCATCAGCCGGAGGATGCCTTCTCAATCGTGGAATAGACGAAGCATTGAGAATTATTGAGGAGATGGCATCCAATAGCTATCAATGGCCGATGGAGAGACAGCCGATCAGAAGAGTGGCTGCTGCAGAGTTGGATGATAAGTATGATGACTTGTTAGAGAAATTCACAACTCTGCAGAAGGAGTACGAAGCCGAGAGGAAAGGGCAGATGACTATGGCCATGGCGCAGAATATGGAGGAGGTTCAATATTTAAACCAAATGAGTAATGGTCAGGGGAATCAGAGTGGGAATCCGCCCTATCATCCCAACAATAGAAATCATCCCAATTTTTCCTATGCCAATGCACAGAATGCTCAACAACCACCACCTGGTTTTGCTGTTAATAATGGAATGATTGTGGAGCCCAAGAAGCCGAACCTCGAGGATATGATGCAACAATTGTTGGCAAGCAATCAGCAAATAGCAGCGAGTCACCAACAAATTGTGGCTCGGAAAAATATTCAGATCCAGCAGCTTGGGAATAGGATGAACGCTCTGGAGAGCACAGTCAACGCCATCAACAATACGGTGATAGCCATGGGAAAACAATTGAAGATGTTGGAAAACCAAGCAAGGCAGATGGCCAATGAGAGAGCTGGGATGCACAGGCAAGGGCAATTCCCAAGCAACACTGAGCAAAATCCGAAGAATCATACTCCTCCGAGTCAGTGCAATGCGATATATTTGAGGAGTGGAGTGTCATTTGAAAGTCATCCGGAAAACCAAGGAGATAAGCAATGCAGTGAAAGAAGAGAAGAAGAAAAAGAAGGCGAGGATCAGATGGATTCTCGCCTTGCGACTCTCCCTCGCGAGTTTTTGTCGCGACAAGCCTTCGCGAGGAAAGCCTTGCATGAGAAGAAGAACGACCTCGCGATAAGCCTTCGCGAGGAAGGATCACGAGGAAGAGACGTGAGCCCAGACGGAGAGAACCTCGCGACATTGCATCATGACGAAGCATCGTGACCAAAGGTCGCGAATAAAGATAACGAGCGCCTCGTGAGTGAGTCCAGAGAGAGACTTGCGAGGGAAGGTTAGAGAGCGATCGCGAAGATGTCTTTGGCGTGAAGGAGCAGACGTGCACAAAACCCTGACTCCATTTCCTCGGTAGCATTGGGAAAGCGAAATATGGCGAGGAGTACGCCTCTTCAAGGAGATATTCCAGAAAGTTGACATCAATTTACCTCTCTTTGATGCGCTCAGAAAAATGCCCGGATATGTTAAATTTCTCAAAGATGCATTGGCGAATAAGAAGAAGTTGGGGAAATTTGACAAGATCAACCTATCTGAAGAATGCAGTGCTATCTTGCAGAGAAAGTTGCCGCTGAAACAGAAAGATCCGGGGAGCTTCACGTTGGAGTGCGAGATTGCCGAGCATACATTCCCCAATGTGTTGTGCGATTTGGGAGCGAGCATCAATCTGATGCCTTTATCTGTGTTCAACCGCTTGGAGCTGGGCAAAATGAAGAAAACCTCGATTTCATTAATGATGGCTGACTGGTCAGTTGCACACCCTAAGGGAATAGTTGAAGATGTGTTGGTAAGAATTCGGGATTTTATCTTTCCTAGGGATTTTGTTATTTTAGACATTCCTGAATTTAAAAATCAACCGCTAATCTTAGGTCGACCTTTTCTAGCAACTGATCGTGCTTTAATTGATGTGCAGGAAGGTGATCTCACATTTTGAGTCAACGATGAGGAGCTGAAAATCTCAATATATGATGCCATCAAGCAACACGATAGTTCAGAGCATGAAAAGTGTCATTCAATCACCACTGTTGCAGCTAGCCAAATCTCGAGCTTGGATGTCAACCGATCAGTTGACAAGGGTGCTACAAAGAAGAGATGGACTCGGCATGGAACTCCGAGTGATTCATTTAAGTTTGGGGGGAGCCACTTCCACACTCAGTGGTGGTCTGCGGTCAATGAAAAATATCGAGGCAAGCATAGATTTGGAAAGAAATCTGCTACCAAAACGCCAGATTGATCGAGGTATGAAATGGTCTAGCTAAAGACATTTAAATTTAGCACTTGTTGGGAGGTAACCCAATGTTTTTCTTTGTTTTGTTTTTCGTTTTTTTTTCGTTTTTGTTCTGTTTTCTATTTGTTTATTTTTGGTTTGTTTTTCGTGTTTGGGTTTTGTGTCTGTTTTGGGTTGAGTTGAATGACGAGCAGCCAATGATGAGAATTGTTTTTATTAGAAAATTTAATTGCAACTGATTTTGTGAGACAAAGCATGTTATGATTACTGTGAGTATTGAGTCTTTGAGAACTTGATCACACTTTTGAAACACCGTGAGACTTGGGCTTTTGTTGTCATATTTTTCGATCTTGTTTCTTCTCGTGTGAATAGTTTGAAATAGCATGTGTTCTCTAGAACTTGCTCGGTTCTTTTCGAGGTTGCATTGATGTGCTTAAGAATTATAAGATGATATTAGGCATTCTTTTCTTAGCCTATACACTGTCCAAACACTAACCTGTTATTTTATTATCCTTTGATGAACCCGTTTGAGCCTACCTTATTCTTTCATATAGCCGTGGGTTGGGTTATGTAGTTAGTGTGATTTTTGTTGCTTGAAATTGAGGGTTGAGAAAAAGAAAGGAAAGAAAATAGATGTTGAGAAAGTGATAATTAAAATAGTTGCTTACCCATATAAGTTCAAATAAAAAAACAAATTGACACAAGTGTGTGAAAAGAACATAAATGGGTAAGTAGCTAGTGCTTTGAGATGAGTATATCACTTATATAATAAGTGTGAAGTTCTTAATAGGAAAATGACTTCTTGGTATGGAGGATTGAAATAAATTGTGAAAATTTGGGAATTGTGTCTTATGATGCTTATGGTGTTTTCATTATGGGATTATGAGTCACTTAGCCTAAATATATCCTACCTTACCAAAGAGCCTACATTATAACCTTTTATAAGACCTTCTTGATCTTAGTTCTTGAGCACATATTTGAGCAATGGAGAATTAGACGATTTGCAAGCTTATGATAGATTCCATGTGTTTTTAAACTTTGAGAGTAAACACGTCCTCCTTGATACACTTGAGTGTTTGAGTTTTCTTATATTTATATCCATGTCGTGAGGATTCAAGTTTAAGAAGGCTTGTGCTTATGATTTTTAGGATATGTTGAGTTTAACGAAAGAGGTTGTGATTTGATTCATTTGCTTGAATCTTTTATTGCTCATTGCTCTGAGGTTTAATGCTTTTATCGTTCGACTCTTTGCCCATCTTTGGTCGTCTCTCTCTTGTTCTAATTTGTTTGAGGACAAAAAAAAGGTTAAGTGTGGGGGAGTTGATAAGCCTCATTTTTACCTGATCTATAAGGCTATATTCGTTTCGTTTTGTCACGACCCCACTCCGGATCTCCCGGACTGGAGCGGACTAATATTAGGAATAGTATTTAGGGATCATGAAAGACTGTTATAAGGGTGCATATCATATGTAAACTAACATGCTTGAACATAACATACATTGATAACATATCACATCAGGTGTGTTAGACCATCAGACCCAAAGATCAACAATGATCTGACGGACTTCAACAGTGTATATCATCTTATCATCGTACATAACATAAAATAAATTCAGAGTTGCAGCAGAAAGTGTGTGAATACATATATGACGATATGTATTCAAGGTTAACAAGTCTTATCAAAACATCAGGACATTGGACTTCTCAACACCTCCATCATCATCATCGAGCTCAACCGCACATTTAAAACAAACATGCGGTGAGTACAAGAATGCACTCGGTGGACTCATGCCGAAAACATTTTATCATAATTGAATTACATCGCCACATCATGGTAAGACACAAGCGGTTTTATTTAAAATGCTCAGGCTTACTAAAATATTTTCATCGTTCATAAAAGTCGCCACAAGCATTTTCTTGGTGTGTATGATCCATATCCCTTATCATCATTTCATCATAACATCATAGTCAAACGTCGTGAAGGAGGCCTCCTCTACGACGCCGTGACCGCCGTGAATTGTCCTTACAGCACACAGTCACCTTAGTGTACACGTTAATCCTAGCCAGGTATAGGCCTTCCGGCTTAGGATCCGATATCGATTTTATTCTTAAGTTGGGAGCGACCCAAACAACATTCATATCATTCTCATGGATAGGATACAATACACAAAACGTAAACATTTTTGGCAGGTAATCTTGTAAACTTTTTATAACAGTTGAAATAAGCATCATAAATAAAGTTAGTTGAAATAAGTAGCAAAGTCACATTTTGTTTTAGAAATAAAGCCCACCTGACTATTGGATCGTCTTAAACTTTGATTATGCGTCAAGGTCCTGTCGTTGCGTCAACGTCCACACCTTTACGTAAAAGCGATGTTTTAGTACGTCGTTCACGTATTTCGAGACTTACAAAGTCTAGAATATGCTTCGATATTCTATATCGATATAAATTGAATTCCTTAACGAATTCAATACGCTGGTTTAGCGTGTACTAATTTAACATTTCTCGTTCTTCGATAGAGACGAGATATTTTCAAAATTACCATTTTACCCTTTTGGGTAAAATGTTCAACGTTTTCTCACGTTTCTCAAACTAACGACTTCAAAAATGAAATCTTTTCATATCAACGAGATTTCATTAATAAACTGATACGTTTTACGCGTATTAGTGTATTTATCGAATGTATTTCGTACGTTGATTTCAAAAGTCAACAATTTTGACTTTTCTTAGTAATTTAATTACTAAGTCATATTTTAATATCTAAATTTCACATAAATCAATTTCTAATTGATTTCTTTTTATAAACTCATTAATATGTTTAAAAAGAATAATTTTTAAACATATAACACATTAGTATTTAGTAATGCTTTTATTTAAGGATTTAAAAATCCTTATTCCATTTAATAAAGCTCACGGCTTTTAGCTTATTAATACACAAACATTTTTCAAAATTTCTTATAAATTCACATAGTGTATTATATTATCATAATATCACTAATATGTATTAATATCAATCATATAAAAAATTGAACATCACCTATTTTATTTTGTAAGCTCACGGTATTTTTAGAAAATTGTCCAACAATTTTCCAAAATTTACAATAAATTAATACAAGGTCCAAACATTAGTCCATGACATATTTATGTCATATAAACCATGATATAACAATGTTATACCATATAAAATAGGTATGTAGCTCTCGGTCATTTCACAAACATACATCAAACATTTTTATAAAATTTTCCAACATATATATCATGCTCATAAACTATAGTGTAACAACATTACATCATAATATACATCAAAAACCATTTGAATCATCACCATTTGAGCTTGAAGCTCTCGGTTTATTTGATTAAAAATGGGTAAATCATGAATCATCACCATTTGAGCTTGAAGCTCTCGGTTTATTTGATTAAAAATGGGTAATTGATTTCAAAATAATTCCCAATAAATCATAGGGTGCATAAATCATGTCTTAGATCAATAATATACCATTGCATGTATCAAATAAAAATCACACATCAACATATAAGTTCATATATGTCTCGGCATTTTCAAGAAAATAGGTATGATTTTTCCAAAAATTCCCAATAAATCACTAAGAACTTATATAACATCATAGATTAATTATATGTCATTGCATGTATCAAATAGAAATCATTCATCAACGTTATTTTGAAAAAAATATATAAACTTTTTCAAAAATTCTAAATAAATACCTATGAACACATTTAACATCATAAATCAATTATCCATGCTCAAAAATAATTTCTTCAAGTCTCGGTCATTCCCCAAAAATTTTCAAACAGGTTCAATTAAATTTTAAAACATGATCTAAGCTTCAAAACATCATGCTACACATTCTTAGTACACAACATAACCATGGATTCACAAGATTTTGAAATTAAACCATATATGCATAACATTTTAGAAACAAGAACACAAGCCTAAATATATTTCTATCATCAATACACATGCAATAGCAAAATATTTCTAACAAGAATCATCAAGAACACATGCAATGTTCTAGCAACCTCTCGAAAATTTTCAAGAATTTAAGAACAAACAAAGCTCTTGTTCGACACCTACCTTGATGGTATGGGTTAATGGAACAATGCTTAAGGTATTAAGCTAGGTATAGAAGAAGAGAAGAAGAAAATCAAAGCTTGGCTATGGAGATGAGGCTCTCGGCTATGGGGGAAAATTGGGGAAGGAGAGAGTTTGAGAGAGAGAAGGGAGAGTGTTGAGTGTAGGAGTGTTTGAGTGAGTGAGAGAGTGGATAAAAACTGAAATCCTCCCTCCCCCATATCCCCCTATGTCTCGGCTCTCTCTCACTTGCACACACAAGAGACTCTTCACCTTTTAATATTATTTTATACACTAATGGGTATCTAATCATGAGTGTCTTACACATAAAATATATCTTGAAAATAGCTAATATATCCCACTATTGGCTGAGTTAATATAAAGTATATAAATCACATAGGAGATACATGCAAGAGTGGGAAGATAAAACAATTAAAAATTTGTTACATATGTATAGGGGTTCTCGGCCCTTAGACCAAACCATAGGTTAAAATTTTATTTCATGTCATTAATAGGTATATACATCATGGTATATGATTTAGATGATAAATAATATCATAGGATAAATTATTGGCATGATTTTAGGTGAAAAACCCTAGTTTGGAAAAATTAGGGTTTTCGAGAATTGAGCATTGTTCAATAATTGATCCTTAATGCTCAAGCATTGATTTAATGCTAAATAATACTCTAATTACATAAAATAATCATAGGAAATTAATTCCTATAATTTCTTGATCATTAAAACCATCTTTCGTTTCATCTCTAAACGTTAACGTTTGAAGACGTTTCAAAACGTTAATAATCGACTCATCTCGAAATTGTCGTAATAAAGTCGTAATCACTTTATTAAAATATTCCATTAATAATGGAATTTAATTCTAAGCTTGATTGCTTAGAAAATTTCATGAAATTTCAACTGTCGATACGCAATCGACGTTAAAATAATACTGCCGATAGACTTTATAAGCTTCGATTCTCTAATTCATGATTTTTAGTGAATATATAACAGGAATTCATTCCTTCGTAGATAATCGGAATCATATTCGATATCATTCTGATTGAATAATCTCGGCGAAACCCTAATTTACGGGTTTTAAATTCCGTAATTAGGCTTTTAATACAGCGGGATATTACATCCTACCCCCCTTAAAAGAAATTTCATCCCGAAATTTGCATACCTTAATAAAACAATCTGGGGTACCGTTCTTTCATTGCATCTTCAAGTTCCCACGTGGCTTCCTCTTGTCCGTGTTGTTTCCACAGCACTTTGACTAGCGGAATCGATTTGTTTCTCAATTGTTGAACTTTATGATCTATTATTGCTGTAGGTTCTTCTTCGTAACTCATGTCTAGATTGAGGATCACGTCGTCTTGATGGATCACGTGCTTTGGATCGTGTACGTATTTCTTAGTTGTGACACGTGAACAACATTATGCACATTCCCCAAATTTGGTGGAAGAGCCAACCTATAGGCTATTGGGCCTATTCTATCTAGGATTTCGTATGGTCCTATGAAACGGGGTCTTAGCTTTCCTTTAACACCAAATCTTATGATCCCCTTCGATGGAGAGACCTTCAGAAATACTTTGTCTCCACTTTCAAACTGCAGCTCAGATCTACGCGTATCAGCGTAGGATTTTTGTCTATCTTGAGCTTCTTTTATTCTTTGTCTAATCTGTCGGACGATTTCAATCATTTCATTCACTGCTTCTGGCCCTACGATTTTCCTCTCACCCACTTCATCCCAGTAAAGCGGTGATCTACATTTCTTTCCATACAAGGCTTCGTATGGGGCCATATTAATCGTCGCTTGGTAACTATTGTTGTAGGCAAACTCGATAAGAGGTAAAACGTCTTCCCATTTTGCACCTTAATCCAATATTACTGTTCTCAGCATATCTTCGAGTGTTTGGATCGTTCTTTCCGACTGTCCATCAGTCTGTGGGTGAAATGTCGTGCTGAAGTTCAATTTCGTACCCAATTCTTTTTGTAAGCTAACCCAAAATTTCGATGTGAACTTGGAGTCTCTATCAGATGTAATAGATTTTGGTACTCCATGCAGTCGTATAATTTCTTTTACATACAACTGAGCTAACTTATCAGATCCATAAGTATTCTGAATTGGCAGAAAGTGAGCACACTTTGTGAGTCTATCAACAACTACCCATATGGCGGTATTTCCTATTTTTGATTTGGGCAAATCTATAACGAAGTCCATCGTTATCTCATCCCATTTCCATTCGGGTATACCCAACGGCTGTAACTTTCCGTAGGGACGTTGGTGCAAAGCTTTCACTTGCTGGCAAACAAGACAACGTTCTACAAAAGAAGCTATATCTCGTTTCATGCCTTCCCACCAGAACTTTTCTTTTAGGTCTTGGTACATCTTAGTACTGCCTGGGTGGGCGGTGTAGGGTGTATCGTGAGCCTCACTCATTATTTCGTTCCGAAGCTCAGCATCATCTGGAATACATATCCTTCCTTCAAACATTAAAGCATTGTCTGATGCTTCTTGGAAATTCTTCAGTCCGTCAGTTCTTACCCTTTCTCTTATCTTTTCCAACTTTTCCTCCATCCTTTGTTTCTCTATTATTCTTTTTCTTAAATCGGACGTCACGGTGAGTGTAGCGATACAACTCGTGATCGTCTCTGGTGGTTTAACCAATTCAATTCTCATTCTTTTAAACTCCTCAACGAGTTTATCTTCTTTAGTAAGGAGACATCCTAACTTGGTTTGATTCTTACGACTTAGGGCGTCAGCTACTACGTTCGCTTTACCTGGGTGATAGTTAATACCACAGTCGTAATCCTTCACTAGTTCGAGCCATCTTCTTTGTCTCATGTTTAGATCTCTCTGCTCGAAGAAGTATTTCAAACTCTTATGATCTGTAAAGATCTCACACCTCACTCCATAGAGATGGTGTCTCCAAATTTTCAGTGCATGAACCACTGCTGCTAACTCCAAGTCGTGAGTTGGGTAGTTCAGTTCATGTGGTCTAAGTTGTCGGGATGCATATGCTATTACTTTTCCTTCTTGCATCAAAACGCAACCTAGTCCATTTTTCGAAGCATCCGTATAAACTACGTACTCCTTGTCCGCTTCCGGGACTGCTAGCACTGGTGCACTTGTCAACTTCTCTTTAAGCTTTTGAAAATTCGCCTCACATTCTTCAGTACAATTGAACTTGATTCCTTTTCGGAGTAGTTGGGTTATTGGTCTTGCTATCTTGGAGAATCCTTCGATAAATCTCCGATAATAGCCAGCTAATCCCAGAAAACTCCGGATCTCATTCTGAGTTCTCGGCGATTTCCATTCTTGTACTGCTTCTACCTTGGCTGGATCTACTTTAATTCCATCTGCAGACACAATGTGTCCAAGGAACATTACTTCCTTCAGCCAGAATTCGCATTTGCTAAACTTAGCAAAAAGCCTTTCAACCCTTAAGGTTTGCAACACTGTTCTTAGATGTTCTTTATGGTCCTCCTCATTCTTTGAATAGATGAGAATGTCATCTATGAAGACCAAGACAAACTTGTCTAAGTACGGATGAAACACTCTGTTCATGAGGTCCATAAATACAGCTGGTGCATTTGTTAATCCGAACGGCATAACTATGAATTCATAGTGGTCATATCTTGTTCGGAAAGCAGTTTTAGCTATGTCTTCAGGCCGTACTTTGAGTTGGTGATAACCTGACTTGAGATCAATCTTTGAAAATACGCTTGCTCCTCTCAATTGATCAAACAGATCGTCAATCCTTGGCAAAGGGTATTTGTTCTTGAGCGTCATCTTGTTCAGCTCCCGATAATCTATACACATCCTCAAGGAACCATCTTTCTTCTTGACGAATAACACAGGCGCTCCCCAAGGCGAAACACTAGGTCTAATGAAACCTAGGTCCAACAATTCTTGGATTTGGATTTTCAGTTCTTCCAATTCCTTTGGAGCCATTCTATAGGGTGCCTTCGACACTGGAGCCGATCCGGGTTCCAAGTCAATGGTAAATTCTAACTGTCTATCAGGAGGTAATCCTGGTAGATCTTTAGGAAAAACGTCCAGAAATTCCCGGACAATTTCTATGTCTTCTACCTTCGTCTCTGGTTTATTTTCTCCGTTTAGGTAAACGAGAAATGTGGCATCCTTTCTTATTCATCATTCTTCTTGCCTTCAACGCTGATACGATCGGGACTCTTTTCCCCATGCTAATTCCGTGGAAGTGCGTTGCTTCTTGTCCAGGAAAATGAAATGATATTTTCCTTTCCTTGCAAAGAATCGTGGAGTGGTTTTCAGCTAACCAGTCCATTCCTAGGATTATATCTACGTCACCCATGGGTATTATGTTCAGGTTATTCGCTAGAACCTTAAGTGATCCTAAGTTCAACTCTAGGTTCACGCAGAAATGTGTAACAGTTATAATCCCTCCTATAGGTGAAGAGATTCTCATATCCTGATTCGCTTTTTCAGCACTAAGTTCCAACAGATCTACGCATGATCTTGCGATAAAGGAATGTGAAGCACCCGTATCGAACAATATTATAACAGGTATGTTGAGAAGAACTCCCATACCTGCCAGGTTTCCCTTGTTCTGTTCGTTCTGCCTCCGGTGTAAGGCATATGCTCTAGCCTGGGCCGGCTGAGGCTGACGATGTGCTTGCCCTTGTTGAACTTGCTTGTTGTTGTTCGGCTGCCTTCTTTGGCGTTGTCGCGATGGTTCTTTGCCTTCGTTGTTGAGGTGGTTGCCACTGCTGTTGCTGCAATTGCTGTTGAGGCTGCTGCCACGGTTATTGCTGCAATTGCTGCTGGGGTTGTTGCCACTGTTGTTGCGGAGGTTGGGGCTGAAATTGGATAGCCCTGAGTGGCTGGACATTGCCGGGTTGGTTCGGCCTTACAATCGTTTCCGAACGTGCCCCTGGGCAATCGTTAGCGTAATGTCCTCTCATCCCGCATCTAAAGCAGTTTCCGCTGCCTGCCATGCACAGTCCTTTGTGCAATCTTTGGCATTTCGGGCACGGAAGAGCTCTTCTCTGTTCTTGTGTGCCTTTTGTCGGAGGAACAAAAGCTGGCTTTCTCCATCCCTGTCCTGGACTTGCCGTGTTCCCTTGCCACTGTCGTCTGTTACCCACGTTCTCAAAATTTCCCTTATTGTTGTTACCAAAACTCGTGTCCCACTTCCTCTTACCCTTGTCTACTGTACTCTGCATCTGAGCTGATGCCGACTTATCCTCTGGCATTGCTGCCTCAATGTCTAGAGCTCGTGCAAGAGCCTCTGTATAGGTCAAGTCTTCGTGACTAGCGAGAGACATTCTTATTTCTGGCCTTAAACCCAACCGAATTTTTCTGCCATTTTCAGGTCCGTGTCCACTTGATCCAGTGCATATCTAGACATATCGCAAAAGGCGCGATCATAGTCCGTTACCGACATCTTCTCTTGCTTTAACACGAAAAATTGTGTTCCTTCTTCTTCCGATAACTTTTCGGAATATACTTATCATACATTTCTCTCTTAAAGTCCTCCCACGTAAACTCTTCCATCTGCTCTGCTGTGAAGGTTTTCTTTCCGCTTCCCACCGAAATTAGCAGTCCATTCGGTTGAATGTTACACATGATGATCGCTCTTTTTGTGCATCTTAGAAAGTTGAAAATTCGCTCAATGGTTCTCATCCATTGTTCAGCTTCCTCTGGACTTCCTTTCCCATTGAAGACATGAGGGTTCTGTCTTAGAAACAGTTCCTCTATCCTGCGATCAGGTTGAGGTGGAGGTGGTTGAGGTATATCTTCATTTTCTCGTTCAGGGATTCTACCTCTTCCCCTAGGTCTTCCTCTGCCTCTGCCTCTAACTCCTTGTTCAGGATCTTGTCTAGGAGGCATTCTGCTATATAAAACATATAATTAGCATCATACTTTATTTTCATAATTTGAATATATACAATATCATCATAGCCTCATTGGAAAATAACTTAATAAAACATTCCATCCTTGTCATACACAATTTTGCTGCAAAAGCCCGCTCGGGGTCATATATATATATATGAAAATGGTGCCATAGGCAAAATATTTGTGATCAATAGTCATTACAATAGAAATTAATTACATACTGACTTTCAAAACATTGCAAAAGAAGTCCATGCACATTGGCTTTTATAGCCTTACAAAAGTCAAGTTTCCCCTTTCACCATTGTTTTTCAAAATAAACATAACCAAAACATACATATAATAACATCATGTCCCCTCAGGTCTTCGCTTCAACGTCTTCATCTAGAATCTTCTTCATCCTCCTCGGGATCTTCCTCCTCGTCCGAATCGTCATCTTGGGCGTGTACTCGAGAGGGTCCTGCACCGTTATCTCCTACCATATGGACGTCACGCATCGGACCATAGTCATCACGAATCGGACTATAGCTATCATGAATCGGGTTATAACCGTCAGGAGTACCTGATACTCTCATCTGCGCTGTCTGGCGGTATGGTTCAACTGGAGGTAGTGGAGCTGCCATCGGCGGTAGAGGCGGTAGTGGTGAATGCACAGGGTGTCCAAACATCAGTGGAGGAAAGACAGGAGCTCCCAAAGCTCTAGGTCTGGCTGCCCCATCCACTTGGACGAGCCTGCCCTCGTCAATCCGATACTGAGGCACCACTGGGTCGACCAGCCGTGGTACCTCGGTGTACAGCCACTCTGGCGACTCGTCACGCCAGGTGTACTCTCGTGGAGGGAGATAAGGTCCCCTCGGTGCTGCTCCATAAATGCTGTATACATATGTCAGATGACTTATAAACCTGGGTAGATCCCCAATCAGGTCATAACCACCGGATGCTCGGTATATATAGTCTCCCGAAACTTCTCGAGCGTAATCCTCCCAATCACATGGAAGTATGGTTAGGAGTCGTTTAATACCATCAAAATCAGTCACGCCATACGCTCTGGCGTTCCTCCAGAGTCGGAGATAATACATTAGGAATTCTCCTAAGTCCTCGCCACAGCACATCCAGCTTTCTCGATATGTGCGTACTACTTCCTCGGGTGTAGGGTTTGGTCCTATCCTTCTCCTAGCAATGTAACGCATCTCCTCCATCTGTCACGATCAAAACTAATATAAGTCAACTAATATTATCCGATAGGCAGATAAGATAACTTAAGTATATCGGTTAAACAACTAGAATAAACGAATCAATCTATAAGGCAGATAGATTCTATCGGGTAATACACATGTCATAACATTCTTAATCTACTTGGAAACTAATTTTCTAATAACGTTCTAGGGTACAGGTTACACTATAAAAATCTTTGTTCTAAATAAAACTCGAACTAAACTTTCAACAGACTCTAGTGCATTCTGGAGTAAGAAATAGGAATTCTATCCTTCATAACAAATGAAGTTCAGTGTGTTAGGAGTACGCAGGCAAAACCACGCGTAAATCGGAGTCCTAACGAAAAAGAATGAGACAAAACAAATTTACTGCGCAGTGCAGAAATTTGCGCGATCATGCCAAAATTCGAAACAACGCCGACGACGAGGTTGTGCACGCTATGGCTGCTGCCGACGTAGTACGACTACTACATCCACGTATTCAAGTTGACGCTTAGTATACTGAAGTCCAAGTCAATGGTCACGCATATCAAAGTTGCGATTGCGGTCGAATCATGTCGAGGTTGTGATGACAGTGTCAATGTCGCTCATTCTTCATAATCGATGTCGTCATCGTTTATCTTTACGTTCATCTTCTGCCGTTCGAAGCTCGCGACTAAAGTTACATCATTCTTCCTATCGTTCTTTTGTTCTTGTGTGGGAAAGAAAAATTCATACTTCTGTGTTCTTTTGCAATACGTGATCATGCTCCTTATATCGTCTATGTTCTCCTTAAGATAACATATCCATTTGTCATCATAAATCTCAAGATTGGAAAATATAATTTCAAAATAACGACATAACTCATTCATACTTGTACATATTAACTTGATTCCATACTTTTCAACTTTAACCATTCCGGTTCATTTCATACATAAACACTCATCTCAACTTAATCACTTTGGATAAGTTCTCATTGGTTTCAAAATCAAGGTTTTGAAAATTTTTGCTCATAACTTTCATTTACACCTTCATAACATCATAACATCACAACCTTTCTTTCCTCCTTGTTCTTTCAAAATAAGTTCAAACTTGTTCATCATATAAAACTCTTTATTTCATGAGTTTGAGAAAGAAATCAGTTACCTTTTCCCCGGTTGAGCTTGATGTGATGGAGTGTTGAGAATAGTCAGCAGATTTCTAGATGTCCAGTGACTCAATCTAGACTTAGTTTTGAAAAGAAATTGGGATTTCAAAGAGCAAACTGCTCTGATACCATTCATCACGACCCCACTCCGGATCTCCCGGACTGGAGCGGACTAATATTAGGAATAGTATTTAGGATCATGAAAGATTATAAGGGTGCATATCATATGTAAACTAACATGCTTGAACATAACATACATTGATAACATATCACATCAGGTGGGTTAGACCATCAGACCCAAAGATCAACAATGATCTGACGGACTTCAACAGTGTATATCATCTTATCATCGTACATAACATAAAATAAATTCAGAGTTGCAGCGGAAAGTGTGTGAATACATATATGACGATATGTATTCAAGGTTAACAAGTCTTATCAAAACATCAAGGACACTGGACTTCTCAACACTCCTCCATCATCACCATCAGAGCTCAACCTGCACATTTAAAAACAAACATGCAGGGCTGAGTACAAGAATGCACTCAGTGGACTCATGCCGAAAACATTTTATCATAATTGAATTACACTGCCACATCATGGTAAGACACAAGAGTTTTATTTGAAATGCCTTGTGCTTACTAAAATATTTTCATCAGTTCATAAAAGTAGCTTGGCCAAGCATTTTTCTTGGTGTGTATGATCCATATCCCTTATCATCATTTCATCATAACATCATAGTCGAACGTCGTGAAGGATGCCTCCCTCTACGACGTCGTGACCGGCCGTGAATTGTCCTTACAGCACACAGTCACCTTAGTGTACACGTTAATCCTAGCCAGGTATAGGCCTTCCGTCTTAGGATCCGATATCGATTTTATTCTTAAGTTGGGAGCAACCCAAACAACATTCATATCATTCTCATGGATAGGATACAATACACAAAACGTAAACATTTTTGGCAGGTAATCTTGTAAACATTTTATCAACAGTTGAAATAAGCATCATAAATAAAGTTAGTTGAAATAAGTAGCAAAGTCACATTTTGTTTTAGAAATAAAGCAAACCTGACTATTGGATCGTCTTAAACTTTGATTATACGTCAAGGTCCTGTCGTTGCGTCAACGTCCACACCTTTACGTAAAAGCGATGTTTTAGTACGTCGTTCACGTATTTCGAGACTTACAAAGTCTAGAATAAGCTTCGATATTCTATATCGATATAAATTGAATTCCTTAACGAATTCAATACGCTGGTTTAGCGTGTACTAATTTAACATTTCTCGTTCTTCGATAGAGACGAGATATGTTCAAAATTACCATTTTACCCTTTTGGGTAAAATGTTCAACGTTTTCTCACGTTTCTCAAACTAACGACTTCAAAAATGAAATCTTTTCATATCAACGAGATTTCATTAATAAACTGATACGTTTTACGCGTATTAGCGTATTTATCGAACGTATTTCGTACGTTGATTTCAAAAGTCAACAATTTTGACTTTTCTTAGTAATTTAATTACTAAGTCATATTTTAATATCTAAATTTCACATAAATCAATTTCTAATTGATTTCTTTTTATAAACTCATTAATATGTTTAAAAATAATAATTTTTAAACATATAACACATTAGTATTCAGTAATGCTTTTATTTAAGGATTTAAAATCCTTATTCCATTTAATAAAGCTCACGCTTTTAGCTTATTAATACACAAACATTTTCAAAATTTCTTATAAATTCACATAGTGTATTATATTATCATAATATCACTAATATGTATTAATATCAATCATATAAAAAATCGAACATCACCTATTTTATTTTGTAAGCTCACGGTATTTTTAGAAAATTGTCCAACAATTTTTCAAAATTTACAATAAATTAATACAAGGTCCAAACATTAGTCCATGACATATTTATGTCATATAAACCATGATATAACAATGTTATACCATATAAAATAGGTATGTAGCTCTCGATCATTTCACAAACATACATAAAACATTTTTATAAAATTTTCCAACATATATATCATGCTCATAAACTATAGTGTAACAACATTACATCATAATATACATCAAAACCATTTGAATCATCACCATTTGAGCTTGAAGCTCTCGGTTTATTTGATTAAAAATGGGTAATTGATTTCAAAAAAATTTCCAATAAATCATAGGGTGCATAAATCATGTCTTAGATCAATAATATACCATTGCATGTATAAAATAAAAATCACACCTCAACATATAAGTTCATATATGTCTCGGCATTTTCAAGAAAATAGGTAGGATTTTTCCAAAAATTCCTAATAAATCACTAAGGACTTATATAACATCATAGATTAATTATATGTCATCGCATGTATCAAATATAAATCATTCATCAACATATAATCATATATCATTCTCGGTTATTTTGAAAAAAATATATAAGCTTTTTCAAAATTCTAAATAAATACCTATGAACACATTTAACATCATAAATCAATTATCCATGCTCAAAAATAATTTCTTCAAGTCGGTCATTCCCCAAAAATTTTAAAACATGATCTAAGCTTCAAAACATCATGCTACACATTCTTAGTACACAACATAACCATGGATTCACAAGATTTTGAAATTAAACCATACATGCATAACATTTTAGAAACAAGAACACAAGCCTAAACATATTTCTATCATCAATACACATGCAATAGCAAAATATTTCTAACAAGAATCATCAAGAACACATGCAATGTTATAGCAACCTCTCGAAAATTTTCAAGAATTTAAGAGCAAACAAAGCTCTTGTTCGACACCTACCTTGATGGTATGGGTTAATGGAACAATGCTTAACGTATTAAGCTAGGTATAGAATAAGAGAAGAAGAAAATCAAAGCTTGGCTATGGAGATGAGGCTCTCGGCTATGGGGGGAAAATTGGGGAAGGAGAGAGTTTGAGAGAGAGAAGGGAGAGTGTTGAGTGTAGGAGTGTTTGAGTGAGTGAGAGAGTGGATAAAAACTGAAATCCTCCCCCATATCCCCCTATGTCTCGGCTCTCTCTCACTTGCACACAAAAGAGACTCTTCACCTTTTAATATTATTTTATACACTAATGGGTATCTAATCATGAGTGTCTTACACATAAAATATATCTTGAAAATAGCTAATATATCCCACTATTGGCTGAGTTAATATAAAGTATATAAATCACATAGGAGATACATGCAAGAGTGGGAAGATAAAACAATTAAAAATTTGTTACATATGTATAGAGGCTCTCGGCCCTTAAACCAAACCATAGGTTAAAATTTTATTTCATGTCATTAATAGGTATATACATCATGGTATATGATTTAGATGATAAATAATATCATAAGATAAATTATTGGCATGATTTTAGGTGAAAACCCTAGTTTGGAAAAATTAGGGTTTTCGAGAATTGAACATTGTTCAATAATTGATCCTTAATTCTCAAGCATTGAATTAATTCTAAATAATACTGTAATTACATAAAATAATCATAGGAAATTAATTCCTATAATTTCTTGATCATTAAAACCATCTTTCGTTTCATCTCTAAACGTTAACGTTTGAAGACGTTTCAAAACGTTAATAATCGACTCATCTCGAAATGGTCGTAATAAAGTCGTAATCACTTTATTAAAATATTCCATTAATAATGGAATTTAATTCTAAGCTTGATTGCTTAGAAAATTTAATGAAATTTCAACTGTCGATACGCAATCGACGTTAAAATAATACTGCCGATAGACTTTATAAGTTTCGATTCTCTAATTCATGATTTTCAGTGAATATATAACAGGAATTCATTCCTTCGTAGATAATCGGAATCATATTCGATATCATTCTGATTGAATAATCTCGGTGAAACCCTAATTTACGGGTTTTAAATTCCGTAATTAGGCTTTTAATACAGCGGGATATTACATGTTTATAATTGATAAGTGGTCTTTTGAGCTGTCTTTTGATATATTAATGTTTACCTTGGAAGATATTATGCCTTGTGTATTTCATGTCATTTTAGCACAGGTTTTGATATCAAAAAGGTGGATCACGATAAAGAGGAATCAATAGCCCAGTCGCGAGCTCATGCGAAGAAGAACTGTTTGAAAACATCGTTGAATATGAGATAATGGAGTTGAAAAATATGGATGTGCAAAGTGTATTATGTTAAAGAGCATCTCGATAGGAGTCTGTAGGCGCAAACGGATCGCAATTCGGAGTCCGGACGAGAGAGAACGGAGCGAAGCAAATGGCGCCAGAATTACGCCTCGCGAGCCGAGCTCGCGCCCGAAGGTCGCGATGCTAAGTCGCGAGGATGAGCGAGATTTCAGCTTATTTTGAAGGCTTCGCGAGACTCCATCGTGATGTAAGGTTGCTAGCACGCATCGCGAGGCGTAAGGGCTGAATTTTTATATATATTCACATTGCA
Organism: Salvia rosmarinus; assembly: GCA_036937905.1. Classification (NCBI taxonomy): domain Eukaryota; kingdom Viridiplantae; phylum Streptophyta; class Magnoliopsida; order Lamiales; family Lamiaceae; genus Salvia; species Salvia rosmarinus. The sequence continues at coordinate 42,862,754 of CM072821.1, read as the reverse complement.
CGCACACATTGGAGGGGGGCGCACACTTTAGATTCCAGAACACGAATTTTATTCTTTTTGCTTCCTTCTGTTTTATTCTTTTATCATTCCAGTTTAGAATTTTATTTAGCTTCTAGTATTTTAATATTTTTCGATTCCAGTTCATGGTTTAGTTTTGATTCAAAGTTCCAGATTTAATTTCCCGGATTCGAGTTGCACCAATTGTTCTTCGTGGATTCCTACGGTTTTATCTATCTATCTATCTCAATTTATGCTTTATCTATATATTTATTGTTTTAGTAATTTAATTATGCGTAGCTAAATTCGGTATTGATCCTAGGGTTTGTATGTCAGACTAGATTTATATGATTTATCTGTTGATACTGTTTTGCCGTCCCATTCATGATTTATAATTCTTGGATTCAATTCTCATGTGTTGTTATCTGACCAATATTGATGCATGCTAGTTATGTGATTGATGTCCTGGCGGAATTAATTGCATAATCGATATATTGAATTCATAATACAGTTTTTGCCTTGAGACCCGACGGAGATAGGTGAGCTGTAGAAGGTTAAATCTTTGTGTGCTTTTGGTAATTAGCTTACTTCTCTTGAGACCCGACGGAGATAGAGTTTAGGCTAACCTACTACTATAGGTTGTCCTGGCGGAAACTATAGTTACATTAGTGATCCTTCATATGAATATGGATTAAATTGGTAAACAGATTAATAGGTTAATTGTGTGAATCTGGTTAGGTTAAATACATCCCTAGGGTCAGTCTTTCATATCTGATTTATTCCTATCTTTATTTTCGAGTCTAGTTTTATAATATTCTCTCTTGATATTATTGCCAGGATAATAATAAAGATTCTGTGTTAACTAATTGTTGTGTTCTCGAGTCGCAGTCCCTGTGGATACGATATAATATACTTGTTGTTTTACTATCATTTATTTGGTAGGAATTATAGCGATCAGTAGTGTTAACAGTGTGGTTACCTATATACTCGTTTCATAAAAAAAAATGTGTGAAAAAGAGTAGAAAAAGAGGAGAATTAAAAATCCAATAAATTGTTGAGATTGTTGAAATGGAGGATGGGATTTTGTCCCTCTTTCTCGTAAGTTGAGAAATGGACATGGGAAACCACGTTAGGAGACTCGAGTTCATCGAGAGTTCACCTATCGAACATTGTTCAAAAATCTGTTAATACTTTCTATGTTATCAAATGAAACTTGTTGCTAAAGGTAACCATTTTAGTTAATTCACCCCTAGCGGAGAGTTGGGTCTGAGCAAAAATAATCTTCTTGTTTATTTGATAGTTACACAATTTTATATTTGTTTCACATTAACTTTGATTATGTATTCATCATGTTTGGGGGAATTGCAAAACGAGGTTTGATTGATTGGATTAAGAGTAAATTTGCATGAGTTATTCTTCTACTCTTATTAGTATAGACTTTGCTTGAGGACAAGCAAATGGATAAGTGTGGAGGAGTTGTTTAGTCTCATTTTGTGCTTGTTCTTGGTATTGTTTTGCATGTTGTTTTTAGTGGTTTGTCCTATTTATGCTGTTGGTTTGATTAATATTTATCGATTCGGACTTACTTCGTTTGTTTCGATGTTTTGTAGAAAAACGGCATTAAAATAGGAGAAATTGGATCTACCAAGGATCAGGTTTATTGAAGAGCATCGCGATAGGAGTTTGTAGGCGCAAACGGATTACAATTCGAAGATCGAACGCGAGAACGGAGCAAAACATCGGTCGCGACGTGCGTGCACGAGCGCCCGCGCCGCGCCCAGCGTCCGCCAGACACTCGCAAGACTCAAGCGCCGGGCGCCCAGCGTCCGCGCACCTTTCACGTCAATGGCTCGCCCGATCGGCACTTGCCCGCAGCGCTCGCTTTCCACCCGGCTGTCACCCGTAGCGGTTGCCCAATCTCGGCAGCGTTCTTTGCGCCAGCGCCTGCGTTCCCCACGTCCGCCTTTTCGCCCGGTAGGCGACACCGCCCGGTGCTCTCCCAGCGCAACGCGTAACGCTCGTCTATCCTTCGCAGCGTCGCCTCCGTCCGGCGCTGGGAAGCCAGCGCTATTGGTTTTGTCCGTTGCGCGCCAGCGTCCGTCGACAATACGTCTTGATAAACGCGCATTTACACGCTTATAGTTGATATTTGAAGATGAGTTTAGCTCGTTTAAATGCGTTACGTATCGATTCCTAATGTTTTATCTATTTTTAGAAGATAACGCTCTTGGGTGTTCTTTTGGTGTTGTGTAGGTCATATGTTGAAAATCGAAGCAAGGAACGACGCACGAGCCAAAACACAATCTGGCGTGTTTCTAGCGACCAGCCCAGCGGTCGCTAGGCGGCCGCTAGGAAACACGCGAGAACCCAGCGAGACCGCGATCGCGAGAACGCGCCATGGCGAAGCCTAGCGAGAAAGCCATTGGGCGATTTCTAGCGACGGATCGGACTTCTAGCGACCGCTAGGTGTGGTCGCGAACCAACCAAGCGGGCGAAGAGGCGATCGCGGGCGAGAAGGCAGCGGATTACCTCGCGACCACACCTAGCGACCGCTAAGGGTGGTCGCGAGGCAGCAGCGAAGGAAAATTAGGGTTTTGGGTGTGCCATATATGGCAACACCCCGCGCCTCAACTTCACAACCACGTTTCGAGCCTCTTTTATCGGTTTTACATCGGTTTTTGAGTTTTAGCTTTAGGTTCCATATAGTTTCATTCTAGATTTATTTTACGTATTGTTCTCCGTTAGTTTACGTTTTGTTTCGATCAGGAACGTTTCGTCGGACGATTTGCAAATTTCCGTTTTATTTGAGGTTGGGATTCAAGCCCAACGTGTTCATCAACGCTACATCACGGGTTTTATATATTTAATTTACGTCTTTATGATTAATTAGTATTTCATTTCGTTTATGATGTCGGCTAATTTTCGTTCTAATCCTAGGGTTTGCATGATTCGATCCTATATGTTGTGATTCCTGTTATCGTTATTTACCGTCCATGCATTGATTCATGATTCGATTGTGCTTATTTATATGTGTTGGTTTCTGATCAATCTCGATGCATATTTAGTTGTCGGTTAATTACGTAATTGTGTTAATTGTCAATCGATATCGAATGCATGATACGAATGAGCCTTGAGTCGTAGCTGAGATAGGATATTCGTAGGAAGCATATTCTTTGTGATCCGTTTGGAGTTACTTGTTTTCACCTAGAGGCGAATGATAATAGGGAAAACTAGTAATCTCTGACCGCCTTTAATCGTAATAGAAATTGTCGGTTATATATGTGATCTTCCATTTTATGCGGATTAAAATTGGTTAATAAAACAGGATAAACATACGTTGTGGATTGGATTAATGCAGCCCTAGGGTTAGTCGTCTTTCTCTGCTTTTAAACATCCAGTGTTTATTGCTTTAATTTACTTTGTTTTGTTACCTTTGCTTTGGATTGAGTTCGAAGCCTAAAATACCTAAAACCATATTTGTTACTTGGATAATGATGAATTCTTGTTGAGTTAGCTTACGTATTTTAGTATTACAATCCACAATGGATACGATGCTTAAACACCTATATTTACACCTTTTCGTGTTAGAAAATTAAGCGATCAAATTTTGGCGCCGTTCGGGATTGTTAAGATCATATAGGAATAACTTGTCAATTTGGAATTATTAATTCAAGTTGTACTCTTAATTTTATTTTTAGTCCTTGCCAATCGATTTCTTCTTTTCTCCGGTGGTTTATGTTCACAAGGTCCCAAGGACCTCTGAACTACACTTTGATCCGAAATCGAGAATTCACAAAGGAGAAGGAGAAGGGCAAGAAGAAAGGAAGCAATGGCAAATCGAGAATAGCAGGCGTTCCTCCCAAGTAGCCGCGCTGTTAGCGGATTTCAAGAAATGCGCCTAATTGGCGACTATGGGACTCGTTGTCCCTGCTCGGGGCGGCAAGGCCGCTGAATTACATGTCTGAGACCTCCTACCGAGCAATTTCAAGGAGGCGGATGGGGCCAGTCAATGCTAACAATTTCGGTGAAGCCGCCCTAATCGGCATGGTTCAGGGGAGCAGTTCGGAGGAGGAGTCACGGAGGATCCGAATGCCCATCTCGAGACCTATCTCGACATTTGTGACACCATCAAAGCAGAATGGGGTGCCACAAGACACAATCCGGATGCGTATGTTCGGTTCTCTCTGCGAAATCAAGCGAAGGGCTGGTTCAAGACCTTAGATCGCACGGGCATCAACGGTTGGGCGATTCGTGAGAAATTCCTTCAAGTACTTTCCTCCGGCTAAGGCACGTAAGATCATAGCCGAGATTTCCACTTCTCCCAGTTAGGGGATGAATCTTTGTTCGAGTCGTGGGAAAGATTCGGGGCCTATTGAGAAGGTGCCCACGGCATGGATTTTCGAGAGAGCGCAGATTACCGCTTTACAACGGGTGACACCTCACACGAGGAGTATTGTCGACGATCGGTGGGGTTGCCTTTTGAGCAGGCGTGTAGGCGAGGCCGGCCGATCATAGAAGAGATGGCGGCAACAGTTATCGATGGTCGATGGAGAGAACACCGGTGGTGAAGGCGCAAGTTGAAGGTGACTCAAAGTACGACAATATTATGGGAGATTCACCTTGTTAAAAAGCGATTTGAGAAAGAAAGGAAAGGAAAAGGCGTGGCTCGGATAAATCTTTGCAGAGTCGAGAGATGATCGGCGAGGGCGTGAATTACATAAATCGGAGGAACAACCGTCACGGGGAATCCGGTACAATCCTAACAATGTAAATCACCCAAATTTCTCGTGACGCCAACCCCAATAATTTTCAGCGCCTCCGCTGAGTTTCTCGATTCGAGCAGGCGTGATTCGAGAGCGAAGAAGCCGAGTCTAGAGGATATGATCAGCGATTGGTTGTGAGCAACCAACAATTGGCAACGAATCAGAATTCGTTTATAAGCAACACCGGGCCGAAGATCAATCATTTGGAGTCCACCGTGACGGCTATGGGAAAGCACATGAAGATGATGGAGAATCAAATAAGTCAGATAGCCGCACAACAGAATGGGCAGCACAAGTCGGGCCAATTTCAGAGTAATACGGAGGTAAACCCCAAAAATCACTGTAATGCCATTCATTTGAGGTGGGCGAGCTTATCAAAGTCACGAGGAGATTTAACGGGCAAGCGGGCAACAGAGAGAGAATCTCGCGACCGAGCTCGTGACCGCGAGCCCGGCCGCGAGGAAAATGGGAGCGGAGTTCGCGGCGGCTCGTGGCGCAACAAGTCAAGCAGCGCCCGCGACATCCGAGACCTAGCGGCGACCTGGCGGTCATGAGTCATTCAAGAGGCGCGAGAAATCATACGAAGCTTTAGACGCGCACCTGGCGCCGAGGCGCCAGCGTCCGCCAAGACGAAAGAAGACATCGTTCATGTACCTAGCGATCAAGACACGCGATCGCGAGTCGATCAAGAGCCGCTTTTGAAGAGATTTCACGTACGTGCCTCCAATTCCGTTTCCAAGCCGTTTAGCCAAGCCCAAGTACGACGAGAAGTTGACCAGATTCATGGAGATGTTTCAAAAGGTGCACATCAATATTCCTTTACTTGATGCACTTCGAGATATGCCGGGTTATGTGAAGTTTTTGAAGGATGCCGTTGCCAATAAGAAGAAGCTTGGGAAATTCGAGACGATAAATCTGTCTCAAGAGTGCGAAGGTTGTCTTGCAAAAAGTTGCCGCTCAGCGAAAGATCCGGCGGCTTCACCATAGCATGTGTCATCTGAGGACGTATATTCTCCAAGGTTCTATGTGATTTGGGGCAAGCATCAATCGATGCCGTTGTCCATTTTAACCGATTGGAGATTGGGAGATCAAGCCGACCACCATAGCTCTTGGATGGCGACACCTCGGTGACTTATCCGAAGGGATAGTGGAGGACGTGCTTTCGTGAAAGTTCGAGATTTCATCTTCCCGGTGATTTCGTCGTTCTCGACATGCCGAGGATGGAATACACCTCTTATTCTCGGGCGACCATTCCTAGCTACCGCAGAGCATTGATGAGCGTACAAGATGGAGATCTCACCTTCCGAGTCAACGGCGAGGAGATGAAAATCTCTATATATGATGCTATGAAGCAACGACGAGAAGACCATGGAAGATTGTCGAGTTATAGAGCGGTGTCGCCCACTCACTTTCAATCGGTTGATCGGTGGAGTTTTGTATGCAAAACTCGATTTTCTCATCCGCACCTTGATGAGGCGTGTGATGAGATTTTAGAGTACCTTGAGTCCATCGATGAAGTCAAGGCCTCCCCGAGGAGTCGGTGCCTTATTTGGATATGAGGAAGCCGATTGGAGGAGAGGGCCGTGGTGAAGAAGGAAGAGACTACACGAAGATGGAGTTGAAAGAGTTGCGGACCACTGCGGTATGCCTTCTTAGGCGGCGATGAGGCGTGCCCGGTGATAATATCTTGGCTTTGGACGATGAGGAGACACGTAAACCGATGGCGTCTTTCAAGCGGTACAAGTCTGCGATTGGGTGGACGATTTCGATATCGGGGTCGACCCTCGATTTGCATGCACCGGATCTGTTGGAGAATGAATACAAGCCAAAGGTGCAACCTCAGCGCCGATTGAATCCGGCAATGCAAGAGGTCGTCGAAAGGAAGTGTTGAAGCTCTTAGACGCAGCATGATCTATGCCATATCCGGCGGTGAGTGGGTTAGCCCTACTCAAGTGGTATCAAGAAAGGGGTATCACGGTGATCGAGAGGCGAGACGAGCGAGCTTGTGGCAACAAGACTCGTAACGAGGATGGCGAAGTTTGCATCGACTATCGTGCTACGAACACGCCCACGAGGAAAGACCATTTTCCCCGCCTTTATTGATCGGATGTTGGACGGACTAGCGGTATGAGTTCTACTGTTTTCTCGATGGATATTCGAGGTACAATCAGTTGCCATCGTCCCGAAGATCGGCACAAGGCGCTCACTTGTCCAGTATGGAGTTTTCGCCTATAGGCGAATGCCGTTTGATTGTGCAATGCTCCCCGCCACGTTCCAAGGTGCATGATGTCCATCTTCCATGGGTTGATCGAGAATATTATGGAAGTCTTTATGGACGACTTTTCCGTGTTTCGCTCTTCGTTCGACCATTGTCTCCATAACTTGTCACAAGTGCCGCAAAGATGTGAGGAGACGAATCTTGTTCTCAATTGGGAGAAGTGCCATTTCATGGTGAAGGAAGGTATCGTGCTTGGTCACAAAGTCTCAGCCAAGGGTTTGGAAGTGGATCGAGCAAAGATTGTCGCTATCGAGAAACTGCCTCCGCCTACAAATGTCAAATCAGTGAGGAGTTTTCTCGGTCACGCGGGTTTTTATAGACGGTTCATCAAGGATTTCGGCGATCACGAAGCCATTGTGTGGATTGCTCGAGAAAGATATGAAGTTCGTGTTCACGAAGGAGTGTTTGGAGGCGTTCGAGAAATTGAAGGTGGCCCTGATCTCGACTCCAGTTTTGATCTCACCTGATTGGAGTCAACCGTTCGAGCTGATGTGTGATGCGAGTGATTGGGCAGTTGGTGCTGTTTTGGGGCAGAAACGAGACAAGCTTTTCCGAGTCATCTATTATGCAAGTAAGACTCTCGACTCTGCTCAAATGAATTACACCACCACGGAGAAGGAATTACTTGCTGTGGTCTATGCTTTCGATAAGTTTAGACCTTATTTGGTGGGCACCCACACCATCGTGCACACTGACCATGCCGCCATTCGCCATCTGTTCGCGAAGAAAGATTCGAAGCCGAGATTGGTGAGATGGATCCTTCTTCTTCAAGAGTTCGACATGGAGATCAAAGATAGAAAGGGCTGCGAAAATGTGGTAGCCGACCACTTGTCGAGATTGGAGAAGCCAGTCGAAGGAGAGGATAGGAAGATTGGCATAAAGGAGAACTTCCCAGACGAGCACATCTTGAGCGTCGTCGATCACACACCATGGTACGCTGATTTTGTCAATTACTTGGTGATTGGAGTTATACCTCCATCGTGCAAAGGTCATTTGAAAAAGAAATTTCTCCACGATGTTAAGTTCTACTATTGGGACGATCCTCATCTCTACCGCCGATGTGCCGATGGTTTGATACGTCGCTGCGTTCCCCAAGGAGAATGGGAGAACATAATCCACGAGTGCCATAGTTCGTTGACTGGCGGCCATTTTGCGGCAGAAAGACAAAGGCAAAGATTTGCCACGATGGTTTCTTTTGGCCTTGATCTTCAAAGATTGTCAATCATTTATCAAGAGTTGTGATCGTTGTCAAAGAGTGGGAATGTCACTAAGAAAGGCGAGATGCCACGAAAACCATCATGGAGGTGGAACTATTTGGCGTATGGGGATCGACTTCATGGGTCCGTTCCCAATGTCTTGTGGCTACACATATATTCTTCTTCTTTGTGGATCGTCTCCCGTTGGGTAGAGGCAATTCCGATCATCACGAGCGACTCGAAGGTTGTAATCAAGTTCCTTCACAAGAACATTCGACTCGATTTGGAGTCAGAGGCGTTGATCGGTGATGGGGATCGCGACTTCAATAATAAGTGGCTAAGCAGCGTTCTAGCCAAATATGGTGTGAAGCATCAGTCACTTCCCCACCATCCACAAGCAAGCAGGCAAGCCGAGCTCGCCAATGAGAGATCAAGCGATTCTAGAGAAATCGGTTGTTCGGCGCAAAGATTGGGCCAGCGGTTGGACGACGCTCTTTGGGCTTACCGGATGCGTACAAAGCCCCATCGGGCTATCTCCATATCAAATGGTATTTGGTAAATCCCGCCATTTACGGTTGAATTGGAACACAAAGCGATTGGGCGACTAGGAGGATCAACATGGACTTGAGGAGGCGGTATGATGAGGAGTGACCAAGCTGTTAGAGCTCGGCGAGTGGAGGAATGAAGCGTTCGAGAACTCTCGGATATCTGAGCGAGCCCGAGAAATTTCACGACCTCCACATTCGTCCAAAAGGATTTTCGCCGGGTAATGAAGTCCTACTTTACAATGCTCGACTTCGTCTATTCCCGGGAAAGCTAAAGTCAAGATGGTCGGGGTCGTATAATTGTTTACCGCATGCGCTTGCAATGGGAGTTCTGAGCTCCTAGACTCGGGGGCAACATCTTTAAAGTGAACGGCCAGTACCTCAAAGCATACTTCAAGTCACACTTCGACCGAGAAGTCAAGGTGACCCAGCTAAACGAGCCATGATACGAGGTACCGTCGAGCTAGCGAAGATAATTCTAAGCATTGGTTGGGAGGTAACCCAGCGCTTTACTAACTTTTGTTTTTGTTGTTTCGTTTTGTTTTGGTTGTGTTTACGTGTTTGTGTTGTGTTTCGTTGTTTTGTTAGATCCCTAAGTTTAATAGCTTTCTGTTAAAAAAAAAAAAAAAAAAAAGTACTAGCGACCACCTAGCGACCGCGAGGTCGCGAGGGTGGCCGCGAGAAATTGGGCGAGCGTTGTTTTACGGCGGCAGAGCTCATGCCAAGCTCGCGATCATGAGCTCAACCGCGAGATCCGTCGCGACCAGCGCCCGCCCGTGACCCGCTTTTATCCTTATTTTTCCCCAAAATTCTAACCTACACACACACACACGTTTTTTTGCATCAAAGCAGCAGCCCTCTCCACTCTCAAGCACACAAACACCTCTTTTCCCCAATTTTCTTACATTTCTCCGTCAAATCCACCCAAGGTATGCTATATTCGTTTAATTCTTCATGGGTTTACATTTATTGAGCATGATTAGGAAGGATTTGTTCTATTTATCCTCTTGAGGTGGGTTTAATTTACTTGGAGAGACTAGGGTTTATTTTGCTAGATTTGTGTGGTTTTGAGCATGATTTGTCCAATGATAGGTTTATTCACGTTTATACACGTATATTATTCGTTGAATGTGCCTACATTGTTGATTTGGGTTTCTAAATTGTGAAAATAGCCTTGAATTTTTGCTGATACTGCATACAATGACGACGCTTTCAAGGCCAGTGCCGGTGCTCTGACTTGTTGGCGCATACAAGCATCGGCCACGCCGCCCGTCGGCGGCGCTGCCGTGCTCATGATCTCCCTAGCGACCGCTAGGTCTCGAAGGGTGATCGCTAGTTTTCGCCTTGTAGCGCCCAATTTTGAATTTTTTGGCTATGTGTGTTTTCCCATTGTATGTTATCTTGCGAGATCATATGATAATATGGAAATAATTTGATTAAGTTGAAGTTTGGGGATCTATATTGAGCATTTTGGGTTGACGATGTTTTGATTGTTTCATTCATACACGGGCTAACTCGAAATTCTTTTTAGGTACAAATATGCCGCGTACTCACGGTCATGCTTAAAAGGCAAGAGCATTGTCTCCACCTCCCAAGGCGAGGCACAAGATGATTTCCAAGACGCGTATCATGATGAGCATCACGACGAGCCACGCATGGCACCACCGGATGAATTCGATCCCGAAAATTTTGGGGTCCGGCGCAGTGACTCGTCGAAGCCGTTGGGATAGATTGGTGCGACTACGGCATAGGCACTCACGTTTCACGTGCCTCACCACGTGTCGAAGATGGGCATCACCAATGATGTGACGTGGTTAGCCGAGAGGTCCGGCTGTACTCAATTATCACAGCCAATTATCTCACATACCGGATCCTCACTCTCGAATTCTTGTCGACTCTCCATGTTCACAAGACAAACGGCATGCCGGACTACATCATGTTTCAGCTCGACAATGAGCCCCGTCAACTCTCCGTAGACGAACTCAATGGAATCATCAATGGAGATCCGGACGGAAATTACATAGGGGACGTCGAGTACACAGCCCAAAGTGTATGGTCAAGTTCATGGGCGCGCACTCGAGCACACTCGTATTATGATGCCTCGAGATCCAAGGCTAGCTCGATTAAATCCAAATGTCCGTTACTTTCACCGACTCACATTCACCTTGCATGGCCGTTCGAACGCCGGGCTTTGTCCTTTCACAAGATATGAGCATTACGATTGGGCCGTGTTCAACGGAAGATGCATGCCGGCATGTTCTTAGCTCAACATTTCCATATGCAGTCCACAGTTTCGGGTAATTCGAAGATTTGTATAGGGGGATTCGTTACCCCGATTGCCGATTTCTTTGGGATCACGATTCGAGAGAGTCCGATCTCTCACGACATCTTCTCGACAAGGCGTGCCTATCGTCGAGCGTTCTGAAGAGGCACCCGGCGTTACTTGTGGTCGTTATATGATCGAGCGGCCAATCAATCTTCCGCCGCCCAATCCCGAGCTCACAAGCATAAGCCGATACTTTACCCGGATAAACCGGAATATGAGTGGAGCTGCACATTATGCATGGACGCAGCGGCAGAACGCGCAAGGCGAGGCCGAGGGCGAGCAACGGCATGAGAGCAAGTCGAGCAAGCCCGAGCAAGCCGAGCCAAGTTGCTCTCGAAACAAAGCGGCATATCGCACCCGCCACCCGCTCGAGGCGACCGGGATTTATGATCGATTGGATCACATAGATGGTCGTCTCGACCATATTGACGGAACTTGACATCGACATGGAGCAGCAAAGAAGCCATCTACGCCCAACAACGAGCACATCTCGAGCAACAACGAAAGATGATGGAGATGATGCAAAGAATGGAATGAGTGGCGTGGATTTTATCCACCACCGAGTAGCACGGCTTTGAGGTAAGTTTTTCTCCCAACTACTCTTTTTCGCAAACCTTATTGTTTCCACATGTTCACAATAAGTTTGGGGGAGTAAACGAGTTTAGTTGGTTGAGAATCCTGCTTATGTTTTTATGCTTTATAGGTTTAGTTGTTATGCTTTGGGGTCTTTTGTCGCTTGTTGTTGGTTTTGTTTTGTTTTTCGTTTTAGGTATGCGTCGATCAACGAGTTAAGTGAAGTATGTTAATCCATGTGGCCAATGACGATAGAAATTTTTGGTGAAGTTTGATGATAGTGCGCATGATATGTTAGAAAATAACGATAAATGACGTGAGATGGCTTAGAGCTTGTTGTTTTCACCATTTGCTTATCTGTGAGACTTGAGCTTCTTTGTATACATATCTTGATCTGATTTACATTAATTGTGTGATATCGTGCATGTGATTGTCTTCTAGAACTTGCCGTGTTTCTGTGTCGAGATTGCAATATGTGTTTCGAATTTGGAAAGGATAAAAGGCCATCGTTGTTAACCACTTATCACCCAAACACTAACCCGATGATATATACCATTTGTCGCCTTCTTTGAGCCTTTATTAGACCTTTTCTTTTGATTAACCGGATGATAGGAGGTGAGGATGGATATGGGAATCAAAAGGGGTGAAATTTTGATGTAGTGATGATGAGAAAAGTTTCGTTTAGAAAAACACATCTGTGGTGAAGATTTGTACCTTTGTTGTATAAGATAAACCCTATAAGCTCTAGAAAAGAAAAGAAAAAGAAAAATGTTAAGTTCACTGTGAGTGTTGAGCATAAAGGGTCTTCAATCAAAGTATAGGTACCTTCTGTAGCATTAAAACGTTGATTTAGCACGTTGGGAAAGAAGAGGAAAATGGACGAAGTCCATATGTGTCGAATAGTATAAATGGGGGTGTTTGGAATGTTTTTCAGTCACTTAGCCATATTTTATCCTACCTTAACCAATGTGCCTACATTACAACCTATGAAAAGACCTCTTTGATCCTAATTTGAACACAATGACGTGGTGGAGATATTAGAAAAACGGCAAGCCTATGGTAAGATGTTGCATTGCATTGATCGTTGAGTGTATACACGTCCTATATTTCTATATGAGTTGAGTGTATCATATATTTTACACACATGCCGTTGTGAGGGTTGAATTAAATAAGTTTTTGCCGTCAATTGTTGTTTGTGTTGAGTTGGCTAACGTCGTCATGTGCACTAATGTTTTTGAGCGTTGATATATTTCTGAGGCCTAGAATGGTTATCATCTTTGCTACGCTCGTTGATCTTTCCGTTGTGTCTTTCTGTTTTGGTTTTTGTTTGAGGACAAACAATGATTTAAGTTTGGGGGTTTGATAAACGCCGCATTTTACACGTTTATAGTTGATATTTGAAGATGAGTTTAGCTCGCTTAATGTGCGCCACGTATCGATTCCTAATGTTTTATCTATTTTTAGAAGATCTCGCTCTTGGGTGTTCTTTTGGTGTTGTGTAGGTCTATATGTTGAAAATCGAAGCAAGGAACGACGACGAGCCAAAACACAATCTGGCGTGTTTCTAGCGACCAGCCTAGCGGTCGCTAGGCCGCCGCTAGGAAACACGCCGAGAACTCCAGGAGATCATGATCATGAGAACGCGCCCGCGAGCGGAAGCTCAGCGCGAAAGCCATCGGACGATTTCTAGCGACGGATCAGACTTCTAGCGACCGCCAGTGTGGTCGCGAACCAACCAAGCGGGCGCAAGAGGCGATCGCGGGCGAGAAGGCCGCGCGCGAGGATTACCTCGCGACCACACCTAGCGACCGCTAAGGGTGGTCGCGAGACGGCGCGGCAGAAGGAAAATTAGGGTTTTGGGGTGTGCCTATATATATGGCAACACCCCCTCGCGCCCCCAACTTCACAACTACGTTTCCAGAGCCTCTTTTATCAGTTTTTACATCAGTTTTCAGAGTTTTAGCTTTAGGTTCCATATAGTTTCATTCTAGATTTATTTTACGTATTGTTCTCCGTTAGTTTACGTTTTGTTTACGATCCGGAACGTTTCGTCCGGACGATTTCTGCAAATTTCCGTTTTTCGCTGAGGTTGGGATTCAAGCCCAACGTGTTCATCCAACGCTACATCACGGGTTTTATATATTTAATTTCTGTCTTTATGATTAATTCGTATTTCATTTCGTTTATGATGTCTGGCTAATTTTTCGTTCTAATCCTAGGGTTTGCATGATTCGATCCTATATGTTGTGATTCCTGTTATCGTTATTTACCGTCCATGCATTGATTCATGATTCGATTGTGCTTATTTATATGTGTTGGTTTCTGATCAATCTCGATGCATATTTAGTTGTCGGTTAATTACGTAATTGTGTTAATTGTCAATCGATATCGAATGCATGATACGAATGAGCCTTGAGTCGTAGCTGAGATAGGATATTCGTAGGAAGCATATTCTTTGTGATCCGTTTGGAGTTACTTGTTTTCACCTAGAGACGAATGAGCATAGGGAAAACTAGTAATCTCTGACCGCCTTTGTCGTAATAGAAATTGTCGGTTATATATGTGATCTTCCATTTTGTCCGGATTAAAATTGGTTAATAAGAACAGGATAAACATACGCTGTGGATTGGATTAATGCAGCCCTGTGGTTAGTCGTCTTTCTCTGCTTTTAAACATCCGAGTGTTTATTGCTTTAATTTACTGCATTTTGTTACCTTTGCTTTGGATTGAGTTCAAGCCCTAAAATACCTAAAACCATATTTGTTACTTGGATAATGATGAATTTTGTTGAGTTAGCTCACGATTTTTCGTATTAATCCACGTGGATACGATACTTGCCACCCTATATTTACACCTTTTCGTGTTAGAAAATTAAGCGATCACGTGCTTCCTCGTGCTCGCCCGCGCGCCCCGTCTCCGCCCGTTGCCTCTCCTCCCGCGCGCTCTCCTCGTGCTTCCGCACGCCCGTTGCTCACCACCCGGCATTGGCATCCCCAGCGCCCAGCGCCAGAGCCCGTGCACTCTCTCAGTGCCCATCCGGCGCTCATCTGCCAGCGCCCGTTGCCTCTCACGTCCGTGCTCGTCCATCTCCCAGCCGGCGCTGAGCTCGAGCGCTAGCTCAGCTCAATTTCCCTCTCGCGCTCACTCCGCAACCGGCATTCGTTTCTGAGACATAATGTTTTCTCAGCTGGCGTTCATCTTGAACCAGCGCTCACCTTCCAGTTAAAACGCCCGTTGAACCTGCGCTCACTTTTAACCGGTGCTCACTCAATATTTATATATATATATATACGCGCTTAGGTCAAAGCTCAGTTCTCAGTTCGGATTTCTTTTTGGGCGCCGCTATTCTTCAACCATCTTCCGGGAGTTCTTCCAGAGGACGCAGATAGAAATTAGAGTATTAATTCTTGCTTTCAGTTTCTTCAATTAATACATTTGTTTACCGAATTTATCTGTTGGTTTTATCGATTATTGTTATTGGATTTTCACTCCTATGATTTATATTATTGTTTCGTGATTTCTTGCTTTATGATTGTTGTTGGATTCAATTTGATATATGATTTCCTGCTTTCGATTAATTCTTGTTCTTGTTGGTTGATTGATGATTATGGTTCATTTACAAGTAGACTTAGATTAGGGCTTGACGAACCCTAAGAATAGGTTTGCTATTGCTTTTGTTTATTGCTTTCGTTTTATTGCTTTCATAGTTCAACTAGGGATTGATAACCCCTGGTTTAGATTTAATGCTTTATTAGTTTAGCTCGGGATTGACAACCCCTAGTTTAGGTATGCTGTTTATTTTCCGTATTTCAATTCCCGTACGTTTCAAAACCCTTGTTGGTATTCGAATGTTTAGGATTTAATTGCTTTCTGTGCGTAACACGAACAATAGCCCTGTTAAGTTTTCCTTGAGAGACGACTTAGGTTAACTTTCCCTGTTACAACACCTCATTCGATTATGAGTCAATTAAGAGGGTACTTTTAGTTGAAACACTACTCCCACCTAATTCATCTTTAAATCATCTTACAATATGTGTGTCTAGGTTGAACTTTGCTATATCTCTGTCATTGTTGCTTATGTCACTACTTTTTCAGGTGTCCTTGCTGCTCTCTATGCATCACTGCAGAAGGAAGCTGCCATCACCTCCCTGACGAAGAAATTTGAGTATGATCTATTTAACGAGAAAGAAGCTTGAAATAAGGCTCTTGGTGAGGCAAATGAGAATATGTTAAAAGTTGGATTGTTAGATATTTTTTATATGTATTATGATTATGAATTATGATAAGCATTGTGTTTCAATTATGGATATGTATATATATTTAAATATTTTATTAGATATTATGAAATCTTTGTATTTTGAAAATGGCATGAGTTGGTCTCTATTTTGTTGAAATTTTGATTTAGTATTTTTAAGATGAATTTATAATTTGAATGGTTTTATAATTATTTGCTTTAGAAGGCTCATTTTAAAAAAAAACTAAAAACATAGCGACGAACTAGCAACAACACTTTCACAACTGAAAACAATGAAATTAGCGACGAACTTAGCGATGGAAAAATTCATCGCAATTCCATCGCTAATCAGCAACGGAAGTAAGCAACCTCTGTTTTGCGATGGATTTTACCGTCTGTGATCCGTTGCTAGTTTAGCGACAAAGCTTAGTTTGTTGCTAATCTTGTTTAGCGATCATGATTCTAGATTCGGAATATTTCCGTAGTAATTCCGTCATTAGAAGGTTTTAGCAATGAATTTTTAGGATTTAACGACGAAATTTTTCGTCGCTATTCGACTGTTTTCTTGTAGTGTAAATTAGTTTTACACATAGGAATCAAGTTCATATGAAATCCCCAATTCAAAGCTAAACTAACCTTTTTCATCTTTTATAATTATGCTCCGAGAAATTCAATTAAATCATACTAAGCTTTATTCATGTCATAGATCTCAAATATCAAGTCAATTTGAACAAATAAAATCAAAAATAAAAAATTCGCAAGCTTAATAGTTCGGTCCCTATAGGGTTTCACCTAGGGTTTGATTTTAATTCGATTTCTTGTTCAAAACATGTTCATGTATATCCAATTACACTTATATGAACTCAATTTAAACAAATCAACACAAATATTTCAAGATCTAAACTAAGGTTCACCCATTTTTCACAAATCATTCATAACACAAATTGATTCGAAAATTATGCATGAATCAACTACTAGACGATAGATTTATCACATAATGAAGCAATTATCAAACAAATCAAACTCTTGAAGAATGAATGAAATGGCTAAACATGGGAAAGCTCCCAAAGGTAGTGATTATTTGATTTTCATGCCACATGTGTTCTAGAGCTATGAATTTACCTTGATTCGAAGTTCATTTGATGATTGAATGGAGGAATCGAGCTTGATCTAAAATTGAAAGAAGAAAAATGGTAGAGTATGTGTGAGTGTGTGTTTTTGGTCCCAAAGAGAGAGAAATGAGAGAATTTGATGATCATGAATAGTGAGTTGTGTGCAGGATGCAACATATATATAGTTAATAAATTAATACATTGTTTTGCCACTTTTTTACTACTTTCTTTACCTTATCGGAACAATAATACAATAAATGAACACTCCACTTTAAATAGCTATAATAACATTCAGTAATAACACTGGTAAAAATCATCCAAGCCAGATAATTATATTCGGGTTTAATTCAGTTTAGATTAACAACTAACCCTTTAAAAATTAAACAATTGCTTCTGACTTACTATTTGCTTTTTAAACATAATTATCAAATTATTAGTGTAAAATTTTGGATATTATGAAATAACAAGACTTTCAATTTGATACTGCTATTTATCTCTTGATCAACATATAAATAAACTACAATTATTTTTATTTCAAAGCCTTATAACTTAAATCTCTAAATTCGTGGTACTCAACTCTTGACTCATATTACACTCAATTATGATATCTTATAATTATACTAATATGTTAGAGATTATCTGATATTAGCAAGCTTTCTCAAGTTTTAAATTCCTATGGATGCATAGCCTTTATCCACTCTAATTACGCATTAATCTCTACTATAGAAACTCGAGGTACTACAACAACTCTCTTTATACTATTTCTATTAAGCATAATACATATAACTATATTGTATCTACTACATCAAACCATAAGAAGGTGGAGTTTTATTCGCAAGAGGACTATACATATCATGGACATATTATATTAGGTCACATCAATCTAAATAGGATCCAAAGACTGGTTAAGAATGGAGCATTGGATGAATTTATGGTTACTCCATTTTCAGTCTGCAAATCTTGTATAGAGCGTAAGATGTTGACCAGCTCCTTCAAGGCGAAGGATTATAGAGCCAAAGAGGTGTTAGAATTAGTTCACTCTGACCTTTGTGGATCGATGTCTACACAAGCTCGTGGAGGGTACAAGTATTTTGTCACTTTCATTGACGATTACTTAAGGTACGGATATGTTTACCTACTTCACTGCAAGTCTGAATGCTTTGAGAGCTCCCGTACGCCCGTCCGAGACCTGCCGAGAGCTCCCGCACGCCCGTCCGAGACCGTAAATTCATCCAACGCTCTATTCTTAACCAGTCTTTGGATCCTATTGTTTGGTTTCATTTTGTGCTTATTCTTGGTATTGTTTTGCATATTGTTTTCTATGGTTTGTCCTATTTATGCCGTTGGTTCGATTATTATTTATCAATTCGGACTTACTTGGTTTGTTTCAATGTTTTGTAGAAAAACGGTATTAAATAGGATAAAATAGATCAACCAAGGATCAATTATATTTAAGAGTATCTCGATAGGAGTCCGTAGGCGTAAACGGATTGTAATTCGGAGTTTAGACGAGAGAGAACGGAGCAAATCATCAAAGTCGCGCACGTGCGATGTGGCACGTCGCGCCTCGCCCAGCCTGCGTGCCCCCGGCCAACTCCCGCCCACACATCACGTGTTCCAACGTGCCTTCCCGTCCGGCCTTGGGAAACCAGTGCCCGTTCTGCCGCGCACCCTCTCCGCGCGCGCTCGCCTCCATCCGGCGTTGGGCGATGCACAGTGCCCCGCGCGCGTTGCTACCCCAGCGGCCACCTCCGTGCGCGCCCGTTCTAGCCACATTCGACGTTGTGCCTCAGCGCCCGCGGTCTCCATGTCTGAGCGCCGGCTCACCATGAGCTCCCACTCGCCCCAATTTTCCGCGCGCGCTCTCCCTGAACGCTCGCACGCTGCTCGGCCTTCCTCGCCCATCCAACGCCTCGCACCAAGCCTCGCGCGACCTCCGTCCGGCGCTGATGCCCAACGCCCAGCCCAAGTACCTAATCCGGCATTCGTGCCCCAGCCGACGCTCACCACTCCAGCCACGCACTCCCTCGCTCCAGTCCCGGCGCTTAGCCCGTGACTCTCTCACCCCGCAACCGACGATGGCAAACCATCCGGTGCTGGCCCGCTCACGCTCGCTCTTTACCCAACCGGGGCTCACCCTTGAGCCGGCGTTCACTCTCAATATAAAACGTTTCTCCAGCCGGCGCTAGCTCCAAACCGGCGCTCAACTATTGGTCAGAACATCCTGTTCAACCTGCGCTCAGTGTGAACCGGCGCTGACTCTCTTTATATATATATATATGCGCACTGAGTTAGGGTAAAAAAGTTCAGTTCGATATTTTATTTGCCGCGACCGTTGTTCTTCAAATTCTCATCCGGGAGCTTGCAGACATGATAGAGACCAACTACAGATATTTATTCCTGTTTTTATTTCTTCAATTAAAATATTTAGTTCATCGATTCATGCTGTTAAACTTATGCTATTGGATTTACAGATTTATGCTAATTGATTTATCGATTATTACTATGAGATTTCTTGCTTTATGATTTTTGTGGATTCAATTAATAAGAAAACTTTGGATTATTGATCTTTACATTGATTCTGCTTCTCTCGGCTTTTAGATACGTTTACGTTCTATGCAATTGGTTTTGAATTTTAGTAGTATGTTGAATTGTTCTCCGATGAATTTTATTGTTTTGTGTTTGATGATCTAGTTTAGTTTGTTCTATGTTTGGCTTCTTGCATTCGTATTTTTCATAGATTCTCAACTAGGGATTGACAACTCCTAGTTAGATTGCTTTCATTTATATTTGTTTTCAGCTATTTCAATTCTCATTTGTTTCAAAACCCATGTTAGTATTAGAGTGTTTAGGATTTATCGTTTTATGTGCAATGTGAACACTTTTGAGAGACGACTTGGGTTATCTTACCCTATTACAACACCTCATTCGATTATGAGTTAATTAAGATAACACTTTTGATTGAAACAAATTTTGACGTCGTTGCCGGGGAAAACTTTAGGCGAATTGTTTGTGTTGATTATTTTCTGTGTTTCTTTTTGTTTTTATTTTTGTTATTCTCCAGTTGCATGTGATCTTTTCTTGTTTGAGTGTTGTGTATGCTAGGTCGCCGCAGTCTAAATAGACCGCTTGCTACCCCGTTGGACCGCACTTGAAGATCTAAAAGATCGCTTCTTCCGGCACTGGAGGAGTTTGGTGCCACTTTTGTGAGTGGTGAATAGTCTGAGCCGATAATCAGAGATCAACCTGTTGTAGAGAATACACCCCCGTTGAGAGATATGGGTGAAAATGCACGAGCTCTGCGTGATTTCTATAGACCTGTAATTGGGGCCGCTACTTTCCCAATTGTTCTTGGATCGGCAGCCCGAGACTATGAGCTTAAGCCGAATCATTTCTCGCTCATGCCTACTTTCCATGGGCTTTCTAGTGAGGATGCCTTAGGATTTATAGGGGAATTTTGCTCGGTATTGCAGTCCTTCCCGTTGGGAGGACTAAATGAAGACCAGCTGAAGATGCATTGTTTCCCGTACACCCTGAAGGATAGGCAAAGAGTCGGACGACAAAAGCAATAAGCCTCAGAGCAATGAGCAATAAACGATTCACTCAAATGAATCAAATCACAAAATCTTTCGTTAAACTCCACACATCATAATAATCATAAGCCCAAGCCTTCTCAAACTTGAATCCTCACGACATGGATATATATATAAGAAATCTCAAACACTCAAGTGTATCAAGGAGGATGTATATACTCAAAGTTTAAAACACATGGAATCTACCATAAGCTTGCAAATCGCCTAATTCTCCATTACTCAAATACGTGCTCAAGAACTAAGATCAAAAAGGTATTATAAAAGGTTATAATGTAGACTCTTTGGTAAGGTAGGATATATTTAGGCTAAATGACTCATAATCCCATAATGAAAAACACCATAAGTATCACAAGACATAATTCCCAAACTTTCACAATTCATTTCAAATCTCTACAACAAAAAGTCATTTTTTTCTAAGAATTTCACAATTTTCATATAGGTGATATAATCATCTCAATGCACTAGCTACTTACCCATTTATGTTCTTTTCACACACTTGTGTCATTTTTTTTTATTGAACTTATATGGGTAAGCAACTATTTTTAATATTCACTTTCTCATTTATTATTTTCTTTCTTTCCTTTCTTTTTCTCAATCATCAATTCAAGCAGCCAAATATCACTAACTACATAACCCAACCCACGGCTATATGAAAGAATAAGGTAGGCTCAAACGGGCTCATCAAAGGATAGTAAAATAACAGGTTAGTGTTTGGATAGTGTATAGGCTAAGAAAAGAATGCCTAATATCATATCAAAATTCTTAAGCATATCAATGCAACCTCGAAAAAGATCCAGAGCAAGTTCTAGAGAAACACATGCTATTTCAAACTAATCACACGAGAAGAAACAAGGCGAAAAGATATGACAATGAAAGCTCAAGTCTCACTGTGTTTCAAAATGTGATCAAGTTCTCAAAGGCTTAATACTTACAATGATCATAACATGCTTCGTCTCACAAAATCAGTTGCAATAAATTTTCTAATAAAATAATTCTCATCATCGGCTGCTCGTCATTCAACTCAACCCAAAACACATAAAACCCAAACAAAGAAACAAAACAAAAACAAACAAAAATAAAACAAAAACGAAAACGAAAACAAAAGAAAAGAAAACATTGGGTTACCTCCCAACAAGTGCTAAATTTAAATGTCTTTAGCTATATCATTTCATACCTCAATCAATCTGGCGTTTTGACAGCAGACTTCTTCCCAAATCTGTGCTTGCCTCCATATTTTTCATTTACCGCAGACCACCACTGAGTGTGGAAGTAGCTCCCCCCAAACTTGAATGAATCACTCGGAGTTCCATGCCGAGTCCATCTTTTCTTTGTAGCACCCTTGTCAACCGGTCGGTTGACATCCAAGCTCGAGATTTGGCTAGCAGAAACAGTGGTGATTGAATTACATTCTTCATGCTCTGAACTTTCGTGTCGCGGGATGGCGTCATAGATTGAAATTTTTAGCTCTTCATCATTGACACGAAAAGTCAGATCACCTTCCTGCACATCAATTAAAGCACGACCAGTTGCTAGAAAAGGCCGACCCAAGATTAGTGGTTGATTTTTAAATTCAGGAATGTCTAAAATAACAAAGTCAGCAGGAAAGATAAAATCCCGAATTCTTACCAACACATCTTCAACTATGCCCTTAGGGTGTGCAACTGACCTGTCAACCATCATTAATGAAATGGACGTTTTCTTCATTTTACCCAGCTCCAAGCGGTTAAACACAGACAATGGCATCAAGTTTATGCTCGCTCCTAAGTCACACAACACGTTGGGGAACGTATGCTCGGCAATCTCGCACTCCAGTGTGAAGCTTCCCGGATCTTTCTGTTTCAGAGGTAACTTTCTCTGCAAGATAGCAATGCATTCTTCAGAGAGGTTGATCTTGTCAAATTTCCCCAACTTCTTCTTATTTGCCACTGCATCTTTGAGAAATTTGACGTATCCGGGCATATTCCGAAGAGCATCAAAAAGAGGTATATTAATGTTCACTTTTTGGAACATCTATTTGAATCGGGCGAAATCCTCGTCATATTTCGTCTTCCCAATGAGCTGAGGGAAAGAAGCTATAGGCTTTGTGCACGTCTGACCAATTTCATCTTCAGCTCGCGCATGTTCCTCTCTCTCTACCCCTCGCAAAACGCTCTCTCTGCCTTGACTCGCGAGGCGCTCTCCGTCAGTCTTCGCGACCTTCTGTCGCGATGCTTCATCGCGAGGCAATGTAGCGATGTACACTCCGTCAGTCTTCACGTCAGGAGCTCACGAACTTCCCTCGCGACTCGCGCTCTCATGCTTTCTCGCGAGGCGTGAATCTATTTCCTCAAGCGCATAATCATCTTCTTCCCTTTCGTACTCTGGATGATTTATGTATGATCTTCCACTTCTCGTATAGATAGCATTACACTGATTCGGAGGCATATGATTCTTAGGATTCTACTCAGTGTTGCTTGGGAATTGACCTTGCCTGTGCACCCCAGCTCTTTCATTGGCCATCTGCCCTACTTGATTTTCTAGCATCTTTAATTGTTTTCCCATGGCTATCACCGTATTGTTGATGGTGTTGACTATACTCTCTAGAGCGTTCATCCTATTCCCAAGCTGCTGGATCTGAATATTTTGCTGAGCCACAATTTGTTGGTGACTCGTTACTATCTGCTGATTGCTTGCCAACACTTGTTGCATCATCTCTTCGAGGCTCGGCTTCTTGGGCTCCACAATCATTCCATTATTAACAGCAAAACCAGGTGGTGGTTGCTGAGCATTCTGTGCATTGGCATAGGAAAAATTGGGATGATTCCTATTGTTGGGATGATAGGACGGATTCCCACTCTGATTCCCTTGACCATTACTCCTTTTGTTCATAAATTGAACCTCCTCGATATTCTGCGCCATGGCCACAGTCATCTGCCCTTTTCTCTCGGCTTCGTACTCCTTCTGCAGAGTTGTGAACTTTTCTAACAAATCATCATACTTATCATCCAACTCTGCAGCAGCCACTCTTCTGATCAACTGTCTCTCCATCGGCCATTGATAGCTATTGGATGACATATCCTCAATAATTCTCAATGTTTCGTCTATTCCACGATTGAGAAGGCATCCTCCGGCTGATGCATCTACAATGCTACGGCTGTTAGCATTGAGTCCACTATAAAATTGTGTCACTTGTTGCTCGTGTGAAAACCCATGTCGTGGACACATGCGAGCGAGTTTCAATCGCTCGTGCTTCAAATAATGATTCATCTCCCATCAGAAAATGGAAGATCTCGGCAAGGATCTTACGGGCCTAGCGGTGGAAAGTATTTGGACAGAATTTTCGCACAATTGCTCCCAAGTAGTGATTCTTGATCCGCCTAAACTTCGAACCACTCTTTCGCCGACCCGATCGAAAATATGAACATCTCAGATCCGGATGGCATCGGTGGCACTGCTCGCTTGATAGTATCACGTATATCCAAGAACGCTTTCAAATGTGCATTGGGGTCTTCGACACCCTCCCCAATCGCTCCGCTTGTATCTTGTCGACGAGGCGGTTTTTCTCAAAATTATTAGCATTGACATTCGACCCCCATCCTCCACCTTGGAACTGATCCGTCGGTGGTCTGTACATGTGGTTAAGCGGTATGGGTTGTGCTCGTTCACCAAACGGGCCCATCTGATTGTTCAACGCCAGTTGGCGTTGCATTGCTGCCAGTATTGCCTCCATCTCGGCCATCCGATCTGGGACTTGGGGCTGTCTATCTGCCATTTCTTGTTGTCTTCTTTCTCGGCTCTCTCTCTTATATGATCTGTCAATCTCTATATCCAATGGAATAATTTCTTTCCTTTGGGATCTTGTAATCATGCACTGCGTAGAGAGATAAAAACAAAATCAGATCTGAGAAGCAACACAGAAATAATAAATATTTTTAATTTTTTAAATTTTTTTTATAAGCCTAAATTAGTAACTACAATCCAGAAAATTATCACTGTGCAATCTAAGCATACTTTAACGGCGCCTAAAATTGGATCGCTAATATTCCTACCAAATAAATGATAGCTAAACAAAGAAGTATATTATATCGCTTCCACAGGATCATGACTCGAGAACACAGCAAGTAATTAACACAGAATCTTTATTATTATCCAGGCAACAATATCAAGAGAGAATATTATAAATCTAGACTCGAAAATAAAGAGGGAATAAAATCAGATATGAAAGACTGATCCTAGGGATGTACTTAACCTAACCAGATTCGCACAATTAACCTATTAATCTGTTTACCAATTAATCCACATTCATATGAAGGATCACTAATGTAACTATAGTTTCCGCCAGGACAGCCTATAGTAGTAGGTTAGCCTAAACTCTATCTCCGTCGGGTCTCAAGAGAAGTAAGCTAATTACCAAAAGCACACAAAGATTTAACCTCCTCTGACTCACCCATCTCCGCCGGGTCTCAAGGCAAATCAGATTATGAATTCAAGATATCGATTATGCAATTAATTCCGTTAGGACATCAGTCACATAGCTAGCATGCATCAATATTGGCCAGATACCAACACATGAGAATTAAAGCCAAGAATCATAAATCATGAATGGGACGGCAAAAAAGTATCAACAGATCAATCATACAAATCTAGTTAGACATACAAACCCTAGGATCAATACGAACTTTAGCTACGCATAATTAAATAACCAAAGCAATAAATAATTAAAGATAACATGAATTGAAATATATAGATAAAACCGTAGGAATCCACGAAGAACAATTGTAGCGACTTGAATCCGGAAGAAATTCTGAAATCTAATACTAAACTATGAAAATGGAATGAAAATACTTAACGAAAAAGCTAAACTAAATTAAACGGGAAAAGAACTTGCAAAAGAAAATAAAGAAGAATTTGTGTTCTGCTCTGGAATGGTGTTTTTCAACTACTGGTCTATCTCCCTATTTATAATGAATTGCTAGCTCCCTTTCTCGTTCATAGTGCAAGCCTCCTCCATCTCGGACTCTGATTCAGAAATACACTCAGACTAGGAGTCTCGCCTCGCGAGCCGCTATCGCGGGCAATGGTCGCGATGCCCAGACGCGAGGGAATCCTCTGTGTGCGCGTAAGTTTTGGCTCGCAAGTTCCTATCGCGATCTTTGGTCGCGATGTATCTTCCGTCGCCTCGCGATCTTTGGTCTCGATAGCGGGTCGCGACTCGCCTTCCGTGTGGGTTCGCGATCTTCCCTCGCGATCTTTGGTCGCGATGCCGTGTCGCGAGCTCCTCTTCCGTATGACCTCGCGATCAACTCTCGCGATCTTCACTCGCTATGCCGTGTCGCGAGCTCCTCTGTGTGTCTTCGCGAGATCTTCTCCAAATGCTTAAGTGTGTGCTCGTGCGTGTTCTTTCTTTTAAGATCAAAACCTGTGCTAAAATAACACAAACTACACACGGCATCATATCGTTTAAAGCAATTTAATAAATACGAAAAGGTAGCTCAAATAATCATTTATCAATAAGAAACAAGGCAAAAATAACCATGTAAAACAGGTAAAAATGAGGCTTATCAATAGGGCAAAGTCGTGGTTTTTGGCACTTCCCGCTAACTCTCTACAGAATTAGAATGTCGTGGTAGATAAATTCATGACTAAATACTACCCAAATAAGAAGAGTCAGGAGTTGAGGTCACAGATCATGACCTTTAATCAGACGTCAGACGAGCCATTCCATGAAGCTTGGGAACGGTTTAGGGACTTATTGCAGAAGTGCCCTCACCATGCCTTGCCAGATGAAATTCTCTACCAATTCTTCAATGACGGATTGACTCAGAGTTTTCAGTACATGGTGGACAATGCTACAGGTGGAGATATTGGTTCTCGAACTGAAGCAGATATCGTTGACATTTTTGAAGCTATGGCTGCTACTTCACAGCAGAAGTCCAATCGAGGTGGAAGAGCCAAGGCACATGCCGTGAATCCTTCTTACGACATGAATAAACAAGTGGCTGAATTGATGAAGGAAGTACACGAGCTTAAGTTGAAAAGCCTCGATCCTCAAAGACAAAGACAAGGAATTCATGGAACCTTGTGGAATCAGAATGAACTTGGGCACAATGTTGATACGTGCCCCAGGATGGGAGAGCATAACTCCGAAGGCGAAGCAGAAGCATATGCTATGCAAGGATTTCAACCCAGACAACATTTGAGCCTAATCAGCAACAATTTAACGGGGGATGGAGGAATCAAAATTAAGGGCAGAGTTCGAACCAGAATGCGCCATACCAAAGACCTCCACAGCCGCAGCAGTTCCAGCAGCAGAGGCACTATCCGCTGCAAAGAACAACCCCCACAAGAATAGATTCTCCCAAAGAAGTTAGCCCCGCAGCAGCAGAAGTGAGCACCTCCACCACCACCTCAGAGACCAGCTTGGGAGGATATGTTCACCCAAAGAATGGATGCTTTCGCCCAAAGAATAGATGCTCAAGACTCCACAAACAAGCGTTTAGAGACGCAAATGGGACAGATTGCTAGCACGCTGAACGAGCTATTGCAGCAAGGAGCAGTGGGGAAACTTCCAAACTAGCCCCGTCAGGCCCATGCGATCATTGTTCTAAGGAATAACCGAATTTTGCGAATGAAGTGGGAGAGTCATCAGACAAGCCGCTGCAGACACAAGAGGTTGAAAAGAAGAAAGAGGCCGAGGTCAGACTGCATAAGGCTACAAACCCTTACATTCCACCGATACCCTTTCAACATCGGTTGAAGAACGAGAAACAGGACTGGCGATTCAATGAGTTCTATAAACTCCTGTCAGGTGAATGTTAATTTTCCCCTGTTGGACGTGATCAGAAATGTGCCGGCTTATGTCAAGTTTTTCAAGGAGCTCGTCTCAAAGAAGAGAAGGTTTGGGGAGCACGAGAAAGTCATGGTCTGTCACGCCCCGACTACTTAATTAAGTAATTATCTAAGTAATCAGGCTATGACTGGATTAGAATAAGAATATATTAATTTCTAGTATAAAATGTCTCCAAAACCAATGAATTTAACTAACAAATTAACAACCAACATAAAGATCAAAGTTAATATTTAATGATTCCATACATATCTACAATATACAAAAGAGATTGTCAAAAGTCGATATTAAGGACATATGAGTTTGACAACAGAAGGATGGGTGAATGTCATGTGTGAAGACATGACATTCAGGGCATAACAATATTTACAACAAAAGAACCCTAGCTCAGCATCCTCTTCCATCGTCATCTCCGAGCTCAACCTGCATAAAGAAAAATGCAAAGCGTGAGTATCATCAAGTACTCAATAGGTTTTCAACAAACATTCAACTTGAACAACTTACCGAACTTTATCAACATATGAGTTGAAATAATTTTTCAGCGACAATAGATTTTATATCATTGTAACATTATAAGCTAATGAATGTCATATTATACTGGTATTATCTTCCTGTGTTGGACCCGAAACGTTTGTTCGGTAATGAGAAGTAGGCCTCCTTCTCAATACCTTGACCGGTCTATATAATCTTAAACTTCCCGATCAGTGCCGGTATATTTATAAACTTTCCGGTCATTGCCGGTCTATGAAATTATAACTTCTCGGTCATTAACAAAATTCTTCCGTAGATAGGTAATATGAACTTATTCTCAATAATACTTAATCTTACGCTCAACAAACAACATGCATTTATATTCAACAATAATACCATCTTTTATTCAACAAGATACACGATCTTATGTTCAAAATATAACATGATATTATTTTCAACAATTCTCATGATTTATGATGTGCAAGATATAGATGAAATATTCAATATCCAACACACATTAAAGAGAAGAAAACCTACCTGGCACGTCGTTAATAGAGAATTTCCTCCTTCTCGTCCTTTAGAACGCTCTTGTCCTTGCTTGGTCCTTGTAATTGAAATAATTATCGAATTTAGTAACATTACTGTTCACTTGAACATATTATATTTTATTTTTGATTTTACCAAATTCTAAGGTTTAAGTAACATACGTTTAGTTTTATTCATGTACAACAATTCAAACCTTAATTTAAACAATCAAGTAAACAAATCTCACTTATATACTTATTATATGTTTGCTAATTAAATCTTTAAAACACCTTATTAATAAACAAATTTTAACGAAATTTCGGCAGAGTAACGTTTATAATATGAATCGTCATTTCAATTCAAACTCCACCAAATTCATCCTAAACTCCATCAAATCATCACCATATGTCTCAATACACATTTAATAACCTAAAACAAGTTCAAATTTATTCATTTATACCATTATTACACTATGTCCTTCAACCATACATATTATGTAATTATATGAATTTCACAATCAACAATCCATTTAGTATCAAATAACTCACATTCATACTCATTTATTATCAATAATCATCAATCCATGATCAATTCAAACCTTAATCAAGTTCATCATATAAATCCACAATTTGATACTAAATTTTAATTTTTCATCTTTTAATATATATGTTCAATAAATCCCATAAATTCAACTTAAGCATTATTTATATCATATATCTCAAAAATCATATCAAGTACTTCATATAAATTCAAGAAATCAAAATTCATGCCTACCCCTAAATTTTTGAAAATTAGAGAATTATTTTTTTGCATGAATTAAATTTTTATAAATTCATATCATGCATTATATATATATCCTAAAGCTTAAATATCATGCCAAATAGATCAAATAAAATCAAAAGCCCAAAGTTCTAACTACCCCTATTTTTCAAAAATTTAGGGAGTTGAATAAACATGATTTAATTTTTCATTTCTTTGATCATATGGTGTTTATTTCCATTCCTAAACATATATTTAAACTCAATTTAACTAAATCAAAACACATAATTCACATACAAAAATTAGGGTTCATAACTAATACTTTAATTCACCAACTTTATTAAATGAAGGAATTAAAACCATAGATTATGTTATTTATACATCATAAGCATAATTAAATCAATAAACATAACAAAATTAACCAAATCAACATTAAATTTAATCACATAATTTTCGAAAATCCTAGGTATATAGAACATCATGTTCATCAATTTAAACTACAAAAACTTGGATTAAATAAGATAATTACCTTCCTTGGAGTGATTTTCTATCACTTTAGCACTTAAATATGGATTAAAAATGAAAAGAAAAATTGTGTGTGTGTTTGGTTTGTGAGTGCCGAAAATATGGAGGGAGTTTGGAGGTGGAAGATGATTTTAATTAAGCTTAGTTCTAGAAGTATGTATATATAGATATTTATTCATTTATTAATTCATTTTTCTTTTATTTCCTAACAATTTTCGAAAATATATAAATATTTCTTTAAAAATTGCTAACATTGGCAATTAATATTCTTTACTAGTAAAAACTAAATTTTCTCATTAATATAAAGATTCAAAACAATTATCTCCATTATTGGAATTAAATTCATATAATTATAACTTTAATACCTTCATATACAAATAATCAAATAATTATTCTATTTATTCATAAATTCGAAAATCATAGGAAATATTTTCTTTATCGCTAGATTTTAATAAAATAAATTTATTCAAGCCATTTAATAGCTTAAACAATATTTCATCTCATTTTATAAATAAATCCCACATAGAAAATAATTAATACATTTCTTTAGCACATTTTCTATTAATTGAAATTTTTCATTCAAACACATAATAATAATCATATATCTCACATTTCATCATAATAAAACTCATTTTTAAATAATCTCTACTTCTTCTAATTTCTATTCCTTCGATTAAAATTTAATCGAATTTCTATCGCTTAATAATCTATTATGCACTTATTTATAAGTTTTTAAGAATAAATGTCTTTATAATCATAGGAATAATGGCTTGAGTGCGTAGAGTGTGGTGATGATGAGTGTATGCTAGAAAGGCTCTCCATGCATTGGGTGTTAGGGAGGTGACAATCATGGTCGAGTAAGAGGGTGGCCGCGATTTAGGGGGTTTAGGTTGATTTAATTTTTGTTACACTCCTTAATACATTATATATATCATACATGATCATAGGTATATAATACAAGCCATTAAAAATAATTAAAACATCTTATATACATTAATTCGAAAATGGCGAGAATAATAGGAAAATAGGATAAAAATTATAATTCACACCTATAATTGATACTCATGTAATTTTCGATCAAAATACACTCATATATATCATAATATATGATTTAGATAATAAATAATAGCATAGGATAAAATAATTGCATTAATTCATGCATACGAAACCCAAATTTTAAAATTAGGGTTTCGAAACCCATATATAAATATTATCGAGTTTTAATGGTTCAAAAATGATTTTAATGCTTAATAATATTCATTTATATTATAACATATAGTTTAGATACCATAGGATAATTTAATGGTATCATTTCATGTAAAAACCATAATTTAAGACATTAGGGTTTTCGAAAACCCCATTTTAAGAATATCGAATTTTAATAGGTAAAAATTCGATTTTAATATTTATTAATACAGTAATTATATATAATAATAATAGGAAATTAATTATTATAATTTCCTGAGCATTAAACTCATTTTTCAAAACGTCTCTAGACGTTGACGTTCAAAACGTCTCAAAACGTTCAAAATCGACTCATCTCAAAATGGTCGTAGTAAGCTCATACTTACTTTATAAATATATTCCATTTAATAAAGGAATTAAGATGGAAATTAATTCCAAGCTTTACAGCTCAGAAATTTCCATAAAATACAGACGTTCGATACGCGATCGACGTTAAAATATATTGA
The DNA here is from genome assembly GCA_036937905.1 of Salvia rosmarinus. Taxonomy (NCBI): domain Eukaryota; kingdom Viridiplantae; phylum Streptophyta; class Magnoliopsida; order Lamiales; family Lamiaceae; genus Salvia; species Salvia rosmarinus. The sequence goes on along the minus strand of CM072821.1, from coordinate 42,831,340 downwards.
CGAATCATTTCGTAATATTTCAATTCCTTAATTCACAATCCTTAGTGAATATAAGAAGGAATTCGTTAATATAATACTGAATCGAAATCACAATATTCGATGTCATAAAAAAAATAATATACGGCAAAACCCAAGTTTTCGGGTTTAAAATACCGTGATCATACGTTCGTTTCTTTGGAATATTACAATCAAGTGGGAGGTGTGTTGTGCATTGAGGGGGCGAGAATGTTGACAATTGAGGTAAGAAGAAAAATTTAAACTCTTTGATTGTGATGGCATGTATGTGTTAATGTGTAATGATCCTTGTATATTAGTATAAGACAAAAATAAAAATCATCCTTTGTGCATTAAGGTGGCTGATACATTTTGGTGAATAAAGGTGAAGGATTTTTCTTCTTTAATTCGTGATAGTGATATTTACTAGATGATAAGGTGATGTATTAAGGTAGTAAGTGAGTCAAAAAAATTGTCTTGAAATGTTACGTGAAGACTAAATAGGGTAGGAAAGGAAATTTAGAGTATTAAGTATTTTATTCCTTTAGTTTAATTGATAGTAACAAGATATTAAGAACAAAACATCATCTCTTTTCTCTCTCATTACCGTGAGCAAGAAAGAAAAAAAAAACAAAGAGTGGTGTTCTTCATTTTCTTTCACAAATCTTAGATAGAAAACCTTTGCCGTGAAAAATCGACGCCGATTAAGAGGTTAGAAATCGAACGAGCTTTTTATATACGTTAAGATTTTCGAACTCCAACCATTTGATCTTATGATATGCTTATGTTGATTAATGATAACATATGAGAAATATTGTTATAATGTTTAGTTGTTTATTAATAATGTTTATTATAATAAATATGATCATATATTATGATTTAATTACAAAGTTAAGCATGCTATGAATTTTCTTGTAATGACCGAAACCTTACAATGATCATATGTTGATGGATTAATGATATATGGTAATAATTAAGCTTATAGTAATTTATTTAGAATTTTTGGAAAGCATATATATATTATATCAAATTACCGAAAATGTTGAGGTGTAATATGTTGATGTATGATTCATCTTTAAGTGATATTATAGTATATTAGTGATGTGGGTTCATAATTAAGTGCTATATGAATTTTAGAAAATATTTTGTTCATGTTTGGAAATTTTGAGAATTACAAGTATTTGGTATATTGATGTATGAATTGTATTTGTTTAATATTATGTTATATTAGTGATATATGATGATGATTATGTGTTGTGTGATTTTATTAGAATTTTAGAAAAATGTTTGTTATATTTATTGTAATGACCGAAAGCTTCATGGTGTAATAATGTGATGTATAATTTTTCTATGATCAATGTTATTACATATTATTGATCCTATGTTAAAATAGTATATTATGAGAATTTATTAGAATTTATGCACAAGTTTTGATTAATGAAAAAAAAAGGGACCGAACACTATGTTATAGGATTTAGAGTATTAATTTTTTTTTTATCATGTATAATCACTTAATGTGTTCTAAAAATATATTTTAGACCTACTAAGAATTTATGGGATTTTAGAAACATAGAATACTATGTTTACGACGAAACGTTGTGTTAAATGACGTAAGATGTGAAAAATGTTATGTAATGTACAAGTTAGGTCATACTTAGGTAAAATATTGATCATGATTGTTGATTAATGTGAAAAATCGAGACTTCTGAGGATATGATTAGAAATCGATTTATATGAAAATTTATTAATATATATGTGAGTAATTAGAAATATATGTTATTAAGAGTAAAAAACGTTGACTAAAGTCTAAACGTATGAAATACGTTAGTATGTGATCAATGTTATGTTATACATCTAATAGAAATATAGTATACGTTGAATAAATACACTAATACGTGTAAAACGTATTAATATTTGTAATAACCCGCAGTTTTAAAAGCCTAATTACGGTCTTTAAAATCCGTAAAATAAAATTTCGCCGTGAAATCAAATCAAATATGAAATCGTATATGATTTCAATCATTTACATAAGAATGATTTCCTGTTACACATTCACTCAAACTCGTGAATGTAAGATTTGAAAGTTTTAATCGCTATCTAAAGACATTTTAATGTCGAATGTATATCGATCGTTGAAATGTCACTATATTCTCTAAGAAATCAAGCTTGGAATTATATTCCATTATTAGTGGAATACTTTAATAATGGGATTACGAGTACTTACGACCATTTTAAAGATGAATCGATACGTAACGTTTTGAGACGTTTTCAAACGTCAACGATTAGAGGTGAAACGAACGATGGTTTTAATGATCAAGAAACTTTAGGAAATTATTTCTTATGATATTTTTATGATATTACAGTACTAATAAGCATTTAATTAATGCTTGAACATTAGAATTAATAAAATCTCAAATTTAGTTTCGAAACCCTAATATTTCAAATTATGGTTTTCTTGAAAAATCATACCTTTAATTATCCTATGCTATTAATTATCATTTAAATCATATACCAAGGAGCACATACCTATGAATGATATGAAATAAAATTTTAACCTATGGTTTATCCAAATGGTCGATAGCCATTTTCTTGTGCACAAGTTTGAATTATTTTCTTCTCTTATGCTATCTAATTAACCTATGATATTAATCACCATCTAAATTATATTATATGATGTATATATGTATGTCTAGTGATAAACGCGCATTTTATACGTTTATAGTTGATATTTGAAGATGAGTTTAGCTCGTTTAATGTGCGTTTATGTATCGATTCTAAATGTTTCATCTATTTCTAGAAGATATTGCTCTTGGGTGTTATTTTCGTGTTTTGTAGGGTTATGTGTTGAAAATCGAAGCAAGGAACGAAGCACGAACAAAATGAACAATCTGTCCAGCTTAGCGACCGACTGGCGGTCGCCAGCTGGTCATGAGGCAAACCAATGAGCGCCTGTAAGAGCCGCTGGCGCGACCTCGTGCCGTGAGCGAAGCCTAGCATCAAGAATCCATCGACGATTTTCGCGACCATTCATAACGGCTAGCGACCGCTAGCCGGTCGCGAGGTACAAAGCGAGCGCAGAAGCGAGCGCGAGCGAGAAGAACGCGCGAGAAATACCTAGTGATCGCACTAGCGATCGCGAGGACGGTCATGGTACGGCGGCAGAGAGAAATTAGGTTTCCACCCTTTTCTATAAATAGGGATCACCCCACTCGCGCCTCCTCGCACCCCAACACGCCCTGCACCTAATTTCCTTCGCTTTTCCTCGCTTTTCCATTCTTTGTCTTTAATCTTCGCTTAGTTTAATTCTAGTATTGTCTTTCCGTTGTTCTAGTTTAGTTTATTGTTTCGCTATCGATCGGAACGTTTTGTCCGATTGTTTTCCGTTGTTTTCCGCTCGTCGCTTGGGATTGGATTCAAGACCAACCATTGTTCATCCGACGCTTCCTACGGGTTTTATATATTTAATTTCGCTTTTATGGTTAAATCATATTTCATTCCGCTTATTATGTCCGCTAGTTTTCTATTCTAATCTTGTGGTTTGCATGATCCGATCCTATATGTTGTGAGTTCGCTATCGTTATTTACCTTCCAGGCATTGATTCATGATTCATGGTGCTTATTAATATGTGTTGATTTCGATCAATCTTGATGCATATCTAGTTGTCGATTAACGACGAATCGTATTAATTGTCAATCGATCTTCAATGCGTGATACTAATAAGCCTCGAGTCGTAATGTAGATAGGATATTCGTAGGAAGCATATTCTTAGTGATCCTTTTCGAGTTGCTTATTTTCCTCTAGACGAATCGTGATAGGAAAATTAGTAATCAATCGCCGCAATTGTCGAATCAAGTTGTTGGTTATATATGTGATCTTCCGCTTGTCGGATTAAAACGGTTAATAATAAGCGGGATAAACATTGTTGTGGATAGGATTGGTGCATCCTTAGGGTTAGTCTTTCTTCATAGTTATCTTTCGTGATTTTATTGCGCTATTTATATTTCGTTTGGTTACCTTTGCTTTGATTAAATTCAAGCCCCAAAACCTCTCACCCTTATTCTCGTGCTTCGATAATGATGAATTGTCGTTGAGCTAGCTTCTATGTTTTCGTGATACAATCCACGTGGATACGATACTCGACTTACCTTCTATATACGCCTTTTACGTGTGAAAAGGGAGCGATCAAATTTTGGCGCCGTCGGGATTGTTAAGATCACATAGGAATAATTTGACGATTCGATTTATTAATTCAAGTTATATATACTATATTATTTTATTTATTTTGTCAAGCTAAATCTCTCTTTTCTCGCTAGTTTATGCGCACAAGATCTCGTGGACCTCCGAAATATTATTAGATCCCGAGATCGAAAGTTCTCAAAGGAGAAGAGGACGAGAGAAGAGACGGGCTGCAATGGCGGCCAATCCGCAGAATCCGGGCATTCCTCCCGAGCAAGTCAGACGATGCTAGCGGACTTTGCGAGATGCAAAGGTCGATGGCGAATATGGGAATCATTGTCCCTCGCCCGGAGGAAAGACCTCAATCACATGCACCGACATCCCACCGAACAGCCCAAGGAGGCGGTTGGGGCCCACACGTAGATGCAAACAATTTCGAGCTCAAACCGCCCCGATCAAGATGGTCCAAGGAGAGCAATTTGGGGAGGAGTCACGGAAGACCGAATGCGCATCTCGAACGTTTTCGATATTTGTGACACCATCAAATGAATGGGTGCCACAAGACACGATCCGGATCGCAAGATGTTCGGGTTTCATTGTGTGCCTGCATTTAAAGATTGGTTCAAGAGTTTGGACCGAATGGCATCGACACTGGGGAAACTTTATGAAATTTCTTTCAAATACTTTCCGCCGCGAAAAAGCAGAAGATCATCGCGAAATCTCTCATTTTGCCAAAACCACGACGAATCATTATTCGAGGCATGGGAGAGATTCAGAGGTCTATCGAGACGATGTCCACAACATGGGTTCTCCAGGAGCAACAAATCACACAGTTCTACGGTGGACCGACATGGCGGGGCGAGGAGCATGGTGGATGCGTCGGCATGGGGATGCTTATTGAACCGACCAAGAGACGAGGCGAGCCGTATTTTAGAAGAGATGGTCGCCAACAGCTATCAATGGCCAACGGAGAAAACGCCATCGCTCAAAGCAATGCTGTTGAGAGTGATTCAAAATATGACGATCTCATGAAGAAGTTCACTATTTTGAAGAGTCAGATTGAGACAGAGAACGTCAGCCACATCAATCAGAGGAATCATCCGAATTTTCAACAACCTCCAAAGAAGCTTCGCCTTCGTAATAGTGTAATTCAAGAGCCGAGGAAGCCAAGTCTCAAGACATGATGCGGCAGCTGGTTGTAAGCAACCAACAATTGGCAACGAATCGTAATTCGCTCATAAGCAACACCGGCGTAAGATAAATCACTTGAGTCCACCGTGACGGCTATGGGAAGCACATGAAGATGTTGGAGAATCAAATAGCCGTGCAAGTGAATGCATTAAAAAAGACGGGCCAATTTCCGAGTAATACGGAGGTGAACCCGAAGAGTCAATGCTTCGCCATTCAGACGAGGAGTGGACGAGCCTACCCGAGCCCTACCGAGGAAGAAGAGCATGATAGCACACTGACGCAGAAACTCGCGATCGAGCTCGCGACCGCGAGCCCGATCGCGAACCATCCAGAAATTTTTCCATAGGAGTCGCGATCAGAGCACGCGTCCGCGCACCGACCGCGAGCCATCCGAGTATCCGCGCGAGAGTTGTTCGCGAGCGACCCTGGCCGCAAACCCGATCATGAGCAATCGGTCGAGCACATGGCGAGAAATCGCATGAGCTCGCGCCACAAACTCGCACGCGAGGAAGGAGTCCAACACAGCAATGATACCTCGCGACCATCCCAAATGTCATGAGGTCGACCGCGAGGCAACAATGTAGCAAAACCGCACGCACACTCCTCCGTCCTGTTCCGAGTCGACTTGTCAAGTCGAAATATGACGAGGAGTTTGCTCGCTTCAAAGAGGTTTTTCAAAAGTTGAGATAAATTTGCCTCTCTTTGAGCGTTGCCATAAACATGCCGCCACATGAAATTTTAAAGACGCTTGCAAGCAAGAAGAAACTTGGGAAATTTGAGAAAATTTCCTATCCAAGAATGCAAATGCCGTCTTGCAAAGGAAGCTCCTCTGAAGCGAAGGATCCTTAGTTTCACGTTAGAGTGCGAGATCGCCGAGCGGATCTTCCCAAATGTTTTGTGCGATTTGGGGCGAGCATCAATCGATGCCATTGAACGCCTTCAATCGGCTACACCTAGGAAAGATGAAGCCACGAAGATTTCATCGATGATGGCTGACCGTCGGTCACATATCCAAAAGGTATCGTCGAAGATGTGTTGGTAAGAATTCGATTTTGTTTTTCCCGCCGACTTTGTTATTTTAGATATTCCGAATTCAAACAACAACCACTAATCCTTGGTAGACCTTTTCTAGCAACCGGTCGTGCGTTGATTGATGTGCGTGAAGGAAACCTCACGCTTCGTGTTAACGATGAGAGCTCAAAATTTCCATATACGACGCCATCAAGCAACACGACGCTGGAAAGTCGGAAGATTGTTGCTCGATCACGATGCCGCCGCCGCCACGCTCGCGCTTAGAGGGTACTCGACCGATTGAGGAAGTCGTGAGAAGAAAAAGTGGACTCGGCATGGAACCCGAGTGTATCATTCAAGTTTGGGGGGGGCCACTTCCATAGTCAGTGGTGGTCATCCGTGAATGCGAAGTTTAGGAGGTTCCACAAGTCGGGAAAGATGTGTATTGCTACCAAAACGCCAGATTGACGAGGTTAGTGATGGTCTAGCTAAAGACGTTAAATAAAGCACTTGTTGGGAGGTAACCCAACGTTTTCTTTGTTTTTGTTTTCGTGTTTTGTTTTTGTTTTTCGTTTGTGTTGCTTTTTGTCGTGTTTCTGTTTTTCTTTTCGTTTTCGTGTCTGTCGATCAACGAGTTAAGTGAAGTGTGTTAATCCATGTGGCCAATGACGATAGAAAATTTTTGTGAAATTTAATGATAAGTGCACATGATATGTTAGAAAACGACGCACGAACGACGTGAGATGGCTTAGCTTGTTGTTTTCACCATTTGCTTAACCCGTGAGACTTGAGCTTCACCGTATAAACATCTTGATACGATTTCTTTTAATTGTGTGATATCATACATGTGATTATCTTCTAGAACTTGTCGTGTTTACGTGTCGAGACCGCAATATGTGTTCAATTTGGAAAGGATAAAGGCCATCTTTGTTAACCACATATTCACCCAAACACTAACCCGATGTTATATACCATTTGTCGCTTTCTTTGAGCCTTTATTAGACTTTTCTTTCGATTAAACCGGATGACAGGAGGTGAGGATGGATATGGGAATCAAAAGGGTGAAATTTTGATGAAGTTATGACGAGAAAAGTTTCTTTTAGAAAAATACATCGTAGTGAAGAATAGTACCTTGTTCGTGAAAGTTAAACCCTATAAGCTCTAGAAAAGAAAAGAAAAGAAAATGTTAAGTTCACTATGAGTGTTGAGCATAAAGGGTCTTTAATCAAAGTATAGGTACCTTCGTGGCATTAAACGCCGATTTAGCATGTTGGGAGAGAAGAGGAACATGGACAAAGTCCATATGTGTCTAAATGTATAAATGGTGGTACTTGGAATATTCTTGAGTCACTTAGCCATATTTTATCCTACCTTAACCAATGTGCCTACATTATAACCTATCAAAGACCTCTTTGATCCTTATTTGAACACATTCGACGCGGTGGAGATGTTAGAGAAACGCAAGCCTATGGTAAGATGTTGCATTGCATTGATCTTTGAGTGTATACACGCCCTTAATTTCTTTATGACTTTGAGTGTATTCTATATATTTTACGACATGCCTTTGTGAGGTTGAAATAAATGAGTTCTTACCTCGATGGTTGTTTGTGTCGAGTTGGCTAACGCGTCATGTGCGCTAATGTTTTTGAGCGCTAATATGTTTCGAGGCCCAGAATGGTTATCCTCTTTGCTACGCTCGTTGATCTTCGTTTGTTTTCTGTTTCGCTTTTGTTTGAGGACAAACAATGCTTTAAGTTTGGGGTTTGATAAACGCGCATTTTACACGCTTATAGTTGATATTTCAAGATGAGTTTAGCTCGCTTAATGTGCGTTTATGTATCGATTCTAAATGTTTCATCTATTTCTAGAAGATATTGCTCTTGGGTGTTATTTTGGTGTTTTGTGGTTATGTGTTGAAAATCGAAGCAAGGAACGAAGCACTAACAAAATGAACAATCTGTCCAGCTTCTAGCGACCACTTAGCGGTCGCTAGTCTGGTCATGAGGCAAACCAATGAGCGCCTGAAGAGCTGCCGTCAGCGACCTCGTGCCATGAGCGAAGCCTAGCGCCAAGAATCCATCGGACGATTTCGCGACTAGTTCATAATGACTGGCGACCGCCAGCGGGTCGCATGGTACAAAGCGAGCAAGAAAGAAGCGGCGAGAAGAACGCGAGAATACCTAGCGATCGCACTAGCGATCGCGAGGACCGGTCGCGAGGCGGCGCGGCAGAGAGAAATTAGGTTTCCACCCTTTTCTATAACAGTGATCACCCCACTCGCGCCTCCTCGCACCCCAACACGCCTGCACCTAATTTCCTCGCTTTTTCCTCGCTTTTCCATTCTTTGTCTTTAATCTTCGTTTAGTTTAATTCTAGTATTGTCTTTCCGTTGTTCTAGTTTAGTTTATTGTTTCGCTATCGATCGGAACGCTTTTGTCCGATTGTTTTCCGTTGTTTTCCGCTCGCTCGCTTGGGATGGATTCAAGACCAACCATTGTTCATCCGACGCTTCCCTACGGGTTTTATATATTTAATTTCTGCTTTTATGGTTAAATCATATTTCATTCCGCTTATTATGTCTCGGCTAGTTTTCTATTCTAATCACAGGGTTTGCATGATCCGATCCTATATGTTGTGAGTTACGCTATCGCTATTTACCTTCCGCATTGATTCATGATTCATGGTGCTTATTAATATGTGTTGATTTCGATCAATCTTGATGCATATCTAGTTGTCGCTAACGACGAATTGTATTAATTGTCAATCGATCTTGAATGCGTGATACTGAATAATGCCTCGAGTAAATGGCGAGATAGGATATTCGAGGAAGCATATTCTTAGTGATCCTTTCGAGTTGCTTATTTTCCTCTGAGACGAATCGTGATAGGAAAATTAGTAATCAATCGCCGCAATTGTCGAATCAAGTTGTTGGTTATATATGTGATCTTCCGTCTTGTCTGGATTAAAACGGTTAATAATAAGCAGGATAAACATTGTTGTGGATAGGATTGGTGCATCCCTAGGGTTAGTCTTTCTTCATAGTTATCTTTCGTGATTTTATTGCGTTATTTATATTTCTGTTTGGTTACCTTTGCTTTGGATTAAATTCCGAAGCCCTAAAACCTCTCACCCTTATTCTGTGCTTGGATAATGATGAATTGTCGTTGAGCTAGCTTCTATGTTTTCGTGATACAATCCCTGTGGATACGATACTCGACTTACCTTCTATATACGCCTTTTACGTGTGAAAAAGGGAGCGATCATCTAGCATGGAATTAAATTATTTAATGTGTTTAAGGCATAAAAGCCGTGTATATACATATGTGTATAACAAGGTGTAATTTTTATTCTATCACTCTTACATGCATATATATATATATATTCAGATTTTATATCAACAAATCTCCCACTAATGATGTATTGTAGCTATTTTCAAGAAGATTGTGTGTAAGGTAACAATGATTAACTTCCACTAGCTACATAGGATAATAATAATAAAATTGAAGAGTTTGTGTGTGCAAGTGAGAGAGGACCGAGAGATGTGAGGTTATAGGGGTAGATATTCAGATTTTATTCACTCCTCTCACTCACTCAAACACTTATACACTCAACCCATCATTCTCTCTCTCAATCTCTTCTTCTTCTCTCTCTCAAGCTTCATCTTCCTCTCCCCAAAAACAGCCATAGCCGAGAGCTTCTCCCTCCATAGCCAAGCTTGAAATTTCTTCCTATCTTCCATACAACACTTAGATACCTTGAGTTATTCCATTAAACCATATATCCAAGGTAGGAATTGAAACAAAGCATCTATGGTTCTCGATTTTTTAAATTTTTTTTGAATAGATGTCTTGTTCATTGCATGTGTGTTAGATAATCTTTGTTGATGATATCTTGTTAATGCATGTGTATTGATGATAAGAGGTATGTAGATATGTGTTCTTGTTCTTAGAAATGAATTGCATGTGGGTTTTTACTTCAAAAATTTTCGAATCAATGGCTATAGTGTGTGCTAAGTATGTATAACAATGTGTTGTGAAGCTTTGAGCATGTTATAAAAATTCATTCAAATATGTATGAAGAATTAATGAAATGACCGAGACCTATGCAAGGTTGTATGGTTTTGAATCTATGAATTATGATGTTATATATGCATATGTTAGTATTTGAAAGATTTAAAAAGGATCCATGCTATTTTCCTTCTTGAAACCGAGAGCATAAGAATTTTAAGTGGGTGTATGATTTTATTTTTGTACATGCAATGTGATATTATGGATTTATGATGTATTGAGAATGCATATAATTTATTTGAGAATTTTTAGAACACTCTTGCTATTTTATTTCATAAAAACCGAGACTTATATGTATATTATGTGGGTGATGAATTTTATTTAAGACATGCAATTGCATATAGTGAATCTATGATATTATGTGAGTCCATAACCTTTAGTTGAAATTTTAGAAAATTCCTACCTTAATTCTCAAAAAAATACCGAAGCTATATATATGTATATATATGTGTATGATTTTATTCTATAACATGCAATGATGTTTTATTACTCTAGAGCATGAACTTCATACCTTATGATTTAATTAGAAATTTTGGAAATGTCTACCTATTTTTTTTGAAAGAACCGAAGCCTATATATGTATATAAGTTGATGTGTGATTTTAATTTAGTACATGCAATGCTAGATTATTAGCTTAGAATATGTTTTATGCATTCTATGTTGTTATTGGGAATTTTGAAAACATTTACCTATTTTATTCAAATAAACCAAGAGCTAAGCTCAATGTGGTGATGAATAAATTGGTTTGATAGTTGTTATGATGAAATGTTGCTATAATATGATTTGTATAGCATATTATGATTTTGGAAAATTTTATAAAATTATTTGTCAAATTTTATGAAGAGGCCGAGAGCTATGAGAATAAATTGTATGATATAACATGGTTATATAATGAATTATGTGACATAAAATATCATGGACTAATGTTTCGACCTCATTAATTTATCGAATTTTAGAGAAATTGTTGAGCATTTTATTAAAAACGCCGAGACCTTATGGATTAAATAAGGTGATGATTGATTAAAGTTTAGTTGATATTATGACATATTAATGACCATAGTGTATATTAATACACTATATAATATTAGGAAAAAATTTGGACATTGTTTGTAAATTTTATAATTACCGAGAAATTTAAAGAATTTCTAAGGATTTTAAATCCTTTTAATCAATTTTATTAATAAATTATATGTCTAATATTATTTTAGACATATTTGGAAATTATGGGCAATTTTCAAAATAATTGGTTGATAAAACACAAAATAGCCGTGAGCTATTTTAAAATTTGAATAAGGATTTTAAATCCTTAAATTCATTATTTATAATGAATTATATGTTTAAAATTATTTTAAACATATTAAAATAGTTTATAAAAAGAAATCAATTAGAAATTGATTTTCGAAAGATTTTAATATTAAAGTATGACTTAGTAATTAAATTACTAAGAAAAGTCAAAATTGTTGACTTTTGAAATCAACGTACGAAATACGTTCGATAAATATGCTAATACGCCGTAAGACGATCAATTGCTAATAACAACACGTTGGTATGAAAGAATTTCACATTTGAAGTTGTGAAATCGAAAACGGAGAAAACGTTGGACCATTTACCAAGAGGGGTAAATTGGTAATTTTCAATACATATCTCATCTCTATCGAAAAACGAGAAATGTTAAGATGATACGCGTTTGAGAAACGAATTAAATTCACTAAAGAATTCAATTCACATCGATATGAAATATCGAATCTTATTATAGACTTTGTAAGTCTCGAATTACGTAAACGACGTACTAAAGCATCCTTTTTATATAAAGGTGTGATCGACGACGCACCAAATGGACGTTGACGAGTGTTTAACGTAAAGACGATCAATAATTTCCAGTGGGCTTTATTACTAAAACAAAATCACCTTGTCGCTTCTTTTCAACCGCCTTTGGTTACGGATTTTCAACTATCGATAAAATTGTTTAAATGATTACCTGCCAAAATGTTTACGTTTTGTGTATCGTATCCTATCCATGAATGGGTTACTCCCAACTTATGAATGAAAATCGATATCGGATCCTATTGGGAAGGCTTATACCGGCTAGGTTAACGTGTACACCGATGGTGTTGTGTCTTGTAAGGATAATTCACGGCCGGTCACGGGTCGTAGAGTGAGGCCTCCTTCACGACTTTCGACTATACCGCTACGATGAAATGATGACAAGGATATGGATCATACGCACCAAGAAAATGCTCGCCAAGCAACTTTTATGAACTTGTGAAAATATTTTAGTAAGCAAGGCATTTTCAAATAAAACCCTGTGTCTTACCATTATATGGCGAGTAATTCAAAGATAATAAAATGTTTTCGCATAAGTCTACTGGGTACAAATTTTGTACTTAGCCCCGCATGTTTGTTTTAAATGTGCAGGTTGAGCTCGGATGTCGATGATGGAGGAGTGTTGAGAAAGTCCACCGTCTCGATGTTTGTTAGAATTGTCAACCTCAATACATATCGTCATATATGTATTCACACACTTTCCGCCGCAACTCGAACTGCTTTATTTTTATGTTGGATGTTAAAATAATGTGAACTATGAAGTCCTTCGATCATAATATCCTTTCGATCTGTTGGCCTAAACCTTTTGATCCGAAATGTTATAAGTGTATGTTTAATCCTAAGTTCTATATTCTCATGAGATAAGCTTTATCGTGACATCTTTTCGTATCCGTGAATACTATTCCTAGTATTAGTCCGCTCACTCCGGGTTAGCCCTGAGTGTGGTTGTGACAATATTATAAGAATATCTCTTTTATAAGAGACGATTTCATAATTGAAATCATTTTATCGAAAGACGTTAGTATAAGTTCGACGTTTAACCTAAATGATTAATATGAGGCCGTAGATCATATTTCGTCACTATCGAAGTACGAGAGGTTATTAGTTAAGATATTCGATGAAAAGACGTACTAATTTAGTTAAAAGATGCGTAGTATTATTTTAGAAGGTTATCAAAGCTTATTAGACTTTGACGTTCTTGAAAAACGTGACCGACGTACTAAATTAGTTTTTACGTAAATATGGGACGCGGACGTGATCGTTGACGTAGGAAGAAATTTGTTTGAGAAAGTCTAAATCCCAGGTGGGCTTTACTATACTTCTCAAAGATAAAATGCTTATAAAAATGATTTATTTATGAGGCTTTATTGCAAGAAATGATGATGAAATGTTTTATTTAATTACCTGCCCAAATATTTATGTTTTTATGTATGGATCCTATCTATGAATAATGATGAATGTTGTTGGTTCGGTACCAACGTATGAATGAAAATCGAATTCAGATCCTATGCCGGAGGGTAATTTCCTGGTTAGGGTTAACGTGTACACTTAAGGGATTTGTGTCGAAGGACAATTCTCGGCCGGTCACAGCGACGTAGAAGGAGGCCTACTTATACGGCGTTAATGGTAATGTTATGAGGAAAGGAAAGGATATGGATCATACATACCAAGAAAATATGTCTAGCCAGACAAATGTTTATGAAATGAGGAAAATGTTTCGTAAGCACAAGGTCTTTCCAAATAAAACCCTTGTGTCTTACTATGATGGAGCAGTGTAATTTAAAGTTGATAAAATGTTTTGGCATGAGTTGTGACGACCCGACTTCTCAAGAAAGTACGAATTTAAATGGATCGTCACTGGTATGACAATGCAGCGGATATACACATAATTAATCAATACCATTAACAAATCAGTTATGTATATAAGCATAGACTGAAAGGAATAGGCTGTTCGATACAAACTCAAGTCATAGAAGGATTTGCCAAAAAGTTCAATATTCAAACATATAGCCAAAATCAGGGCGCAATTCAAGGAACGAGGTACGACCTCAAGTTCAATACGATATGAAAAACAATTATAATCCAAAGATATCAAACAATATCAGAGTTAGGCAGCAATAAGCTTGTGGACATGCATATGACGATGCATGCCCAAGGTTCTAGAAATCCTTTCTAATTAAGCAACAAAACAATCATACTCGCACCACCGCACCCATCATCGATCTCGCCAACCCGCACATCAAAACGAGACGCGGGGCTAAGTACAAGTACTCGGTGGACCTATCACGAAAATATTTTCTTTATCAAAAGTTATGAAGTGCCCACAATAGCACATGATGATTTTAGTTAAAAGACTCATGCCTATCAAACATTTTATCATTTTCCAAAAGCGTTCGGCCGAACTATTTTATCCATGTTGTTCCATATCTGATCATTCATTCATTCATTCCATTCGCGCACTATGGAGGTGGCCACCTACACATAGTCGCCGTGACCGGTCGAGGTAGCTAACCTTAACACACAGTCACACGTGTACACAATCCGAGTTAGTTCTTAACTAAGTCGGATCCGATCGTTACCCTTTTTTAACGTTGGTGGACCAACACATTCACAAACCACATTGGATATACCCATCTCAGGTAGGATAACAACAAAACATAAACATTTGGCAGTCAATAGCATTTCATGTGATAATATTTCATAAAGCTTTTGTAAATCATGCTTTGAAATATGCATATCATTTTGTTTCAAGAGAGCCCACCTCAAGAATTGTCCTTCTTGAAGTACCTGCTAGCGATCCTTTGTCATTTTCGTCTACGTCCACACTGGACCTTATCAACGTAAGAAATATAATTTAGTATGTCATTCGCTTCTTTCGAGAAGCATCGCTAATATTCAACGTACTCGTTATCCTTTAAGTTTAGGATTTTCGTTATCAATACGACTTAGTTAACAATTTATATATCGTCCATTAGGTTTGTCTCGCCATGACGGTAGATGACACTTAGTCGTTGCATTCTTTCCTTCTATCGATGTTTCTCCACGTCGTTTCGTATAATTTATGAATCCTAAGTTCATAACTAATTTTCGTAGGTTTTTTTTAACGCGTATCAACGATTTCGAGTTCCAATACCTCATTCATTACTATCATTTCGTCGACGCGTTTCTTGCCTCACACGTCACACATATTCTATTAAAGAAACTCATATCTATGCTACACGATTAATAAAGACTTCTCATACTTCAATCATCTTCTAACAATCATTTATAAATTAAAGTTACTTAAATAATATTTCTCAAGCATCTGCTTGACATAATCAAATTATTAATTAATTAATTAAATCTCTAATTTAATTAAGTAAATCCACAATTAAAGTTAATTAAATGGATCAATTTAAAAGTCCAATAACATTTTATTAATCAATCAAATTAATTTAATTCATCTTAGATATCCACTAATTAGGATTTAATTCCATCACACTTTTTTAGCAATTTGCTTAAGGTTCGTCGTATTATATAAATACATCACTTAAAAAGAATAATTCTCAAGGTATCCCTTAACATAATTAATTAATTATGTTATTCAATTTCTACAATTTAGATTTTATTCAATTATTATATTAGTTCCACCTTTCAAATTAATTATAAGAACTAAATTAGTCCAACTAGTAATTATCAATTAATTTAAATGACCCAATCTAAATAATTTGTATTTAGATTATTATTTAATTAATTATGAATTAATCTCGAATTTTAAATTACTAGAATTAAATCTCATTTTTAATTAATATAGAATTTGTTAAATCCTTAATTTAATTTAATGGATTATAGAAATAAATAATTCAAGTCCATTATCAATTTAAATTCTTAGCCCAACATTTAAAATAAATCTAAGCTCATCTTCAATTTAATTAAAAGCCCATATCGATTTAATTCAAGAGTCCTTCCATTTAATTAAATGCCCACTCAATTAATTCAAGAGCCCATATCATTTTAATTTAAAAGCCCATGGCAATTTATTCTGAAAGCCATCTTTCATTTAATTCTAAGGCCCATATCAATTCAATTCCAGAAGCCCATCTTACTTATTATTTCGGGCCCAAACTCGGCCCATTCTATTATTTTCGGTCCATTTATTATATATTCCAGAGGCCCATCCCTTTTTCTTTTCTCGGCCCAAACAACATTAGGCCCAACAATATCTTACTTTTGGCCCATATCACATAAATTTTCAGCCTATATAATTAAACTAAAATTAAGCCCAAGGAAGTAAACCTTAAACTGAGCCCAAACAAAATTTATTTTCGGCCCAACTCTCAAGGCCCAACATTAATTAATATTGGCCCATATGAACTAAGCCCATCATCAAACATACAATTAAAACCCTAGCACTAGCCCTAGCCGCCCATCACCCCCCCAACACTCACATCTCATTCTCTCTCACGGCGGCGCACACACACACATACAAGATCACCGCCGCAGCCTCCACGTCCGGCCAGCCACGTCACCGTCGGCGAGCCGCGCCGCCCTGAGACCACCGCACCTTCTCCCTTCCCCCTTTCTCACGCGGTTCACACGGTGCACACACACACGCCGTGCCCGCCTCTCTTCAATTTCTGCCACTGTCGCGGCCTTTCCATCCCGGCGACGTGCGTCGCCGTCATCAGGCAGCAGCCGTCGTTCGATCCACGGCCTTACCTCTAGCCATCGCGCCTCCTCTGCTCAAACAGCTACAGCCGACCATCTCTCTTCTCTCTCGCACACATACAGAGCGCCTTCACTCGTCTCGCTCTCGCCGTGTGCTACACTCGCCCAGATCCGTAGCTTCGCGCCGTAGTTCTCATCTCCAAACATCGCTCAGCTGTCGTGCTCCGCCGTGAGCAATTATCCGGTAGCCCCATCGTCTCCCTGTCCTCGTCATCGTCGATGGTCGTGTATCCCCTTCTCCGCCGTTGATGCCGTTATTTTTCAATTAACAGCCGAGCCTTAAGTGGCTCGGTCCGAATACACTAGTTCTAAGTTCTGGAGGATAATTTCTTCAATGTCTTATATCAACATCTATGTTTTCAATCATTCGAAGCTAATATGTATATAATTATGCTCATATGTTCTCGCACTGACGTTCTTTGTGGAATGAAGTTCGCTATGGTTTTGTTGTAGACAGAAAACAATGTGTATATGAATGTGAGTTGTTGTAGAGCATAATATTCTTCTTGTGTTATAAAGATTGAAGAACTTGAAATAAAACAATGGTTGAATGATATTGAACCTGGATGAAGCAGTCTGTCTTGTTGTGATTCTGCTTGGCTTTTTATATGTTTGTGGGTTTTGTATTGATGGAGATGAAGTAGGGGCTTTGTTCTTCTTTCCCTTCTGCAATGGTCGTTTAGTTTGGAAAGTGTAGAGTGGAAAGTGAGGAAATGTGGGTACTTATGGTGATGATGAAGTTTGACCAAAAGGGTGATTATATGGGAAGAAGTGGAGTAAAGTAGGGACAAAGTGGAGGATTTTGGGGGATATGAAATGATATGGTTTGACTAGATAATTTACCCAGTATAAAATATCTGGTTCAGTTTATAACTGCATTCTTTCACCGATATTCGTTTAAATTTTCTCATTCGAAAATAAAGTCAAAACGTCAACGATTATAAAATTTAATAATCGCTCTAATTTAAAATCTCGATTTAGCTAAATAATAATAATTAAAGTTTTAAATTTCTCGGGGTATTACATGAGTCCACTCAGTGTATTCTTGTACTCAGCCCTGCATGTTTGTTTTTAAATATGTAGGTTGAGCAGATGATGAATGGAGGCGTGTTGAGCAGTCGGTACCTTTTTGTCGCTGATAAGTAGAACCTTGACTACACATCGTCATATGTGTATTCACATATTTTTCCGTTGCAATAGAACACTAAGTTATGTTTTGAAGTTGACTATTAAATTCCTTCAGATCAGTTGAACCTTTTTGTTAGAGATCTGTTGGTCTAGTCTCACGTGTAAGTTATGTGTGTCTTTTATCTAATGGTTTGAAGTTTCTTGGTTTATTTGATATATGTCTCACGTGTCTGTAGTCAATTGTCTTTCATGTCTTTTAAATACTATTTCAAGTGATAGTCCCTACTAATCCATCATTAGTATTAGAGGGCTGTTACATTTATCTCAACTACAAATTTTATCTACCAAAGAGTATGAATAGTATTATTTTGACTGTATATATTATTTGTATATTATTCGCCTATTCAAATTCGTAAGAGCCACTTATTATTGCACTTGTGATTGGTTTCTTAAACAATTTGTTTCAATAAATATGATTTAAAATAAATGTAGACGGTGGAATTTTGAAAACAGCTTGTAAAAACAAATGCAACAATTTAAAAGGTGTTGCGATAATGATCAAAAGCTAGAGTCTTGCACTATAAAATGTGAAATCAATTTTTCAATCGGATATTTATTTAACGTTGCAGAGTTGAGATATTCGTGACTATTCGAAATGGAATTCGGACGATGACTGAAAAGTTGGTTTATGGATTTTGTAACTCAAATCAGGATTCTGATTGTAATTTTTATTTCTTGACCAGTGAATCTGTCGGAATTAAAACCACACAAAATAGAAAATTGAATTCTTTATTTTTTGTATTTTACATTATAGAGTAAAATTGTTCATAAAATAATAATAATATAAATATCAATCTGTAATTTTAGATAGATTGAGATACAATTATTAAAAATTTCATGTCGGATTTGGAAAGAAAGGAATTTTGCAGCTGTCAGCGTCTTGTAAATGCCGAAACCCACCGACACCTCAAAACAGTAATATAAAAGCTCCACTCCACGGGTTTAGTTCTGAGTAGATTTGGAACAAAGATTAAAGATTGAATTTAAGCAATTGAAGTATACTAAAGATTGAATCCAAGCAATTGGAGTATGAAAGTTTCATCAATTTTAAGATAATTTTTTATGGACACTAAATAAAATTCTTATATGTTCTTAACCATTGAATCAATATAATTTACATCTTCACATTTTCAAATTCTCATAAAAGTGAGATGTAGGACGAGAACTTCCCATTTTTGGAAGAAGTAATACAAAGGCTCATCGCCATGATCACATGCTTATATCAACCTTTCGGACATAACACTGAGATTTTTCACCCGCAAAAGATTTTCTTCTTCTTTTTTATCCAATTTTAAAGATCTTCGATATCTTGTAGAAATGGAGGATTTCAGATCCAAATCGTACAAGAACGAAGGATCGATGCAGGCGGACAACAAGTACAGCTATTACGGCAACCATTTCAGCGACAACAATGGGGCGGAGCCCAGTTCAAACCCTAGCGGAATGCAAGATCTGAGGTGTTACAGCACGTCATACGCTTCCTCCTCCGCGCAAAACAACGGGCAGCTTGACATCGTGGTGGCCGGCAACGGCGGTGGCGGAGAGCAGTGGAAATTTAAGAAGGGGAAGTCAGCGAATGCAGCGGATTCGAGAAGCTGGACTCTGACTGATCCGGAGCTGCAGAGGAAGAAGAGGGTTGCTAGCTACAAGGCTTATACAGTTGAGGGGAAAGTGAAGGGGTCGTTCAAGAAGAGTTTTAGGTGGATTAAAGAGAGGTATACTCTCATGGTCTATGGTTATCGGTGATGTATTTCTCTCTCGATTATTTATATTTCGTGTATGTATTTCTGTATTTATCTTTGTATGCCTAATTTTGGTTAGGCGTTGGTTGTTGCACTTTTGATTTTGATTTTATTGTGTGATTGTATTGTGTATGTATTGATTGAATATTCTATTCTGAATCAATTTTTTGCTGATCAAGAAAGGGTAGATTCTTCAACCAAACATTATGTGGCGATAAATCAAGAATTTGTGGATTTGAATAGATGAACCTCCCTGGTTTTGGATAGAGATATCAATGAATACATTTTATTCGGACGGATCCGAAATCGCTAATAGCCAATTAAACTTTAAAGCATCGGTTCCAATTCTGGTTCCGGTTCCAGCCGCTTTAGACCCGGACTATTTAGGTTCATAGTTTGATGGTCCTGTTCGATCCGATTTTGGTTCTGGTTTCAGTAACCAGAACTAGAACCAATATTTATTTATTGATTTTAATTCGATTAAAACCCGTCTATTGACAAATCTAAGTTTAAGTAGGCTTGTCAATGAGTCAGTTTTACATATACCGATCTGAAATCTCTCATAGCCTGTTAAATTTTAAAACAACGGTTTTGGTTCTAGTTTCGATCCTGATTCTAAATCCGGACCGTCTCAGATCCATAGTTGATGGTCCGGGTCGGTCATTTAATGGGTCTGTTACAGAACCAGAACTGATACTTATTTATTGATTTTGGTTGGGATAAAACCATTTATATCCCTAATTTTGGATGATCATGAATGATTTGATAGGGTACCAAATCCGAGTTGCTTTTAGCCCTATGATGGATGAATTGAGGCCTCATTTCTTATTGAGATTTTCAGTTATCTATATGCTCTAGTATGATTTGCTTTAACATTTTATAGTGAAAGGTGTTGGTATCTTTTTGCCCTCTGTCTGTTCTATTGTATATTGTGGGATTATGATGTTTTTGAATGGAAAGCCAGCTTCTTTTTCAAGTGTATTCTCAGAATTTTGTATATAAAATCTACTTCAGTTCTTGTTCCAAGATAGCTTGCTGCTTGGAATTTTAGCCTTTTATGTTTTTGCCTTTTGCATTCTTGTTGGAGTTGCTATTTTCTTCTTCTGATTTACACTGTGTTTCGTAGTTTTGAGCCGTCAAGATGAGCCGTTGATCTTGAGGAGAGTGGTCATGATTCCTGAACATTAATTGAACTTTTACCTTTCTTAATCATGCTTTATAATATCATCCATAGAGCCCTATTTATAAACCATCACTGGATGGATGCATTATGCAAGAATTATATGCTTTTATTCAGTGTTGGAATCTTGAGGAATTAGTTCTTCTTTCATCTAAGTACAACATGATATCTTTATAGAGAATGTTTATCTTGTCTTCATGGGCTTAGCTCAATTGGTTAAGACCTAGCAGATATGGAACAAGGACTAGGGATCGAATCTAGTAGCCATAGTATGGGAGTTTTATCCTCTTTAGGGTGGCTCCTTATGGACACTAGCCAAAATCCCTACAACTTTTTAGTCGCTGAGTCACCGTGATTTACCCTCGAGAATGCTTAACTAGCTTGCTCTTTTTCTATTTTATTATCTCTTTAATTACGTATTGTGATGTCATTGAATACAGTGGTATCATATCTGATAGATTCAACTTAATAAATCTAATAAATAATTATAGAAATAGATATACCTTGTTGTAATAATCAAGCGATGATCGTGAGCGAAGAATCGAAATATCGTCTTGGGAGTCGGATGTCGTACGGACTAGGCTAATTGCAAAACAAAACATGAGGGGGACTCCGGATAGACACTCTGACGCTCAAGTCAGTAATGTATTATGCTTAAGACTTAATGAATGCTCGAGATCGCGTACCTGATACATTCACGACCGAGGTATTTTATAGATACAGGATGGTCATAATCAGAATAAATTCTAATCATTTTAAAAATAGGATATAAACAGATCTTCCGAAACCTGTGGCATGTTTTTCGTGTTAGGTCTCTATCAATAAGAGCCAAATCTTCTTCAAAAGCATGACTCCTCTCGTTAGACATATTTGGTCGGATACGATGTCGCTTTGCAGCCAGAGACTTGGGCCTGGGCTTATGTATAAATGCTTTATGGCCCAATTTCGTGGGTCAATTTCCTTTAATGGTCTTGTTGACTTGGTGTTTCCATATTCGATATAATACATGTGGTCAGGTCACATGTACCTATTCAAGATGAGTCATGTATATTTTATTCCTTAACAACATCTATTAGAGATATGATATCTATTACATGTTGTTTATAGTTAAACATGAAATGTTACAAATAAACCTACGCATGTATCACGTGATCGATCTTAATTTCGTTAGGGAATTAAATACGCAATGAACACAGAGAATTAACGTGGTTCGATCTTTAAAATAGATCTACGTCCACTTGAGCAAGAGAGAGTATATGTGTATCGAGAGTCCAAAGCGATTACAAAGAGAGTAGGCGATCTTTTCCGTCTAATCTAGCCTCTATTTATACACAATGATATTGAGTTCGACTCTAATACAAAGTCTTCTCATATAAGGATTCTTTTAGATATGCATCCGTGATTCCTTTAGATATCCGAATCTTCTACGCTCCACTTGCGTAGATTTGAGTTGTAGTTGGTTTAGGAGTCTTCCGGCCGAACTCGCGAGGCCGAGCTTGATGTCCGGGCGATTTATATTGGGCCCGATGCTTGGCCTAGTGTTTGGGTCAGATCCTATCATATCCCCCAAAAAGACGAGAAGTGAGGTCGTGATGGATGGGGATAGTGGTTTGTCGGAGTTCGTGATCGCGGTGGATCGCGATTCGCTCCAATCGTCAAGTCAAATACTTTCGTGCCGCCGAGGTTTTATGCCGAGCTTGAATGTCGCCGCTTCACCTCATCGAGGCGTTATGCCGAAGTTGCATTTTGCTTGGCTTTACCTTGTCGAGGCGTTATGCCGAAGTCATGTGTTGCTTGGCTTCACCTTGCCGAGGCGTTATGTTGAAGTCGTTTGTTGCTTGGCTTCACCTTGTCGAGGCGTTATGCCGAAGTCATATGTTGCTGGCTCACCTTACCGAGGCGTTATGCCGAAGTTGTATATCGTTTGGCTTCACCTGCCGATGCGTTATGCCGAGGCCGCATGTCGCTTCACATGGCTTTTGGTATCACCTTACCGAGGCGTTGTACCGAGGTTGGTTAGGTAATCCATTGTTGAGGTCGGATACACGACGTCTTGGTTTGAATGCGTAATGTCATGCCGAGGTCGAACATGGGATTTTCCGCCGATGTCGAACA
Source organism: Salvia rosmarinus (assembly GCA_036937905.1). Lineage (NCBI taxonomy): Eukaryota > Viridiplantae > Streptophyta > Magnoliopsida > Lamiales > Lamiaceae > Salvia > Salvia rosmarinus. The sequence continues at coordinate 42,808,144 of CM072821.1, read as the reverse complement.
CGAGATACGGGATCTGTATTTAATGCGCATTTAATGCGGCAGCGGTTGGGTTCCCGATAAAGTGCATATTGGAGGAATAACTTCCATGATACGTGATCGACAAATTTTGATCGCACGAAAAATGCGCAAGTATAAGGTAAGTCGAGTATCGTATCCACAGGGATTGCAATCTGAAAACACAGAAGGTAATTCAACGAAATTTCATCATTATCCAAGCACATATTTGGTTTATCAGGTTTTAGGGCTTCGGATGTTAAATCCAAAGCAAAGGTAACAACTTGAAAATAAATGAAAGCAATAAAAACTCAAAGAGATAACTATGAAGAAAGACTAACCCTAGGGATGCACTAATCCTATCCACTACGATGTTTATCCCGCTTATTATTAACCGCTTTAATCCGACAAGGTGGAAGATCACATATGTAGCCAACAACTTTGATTCGACAATTCAGATAGATTGATTACTAATTTTCCCTACATCATACGCCTCTAGAGGAAAATAAGCAACTCCAAAAGGATCACAAAGAATATGCTTCCTACGAATGTTCCTATCTCAATTACGACTCGCGCTTATCCGTATCATGCATTCAAGATCGATTGACAATTAAAATGTTACGTAATTAACTGGGAACTATGATATGCATCAAGATTGATCAGAAATCAACACATATAATTAAGTACCAAGAATCATGAATCAATGCTTGGAAGGTGAATAACAATAGCAGGAATCACAACATATAGGATAGAATCATGCAAACCCTAGAATTAGAACAGAAATTTAGCTAGACATAAATAACGAAATAAAATATGAAATAATCATAAAAATACGAATTAAATAGATAAAACCCGTAGGGAAGCGTCTGAAGAACAATGGTTGGGTTTGTATCCAAACCCAACGGAAAACAGGAAAACGATGGAATTCCTTCGGACGAAATCGTTCCAAAGGTTAACAATGCGTAGAACTAATGTAGAATGATGAAAAACTAAAGCTAGAATGAATCTAAAATCAAAATAATGTGAAAATAAATGGAAAATAGAGAAAACTGAGGAAAAACGTGTAAAATCGCGCTGGGGAAAGTTGGGGGCGCGAGGGGGTAATACCCTATTTATAGAATTAGGGCTGAAACCCTAATTTTCACGTCAACCGCCATGCCTCACGGCCGGGCCCGCGGTCGTGAGGGAACATCCTCTTCTCGGCCAAGCTTCATTCTCTCGGCTGGGCGCGCGTGCTCGTCGGCCTCGCGTCCACACCTCGCGGTCGCTAGGTGTGGTCGCGTCGCATGGAAAATCGTCGCGGCCACGTCTCGCGGTCGCTGGGAATGCTCGCGTGTCCTGGCGTTTCCTCGGGGCCGACCTAGCGGTCGCTAGGCCGGTCGTGAGCCATCATTTGCGCGCATATGCGCGCTCGCACTGGTCCCACGCGGTTGGGCTAGCGGCCGCTAGGGTGGTTGCTAGGCCCAGGTTTTTGCCCTCGTCTGCTCGTTCTTCGTTCCATGCTTCGGTTTTCAACTTATAAGCCTACAAAACACCAAAACAGAACCCAAGAGCAGTATCTTCCAAAAATATGTAAAAGCATTGAAATTCAAGACATAAACGCACTTTATCGATCTAAAATCATCTTTAGAAATCAACAATAACGTAAAATGCGCTTATCAACCCCCAAACATAAATCATTGTTTGTCCTCAAACAAAACAAGACCAAAAAGAAAGAGAGACATAAACAGATCAACGAAAGGCCAAGAAAGGTGATTAACCAATAAAGCCTCGTAAATATCTCAAAGCTCAAAATCATTAGTGCACACGACGACATTAGTCAAATCGACAATGTACAACCATTGAAAGCAAAAATCTCATTCAATTCAACCCTCATAATGGCATGTGCGTAATATATAGAGTACACTCAACTCATAAAGAAATAAGGGACGTGTATGCACTCAAAAATCAATGCAATGCAAAAATCTCACCGTAGGCTTGCCATTTCTCTAATATCTCCACCACGTTAAATGCATTCAAATTAGGATCAAAAGGACTTTTCATAGGTCAGTATTGTAGGCACATTGGTTAAGGTAGGATAATATACGGCTAAGTGACTCAAATATATTCCAAGTACTTCCATCTCTATAATCAGCTCATATGGACTTTATCCATTTCCTTTTCCTTTCCAACATGCTATTTCGACATTTATTCACTCAAGGTACCATATACTATGATAATCGACTTCCTTTATGCTCATACTATTCACAAAATTTTTCTTTTCGCTTTGTAATAGAGCTTATAGTGGTCTATTCTTTTTCATACGGTACCATACTTTATCTTTTATCCCCACTTTGCATATGAAAACAAATTTTTCTCCCATTTGATTCCCATATCCATCCTCACCTCCTATCATCCGGTTAACAAAAGAATAAAGTCTAATAAAGGCTCAAAGAAGCGACAAATGGTATATATCGGTGGGCTAGTGTTTGGGTAAATATGTGGTTTAACAAAGATGGCCTTTATCCTTTCCATATTCAAACACATATTACGACCTCGACACGTAAAAAAACGGCAAGTTCTAGAAGATAATTACATGCACGATATCACACAAATAAAAAAAATGTAACAAGATGTGTATACGGTGAAGCTCAAGTCTCACGGTTTTAGCAATGGTTAAAACAACAAGTTAGCGATCTCGAGTTATCCATGCGTCATTTTCCAACATATCATGTGCACTATCACATATTTAATGTAAAATTTCTATCATCATTAGCCACATGGATTAACACATTCACTTAAACTCGTTGATCGACCGACACAACAAAAACACAAAAGACACGACAAAAGCCCCAACATATAAAAACTTAACAAAACAACGTAAAACATAAAACGGACTCTCAACCACATCACACTCGACCACTCCCCCAAACTTATTGTCAACAAGCAGTGCAATGGAGGCAATAATGTTTACAGAAGAGAGTGATTGGGAGAGATCTTACCTCAAATGTCGTGCTACTCCGGCGGTGGATAGAATCCTCGCCATTGATGATATACCTTGGGACTTAAAAACAAACAAACAAGACACAACACGACAAACAAGAAAAAAAAAACGAAAATAAAAAACGAGAAAACACGTTGGGTTACCTCCCAACCAGTGCTAGATTTTTCGTCGCTAGCTCGACGGTACCTCTCATCAATCAGGCGATTTGACAACTGACAACTTTCCAAACCTCGATTTACCCTTGTACTTAGCATTTACAACAGCCCACCAATTGGCATAAGAATGGCTTCCACTGAGCTTGAACGAATCACTCGGATTTTTATACCGAGTCCACTTCTTCCTTGTAGCATGCTCGTCTGATGGTCTATTGAAATTCGAGCTCAAGAATGTGCTGGCTGTGGTAGTGGTGATCAAATAGTAATTTTCAGGCTCTGAACTATCGTGTTGCTTGATGGCGTCATATATTGAAATCTTTAGCTCCTCATCATTGACACGAAACGTGAGGTCACCTTCCTGTACATCAATCAAAGCACGACCAGTTGCTAGAAAAGGTCTACCCAAGATTAGTGGTTGATGCTTGAATTCGGGCATGTCTAATATAACAAAATCGGCGGGAAAGACAAAGTCCTCAATTCTTACCAACACGCCTTCAACAATTCCCTTAGATATGTGGTGACACGAAATCGGCGGGAAAGACAAAGTCCCGAATTCTTACCAACACGTCTTCAACAATTCCTTAGGATATGTGGTCGACACATCACCATCATCAATGATATCTTTGTTGGCTTCATCTTCCCTAGCTCCAGGCGGTTGAATACATTCAGCGGCATCAGATTGATGCTTGCTCCCAAATCGCACAACACATTGGGGAATGTGTGCTCAGCAATCTCGCACTCCAGTGTGAAGCTCCCCGGATCTTTCTGCTTCAAAGGCAACTTCCGTTGTAAGATGGCACTTCATTCTTCAGATAGGTTAATTTTTTCAAATTTACCCAACTTTCTCTTGCTTGCTAATGCATCTTTGAGGAATTTAACATATCCGGGCATTTTTCTGAGCGCTTCAAAGAGAGGTAAATTGATGTCAACTTTCTGGAATATCTCTTTGAATCGGGCGAACTCCTCATAATATTTCGACTTAGCTAGCCGACTTGGGAACGGGATCGGAGGAGTGTACGTAGGATATTTCGTCACTGGGCGTGCCTCGCGGTCGTCCTCGAGATCGCGAGGACGGTCGCTAGGGACCTGCGCTGCTTCAACTCTCGTCTTCGCATCCCGGCTTGCGGTCGCGATCTTCTTCCCCTGGCTCTCTGCCTGGTCTCTCGCGGCCGGGCTCGCGGTCGCGAGCTCGGTCACGGTGCTTTTCTTTCGCGGCCGCGGGGTCGTTCGCGTGTTCCTCGGAATGACTGGACGCGTGCTGGCTCACGGCCGGGCTCGTGGTCGCGAGCTCGGTCGCGAGGTGCTCATTTTTGCTGCCGTCCTCGTCTTTTCATCCCGGGTTATTCTGATACGTTTTTTCACTTCTCAATTGGATAGCAAAGCACTGATTCTTAGGGTTCACTTCCGTATTACTCGGAAACTGGCCCGACTTGTGTTGCCCATTCTGCTGTGCGGCCATCTGACTGATTTGATTTTCTAGCATCTTCAAATGCTTTCCCATAGTAGTCATATTGGACTCCAGATGATTTATCTTCTGCCCGATATTGCTTATAAACGAATTCTGCTGTGCGGCCATCGAATTCTGATTCGTCGTCATTTATTGGTTGCTCACAACCAACTGCTGCATCATATCTTCTAGACTTGGCTTCTTCGCCTCTTGAATCATACCATTCTGCACAGCGAAGCCTGCTGGAGGTTGTTGGAAGTTATTGGGATTGGCATACGATAGATTAGGATGATTCCATTGTTCGATAGTACCTGGTTTCCATTATTCATCGATCGACATAGTCGACATCTTACGTCTCGATCTGGCTCTTCAAAAGAGTGAACTTCTTCATAAGATCGTCAGATTGAGTCACTCTCAACAAGAAATGCTTAAACACAGGCGTTCTTTCCATCGGCCATTGATAACTATTGGTCACCATCTCTTCTATGATGCGGATGGCCTCCTCTAATCAACGGTTCAACAGGCATCCCCCTGCCGATGCATCTACAATGCTTCTCGTATGCAATGTCAGCCCACTATAGAACTGTGTGATCTGCTGCTCTCTAGAAAATCCATGTTGAGGGCATTTTCTCAATATGCCCCTGAATCTCTCCCATGCCTCGAATAACGACTAGTCTCCTTATTGGCAAAAGTGGGAGATTTCAGCGATGATCTTCTGTGCTTTGGCTGGAGGGAAATACTTTGAGAGAAACTTTTCACACAGATTCCCCAAACTGTTTATCCCAGTGCGGTCGCGTCTTTGGAACAGGGACAAGGAGTCCCATATTCGCCATCTGGCTCTGCATCTCTGCGAAATCGGCTAGCATGCGTGCAGCTTGCTCGGGAGGAATGCCCCCGTTCTGTGGATTAGCTGCCATTGCAGCCCTTCTTCTCTCTTGTCTCCTTCTCCTTTGGGAATTTTCGATCTCTGGGTCAAGATTTTGCTCAGGAGGTCCCTGGGACCTTGTGATCATAATCTACCTGGAGAAAAAGAGAGAGCTTAACTCTGACAAGAATAAATAAATAATATAATATATATAACTTTAATTAATAAATCCAAATCGTCAAATTATTCCTATGTGATCTTAATAATCCCCGGCAACGGCGCCAAAATTTGATCGACAAATTTTGATCGCACGAAAAACGTGCAAGTATAAGGTAAGTCGAGTATCGTATCCACAGGGATTGCAATCCGAAAACACAGAAGCTAATTCAACGAAACTTCATCATTATCCAAGCACATATTTGGTTTATCAGGTTTTAGGGCTTCGGATGTTAAATCCAAAGCAAAGGTAACAACTTGAAAATAAATGAAAGCAATAAAAACTCAAAGAGATAACTATGAAGAAAGACTAACCCTAGGGATGCACTAATCCTATCCACTATGATGTTTATCCTGCTTATTATTAACCGTTTTAATCCAGACAAGATGGAAGATCACATATGTAGCCAACAACTTGATTCGACAATTGTGACGAGTTGATTACTAATTTTCCCTATTACATACGCCTCTAGAGGAAAATAAGCAACTCAAAAGGATCACAAAGAATATGCTTCCTACGAATGTTCATATCTCGATTCGACTCGAGGCGTTTATCCGAATCATGCATTCAAGATCGATTGACAATTAAAGCATTACGTAATTAATTGGCAACTATGATATGCATCAAGATAGATCAGAAATCAACACATATAATTAAGCACCAAGAATCATGAATCAATGCTTGGAAGGTAAATAACAATAGCAGGAATCACAACATATAGGATAGAATAATGAAACCCTAGGATTAGAACAGAAATTTAGCTAGACATAAATAACGAAATAAAATACTTAATAATCATAAAAATACGAATTAAATAGATAAAACCCGTAGGGAAGCGTCTGAAGAACAATGGTTGGGTTTGTATCCAAACCCAACGGAAAACGGGAAAACGATGGAATTCCTTCGGACGAAATCGTTCCAAAGGTTAACAATGCCTAAAACTAATGTAGAATGATGGAAAACTAAAGCTAGAATGAATCTAAAATCAAAACTAATGTGAAAATAAATGGAAAATAGAGAAAACTGAGGAAAAACGTGTAAAATCGCGCTGGGGAAAGTTGGGGGCTCAAGGGGGTAATGCCCTATTTATAGAATTAGGGCTGAAACCTTAATTTTCACATCAACCGCCATGCCTCGCGGCGGGGCCCGCAGTCGCGAGCTCGGTCGCGAGGGAACATCCTCTTCTCGGCCAAGTTTCATTCTCTCGGCTGGGCGCGCGCGCTCGTCGGCCTCGCGGTCGCTAGGTGTGGTAGCGTCGCATGGAAAATCATCACGGCCACGTCTCGCGGTCGCTGGGAATGCTCGCGTGTCCTGGCGTTTCCTCACGGCCGACCTAGCGGTCGCTAGGCCGGTCGCGAGCCATCATTTGCGCGCATATCGCGGTTTGGCTAGCGGCCGCTAGGGCGGTCGCTAGGCCTAAGTTTTTGCCCTCGTTTGCTCGTTCTTCGTTCCATGCTTCGGTTTTCAACTTATAAGCCTACAAAACACCAAAACAGAACCCAAGAGTAGTATCTTCCAAAAATATGTAAAAGCATTGAGATCCAAGACATAAACACACTTTATCGATCTAAAATCATCTTTAGAAATCAACAATAAACGTGTAAAATACGCGTTTATCAATACGCCATTTCTCTTATCACTTTATCCATTTCTATTTTCAAATTCCTCAAAACTCTCTGACTTTCTGAAAAAGTGCGCGTCAGTTTCTTCACCATTGTCGTCTTCGTTGTTTTTGCTGCGTCTGTGCCATCTTCTTCGATCTACCACCCACAAACCAGTAAGTTATATTTAATGGCTTCGTCTTCTTCTTCTGGGGAGTCTCACGGCTATGATGGCCTTGTAGTGGCTGTTACGCCACCGGGTTCGCCGGTGGTTTTTGAGGTCCTTATAGTTGATTCTCCACAGCCCTACGTTTGTAGTTCCTTTTTCCCGCCGTCGAGGGATTTCGGGAAAGTATCTACATTTCCTTCGTGTCTTGAATCCTTTGAAATAATAGATATTGCTAATAGGTTTTTGTCCCTCCATACATTAGAATGGTCGCCCCTAACCGGAGGATAGACTTGCTCTCCTCAGGAGGATTTGTCCTTGTTCTGAAGATAGCCTGAAAAATGGTCTTCGTCTTCCTTTTCCTCCCGACTATGCCGATCTTCAAAGAATGTTCGGCATACCTCTAGCCCAAATAACGCCGAACTCATTTCGGCAGTTGACGGGCCTTGGCGTCTATGCCTGTCGGCATAATCATTCTTTTACCCTAGGGTTGATCCTTAGGTTTTTTCAGTTGAAATTCAGCTCGGGGTGGCATTATATATCACCCCATCGTGGTTTCAAGGTAAAGACGAAGTCTAAAATTTTGAATTGGCAAAATAAGTTTTTCTTTTGTCGTTTCGAAGGCGCTCTCCATTTCGTCTGGAATGACGATAAGCTGGCGGACGTGGCCATTGATGATAACTTTGGTGACCTCGGGGAGGCATTGCAAAGGGCTGGCCAAATTGACGAAGTGTTTGCCGAGGTTGATCGTGTCGTTGCGGGGCTGAGCCCTTATGATCCTACCACCGCGGTGGAGTCGGTGAAGGGTGATGCCCCCTTCTTACGCATAGTTCTTTGTTTGTTGTCGTTTTGAATCTCAGTTCTTCTTGATGTTAACTTGGATTTTATCCTTGCAGTGGACTTCGTTGGCAAGAAGAGGAAGAGGTCCAAGTCTGGTGCCGAGCCATCTGATGTGGCGTTGAAAAAATTGCCAGCGGCCTCATCCGAAATGGCTAAAGAAGTATCAGAGTCGCCTTCTCCGTTACGCATCGTCCGTCGTGGCAAGGAGAGGTGTCCTCCAGATCTTGCCGACGATGATTACTGCGAGGTCATTGGCAGCCAGGTCGCATGTCGGCCTTTTCCTGCGGTAATGTAATTTTTCTTCATGTCGTAAGTTATGTTTGATGTATTTATCTGACGTTGTTGATCTTTGTTCAGGGGACCGAGGACATGAAGGCCGAGCTTGGCAGGATGTCCTCCCAGCTGACAATGACATCTGCCTTACTGGTGGACCATCTGAATGATGTTGTCGCCCAGTACGAGCAGGTAGCTCATTTCGCCCGGGACTTGGAGGAAGAGAAGACCCTCCTTGTTCACGAGGTGGTCGAGGCTGAGGCTGAGGCGAAGGCTCGGGATGCATCATTGGCTCTGGCGGCATCCGAGGCGGCGAAGGCGAAGGCAGAGGCGGAGGTCGGTCAGCTAAAGTCCGAGGTGGAAGAGTTCCGGTATAGGGAGGCCGCACGGGCGACCTCGCAAGGAGAGCTTCTTTGTGCCTTCACGGAGAGGTTATTCTTGTCAAGAAGGTTTGGCGGGTTTGCCGGCGAGCTGGTCGAGGTGCTCAACACGAGGGTGGTAGCCGAGATGCTGGACGAAGTGGCCGAGGATTACCCAGATTTGGATAAGTCCAAGTATGGTATGAGGTCATGGAGGATGGGGCCCTGCTGCGAGCGTACGCCGAGGTCCTCTCTTCTGGCATGAAGAGCTTGCCCGTCGTGGAGAGCCTAGCCGTCTTGAACGTGCTTAATGCCGAGGTGGTTCGTTCTGGCGGCAGAGGACATCGGTTTGAGGTCATTATAGTGAAGTGGCTGGAAAGCCGGTGTTGGCCGCGTCTGCCGAGGTTGAAGCATGGAAGGAGGTCGAGGCTGCTGAGACCGAAGGGGAAGGAGCCAATGCTGGGGAGGTGGCCAGGGCCGCTGAAGCTCGGGGAGAGGCCGAGGCGTCTGGAGCTCGGGGAGAAGCCGAGGCTGCTGAGCAAGGAGCTTTCGGAGAGGTCAGTTGATCCCTTTTTCTTTTTTTCTTTTTTTTGTGTATATGTACTTCGACAAATTCCTGCCTTGAAGGCTTTAATAAAATTCCCAAATTCTTGTCCTTTGTTTTTTTCAGTCTTCTCTTGAACCTTTCGACGTGTCCCCATGGTTGGATCAAATCAAAATGTTGACTCGGGCTCTCCAATCTAAAGAGGTCGAGGTCCTGCACCTGGAGGGTAAACTTGGCCATGTGCAGGAGGAGGTCGACGTCAAGTTCAGGACTTCACAAGAGAAGTTTGACGAGCTTCAAGCTCGATTTTTGGAGTTGGAAGAGAAGTTCGAGATCGCTGAGGATAAGGCCAAATTGGTTACCGAAGAGCATTCTGAATACGAAGCAGTTATCCGCCGAGGTGGTGGAATGACTATCTCCGAGGCCGAAGCTAAAGTTTCAGAACTCGCAGCTCGTTGTTGGAGGTATAGGGAAGAGTATATATGGTCGAGACTCTTGGCAATTCCAGGAGCAGTATGCCGACCTGAAGAAAATAGGTGGCTTGTACAAGACCGTTGTAGCTCGTTATCCCTTCCTTGAACGGGTGCTTCGTTCGACGACCGAGGCCTCTTCGTCTGCTGAGGCTACTCCTCCTGCCGAGGCTTCTTCTTGTATCCCGACGACGTTGGAAGTCAATATGTCGAGAGAATTTTTTATGCAAGAGAGACGTCGTCCATCGAGCAGCCGTGGTCGTGCATCATCGAGTGGCTGAGGTCGTTTGGCGAGGCAAAGAGATCGAGCTGACCAAACTCCTGGCGTCGATCGAGGACGAGGCAGAGGCAGGGATAGGGTTAGCATAGATGAGCTGTTAAACCCTGACTTCACTAGGGATTGGCTTAGCATTTCCCAGCCTCCTGGACCTTCATCGTCCTCGTAATGTATGTGTTATACACTGGAAATAAGAATGAATATTTCTTCGTCTGTTGAAAATGCTGTATACATTTCGTCTTCGTAGTCAAACGAAGGTAGTTCGCCCTTGTATTAAACGAAGGTAATTCATCCTCGAAATAAATGAAGGTAGTTCGTCCTCGTATTAAACGAAGGTAATTCATCCTCGAAATAAACGAAGGTAGTTCATCCTCGAAATAAACGAAGGTATAGGTTCCTTTTTTGGCAAGAAATATCGCTAGGGTGGTCCCCTCTTCCTCGAAATAAACGAAAGTATAGGTTCCTGTTTTGGCAAGAAATATCGCTAGGGGTGGTCCTCTCTTCCTCGAAATAAACAAAGGTATAGGTTCCTGTTTTGGCAAGAAATATCGCTAGGGGTGGTCCCCTCTTCCTCGAAATAAATGAAGGTATAGGTTCCTTATTTGTCGAGTTTTATCGATAGGGGTGGTCCCCTCACGTGCGTTTATAGTTCGTCCTCGTATTAAACGAAGGTAGTTTGTCCTCCTTAGAGGGTAGTTCGTCCTCGTGAGAAGGTATTGTAAAATGGGGAAGATGTATTATGCATAAGTGACAAATAAAACATACAAGAAAAAGATTTTATTAATAAAAGACGACGTTACAGACACGACCGAACAGACTCAAAGACACGACCGAACAGACTCAAAGACACGACCGAACAGACTCAACCCTTGACACTTATGCGAAATATCTCTTGAGATGAATGATGTGCCACGTATTGGGTATTTGCTCACCGGATATATGGGTGAGCTTATATAACCCTTTTCTGAGGACTTCTTCGACCTGGTAAGGTCCTTCCCATGTGGCTTCCAGTTTACCGAGCTTTGCGGCTTTACTGATTTCATTATTTCGAAGCACGAGGTCGCCTACTTGGAACTGTCGGGATTTGACACGCTGGTTGTAATACCGAGCTACTTGTTGTTTATATCGAGCTTCCCTTATGTAGGCGAGGTCTCTCTTTTCTTCAAGCAGATCTAGGTTAGTTCGTAGATTCTCCCCATTTACTTCAGCTGAGAAGTTGATGGTGCGGGGGCTCGGCATTCCGATCTCTGCAGGGATTACTGCTTCGGTTTCGAACACCAAACTGTAGGGTGTTTCTCCATTCGATGTCCGAGATGTTGTACGGTACGACCATAAGACCTACGGTAAATTTTCTACCCAATCGCTCTTGACTCGGTCGAGGCGAGTTTTGAGTCCTTTTACGATTGTCCTGTTCGTGACTTCGGTTTGACCATTTGCTTGAGGATGGGCCACCGAGGTGAATTTTGTTGGATCCAAGCTCGACACCACTCTTTCAATACCTTATCGTGAACCGTGTCTGTTGTCCGAAATGAGGATATGAGGGATGCCGAAGCGACACACGATGTTCTTCCAGACGAAGTTGAGGGCGTTTTTGCTTGTGATTTTCACCAATGGTTCGGCTTCCACCCACTTTGTGAAGTAGTCGATCGCGACAATCAGGAATTGAAACTGCCATTGAGCTTTGCAGAAAGGGCCTACGATATCAATCCCCCATTGCATAAATGGCCAAGGGCTTTGCATGCTTGTGAGGTCGGTTTGAGGTAGCCTCGGCACGTTTCCATGAATTTGGCACTTCGGACACTTCTTCACGAGGTCAATTGAGTCTTGGAACATTGTTGGCCAATAATATCCCCATCGCATGACTTTCTTCGATAAAGCGTGGGGCCCGATGTGGCTTCCACATGATCCCTCGTGTACTTCTCGTAGTACATAATCAGCTCGGTTCGGACCCAAACACCTTAGGAGAGGCTATAGGTATGATTTTCTGTAGAGAATTCCCTGCTCGAGTGTATATCGCAGAGATTTGCTCAAGACTCTCCTGGCCTCGAGCCTGTCATGGGGCAGTTCGCTTTTCTCCAAATATGGTTGGATGGGGGTCATCCAATTAGGTTCCTCGTCCGAGACTATGTTGACTTCGACCTCGACATCGTCTATGCTTCTGCTATGGACTTCTTCTACTGGCGGGCTCGTTGACGACGAGGCCAGTTTGCTTAAAGTGTCAGCTCGACTATTTTTCTCCCTTAGGATGCGAACCAACTGGAAGTATGAGAAAGATTGTTGCAAGCTTTTGGCTTTTTCAAGGTATTTCTTCATCCTGTTGCCTTTTGCTTCGTACTTTCCCAGCATGTGGCTCATATAAACCTGAGAGTCGCTGTGGACTTGCACGACTCGTATCTGGAGACTTTGAGCTAGGCGAAGTCCTGCTATTAAGGCTTCGTATTCCACTTCGTTATTCGTATTTTTGAATGTGAAACGAAATGCGTAGGCTATCTCTTGTCCATCTGGACTTATGAGTAAGATGCCTGCCCCACTGCCCGTTTTTCCCGAAGCTCCATCCACATAGATTTGCCAACAATCTTCAGATGGTTCCTTTATGAGTTCGGTTTTGGCGTTGTCTGGAGTCGACTCGGCGCGGTTCGGCTTTTCTGTGAAGTTAGCCTCGACAAGGAAGTTTGCTAAGGCCTGACCCTTGATGGCTTGACGAGGGAAGAAAGATATATCGTGTTCGCCCAATTCAATTGCCCACTTCGCAATTCTTCCTGAAGCTTCTGGCTTCGTCAATACTTGCCGAAGTGGATGATCGGTGAGAACCTGTATGGGATGTGCGTGGAAGTATGGACGCAGTCTCCTTGCAGCATTTACTAATGCCAAGGCGAGCTTCTCCAAAGGCTGATACCTCATTTCTGGCCCTTTTAGTGCTCGGCTGATAAAATATACAGGGAGCTGACATCCGTCTTCTCGTACCAGAACTGCAGTTATGGTTTAATCCGAGGTGGCGAGGTATAGGGAAAGTACCTCTCCTTCTTTCGGGACGGATAAAGTGAGGAGTTTGGCGAGGTAGTTCTTGAGATCTTCGAAGGCTGACTTGTGTTTATCATCCCAGGAGAACTCCGGAGCCTTTTTAAGTATTTTGAAAAATGGGAGCTGCATATCCGCGGCTTTTGAAAGAAAGCGGCTTAGTGCGGCTATACAACCCGTCAATCTATGTACGTCATGGATGGTCTTCGGCATTTTCATCTCCAAAATGGTTTGAACCTTGGACGGGTTGGCTTTTAATCCTTCTTGAGAGACCCAGCACCCCGGAAATTTTCTAGACCGAACTGCGAATGTACACTTCTGGGGATTTAGCTTTAGGTTTACCTTTCGAAGTAAGCCGAGGACGATCTTGAGGTCGGCAACACATGTGGCCTCTTCTTTACTCTTGACGACGATGTCATCTACATATACTTCCACATTCTGACCTATGTAGGGCTGAAATATCTTGTCCACCATTTTTGATAAATGGCCCCGCATTCTCGAGTCGAAGGGCATCTTCTTATATGCAAAGACCAAGTCCGTTATGAAGGTTGTTTTTGACGCGCCCTCGCCACTCATCAACACTTGGTGATATCCTCAGATAAATCCAAAAGTCAAGACTTCATATCCCACCGTAGCGCCAACCTTTTGTCGATATTTGGAAGGGTATGATCCTTTGGGCAATGTTTATTGAGATCGTGTAATCGATGCACATTCGCCATCCCCTTCTCCTTTCTCGACCATCACCGGTTGGCTATCCGTGTCGGATACTGACTTCGAACAATATACGAGCTTTTAATAATTGATTCACCTCTTCATGGATGACCTGATTCTTTTCAGCTGCAAAAATTCGTTGCTTTTGCCGAACTGGTTTTACACTCGGGTCGATATTAAGCCGATAAGTGATAATACTTGGCGAGACCCGGTCATGTCGAGGGGTGACCAAGCAAACACGTCTCTGAATTCCCTTAGGAGTTGGATGATCTGTTTTTTTAATTGAGGTTCCTCGGTAGAACCTACTTTGACGACCTTGAGTGGCTCATCTTCATATAGTGCGACCTCCTCTATCGGGCTGTCGGGGGCAGGCAACTTCTTTCCCAGTTCCAACTCATCGGGTTTCTTTAATTGCTATGCTTGTGGGTGCTGGGCCGAAGTCCCTGCGCCTCTTAGGGCGACCTGCATACATTCTTTGGCCCGTTTCTGATCTCCCCGGATCACGGCTACCCCTCCTTTTGTGGGGATCTTCATTGTCAGATGGTACGTTGAGCATACCGCCTCACTGCTTAGCCGCCTCGCCCTAGTATGATGTTATACGGCGAGTAGGCCTTTACCACGAAGAACTGTACCACCTTGGTGGAGCTCGTCGGCGCTCTTCCCACCGTGACGGGTAGTTCGATTATTCCTTCTGGGCGCGTCTCTTCCTGCACAAAGCTTCGGAGTGGTAGCGGAGCTGGTGCGAGGCGTGCCTCCTCAACTCCTAACTTGTCGAAGCATTCCTTGAAGAGGATGCTTACCGACGCACCACTGTCGATGTACACGCGTTTTACCAGCTTGTTGGCGACCATCGCTGGATCACCATCGCATCCCGCGGGTACTACGGTTGGTACGGGTCGTCCTCGGAGAAGGTGATTGCCTCATCCCTTTAAACCTCTTGTTTCTGTGTTATTTGGTATGGGGACTTGGGCCTCACCTTAAGAGAGGACTTTGTAACTCCGTGAGGAGCCCGTGATGGTGGAGATGATCCCCTCGTATTGGGGCTCGTCATCTCCCTCTTCGTCAGTGTCGTGCCTTGTTTTCTTGTGAGGGGCACAGTTTCCCATTTTCTCTTGCTTCCTCTTCTTTTGACCTCGGTAGGAGGGCTTCGTACTGACCAGCTCGGCGGCCATGCCCTTGGTACTTCTTTAGGACTCCGTCCTGTACCAAATTTTTGATGTCTACCATGAGGTCCCTGCATTCTTCAGTGTCGTGCCCATAATCCTCATGGAAGGAGCAGTATTTATCCTTGGATCGGCGCTTTGACCCCCCTGTCATTGGTCGAGGCTTCTCGAACATGTTCATGTGGAGTTCGTAGATCTCCGGCCTTGACTTCGTCAAGGGTGTATACTGGGGTCGCTCCGGGTTATTGCGCAGCCCGAGCCTAGACTCTATTGGGCGACGTATCCTTTCCAAGGCACTTCGTCGGCCTTGGTTTCGGTCTCCTCGGACATCTTCTTTCCTCCATTTGTCAGAGGGCTTCACCTTTTCTGCTTCGCGCTTTTTTCTATCAGCGTCGTCCGCTTTGGAGAACCGGTCTGCTATGCGCCATAGTTCTGACGCAGTACGAGGTTCATACTTGATAATCTCTTTGTATAGGGCCCCCGGAAAGATGCCGTTTTGGAAGGCCGAGATGATGAGGAGATCGTTTACGTCTTCGACTTTCAGGCTCTCCTTGTTGAACCTGGTCATAAAGTCACTAATGGACTCGTTTCGGCCTTGCCTCACTGTGAGGAGATGTGCCGATGTCGTTTTGGACTCGGCCTTTTGGAAGAACCTTCGATGAAAGGCTTCCATCAGGTCGCGGTATGATCCGATACTCCCGGAAGGTAAACTGTCGAACCACCGACGGGCGTTGTCGACCAGTAATTCCGGGAAGAGTTTGCAATGGATGGTGTTGAGGCGTTGGTTGATCATATTATACTGGAATTGTGAGAGGTAGTTTTGCGGATCCCTCAGTCCGTCATAGGGGGCGATGCTCGGCACCCTATACTTGTCCGGGAGGGGAGTGTCGAGTATTTCGTTTGAGAACGGGGTAATTATTTTCCCGTATCCATCGAACCCGCCTTCCGGGGAGTGAGGCGGAGTTCGTCGACCGAACTCGTTTTGATGACGGGGGCCGACCTCGCGGTGATCACTACATCCTGTCCCGCGCTGTTCGTCCCTTGCACGGTTGGTTTGGGCCCCAACCCGTGTAGAGGTATGAGCGCTTATCATCCGGAGGCTGGGGGATTCACCTCGCTGTGCTGCCTCTTGCCTTGACGAGGCTTCGGCGTCCCTATCTTCGTGATGGTGCCGACCTTGCTCTACCGAGGTCTTGGAGGAAGCTTTCCTTGTTCTTTTCAAGGAATCCTTTAACTGCCTCGTCAAGGCTTATCTGCTGAGCTGGAGGTTCCTCTCGGTTGCTGTTGCGGCCTCCCTCGCTATTATACTCTGCTTCTTCATGCAGGATAGGATGGCCTTGCTCGTCAAGGCTTTGGACATGCCCTTCGGGGGTCGGTTCTCTGACCGGGCTTTTCCCAAGCCGAGCTCGGCGCGTCCTGCCGCCGTTGTTGTTGTTGATAGCGGCTCTAGATGTGAGACTTCTGGTATTCATCATCGTGATTGATTCCCTGTAAACAAAGGTTGACCGAAAACACAAAATTTCGTTTCCCACAGACGGCGCCAGTGATCGATCTTAATTTCGTTATGGAATTAAATGCGCAATGAACACATAGAATTAACGTGGTTTGATCTTTAAAATAGATCTACGTCCACGGAGCAAGAGAGAGTATATGTGTATTGAGAGTGTGAAAGCAATTACAAAGAGAGTAGCTGATCTTTTCCGTCTAATCTAGCCTCTATTTATACACAATGATATTGAGTTCGACTCTAATACAAAGTCTTCTCTTATAAGGATTCTTTTAGATATACATCCAGGATTCCTTTAGATATCTGAATCTTCTACGTCTCCACTTGCGAGATTTGAGTTGTAGTTGGTTTAGGAGTCTTCCTGGGCCGAACTCGCGTAGGCCGAGCTTGATGTCTGGGCCAATTTATATTGGACCCGATGCTTGGGTTTAGTGTTTGGGCCGTATCCTATCATCACGTATGTTCGAATAAAGTGCAAAATAGTTGAATGAAATCTCTTTTATTCCATTTTCTGTTACACTACTCTGATGACTGCCACATCATTATCGAAGTTGATTAAGATTTTGTAAAAGGAGATTTTCACTTCTTTACATCCCCTAAGTAACCCCGTTTCGCCCTTCAACTGTAAGTTTTCTAATCACCAAATAGGGGTGAAGCTGATCAGTTTAAAATAAAGGAAATTAACGAATCAAATCTAACGTATATAGTAATTTTTGCTCTAGCAAATTTATTATTATATTTTGAGCCGAATAGGTTTAAATTTCTGTATCTTTTGGGATACCGAAGCCCCTCCTATCGTATCTTTTGGACTAGTTTAGTCTTTTTGGTTTTTAACTAATTTGTAACACGTTGAGTTTCAAAAGAAAATTATTTTATGTTGTAAGTTATATAAACTTACAAAGTATATTTTATTTCAAAGTTATATTACATTGTTAATTCATTGAAATAAGTATTAGAAGACGAGTAGATTGTGTGCGTGTGTTGGTCTAGAATGTCCGAGGTCAAAGGTCTCGGGTTCGAGTCCACCATGACGCGGCCTTTAAATTTCTGTATTAAATTGACCTAAAAAAAGAAGACGGGTAAATTAATAAAAAAATAGATTAAGAATGATGTTTGGTCGACTTCTTTTTCCACTTCTTTAATCTATAAGAAATAAAAATAAATCGTCCCCTAGGGACAGCCCAATGGTTAAGGTGGGTTCCTGTGGTCGAGAGGTCACATGTTCGAACCCCACCAAACGCCTCTATGAGTTTGAGCACACACACTGGTTTTCCAAGTGTGGTTTACCTGCCTCTGTGTGGTTTGCGTGCTATTATGCAGACCGTGGGGTTTACCTAGTGCGCACCTAAGGTAGCGGCTGCGGGTTCCCCCTAAAAAAATAAAAATAAATTAACTAAATATTTAAGTAGTCAATTACCAGTACCCGTCACAAATCGACTAAAAATGATTTTACTATCCGTTCTAATAAAGTAATATTTGCTAAATACTTGAACTTATTTGAATTTATAAATATAAGTTATTATAAAAATTGGTTATTCGTCTTAATAAAATCAAATATTACAAAGAAAACAATAATAATAGATAGTATAAATAACAAAGGTTCAAAAATGAAAAAAAACACTTAGGCATGTTAATTAATATTAGGACCCATTTAGAATTTTGCTTGAACCCAAACATGTAAACATTATTTTATTTAGAACTAAAAAGTTACTACTCATTCAAGTCTCAAACCCGTATGTAATACTTGTTAATTACTATTTTATGCTTAAATATATAAATATAAGTTGTTATAATATTTGGTTATCCGTCTCAATAAAAATGGAAATGCTACACATCAAGCATTAATAATAAATAGTATAAATAAAAAAAGATTAAAAGATAGGAGAAATTTCATTTAATGTTCAGACTCAATATTTAGAATTTATATACCAGTACATATCTCAAATTCAATTAAAAAGTGATTTTACTATTTGTTTTCTTCCCAAATCTATGTATAAATACCCACTAAAGATTACCAAAATAAATAAATCTCCTTTTATTTAGGTATTCAATAGATAAAGTCTCATTATA
This sequence comes from Salvia rosmarinus, assembly GCA_036937905.1. Classification (NCBI taxonomy): domain Eukaryota; kingdom Viridiplantae; phylum Streptophyta; class Magnoliopsida; order Lamiales; family Lamiaceae; genus Salvia; species Salvia rosmarinus. The sequence continues at coordinate 42,789,484 of CM072821.1, read as the reverse complement.
AATAAAAAAATGTAATAACCCAGAGAGCTTTCTGCTTGAAAATCTGCCTTAATAAAATATGATAGTAATAAATTTGTTTTTCTAGAGAAAATCTTTCCTTTTAAAATCAATTAAGAGCTCGAAATCGTTTCTCATTAGCATGCATTATCAATTTTAGGGGTGAATATTCGGTTATTCTGTCGGTTTCGAACGAAAAAATAATCGAATCGAATTAACCGAATTTTTCAAAAAAATAACCGAACCGAACCGAATTTTATTCGGCAACCGAACCGAAATAATCAAAATATATTTCGGTTATTTCGGTTAAACCGAATTTTTAGCAAACAAAAATATTTTTTTTCAAAAGAATAAATAAATAATATTATATATATAAAAAATGGTTTATTTTTAGGGAAAAAATATTTTTTTCAAATGAATATATAAATAATATATATATTGATATTATATACATAAAATACATTTTTATATATTATATATATACAAATGTATATATGAGTGTAGTGTGTGCCGTGTAGTATGCATAATGGGGTTGATGCATATTATTATATTAATATGTAGTGCATGTGTGTGTACATGTGGTTGTGTATGTTTATGCATGCATGTGTACAGTGGGTTGTGTGAGTGTGGCGTGGTGTTTGTTCCATGCATTAAGGGTGACATTTGTCATCCACTAGAAACAGCCCCAACATCTAGCCTTCTTACCCACTATATGCTAACACCCCTACCGCACTTCACTTCTCCCTTAGCTTCTCGGCTCATCCTCCTCCCCCTCACCGATGACTCCTATGGCCACCACTCCTCAAAGCAGCCCCTAATATCTTTTATATCTTATGTCCCTCTCGACAACTTCCTACCACTGTTGATCCCACAATGAAACTCAAGGTGGCTGATGGCCATCATCACTTGAGCCCCTACACCATCTTCATTGAGAAAGCTCGATACTAGTAGCTCAATGAACGCCGAAGCATCCTCAAGCCATGAACTTCATTCTATCCTCTCTCTCGATTCTTGCAATCCGTTTATGAGGTATACATCCACCCTTTTGATTATTGAAATGGCTAAATTGTACATGCACGTGTATTAATAAGCTTAAATTGTGTTGAGTATGTGCTTGTATAAAATTGCATGTTGAATTAATGAATGGAGCCTTGTCTTCTGATTATTTTATGTTGATGATGGATTGATGAACTTGGTTATGGTTTGGGGTGATAAATTCAGCATTTTCGTATGTTATACGTGTGCACATAAAGTGTTTGACGAAATGCATGAAAGAAATTAATTAAAACATGAACTTGTATGAAAACTGGGAGTTAGCTGTGCGAACAGTGAGTTTATAAAATTATTTGAATTAGTTATTGTAGTCCTATGAATGTGAAATTTAAATTTGTTCAACTTCAGTGTGTATAGTACGTATCTACCAAATTTCAAGTTAATCTGATGTGTTTTACTATTTTAATTGTATTTTCCAAACACATTGCACAAAACTGTTAAATTACCCTGTTCATCACCCAAGGTTTGTGGCTTTCGGTTTGGGTTTGGCTACATGGAAAACTATGAAATTTTTTATAAACATAATATATGATGTCTAGAAGCTTTCTGTAAATTTTCAGAATTTTATAAAAATATTTACTATTTATTCCAGAATTTACGAACGAACAGCGCCAAGCTGCCTCTGTAACGATAACTTGTAGTTAAATATTTTTATTTCCCAATCTATTTTGAATCGTTGAGTGAGAATTTTTCTGAATTAAATTAGACTCAAATAGCTTTCCAAATTGATAGGTTTCATTCTTATATTCCTTATAATAAGCTCTCGGTAGATTTTCAAAGTTAATGCATTCCAGTTAATCTTATTGGCAAACTACCTTAGTCCAAATTCTATTTTAATAAACTATTCAAGTCCGACTTTTGCGAGAGATGTTTGAGCCTATTGTAGTCCGACTTTGACTTGGTTTCTTCATAAAATATGTTCCTTCCCATGTGTAGTTGTGATATGGAAAGTTTGATCTCAATCCAAGTCCTTTAGGTATGCTTTTCATTCATCCAAAATCACTTAGCCGGAACTGTCCGTTTTCAACCAGTCAACTTTGAGCTCCTGTATCTCTTGATGCGTCGGGTATCCTCCGAGTCTTTCTTAATAAAACATGTAGTTCTTGTTACAAGGTTTATAGAATGTGTCTTTGTACGACCTTACATATTTTGAGTCGAGAGTTATGAACTTTCAAAGTATGTAAATTAAGTAGCTTTGTTGAAAGCTAAACACTTAAAATTTGACTAAGTGTTGGAACTCACCTATGTGAAATATGCCTTATGTGACTAGCATGCTACTAATTGATGCATTCATATACGTTATGTCGCAAGCACGTTAGAACATTAATCAGACACACGAAAAATGATAAAACAATATAACATGGTATTTTTATATAAGCATGCCTTAACGGGAAACATTTGACTACGTGTTATTATATGATCAGTTGACTGCAGATCATACCATGGCATGCACTAAAATAGAAGTATGGATAGTAAAACCCGACGAACATTTCAACTCTAGATCCTAAACACGGGAATTGATAAGCTTTGAGCTTAGGATATGAGTTTTGGAAGACCATTATTAAGTAATCGTGCCTAAGGACTAGATTTATCTTGTAGGACAGGTTAAGGTCCATCATGGGATAACCAATGGATGCATGCGAGTAACATGAATTGTTGGTACCACTCCGGTGACAGGTGGGATCTATTTTCTGTAATGTATTTCGGGTTATTAAGCCCCAAGATGTTTATTGAAATTGAGAATTGCATGCTGTTTTTATGCTCATTGCTTGGTGCTGAACTTGGAGAGGTTAAACCTCTACGGCTTTGGTCGGGAGTAGTTAACGATAGTGCCTCGAGCTAAGTACTGGCCGAGGTAGTGTACACGGAAGTTCGGGCTAGGTGAACTTGGACAAGTTCCCTAGTCTTGGCGAAGGAGGCCATTAGTGGAACATTGTTTCCCCCTATGGTCCAGTAGGTAGCACAGATGCGATGAGCTATGATGATTGATTGTGCACTACGAGCTCTGCTCGGAAAACTATGTTTTGCATATATAGGGATAAATTATTTTACTTTTAAAACCTCCCTATGATATGTAGTTTAGCATGCACTTTTCTTCAATTGCTTATGAACTATTCTTTATTAAAATGGGGTACCCGATCCCACTGAGTTTGCTAGTACTCATCCCAAAATCTTTTCAAATGTTTTTAGGTCGAGGAGCTGGCATGGCAGAGTGAGACAGCGACATCAGTACCTAGACATTGACTTGTCAAGCGTGTCATGCTTTTGGAAAAATCTAAACTCCACTATATTCTTGAGATTGGAGACCTGGGCGCTGATGGCGCCAGGTGTCTGCTTTTTGCCTTCGAGCTTCTTAGCCAAAAACACACAGGCCCCCTTCTTTGGGATGACATTTGCATCACCCTGATTTTGTGTCGAGATTCTTTATATTTTTCTTTTCATTTTAATTAGTTTCCTTTCTAACCTCTCTTCTTGCTGAGATATCATCATAGGAGTGTTGTTCGTAACTGACTTATGTTACAATATTTCTATACATATATATAACTATATATGTGCGAGATTTTTTTTTTTCTTTTCTTTTCTTCTTTACTTTTTAACACGTGATATCCCTCTGTCCCAAGCAGGCTGGTCAGTGGTATCTTACAAAAAATGGAAATGAAAATTATATAAGAAAATAAAATTATGAGAATATTAAATAAATAAGTTTAAAAATATACAATTACTTAAGAAAATACAAAAAATGAGTATCTAAAATAAATAAGAAAAAAGAATGTGGGAGATGACATGTAGGCAAATAATTTAAGGTGGTGCCTCATATATATATATATATATATATATATATATATATATAGGGGATGGATCACGTGAGAATGCAAATATTGGTGAGAAATAAGAATGCAGCATTCAACGTATAAAGTTGTTGCACTAAATGTATAAATTTGTTGCACCAAATTTAACATATAAAGTGTCGCACTTAATATAAAGTTGTTGCACAGAATTTGGTGCAACAAATTTATACATTTAGTGCAACAACTTTATACGTTAAATGCTGCATTCTTATTTCTCACCAATATTTGCATTCTCACGTGAATCATCCTCTATATATATATATAGTGGATCAAATGAAAACTTTAACTTTTTTGAGAACTAAGAACTAATGTGGTCCATCCATTTTTTTATAATCTAGCGGTCAAGATTAATTATAAATCATTTATTGTAACACCCTAAATTGATAATTTAAAAATGCTATTTTTTCTTAAATTACTAAAGCGGAAACATGCCAGAGTGAATTTTTATTTTTTATAACATATTACAAAAACTCTCAAATAAAATTTGCCAAATAATAAGTCCAGCAAACTCAAGTCTAAACTTTACACGACGGAATTGATGCCAACCAATGACCCAAAACAAACTACACAAAACCTAATAGCATGAGATAAATTGGAGTCCTAATAACTCAAATCCAACAACGATAATAAAGAAATAGAAATTAAACAACATAGAACAAGTCTTGGAAGGAACAAAAAACGACATAACACCACTAGGACCCACACCGCCACGCCGCTCCTCGATCACTGAATTGAAAATATTTTAGAAAAAATTGGGTGAGCACAAAAACGTACTCAGTGGTGGGGAAACAAGGAATATCATTATCTTTGTCCAAACGTGTATACATCGTAGGAAAGTAATAGTCAATCATATTCAGCCTCACCGGCAATGTCCACTTGCATACTCACCGCATGCAATCATATCTAATCTCACCGGCATAGAAATCCCGCCTCACCGGCATAGGATATACATGTAGCCAATGACTCACCGTCAAGGCTCGGTCTCACCGGCTTAAAATCCCGCCTCATCGGCATAGGATATATATGTAGCCAATGACTCACCGTCAAAGGTCAGCCCCACCGGCTTAAAAATCCCGTCTCACCGGCATAGGATATACACGTAGCCAATGACTCACCGTCAAGGCTCAGCCTCACTGGCTTAAAATCCTGCCTCACCGGCATAGGATATACACATGGCCAATGACTCACCGTCACAGCTTTCCAATTGCATACTCACCGCATATAATAAATATCGTATCACAATCCAAACCATAATATACAAGTTGGACATAAAAGAATATTTCTCAAGCTAATTTTATTTTCACAATAAATATGTTTATTCCAAATCACATATTTGGAAGTTAAAGAAGATTTCACCCACCTTATTGTCGAGCACAAAATAACAAAATCAATCAATTTTGGAACGAGGGTCCTAGTTGCATCGCACCTAGTCAAATAAATATATTAACTTATAAGGGCTTGTACAAACCTTAAATGCAAAACTTTAGCCAACACATAATATTTCATACAACTTAAGGTCATTTAAAGAATTTACCAAATTATTTCAAGTTACACTTTCATAAGTTAAATTGAAGTCACTGATTAAATATTTATATAGTAAAACTAATCAAAAACATATGATTACTTTGTACAGTAGCAAAAAAAAGAAAAAGAAAATAGTTATATGTATTGTAGCTAAGCTTTTAAATAAATAAATAAATAAATTCTTAGCTAGCTAATTAAAAGGAAAACTCATTCTTGTAGTGTCGGTAGCCCATCGGTATAATTAAATAAATAGAAAACAAACAACTCTAAATTATGTTTACTTATTTATGTAGGAAACCTATTCCATATCATAGTCTCATATAAAAAAAATAACCAACCTTGATTAATTAGTACCAGCTTTCTTTATTAACAAAACCCCTACCATAAGAATACATCTAAAAAAACTTGTAGTATTTAACCTCAGCTCAAAATTCTAAATCCAAACTTGAAATAATAGATAATTAATTATTTAAAGCTTAAGAGATCACATATGTATATATTCTCTCTCGGCTTATCCTCTCAAAACATCAACTTTATTGATGTTCTATCTATCTCTATCTTAATATTATCTGTACCACCATTGTTACTCCAATCTCATCTTGGTTCACAAATATCAATGAAATCCATAGTCTTTAATTATTAACATAAGCCCCTGTTGCAATTATAATCCTTAACAGCGAATATATAGATTTTTGGATTTAAAACAAAACAACACAAAAGTAAAATAAGCATCTACATGTTACGAGTTATATAAGCAATCTACACAATGACTCATCTTCTAAGAAAAACTAAACAGTTTGAATTGCACTAAAATTTCAATTAACGATACTAAATAAAACTTACCTGAAAATAATATGATAGAATACTTGCAACCAAAACTCAAAATCCAAGATTACAATAATACTTGAGAAGATGACCAAATTTAAGATTGAGATATGTGAAAGCAGTGAGATGGTTTCCAGTTGTTGTGCATATTTATATATATTTATGTGCACGAAAAAAAATAGTTTAAGTATAACCCTAATAGATTCCTAATCCTTCTTGAAATCTTGTTAATTAAATCTTAATCTTAGATAAATATAAAATAGAACTTGGGCTCAACAAAATAATATTCTACAAAGCCCAATTTGAGAATAAATAAAAATTTGACAGTTATATATAAGCCAAAAACTTAATAATATAATTTGATAATTACATAAGCCCAAAACTTATTTTATTACTTAGCCCATATTTTTTACTATATATTTGTAAAGTAATTTCTGAAAGCATTAAAAAAATTCCGAAGTTCGTTTTCTGGCTAGGGACACAACTACGGACTCCCTCAAGTTCAAGACAAAATTGAAATTTAAAGCAAATTAAATCAAGCAAAAAGTGGGGCGTTACAGCCCTACCCTAAAAATTTCATCCTCGAAATTTGTCTTACCAGGTGCTATTAGGGACGGATACTTAGCTAGAATTTCATCCTCACGTTCCTAAGTCGCTTCCTCGGGGCCATGGCGACTCCACTATATTTTAATTAAAGTCTCGCGCCGGTTCTTTAACTCATGGATTTTTCGATCTAGAATCGCGATGGGTTCTTCCTCGTAGGTTAAATCCTTATTAAGGGATATACCACCATAAGACACCACATGACTCGGGTCATGCATATATTTTCTCAACATCGAAACATGAAAAACATTATGCACATATGACAACTCAGGTGATAACGCCAAACGATAGACAACATCTCTATTTTTTTAAAAATTTAAACGGTCCGATGTAGCGAGGTCATAACTTTCATTTCTTACCAAATCTCAGAACTCCCTTCATTGGTGCTATCATCAAAAACACCTTATCACCGACTTCAAAATGCAAATCCTTTCTTCTTTTATTAGCATACGACTTTTGTCTATCTTGAGCAATTTTGATTCTATCTCGAATTTTCTTGACAACATCAACAGTTCTTTCCACCATCTCAGGTCCTAAGATTTGTTTTTCACCAATTTCATCCCAAAAGATAGGTGATCTACATTTTCTCCCATAGAGTGCCTCATAAGGAGCCATACCAATACTGGAATGGTAACTATTGTTATAAGCAAACTCTATCAATGACAAGTGTGTCTCCCAACTTCCTCCAATATCTAAGAAACAAGTTCTTAACATATCTTCCAAAGTTTGAATCGTTCTTTCTGATTGGCCGTCTGTCTGAGGATGATACGCTGTCGAAAACTTTAAGTTTGTAACCAAAGCAAGGTGTAGACTGCCCCAAAACCTTGATGTAAAACGTGGGTCTCGATCATATATAATAGATGTCGGTACCTCATGAAGTAGAACTATCTCCCGAACATATAACTGTGCAAATTTGTCCATCGAAAATATCATATGCACTGGCACGAAATGCGCTGACTTGGTCAAACGGTCAACAATCACCCAAATTACATCATTAACTCTCAAAGTTCTAGGAAGTCGAACTATGAAATCCATAGTGATGTGTTCACACTTCCACTATGGTATGTCTAAGGGCTTTAACAATCCCAAGGGTCTTTGATGTTCAGCCTTCACTTGTTGACACGCCAGACATCGCTCCACATACTTTGCAATTGACCTTTTCATGCCATACCACCAAAAACTCTTCTTTAAATCTTGGTACATCTTAGTGCTACCAGGGTGTGCTGTGTACACAGTTCGATGTACCTCATCCATTATCTCTTTTCTCAACTCCTCATCCACTGGCACACAAATTCTCATATTATTGATCGAGCTAAAAACACACTCAAATTTACTCGCAATTGTACGAGGTAATTGTAGCGTGATAAGTTAACCCAAGTCGTCTCTCAAGGAAAACTTAACAGGGCTATTGTTCGTGTCGCACACAGAAAGCAATTAAATCCTAAACATTCTAATAACAAAGACGGTTTTGGAATAAATAGGAATAGAAACACGGATACAGAAAATAAACAACAATCCTAAGCTAGGGTTTGTCAATCCCGAGCTAAACTAATAAAGCATTAAATCTAAACCAGGGGTTGTCAATCCCTGGTTGAACTATGAAAGTAGTAAAACGAAAGCAATAAACAAAAGCAATAGCAAACCTATTCTTAGGGTTCGTGAAGCCCTAATCTAAGTCTAATTGTAAATGAACCATAATTATCAATCAAACAACACGAACATGAATTAATCGAAAGCAGGAAATCACGAAGCAATATAAATCAAAGGAGCATGAAAACAATCCATTGTCACCATGGAATTGAATCCAACAGAAATCATCAAATAATAATACTATGAAATTAACTCCAATAGAATTGATAAATCCAAAGCATAAATTGAACACCATAAAATGATAAACTAAATTATTCAATCGATTAAATAAAGAACATGAAATAATATTGAAATTGTATCTATTATGTTGCTTGAAGAACTCCGGAAAAATCCTTGAAGAACGCCGCGGCTGCGTGAAGAAAAACCAGAACAAAGTTATTTTGACCTAGCGCGTATATTTATATAAATATTGAGTGAGCGCCGGTTATGAGTCGGCGCCGGTGAATAAGCATCTGATTGATCTTGAACACCGGCTCGAGGGGCGCCGATTGGGAAAGTGTTTTGCCTTAGAAGCGGCGCCAACTCGAGGTGGCGAGGAAATAGGTGAGGCGCCGAGCACGGTGATGGAAGAGCGGAGGGGAGGTAAGCTGGAGCTGGTAACCGAGCGCCGGGTGGAGGCTGGGCGAGCGTCGGGTGGCGTTGGGCGAAATGCGGTGTCGGTGCGGGGACACGGCGGGCACGGTGCCGCGCGTTGGTGGCGGGCGTTGCGGGTGGAAAGCACGCGGGCGATGCCGAGCGAGCGCTCGGCAATGAGCATCGGATGAGGTGGGAGAGAGCGCTGGGCTTGGGCGCTGGGCGATGCCTAGCGCCGGACGGAGGACGCGCGAGCGCTGGCGGTTGGGCGAGGAACTAGGCTCGCGCTGGAGTTGGAACGCCGGGTGCTGGGCGAGGTGAGCGAGGGCGAGATGAGCGCTGGACAGCTGAGCGAGGGCGAGGCGAGCGCTGCATATCAAGCACCGGTTGGATGGTCAACGCCGGGTGGAGTGGTGAGCCAACGAGCGCGCATGCTGAACGCGCGAGGAAAATTCGGTTGAACGCGCGCAGAGCATCACAGCGCCGGTTCAACATGGCGTGACGCTGGATGAGGTGAGGCGCACGACGGGTGGGCGTGTGACGTGGTCGAGCGCCAGGTGCTGGCACGCGGACACGGCCGTGCGACGGGTGTCCATGCGCGACTTTGACGATTGACCCCGTTCTCCCTCGTCTGAAACCCGAATTAGGATCCGTTTTCGTCAACGGACTTCTATCGAGATGATGTTCAATATACTTGATCCTTGGTAGATCCATTTCATCCTATTTGATGCCATTTTCTACAAAATATCAAAACAAACTAAATAAGTCCGAATCGATAAATAATAATCAAACCAACGGCATAAATAGGATAATCCATTAAAAACAACATACAAAACACTATCAAGAATAAGCACAAATTCATACCAAACAACTCCCCACACTTATCCATTTGCTTGTCCTCAAGCAAAGTCTATACTAACAAGAGTAGAAGAATAACTCATGCAACTTAACTCTTAATCGAATAAATCAAACCTCGTTTTGCAATTCCCCAAACATGATGAATACATAGTCAAAGTTAATGTGAAACAAATCTAAGATTGTGAAAATGTCAAATAAATAAGTAAGTGGTTTTTGCTCAGACCCAACTCTCCGCTAGGGGTGAATTAACTAAAATGGTTACCCTTAGCAACAAGTTTCCTTTGATAACACAAAGAAAGTATTAACAGAGTTGGAACAATGTTCGAAAGGTGAACTCTCGATGAACTCGAGTCTCCTATCGTGGTTTCCCATGTCCATTTCTCGATTTACGAGAAAGAGGGACATAATCCCATCATCCATTTATACAATCTCAACAACTTATTGGAGTTTTCATTCTCCTTCTTTTCTCTTCTTTTTCACACATTTTTTTTAATTGAAACGAGTATATAGGTAACCATACTGTTAACACAACCCCTAGCATTAGTCGGACAAATCACATCAATAACCCCCGATTTAAGATTAATTCACACAATCTCGTCAATTCACATTGCACTTCAATAACATAACATCAAGATAAACGAGAAAACATCAAGGTTTGACCAATACCACAGAGTTCAGGTGCATAAATCAAAATTCTAACTTACTCGCATAGACAAAAACTTGAGGCCAAACAATCAAAATAAGCACAAAGGCACATCACCAAGCGTACAAAAATATATATGTCACACCCACAAAACCAAATACTCTCTTCCCCACACTAAATTGAGCACTGTCCCCAGTGCTCAAAACATGAATAACATAAAAATGGCCAAGAGGATGAGACTTCCCTGATAATATAATAGGGTTGGAATGTGAGTGTTGTCTTGTGTATGCAACACAATTAAATGTACGCAAGTGCACGTAATCAACAAGTAATACACGGAAGTATTCCGAGATCGAATCCACAGGGATTGCAATATGCGTCACACTAATAACAACTTTGTTTTATAGGAAAGATTTAAAGGGAAATTAAACAGGAGGTAGCTCTTAAAATAAAAACATAACTACGAACTTAAATTAACAGGACTTCGGCAAAGCGAGGTAAACACCGAACACAAATAACGAGGAAATGCACTGATATCAAGGAAGACAAACTGACTTGATCTCTCGATTCCAACCATGCTTTGTACTAATAATGCTACTATAATACCCCATCTTTTCTAAGCACCAGGTTCGCATGGCACATTTTTCGAGAAAGGTCAAAAGGTTAACTTTTTGTTTCGGTGATGCGACCATCACGAAACCTCAGGCGTTGTGAAGAGTGTCTTATGATGAATTCATAGACACTAAGTATGCAGGTTTTCGACCACCCACAAAGTTTGGCACTCCGGGGAAGTTATCGAAAAACTGAACTTTTCATAGGTCTTTTAAAAGCATATATTGTTTATATATGTTGTGTCCGGTATTTTATTTCGAGTCCATGGGTACTAAGTTTGCTAAATTTAGAGTCCGTTTGCAAAAGTTGCGTCATTTTGCGTTTTGAAAAATGGCGCACGCAGAATATTGTGCGACCGCTTTTCCTATAAATAGGAGGCTAGGGCCTTCATTTTCAACGTTCATTTCCTTCGTCTCTCGTGTTTACGGACGAGCCGAGCAGCTCAGTGCTGCTGCCGCGAAGTGGAGGAGTGGGGATCGGCCGGGAGGCTCGGCAGCGGCGCCATTGGCTTTGGCTTGCCGCCACCACCGCCGATCAACCCCTCCCGACAGCCCGTTTTTGTTTTGTCCTTTTCTTGTTTTGATTCCGCCTTTTAGTAGATAGCATAGCATAGAACTCGGGATCTAAAGGGACGAGGAGAAAGCACGGAGGCCGCCCGTTTGGCCACACCGCCGCCACCTCCCAAGGCCGCCGCCGCCGCCTCCCTCTTGGCCGCCGATTGGTGGTCAACGGGCCTGCACAGCTCGGGTCCTTTGGGTTTTGAGTTCCGGGCTTTGCATTCCACTAAAGTACCGATTAGTTTTACATTTTCGCGTTTACGCATGTCGGGATGTTTTCCGTTGCTTGAGTTTTCTAAAGGAAGTACATGCCGGGTTATCCATTTTCAACATAGTTTGTCATTCCATGTTAGATCGTTATGCATATTTCTTATGTTTCCATTTTCATGCATCGATTTTGGATGGTTTATCCTAGATCGAGGATAGGCATCGATTTTGAAGCTTCTTCGCTGCTAAGATTTGAGTCAACTTGCATGCATGCATATTTTTAAAGTACCCTATTATAGGTATTGATGCCCTGAATATATTTCCCTTCTGCATCGAGTTGATTTGAAAACCCGGAGAGTGCCAAATGTGGGTTCAGAAAGTCAAAAACCTAGTTTTGCTTCGATCTTCGTTTGGATCACGATGTTGCTTTGCTTTGTGGGATGTGACCTCAAAAGTTGTTCCGTCTTGTTACCAGGTACCTACCAGTACGATCGGTGAAGTCATCGGATCCGTAGATATCTCCCGGTTGACGTTTTAAATGCTCAAGTTGGGTTATATATGCTTATTTTGAGTTATTTACTCTGATATTTCAAAATAAAACATGTGCGCCGTAAAATGTTTTGGTGAAGTTATTACTGTTCTCTGATCCGAGATGTGGTTCTATTGTGATTGTGCACGAATCTCTATTCGGTGGGTTGATCACCATCTTGAGTATTGATCGAAGGGATAGACCCAGAACACGTGGTTATGGTTACGAAGGGATAGACCCGGAAGTCCACACGGAAATGGTAATGAGGTGGTTATGGTTATGACGGGGATTTGACCCCTGAAGTCCACACCGAGTTAGCTGGCTGGATACGTTCCGGGCATGGGCTGACTGGATATGTGCCGGGCCGAGATATTGTGGGCTTCTGGATATGTTCCGGGCTGAATGAATGAGATGTGATGGGCTGGCGGGATACGTTCCGAGCAGTGGTTCTATGATGAGAACAACAGTAATAACGGATCAGGTATCGAAAAATGAAAAAATCTATTTTGCTTACTTAGAAGTGAATTTACGTTTTGAAACCTTCTAAGGTAAGTGCTCTGAACACGGCATCATGACTCTTTTGATTTATGATAAAACCCCAACTTAGTGCGCTACTACTCACCCCAAACTCTTTTCAAATCTTTTCACGGATGGATGGAGGAGATTTTGGACGAGGCGACCGAGGATGGAGCTGCGGGTTCTTCATGCTATGCTTCCGCGATGTTGTGTTATATACGTACTCTGATGTTGATGTATTCTTGTCCCTTATTTTGCTTTCTGATTGGGAACAAGATTTGCTATTTTGTTATTATGCTGTGAGTCTCGATATGAGCATGCTATGTGGTTGACCGGTCTAGTCAACAGGGTGTAATGTTATTTTGCTTTCTTGCATTACTTATTATAAACCAAGATCATGTTCCATTGAGGTTATGGTATCGATATTATTCTGTTGGTGGATTGTTTGCGTACCCCTCCCCTTCAGGATATGTCCTAGTTATAGAGGAGATGCTACCCGATTTCATGGTCTCATCGTCTTATCGTGTATGTTATATGTATTCCCCCTTCTTCCCCGCTTCTTAACCCCACCCTAGTCACACCCCGCATCCGTGCCTTCCCCTGAATTGGGGCATGACGACAGTATCGAGCAATTTTTTTCGGCTTTGGGTATGTGTCATAGTGTTTGATATCAAAGCGATTCGTTTGCTTTATATCTTATACGTTCTTGAAATTGAGTGTTTAGAACTTGTTCTTCTAAACTGCTTATCGTACAACTACCCTCACCACCGTCAGCCGCCTCCTTTAAAAGGGGATGAGGTATGTGTTTATTCTCGATGCTTTATGTGGTTACGTGATGCTTGATGTGATCTTGGTTTCATGTGTTTTGGCCTGATAAGAGTTTACGTGATGTAAACGTGATGTGGATGAGATATGGTTGGATGGTGATGTGGATGTGGAAGTGATTGTTGATTAGACGAAAAGGCACGTGTGGGCGTGATATGGGAACCATTGATGTGGTATGATGTGATTGATATGATCACGAATGGATGATGTGAATCTATGTGTTTATATAGAAGTATGTTGTTAATTGAAAATCTTGTTTATATTGATAAACGAGTGCTTGTAAGTGAATCATGTAATTGTTTACGTGATTATTGTTATGAATATCCATATCGATGTTGATATGTGTTGAAAGTGAAAATGTGTCTGAGACATGTTTACCCGTATGGTAGGCGGGGAAAGGAAACGTGATTATTTGTTGTTATTTTGATGAACTAACATGTAGGTTTATGGATATTCAGTGGCCCAGACAACGTTGGTTAAGATCCACAGGATGGATGAGCAAATCCGTAAGTTCAGGGAATGTACCAAGAATGTCCATGAGCCGTTGGGAGTGTTTCTGGGGAGATTTGTTGGGTTGTGGAGAAAGATTCGAGATAGTGGAAAGGTATCTGAGTACGAGGCTTACTATCGGATGACAGAAAGGCTAGCGACAGGTTCGCAACTATGGGCAAGAAGACAAGGGCACGTGATGTTCCGTCGGGATCCTATCACCAGACACCTTACCTTGGATTTCACGAAGTTCGCTGCTCGAGTATGGAGACAGTGGATCGATCATCGAGGTATACCATCTGAGGAGGATGTGATCGCAAGGCACCCTCGAGGACCGATCCAGATTGATGACAGGGATGATGTTCCCGAAGAGCCTTTGGGAGAGCAGCCATCGCTTAGACGATCACCAGTTCATCAGGATACACCAGTCACTACACCTCCATCTACGATCCTCACCTTTAGACGGACCAGGAATGATTTCGAGGCAGGACCCTCCCAGGTGAGAGAGATGATCCACCCGACTATGGCAGGGAGGAGGCCCAGAATCAGAATCATAGTACCACCGAACAGTATCAGGTTGGCCTCCCGGGAAGGAGATTCTAAGGAGGAGAAAGACCCGGAGGAAGACGAGGAGGACAGTGAGGACTCAGAGGACCCGGTGATCCAGATAGCGGATGACTCAGATGAGGTCGAGCATGTTGAGGAAGGGCAAGCGCCAGAGACTGGAACCCAGGAACAGCATTCACCTGAGACTCAGGCGATCAGGGCACAGCATGGATGGGATCATACCCACGAGAGACTTGCTTCCATGCAGGATCGCTTTACCGAAGCGGCAGCCCGAATCCAAGCCCTGATAGGAAGGGAGAGAGAGGATGAGGAAAGGCAGAATGGAACCATTGAAACAAGGGGAGAGTAGTGGGCGGAGATGGAGGACAAAGATCTGGGTAGTCAGTGTGTACAGTGACAGTCGCAGAGTCTGCTTTAAGCATGGACAGAGCGGCATCTTTTGCAGTGACCGGAGTCAGATTCTTTTGCTCATATCTGACCTTTTTGACTGACATACCTTGATCTTGTATTTTGACAGTCCTTCATGGACAATACTTATACTAACACGGTCTATAACAGGATGTTTATGCTTGGTGCTTATATGTGATATGAGCTATGCCATGATAATATATAATCTATGTGATGTGTGATGATGACGTTATGTGAAATGCATAACGATGATGTGTTGACAGGTTGCATGTTTATATGTGATCGTGATATGTGGCATATGTGATGATATGTGGTTATGGGTGATGATATATGTTATGCGATGATACTTGGTTATCTATGCGAAAATATTTCTAATGTTTCAAACGTCGGTACAGAATGCCGAGAACAAGGAACCAGAGAAACAATAACGTGGAAGAAGCCCAAGAACCGCCTTTGGTTCAGCGGCATGCGATCGAGAGTTTTCGCAGGCAGAATCCCCCTACGTTCGACGGTCTCGGCGAACCGATCGACGCTGAGAACTGGATACGATCCACCGAAAGGATCTTCGAATACATCGGCTGCGAAGAAGCAGAAAAGCTGAATTGAGCGATCTTTCAGCTAACCGATGAGGCTGATTTCTGGTGGGAATCCGTGAGGAGGACCCTAACACCAGGACAGTGGGGAAGGTATACGTGGGAAGATTTCAAGGAAGAACTCATGGAAAAGTATGTGCCTGGCGTTTATAGGCAGAGAAGGCAAAACGAGTTCTGGAATCTTCGTCAAGGGAGAAGGACGGTCACCGAGTATGATCGCTCGTTCAATCATCTGTCGCGTTATGCTACGTACCTGGTCGGCACTGAGGCTGCCAGGGTAGACAGGTTCAGGAGAGGACTCCGACCAGAGATCGGAATTTTGCTCGTCAGTCAGGGAGATCTGACGTATGCGCAGTCCTTGAACCGGGCTTTAAACATTGAGTCAATGTTGCCCCAGGAGAGAACGATGCCACCGGACAGCCGGTGACGGAGGAAGAGTAAGAGGAAATGGGAAGATCGAGGAAAGGCAATCGGTGTTCCAAGGAACCAAAGCGGTCCAAATGATTCCGAGGAATCGGGTGTCGAGAAAGAGAAAGGCAACCTTGGGGAAGGAATTTCCAACCTATGCGGCAGGGTGAGGAAAAACCTTGGTGCCAGAAATGCCAGAGGAATCATTTAGGCGAGTGTAGGAAAGGTAACGTCGAGTGTTATAGTTGTAGGAAGTTTGGACATTACGCTCGAGATTGTCCATTAGGAGGTCCGGCAGTGTAGCCGCCAGTGAGACAGCATCCAGCTCCTAGAGGCAGAACCAAGCTCCGCCGAGGACAAACAACGGAGCAGGAGGTCATCCGAAGCCAGCAAACCAAAGGCCACCGCAGCAAGCAAGGGTGTACGCCTTGAATCGGCGACAAGCAGCTCAAGCTCCCGAAATCTTGCGGTATAATCCATATGAGTGATATACCGTTTTCGCTTTGTTTGATCTGAGAGCCTCACATTCTTTCGTTTGAAAATCGTGTGTGAGAGGTTGGGTTTGGTACCCAAGAAATCACAGTACCACAAATTAGCATCCCATCGGGAAGTGCTAAAGGCAAAAGAGATATGCCGAACCAGGAGGTAGAAATCTGTGAGCAGAAGGTCTTTGTCAATTTGCATGTCATCGGAATGGAAGATTTCGATGCCATCTTTAGCATGGATTGGTTGGAAATCATGAACTCGACCTCGCTCACATATCATCTGTTCTCTTTCTTTTCTTGATCTTGGCTTCGCCCTACGATCTCGACTTCGCTCACGAACTCAACCTCTTACGAGCTCAACCTCGTGACTTCGCTTTACTTCGCTTACGAGCTTGACCTCTCTCACGAGTCCGACCTCGCTCCAGCATCATATGTTCAATTCTGGAGTTCGTCTTCTTCGTTCCATGAACAAGAGCTTTTCCGCGCTTGCGAGCTCTTGAGAATGAGCTCAACTTGTTACGAGCTCGGCTCGATCTGAGCTCGACTTTGGTCGATTCTCTTCGGAGCTCGGCCGAGACTTCGCCCAACATCGTCGATTCTTTCCACTTTTACCTTTGAGCTTTGATTTCGCCTTTCGAGCTCGAGCTCGCTCTCGAGTTCGACCTGGATCTTGGCTTCGCCTCAGCAGACTTCGGCATCGGCTTTTCTGCCGCTCTTCCTACTACATGCCATAGATTGATTAAATAAGCTTAAAAGAACATAAACCCCTAAAAGCATCTGACTCAATCCTACACGCACACACGAAAACATAACATAAACATACAAAACAAAAGCAAACATGCGAACAGAACACACAACACTCAAGGCTATGATCATAAAAAAGAGTCACATAATAACTCTTTTACAAGAGTTATCACACCCCCAAACTTAGTTCATTACTGGTCCTCGGTGATGCTCGCCACACAACAACATAAAACACACACCAAACCAAGAAGCGATGTTCATCACGCTCGATGACGGTGAGGTGATGGCACGATCAGCGAAGATGTTGCTTTCGATTCTGATTTTTCGGAGAGAATGAATCATTCAGTCCTTCTCGTTGCAAGTCTGGTCAATCACCTCATATTGCAAGGATGTCGCGCTACAAATATCAATAGATATAAGACACATTAGCAACTACATGAATATTCCCATGACTTAGTTCTCCTTAATATGACAATATTTTGATTATCGAGTGCACAAATGTCTTCACAAATTCAGTTCAGTCAACCCCCTCTCCACTAACACGAGTGTCATCAATATTAGATCAGTAGGTCTTTAAAAGCTTGTAATGTTAGGCTTGGGTGGCAGTAGGATTGTTTGGGACTCTGTAGCTCAAAACACCTGGGCACCCTTACTCATTCTATGTTTAAACTTGCCTTATAAATACCTTTCTTCTTTCCTATAGAAGGCTGACCCCTTCTTATTCCTTGTTTCCTCTCCTTTTTGATATACGGTAGGCTCAAAACTTCTCCATCTTTTTTTTTTTTTTTATATGCTATTATAGCGTAAATAAACCACATTTTTGCACAAACTTCACCCTCAGAGGTTACCTCTCCACCCCCAAACTTAGAATGCAACATTGTCCCCAATGATGGAATACTGTAACAAAATATGGGGGATGAAGTACTTTTAAGTCATTACTGAGACAAAACACGGGCAAAGGCCATATTGAAGATAAAGGCCAAGCTATAAGTAAACATGCCCGAGGTGAAGGGTAAACATGGATAACATATATATGTGGGGTGTACAGGAGAATATTTAGCGGCTGCACAAAAGAAAAGGCTGTAAGCTCAAAAGGGGACCCTAAGGAAATCATGATATAAAGGTGGGCTAAGAAAGGCACAATCGATCCAAAAATGACCTACGTCCTATCCATATTGACACACTTATGTATATTGTCTCAAGGGGGATTCCAAACCAAATAGGAAAGACAGGCACTCATACAAAAATGTAAGCCAATTAAGGGATACCAATGCAATGGTCAATCCCGATAGGAACTAATATGCTAATACCCAAAATATTAGAGGCACACCCCCACAAAATAAGGATCAATTCCAGACAAACAATGAGGCAGACCAAAGATCATAATGTAAAACAAGAAGACACTAACATCATAAAGCCATCCATTACCAATCAGGCATCATCATCATCAGTCAAAACAAACGAAAAAACATGCTTCACATGGACAAAACAGGAACAAGACAAAACACAACACAGCACAACAATGCTTCAGCAAGGCTCAAGCAAGGCATAACCCAACACAGAAACTGTAATACCCCGGAAAAAAAATTAAAACTTCGATTTATTAAATTTATTGAGTTATATCGTTATTTAAGTTTAGAGCGATTATTAAATTTTATAACGTCGACATTTCGACTATATTTTCGAACAAGAAAATTTAAACGAATGTCGGAGAACGAATACAGTCGTAAACCGAACCAGATATTTTTATACTAGATAAATTATCTAGTCAAACTACATCATTCCTTATCCCCAAAAAAAAATCCTCTACTTTGTCCTTACATACCCATCATTTTATAAATATTCCCTTCTACACAACATCATTACAAGATTTAACATCACACTTCACTCACTCATCTTCGTCCATTTCACTCCACCACTCCACAACAAAGGAGGAAACTACATTTATCCTTGAGCTTAAACAACAACCATCACTCATTCATTGATACCACAAAGACTTGCAACATTCAAGTAAGATCTACAAGAGGTTAGCAGTTTCAAATCCCTCCACTTTACAAATTTCGTATGTTTTTAATTAATAAACTGTTCACCATACAAACCAAACATTGAACACATGAACAACAAGCACTCTCTGCTCAATATATAGAAGTTTAGTAAACACAAGACTTAACAAAAAAAATCTGAGGCCTACAATCTATATTAATGCTAAGATTTTGGCTGAGCCACTAGGGCTCGGCTGTCGACCTCCAGTGGAGAGAGAAACGTGGATCCTGAAGAATCGACGACGCCGAGAACAATACGACGGCGAGACGGCGGCAGGCGCTGTTGGAGCTGGACGATGGTACATCGTCGGAGGAATTTACACGACGATGTTGCACGCGACAACGATGCAGCGACAGCGGCGATGGTTCGACAGAGACTGCGTCAGATCTAACCCGGCTGACCAACGAAGACGGCGCGACGATGTGTTGGCCGGAATCGGCAACGACGATGGCAGATTCGCGAGAGAGAGAGATGTGCGTTCGTCCGTGTGCCTTCCGTGAGAGAACAGAGAGAGATCTACGTGTGTGTGCGTCGATTCGCACCGAGAGAGAGAGATGAGGAGGGGCTGAAGTCGCGGCGGCGATGGCACGGCTCGCCGATTGGAGACGGAGAGGAAGATGGCGGCAGCAGTTGTGTGTCTCGTGTGTGTCGTGCGCGTGAGTGAGAGATTAGTGTCTGTGAGCGTGGGTGATTGAGAGGAAAGATAAGAGGTTATAGCGATGGCGCGGCTCGTCGACGGCGATGTAGCCGGCCGGACATGAGAGAGGCGGCGATGGTGTGTGTGTGTACTGTACCGAGAGGGGGTGGGAAGAGATCTGAAATTGGGGAGAGGGGGGCGGCTGGTTAGGATAGTAGGGTTTTTACATTTAATTGTGTTGGGTCTTATTTCCATGGGCCAAAATATTAATTAGTTTGGGCTCTTATTTGTTGGGCTGAACAGAATACATATGAGCCGAAAATTTGGGCTTATTTTCATGGGCAGAAAATATTAAATGGTTTGGGCCTAATGTTGTTGGGCCGAGAAAAGAAAAAGGGATGGGCCTCTGGAATACATGATAAATGGACCAAAATAATAGAATAAGCTATGGGCTTTTAAGTAAAATGATATGGGCTCTTGAATTAATTAAGTGGGTATTTAATTAAATTAATGATGGGCTTAGATTTATTTTAAATGTTGGGCTAAGTATATAAATTTATAATGGACTTGAATTAATTACTTCTAGAATCCATTAAATTAAATTAAGGATTAAATAAATTATATATACTATTACATATGAGATTTAATTTAGGTAATTAAATTTGAGTTTTAAACAATAATCTAAATATCAATTATTTAGAGTGAATTAATTAAATCCATTAGATTGAATAAAGTCTAATTTTTTTAGAAAATGAATAACATAATTAATTAATTATGTTAAAGGATAATTTGAGGAGTATTCTTTTTTTTTTAATGATTTATTTCGTAACGAGATGGACTTTATGTCATTGTTACAAAGGTGTGATTGGAAATAAATCCTAATTAGTGGATATCTAAGATGAATTAAATTAATTTGATTGATTAATCAAATATTATTAGACTTTTAAATTGATCCAATTAATTAATATTTAATTATGGATTTACTTAATTAAATTAGGGATTTAATTGAGTAATGAGTTGATTATGTCAGTAGATGCTTGCGAAAATATTATTTAATCAACTCTAAATTATAGAACGATTGATAGAAGATGATTGATTTATATGAAACCTTTATTGATAGTGTACTATAGATATGGGTATTTATAATAGAATATGTGAAGCGTGTGGAGACGAGACGCGAAGAAATTTTAGCAATGAATGAGGATTTAGAACTCGAAAGCGTTGATCTGCGTTAACAAACGATTTAATATTAGTTATGAACTTAAGATTCATAAATTATACGAAACGACGCGGAGAAATATCGTTGGAGGGAAAGAATGCAACATCGAAGTGTCATCTATCGTTATGACGAGACCAATCGAATTAACGAAAAATAAATGTTAATTAAGTCATATCGATGACGAAAATCCTAAAACCCAAAGACTAAAAAAATATCGAGTTGTCGAATCTTAATGATACTTCTCGAAAGAAGCGAATGACATACTAAATCATATTTCTTGCGTTGATAAGGTCCAGCGTGGACGTAAATAAAAACAACGGAGGATCGCTAGCACGTACTCCAAGAAGGACAATTCGGGAGGTGGGCTTTTCTTGAAACAAAATGATTATGCATAACTCAAAGCATGATTTACAAAAGCTTTATGAAATATTATCGCATGAACTGTTATTGACTGCTAAATATTTATGTTTTGTTGTGTCCATATCTGAGGTTGGTTTGTCCAAATGTGGGACGAGAATTGATTGGTATATCCAATGTGGTATGTGAATGAGTTGGTCCACCAACGTTAAAAAAGGGTAACGATCGGATCCGACTTAGTTGAGGACTAACTCGGATTGTGTACACGTGTTGTGTGTTAAGGTTAGCTACCTCGACCGGTCACGGCGACTATGTGTAGGTGGCCACCTCCAGTACGCGAATGAATGAGCGTATGATTGATGAATGAATTACCGATATGGAACAACGTGGATGAAATAGTCCATTTGGACACTTTGGAAAATGATAAAATATTTGATAGGCATGAGCCTTTTCAACTAAAATCCTCATGTGCTATTGTGGGCGCTCAATAACTTTTATGAAGAAAATGTTTTCGGCAACGAGTCCACTGAGTACTTTTGTACTTAGCCCTATATATTCGTTTTTGATGTGCAGGTTCAGCAAGGATTGATGATGGGTGCGAGGTGGTGCAAAGTGGTAGTGGTTTCGTTGCTTTAATTGAAGGAATTTCTAGAACCTTGAGCATGCATCATCATATGTATGTTCACACGTTTATTTGCTGCCAAACTCGATGTTTTGTTGGTATCTATTGATTATGACCGCTATCATATCGTATTGAACCGGAGGTCGTACTCGTTCCTTGAAGTGCATACGATTGGGTTAGACTTGAACATAGAACCTTTTTGGCAAGTCTTTCTGTGACTTGAGTTTGTACCGATACAGCGTATCCCTTTTAGTCTACGCATTTATTCACAATTGATTGGTTAATCGTATTGGTTTAAAATATATATATCCTCTGCATTTATCATACCAGTGACGATCCATGTGATCCGTACTTTCTTTGGAAGTCGGGGCGTTACAGAAACACAAGACACAAACGCCAAGACAAAACACCAACAAAGGATTGAGTTCAGAAAAACACCCCTAGCCTACGCATTGGGCGGACCCGAGGGAGTAGGAGAGGCAGGGGTGGGTGGAGCAACAGCAGGTGAAATAACATCAGCAGCAGGAAAGCCAGTTAGCTCGGCATCATGAGACACTGGAGCAGTAATTACTGGCGCGGCACTATCAACATCCTCTTGGCCTTCTCCCGCTGCATCTTCTTCGGGAAGGACTTCAGTAGCAGCCGACGCTGGGGAAGCGCCCTCGAGTGGAACTTTAGCAGGCGAAGCTTGGACCTCGACGGTGGCAGAAGGGTCTGACTTGGATGGATGAACCTGACTAAGGCCCGCCTCTTTCTCCATCTCTGCTCTTGTGTCATCATCATAATCCGATGGCAAAGGCCAAGCCTGGAATAGCCGATGTGGGAATTCAGGGAAGACCGGCATTTGTACCGTAGATAACGATCTCAGATTACTCTCCAATACGCAATCCCGCTTACGACAATACACCCAATAATGCTTAAGATCATCTTCAAGCGCAGCAGATCGAAGCATGAGGACTTTGATCTGCATGTAGAGGAACTTCTGCATATCTAAAACAGTGGGCTCAGAGGGGGTCGGCATTGGAGGGCATGGACCAGCCTGTGCGGTGTGCAAAGATGGGTCTACAGTCGGACCATGACGATGAGTCAAGGTCTTGATATCGATAAAAGCTTTCTCAGCGAGGTGATCTTCATCATCCCCGAAAGGAACCCCGGTCTGTATGCACAGTTGCGTAGTCAAGGAGGGAAAGAACAAACGGCCTTTCTTCCTTTTACGGCACTCATCCACCTCGCGCCAAATTTGGGCGCCCACATTGACTTTCCTTCCGGTAAAAATGCACAGGAGCAGCAGCATATGCTCTCTCAAACAGTGGTATCATGGGTGGTGGGCAAAATACATCTTTTAATGAAGTGAAGCCACACATGAGCCTCCAATCGTAATGACGTGACTTTTATGGAGCGACACCCCTGTGTGGAAAAAGCCCACTCCGTGCCTTCTACGGCCGTCAGTCTCAGCATCTCTTCGAGATCACCAACCGAAGGAGCCCTCTTCATGGCGGAGAAGGCATCATCTACATCATTCTCCAAGTTATAAAAATCATTAATGGTTTCCGGAGAGAAAACCACCAACTTACCCCTCACCACAGCCGATAAACACTCCTTATTCGGCAGAGAAGTGATGTTCGCGTAGAATTCATTGACTAGAGGCGTAATGGGTGGGGGTGGAATTGCAGCAAAAGACGCCCAACCATTAAGGGATATCAACTCCACCCGTATTTGGAGATACTTATGGGGTATGCCTGAGTAATTTGGGGAAGGTTCTGGAGCGTTGTGAGGCGACGCATTTGGTGTTAAATTGGGAAAAATGCCACTTCATGGTGCAAGAGGGCATCGTGCTAGGCCATCACATATCCAAGGAAGGGATCGAAGTGGATAAAGCAAAGATCAAAGTGATAAACAAACTTCCACCTCCCACAACTGTAAAAGGTGTGCGTAGTTTCTTGGGACATGCAGGATTTTACAGGCGGTTCATAAAAGATTTTTCAAAAATTGCTAAGCCGTTATGTGCCTTGCTGGAGCAAAATCGCCACTTTGAGTTTACTCCTGAATGTTTAAAGGCATTTGATGTTTTGAAGCTCTTGTGACAGCCCCAGTGATTATTGGTCCGAACTGGTCATTGCCTTTCGAAGTGATGTGCGACGCAAGTGACTTCGCTGTGGGGGCCGTACTGGGTCAACGAAAGGAGAAGGTATTCCATTCCATCTATTATGCGAGCAAGACGCTGGTGGAGGCCCAAATCAATTACACCACAAAAGAGAAAGAGTTGCTTGCTGAGGTATTCGCATGTGAAAAGTTTAGAGCCTACCTCATAGGGTCAAAAGTGATAGTCTATACAGATCACGCAGCCATCAGGTATCTTGTCGCTAAGAAAGATGCAAAGCCATGACTAATCCGGTGGATCTTGCTCCTGCAAGAATTTGATCTTGAAATCAGAGACAGGAAGGGAACAGAAAATCAAGTAGCTGATCATTTTTCTCGACTGCCGACAGCCGAGGGTGACAAAACTCATGTCCAGATTCAGGACGCGTTCCCTGATGAGCAATTGATAAGAATGCATCACAAGAGTACACCTGGTATGCGGACTTTGTCAACTTCACGGTGCGGAGTCTTTGCGATCCCGAATTCTCATCACATCGTAAGAAAGGTTCTTTGCCGAGGTCAAACATTACTTTTGGGATGAACCATTCTTATATAAGTTACCGTGGTCGACGGGTTGATGAGGCGTTATGCCCGCATGAAGAAGTGGAATCAATTCTAGAGGATGTCATGCCACCCATATGGTGGTCATTTTATGACATAGAACGGTGGCTAAGGTACTTCAATCAGTTATTTTGGTCGACCTTGTTTAAAGATGCCCATGCTTTTGTGCAAAAATTTGATCGATGTCAAAGAGTTGGAAATATATCTTCTGAATGAGATGCCAATGAACTTTATTCTAGAAATTGAACTCTTCGACGTGTGGGGCCTCGATTTTACGGGTCCTTTCCCACCTCATTTGGTAACCTCTACATCCGGTGGCGGTTGATTACGATCTAAATGGGTGGAAGCCGTGGTGAGTACCACAAATGACGCGAAGGTTGTAATCAAGTTCTTGCAAAATAACATCTTCACACGGTTTGGTACTCCTCGCGCGATCATTAGTGATGAAGGCATACATTTCGTCAACAAGGCCGTGAGTTCTGTGCTAGCTAAGTATAACATTCGCCACAAGATTGCTACAACATACCATCCGCAGACGAATGGTCAAGCGGAACTCTCCAATAGAGAAATAAAAGGTATATTGGAGGAAGTGGTGAATCCAGGCCGTAAAGATTGGTCCATGCGATTGGATGATGCAGTGTGGGCCTATAGAACAGCTTTTAAAACACCTTTAGGGATGTCACCTTACCACTTGGTCTATGGGAAAGCTTGTCATCTCCCACTGGAACTTGAGCATCGAGCCTATTGAGCAATAAAGAAACTAAATTTTGATCATAAGGCTGCTGGAAAAGCTCGGTTGTTACAGCTAAGTGAAATGAATGAATTCCGGTGGTTTGCCTATGAGAATGCATAATTGTACAAGGAGAAAACAAAGAGATGGCATGATAACAACATATTACGCTGAGAGTTCTTGCCGGGTCAGCAGGTGTTGCTGTTCAATTCAAGGCTGAGGTTATTCCCGGGTAAGCTGAAATCACGATGGTCGGGTCCTTTCACAATTCTACGAGTAACGCCCCATGGTGCTATAACATTACAAGAAGGAATGTCGGGTCGTGAATTTCAAGTCAATGGACAACGTGTCAAGCACTATTGTGGTGGCGAGGTCGTTCGCGAGAAGACCTCAACATCTTTGAAAGACGCCTGACCACGGGTAACATGGGTTGCCATGGCGATCAGGCGCCTGGCAGCCCTAGTGTGTTGTTTGTACATATTTTTTATTCTCTTTTGTCTCTTTGTTTTTGGTGATGATAATAAATTGCCTTAGCATTGTTAAGAGGGATGAGGGTTTTATTTTAAACTGATGTGTTGAATTTTGATTGCGGTGTGGTACATGCACTGGTAAAAACTCTGAGCATTATGCTAATTTTTGTTCCAGTATTGGACTTGCAGAGGGTGGAGAAAAAGGCGAAATATCATCTTGCTATTTTGGTAAAAAGGGCGGGAGAAACTGGGTTGACTTTTTGTTTAAAAGACTGTGCCCCTTTTTCGTTTCCACCCCACAGCCAGCCGTTTCTCTTATTTCCCCCATCTTGCTGCGAGTTTGCCCTCACTTCCCACGTCCGCCTTCCATTCTCTCAAGCTCTGTTTTGATTCCGGAATTTATTTGTCTCCTTCACCTTTTCCTCCAAGTTTAGCTATCATGCGGAGACTCAGCAGCAGGGTCAGGAAGCAAGCAGTACCATTGTCTATTCCAAGCAATGATGCTGATACGCCCTTTATCATTTCGGATGCCGAGATGTCACCGGAAGTTTCATCGGTTTCTCCGCAGGTTGTTGTGCCTTCTTCATCTAAGAGAAAAAATAGTCAGAGCGATAAGGGTAAAGCCAAGTTGTCGGAGGAAGCCGAGCCTGAGGCTATTCAAGTCAAGAGGCGCGGTGGACAAGCCCAAAGAACGCAGGCGGTCGGTCAATCGACGACATTCCAAAATTTCGAGCCCATGGTGGGTTTGAGAGATTTAAGCGTTTAAAATCGAGGCAATTATGGATGGAGAAGGGTTTCCTGAAATCTAAAGAAACTCCAGTTTTTGTGGGAGAAATCATCCATGAAGATTTCCACCGACTTCTCCACCATATCCGAGAATATTGCCATCATGCAATACCGAACGCGTTGTATGCTACAGAGTCCAAAAGGCATTCTTCTAAAAGCGAAAGTGCCATAGCGACAAGTGAAGGTGGTTTTGTGTTGATCATCGGTGCAATAGCAATTTGATGATAGCCGTAATACCCTCTAAGAAATGTAAGAACTCCTTACCGGCAAGTTTGTCAAGCATCTGATCCATGAATGGCAGAGGGAAATGATCTTTCCTGGTTGCCGTGTTCAGTTTTCTGTAGTCCACGCAAACACGCCATCCAGTTATCATCCGAGTTGGAATCAATTCTTGTCGATCATTAGCAATCACAGTAATCCTCCCTTTCTTAGGAACACATTGCACTGGGCTTACCCAAGAACTATCCGAGATTGGGTAAATGATTCCAGCGTCCAGCCATTTAATAATTTCTTTCTTCAACACTTCTTTCATCGCTGGATTGAGACGACGCTGATGCTCTATGGAAGTGCTATGGCAGTCTTCCAGCAATATCTTATGCATGCACAGAGAAGGGCTGATCCCTTTTATATCGGCAATTGACCACCCAATAGCTCTATTGTATTTTCGCAACACCTGTAGCAAGGATTCTTCCTGATCATGCTCGAGAGCGGCTGAAATGATTACTGGAAGAGTTTTCTCCTAACCCAAATATGCATATTTCAGATGGTTCGGCAATGTCTTCAGACTTAACGTTGGAGGTTCGTCGATTGACGGTTTGGGTACCTGGATGGTACGATCTGCGAGCCCCAACGACTCCGGGAGCCGAGTGATACGTGGTGTAACAGAATGCTTCTCGTCGGAGGGATGCTTACACAACTCCCTACCTTTCTCCAACTCTATGAGTTCGCATATTCCTCATCACTATTCCTGACCGAGAGAGAGTGCTCTCGTATTGTATTCGCAATGACCCGCTCCGAACTCGATTATCGAGCATTCTTCCACTTCGTCGGGATACTTCATAGATTGAATACATTGAACGTAACCTTTTGATCATTCACCCTCATTGTGAGTTCGCCCTTTTGAACATCAATCAGAGTCCTTCCAGTTGCAAGAAAAGGACGTCCCAAAATGATAGGCATCTCGTGATCTGCTTCATAATCCAAAATGATGAAATCATGGAAAATGAACGATCCACTTTTACTAGCACATCTTCAATTTTCCTTCTGGACGAGCCATAGATCGGTCTCGCCAATTGCAAGGTCCTTTGCTAGGGCCTAGGTTCTCCTATCCCAAGCTTCTTGAATATTGAGAGCGACATCAAATTTATACTTGCTCCCAGATCACATAGAGCACGGCCGACGTCACGTCCTCCAATTGAGCATGAAATTGTAAAGCTCCCTGGATCTTTCAACTTGGGTGGGATTTTGGTCTTTAACATGGTATCGCCGCCTCGGTCGATTGCCATCGCTTCGAACTCACCCAAACATCTCTTTTGGTTAGATGTCTTTCAAGAACTTCACATAATTTGGCATCTGTTCCAACGCTTCGACCAATGGAATGTTAATGTGCAGTTGCTTTAAGACATCTAGGAATCTTCGAAACTGAGTATCTTGTTGCTTCTTTTTCAACCTCTCGGGGAAAGGAGGTGGTGGACGATATACCACCTCGTCCGTAAACTTTGGCAATGGATTTGCTACAGCAGGCTCCTCGGCATTACGAGGTTGCTTCGGTGCTTCCGTTTCTGACACATTACTGTTAGTTTTCGATGACTCCGCCTTCTCTTCTTGGTTCAGCAACTCAGTTTCATGCATTTGCTTTCCACTTCATAGCGTGACAGCCTTGACATGTTCCTTGTCTTTTCGTGGGTTTTCAGTGTCACTTGGCAGATTACCAAGTGGTCGATTCCTCATCTCGTTGGCTAATTGTCCGATCTGGACCTCCAAATTCCTTAGAGAAGTGGACTGCCCTTATATTACTGCATGTGTCTTGGCCATATACTCCTTCATCAAAGTTTCAATAGATTTGGGCTGCGTAGTGGCCTGTTACTGCTTCGGTTGGAAATTTTGCTGGTATGTATTTTTCTCAAAATTTCCACCACCACTTGTTCCGGACCCTTGGCCTCCCCACGAGAAATTAGTATGTTGTTTCCATCCCGGATTGTATGTTTGTGAATAAGGATTATTCCTCTGGCCATTCTGATTTCCCAGGTAGCACACCGAGGCTGGGTTTGACGGGCAACTATCAAAAGTATGCCCTTCTCCACAATAAACGCATGACACCTCGTTCAGTTACATTGTGAGTGCGACCACTGGAACACTTGTCGGCTGAGCAACTGGATTGGCTACTTGCAAGCCTTTTAAAATATTGCTCATGGATGCCACTTGAGCAGTTAATGCTGTCAATGCATCAACCTCCAACACACCGGTAACTGATTTCTTCCATTGGAGCACGAGAATAGGACCATTGGCAGTTGTTATTTGCAATCCTTTCCAAGATCTCATATGCCTCATTGTAGGATTTAGAGAGAATAGCCCCATTTGCAAGGCATCGAGCACCAAGCGTGTGGACACGTTTAGCCCATTATAGAAAGTCTCAAGTTGAATGCAATGCGGGATGCCGTGGTGAGGGTATTTCCATAGCATTTCCTTATATCGTTCCCATGCCTCGCACACTGACTCATCATCATTTTGTTGAAATGACATGATGTCATTCCGGAATCTTGCATTCTTTGTAGGTGGAAAATACTTCATCAAGAATTTTTCCCTAGCTCGTTCCACGAAGTGATGGAGTCCGATAGAAGTCCATTCAACCATGCTTTGGCACGATCTCGTAGTGAAAAGAGAAACAGCCGAAGCCTTAGTGCTTCGGCCGAAACTCCAGGCAGCTTGAACGAGTCACTGACCTCCAAGAAAGACCAAGATGAAGGTGAGGATCCTCGTGGCTTGACCACCGAATCGCCCCTACGTTTGAAGCATTGAAACATGACCGCTTCACTCGAATCGATTTGTTTGCACCTCGGGTCTTGTAATTCCTCGGTTTAGCTCATTAAACTGGGGTTAGCATAATCACGTATACCCTCTCCCGTCATCAACAATGACTATGGCATTTCCTCCATTACCTCCCAGTGCGGCTATTTCGCTTGCGCTCTCTGCGAGCTCACGACGCCTTCCTCTGCGAAAAGTGCGTTCGATCTCTGGATCTAACGGGTGTAATACCTGCGCTTTTGCCTTGCTCATATACCACAAGCCTAGAGCCCTATTTTACGCAAAACAAAATAAACAGAGTGAACCACTAATTATTACGAAACATAAAGTTGCAATATCAACGCAATTTATAATTGGCAATCCCCGGCAACGGCGCCAAAAACTTGTTGTCTTGTGTATGCAACACAATTAAATGTACGCAAGTGCACGTAATCAACAAGTAATATACGGAAGTATTCCGAGATTGAATCCACATGCATTGCAATATGCGTCACGCTGATAACAACTTTGTTTTATAGGAAAGTTTTAAAGGGAAATTAAACAGGAGGTAGCTCTTAAAATAAAAACACAACTACGAACTTAAATTAAAAGGACTTCGGCAAAGCGAGGTAAAAACCTAACACAAATAACGAGGAAATGCACTGATATCAAGGAAGACAAACCGACTTGATCTCGATTCCACCCATGCTCGTACTAATAATGCTACAAGATTATCGCCGCTTCATCACTATGGCATGAACTTCTCCGATTCTTAGTATTTTTCCAAATCTAAGATATATTCTGCAAGCCTCTCAATATATTCCTATATCGAACTACTCTTAGAATACCTTTACTAATCCATTCATCTTTGCCACGCAAGGTAAACACATATTCCTATGCTATTCACACACATAATATTAAAATCATGTTCTTACGTCACTCTTTTGTGTTCAACTCTATAAGAACTTCCCAGCAATTATAGAACTAAGATCTCACTAATGGTGATCAAGCATAAGCAAGATAAAATAATCTCAAAAGAGCAATAGCGATTTTAACAAGATATGCGTAGAGGTGAGATCGTCACATGAGCATGGGTTTCATCAAGAAATCAAGCCATACAGGTTTAGCTCATGGCGAGCTGTGCAACAGTATTCTAACAAACAAATGCCATAACAAACTAAGAAGAATTCGAGAAACGAAATTAGAACTAGTCGCCAGAATCGCGTGCTCGCTCTTGGATCGTCGTCTCTTTCGATGACTTCCTCTCCAAGAGATCACTCCTTGATTTTCCTCTCTGCAGATGATTCTGTGTTTTTCCTCCCAAAACCCGATATATTCTTCTGTTTGTCGTCCCCCCTTTTAATAACAACCTCCGACGCTTTTTAGGGGTGTAGACTGTGCACCTGCCAGCCCTTCATCCTCTGATGCTTTCCCTTTTTCCGTTGCTCTGACAGAGAACAGAACGCGTGCCTCCTTTCTATTTCCGTGGCCAGCTGCCACGTGGTTGTGGTCCTGCGGATCTCTCTTCGTCTTCAACCAAAACCTTCTGCGCTTCGTCGTTAGACTTCCATAAGCACGGCCTCGTCCACTAGTACGAGCTCTTCTACTTCATTTGCACAAGCACGAGCTCGTCTTCTCTCATGAACTCGACCTCGCTCATACATCATCTGTTCTCTTTCTTTTCTGGAGCTTGGCTTCGCCCTACGATCTCGACTTCGCTCATGAGCTCAACCTCTTACGAGCTCGACTTCGTGATTTCTCTTATGAGCTTGACCTCTCTCACGAGTCCGACCTCGCCCAAAGATCATTCCAAAGATCATATGTTCAATTCGAGTTCGCCTTCTTCGCTCCATGAACAGAGCTTTTCACGCTATGCAGCTCTTCAAGAACGAGCTCGACTTTGTCACGAGAGCTCGCCTGATGCGAGCTCGACTTTGGTCCGCCTTCTTCTTCGGAGCTCGGCCGAGACTTCGCTCCAAAGATCGCCGATTCTTTCCACTTTACCTTTGAGCTTTGATTTCGCTTTCGAGCTCGAGCTCGCTCCCGAGTTCGACCGGATCTTGGCCGCCTCGGCAGACTTCGCATCGGCTTTTTCCGCTCTTCTTGCTACATTCCATAGATTGATTAAATAAACTTAAAAAGAACATAAAACCCCTTAAAAGCACCTGACTCAATCCTACACACACACACACGAAAACATAACATAAACATACAAAACAAAAGCAAACATGCGAACATAACACACAACACTCAAGGCTATGATCATCAAAAAGAGTCACATAATAACTCTTTTACA
This sequence comes from Salvia rosmarinus, assembly GCA_036937905.1. NCBI lineage: Eukaryota > Viridiplantae > Streptophyta > Magnoliopsida > Lamiales > Lamiaceae > Salvia > Salvia rosmarinus. The sequence continues at coordinate 42,757,106 of CM072821.1, read as the reverse complement.
AGAGTTATCAGTGAGCGTGCACAACAGAATTGGAGTATCACGGCTTCACCACACTGCTTACAACGTCCCAATTTTGAGCAAAACTAACACAGAGACAACAGATAGATCAAAGAGAACAACGAAACAAAACAAAAAAGAAAGAAAGAAAAAGAAAATAAAAATCCGTGAGTAAACTCCCACGTAGTACTCAGTTTAACGTCGTGAGCCCGACGTATTCCAGTCAACAACGGACTATCCATAGTCCTTTACCTGTAGGAATACCATCTTAGCCAAAGCATCAGTAGTAACCATATAAGCACAACGGACAGTAAAGGAAGCCAATAATAAATCATTTAAGCTCAAATTGAACATCCTATTCTCCAAAGTAAAATAGATAACTTCAACTCCTATAGCGCAATACTTTGGTGAATTAGGATGTTGACAAATAATAGAAGCTACCTCAACCTTTGTCATCTCTTCATCCTCCTCCAATAACACGTACTTCAAGTGATGAGGCAGTTCCTTCACTTTCAGAGTGGACTTTAGCATGCTAACAACTTCACGTGCCCACTCTTCCTCGTCAATCGTCCTTGTAACAACTTCCTCGTGGCTCTGATCCTGCTTCTCATCCTCACGTGCCCATTCTTTCTCATTTTCCACCTTCTCCGCCGCAATGACTCGTCAGTGTCTCCCACTCCATTCTCAACAATTGGGTCACTTTCAAGAGTAATGACCGTCAGAGCTTGATTGGGTTGGTGTGGAAAAGTTATGACTTCAGTCACTTTCTCATTTTCTACCCCCTGTGACTGCAGCGGCTCATCTGCTGTCTCTTCCACCCAATTCTCAATAATTGTGTCACTTTCTAGAATAGTGACCGCCGACCTGATCGGATTGGTTTTGAAGTTCCTCCATTGTCGCAATGTACCATCAAGGTGCTATTAACATGTCCCACTCAAGGCCTCCAAATTTGAAGTGAGGAGTCTTGAGCATCCAAACTTTGACGAACCTATCCTCCCAAGTCGGTTTCGAGGTGGGAGGCTGCACGCATGTATGAATACCGAGGTGGAGGTGGTTTGTCACACCGCCTAATCCAAAGGATGATTAGAGGCTGGAGCTTGGAACAGTGATTACAACACCTTGAATATGAATAATCAAAGACTTCAAAAATAAAACTTATCAAACTTCGATAATTAACCTTATTTACAAGGCAAAAGTAATGTATAGATATAAGGCTACAAGTCCTTACACAAAAGGTTCGATAGTTTGGACAGAATAGGCTGTCAACATCAACATACAATAAAATTCCAAATATGCAGCGGAAAGCATGTGAATGCATATATGACGATATGCACCCAAGGGTTCTTTCTTTCAAACATAATAAATACCAAAAGACCTCTGACTACTCAACATCTCCGCTCCATCACCATCACCAGCTCAATCTGCACATTTAAAAACAAATACGCAGGGCTGAGTACAAATAATGCACTCAGTGGCTCATGCCAATATAATGTATCAAGTTTGAATTACTCTGCCCCATCACAGTAACACACGAGGTTTTAATTTGAAATACTGGTGTTTACTAAATATTTTCTATCATTTTCCATAAATATTCGTCTGCGCAGACATTTTTCTTGTATGTATGATCCATATCCACCACAATAATTCATCTCACAAATAATTCTCACCGAGAGAGGCCTCTCTCATAGACGCCATAACCGCCGAGCACCTTTCAAAGACACAAATCACAAATAATCGGTGCACAAAATCCAGCCATCTCAAGACAGATACAATTCTCCATCATCCTTGGGGTACTTCCAAGAATACGAATTCAAGCATGTCATAAAGTGGGAGCTACCCAACAATATGCATCAAATATCATGGATTGGATACATACATAAAACATAAACATTTGGGCAGGTAATTAAATAAATCATTTCATAAATATTGCTTGAAATAAAGCATCATAATAAATCATTTGATAAAGGTTTATCAGTTCGAGTATAGTAAAGCCCACCTTGACTTTTAAACTTCGAATCTCGGTATACGTGTTCTTCTCCTCGTTGCGCGTGAGTTTCACGTCCCACCTTTACGCAAAAATTTACGTTTAGCACGTTGGCACGCTTTTTGAGATTTTCAAAGTTCGTTCAACTCTGATAAATAAAATAATTCGAAGTTCCAATAAACTCTATACGTAGAAATGACGTATTTCAATAAAAATAATTCTCGTATATCGAGGGAGACGTAATATGATCTACAGTCTCATTTTAACCTTTTAGGTTAAATAATTAACGTATAATAACTTTATTCAATAATATGATTTCAATTATGAAATCTTTTCTCACAATTGAGATATTCAGATAAAAGTAATACGTTTTTCACGTATTAGAGTATTTAACGAACGTAATTCGTACGTCAATTTCGAAAGTCAACCATTTTGACTTTTCTTTATAAATTCTTAATAAAACATATTTTAATGAATAAATTCAATATAAATCGATTTTCAATCGATTTCTTTTCATAAAGCTTTAATCCTCGATTTTTCACGCAAATCGATAAATTTGATTGATATTTTCTTTTAATATTAATCTTTTAATACATTAAGCATTATTTTATGCTTCGAACGTTATTTAATATAACTTTTCGTCGTAAACATAATATTCTATGTTTAATAATTCTCGAAAATTCTTAATATGTCTAAATTAATTCCTAGACATATAATGTATTATTTTCTTGATATTAAGAATTTAAAATCCTTAATATATATTTATAAGCTTTCGGTTTTAAGCTTATAAATTCATTCTTTTTCCAAAAATTCTTATAAATTCATATAGTGTACTATTTTATCATATTATCACTAATATGAATTAATATTAACTATAGAAAATTTTGAATATTACTTATTTAAGTCCTTAGGTCCACGGTTCTTTCCAAAAATTGTCCAAATGATTTTCTAAATTTCTAGTTAATTTATACAAAGTCCCAACATTAATTATAACATATTTTGTAATACCCCGAATATTTAAACGCCTAATTACGATATTAATTTCATAAATTAGAGTATTATTATGATAATTTGATTATTAAAATATCGAATAATGATTTCGATTATTGTTGGAATAATAAATTCCTATGTTTTATTCACAAATAAATGTGAATCGAGGAATACGATTATATAACGATTTCAAAGAAAGATTATTTCAACGTCGATCACAGATCGATAATTGAAATTTGGTAATCTTTTCTAAGTGTTTAAGCTTAGAATTTAATTTCATTATTATTGGAATAATTTAATAAAGTGATTACGACTTTATTACGACCATTTTGAGATGAGTCGATATTTAACGCTTTGAGACGTTTCAAACGTTAACATTTAGAGATGACTTGAGAATCAAGTCAACGATCAAGGAATTATGATATTTAAATTCCTATGATTATTTTATAAATTGATATTATTTTAGCATTGAATTAATGCTAGAAATTTTGGAATTATATTTGTGATTATTTATGATTCTCGAAAACCCTAAATCGAGAATTGTGGTTTTCTACCTATGGATTAATTCCAATAAATTTTCCTATGATACAATTTATCATTTAAAACATATATTATGATATATATGTATAATTAGCATGAAAATCAAAAGTTAGCACTTAAGAATGGGAATAGCCGTGAGCTATTTAGAGTGGCATAGTTCACGCCATTTTGTTACACTTTGCTATGTATTGAATTAAATCATGCAAGTGGGATCTATCTACACTCTAATCAATTAATGAACAAGAGTGTGTGTATGGGTGAGGAACCGTGTATTATGCTTCTCAAATAAGGTTGGAAGCTTTGTTACAACTCTACTGACGATGTATTATATATTTGGGATTGAGTGTATGATTATACACATGCATAATACATCACAAAATCTAAAATGTTTTTCTTCCACACACACAATGTTGACGGCAATAATGCATGTGTGAGACAAAAATTTATTTTGTTGATTTCAAAAACTTTATTCATATTTACTACATGTAAGAGATATTTTAGACCATGACATACTCATGTTGACTCACAAAAATAAGTTTTGTCTTGCTTCTTTTTGTTATAACCGAGAGAGAGGAAGAGGTGTGTAGAATAATTCATTTAATGTGTATATTATGTATAAGTCTTGAAACACAACACATTTCATTCCTTTCTTTTCCAAGCATACTGCCGAGAGCTCCATACGAAAAACCAAACATTCTTCTTCTTCCATTCTCTCAAATAGCTTGAGCATTAATCACCCTACAACCAATCGACACCGTTAATAAGGTTAGATATCGAACGAGCTTCGATTATACCTAAGCTTTTCAATAATCCAATGGTTCAATTTATTTTTCCAAGCATGTATTAATTATGAAAAATCATGCTAGCATGTTCATATGCTTAGAAATTATGTTACATTTGTTAATATGTTTGCATTGGTGAATTATTTCTAAAGCTAAGCATATTATATAAATATTTTAGTGATGATCGAAAATTGCTAGGGTTGAATTGATGATGGATTATTGATATATGTTTTTGTAGGAGCCCTTAGTGATTATTTGGAAAATCTTTTAAAATCATTTGTTTGATTTTACAAAAGGGCCGAGAATGGCTATGGTAGGGTACCTTGATGTATATTTTTATTTAAGTGTTATGATAGCATATTTTTGATCTAGTGTATTAATTAGGTGATGTAGGAATTTATTAGAATTTTTGGACCTATATAGCTAATTTATTTCAATATGGCCGAGAGCTAGAGGCATAGGATTTATGGTTTGTATTGTGTTATTATATGAGATTATGATGTATTAGTGCTATATGATAGTATATAAGCATAGTGTAATTTTATAGGATTTTATAAAAATTGTTTGGTATACTTTACCTAAGAACCGTGAGCTACATGGTTTGAACTTAGGTGTATTGTTTGATTTTATTAAACTTTAGGTTATAATTATGTTATATGCTAATATTGGAGGCTTGTGTATAATAATTAGAATTTTGGAAATTTATCGATTTAATTGTGATAAAACCGTGGGCCTATAGTATATATAGGTGTGTTCCAAATTTTTCTATAGTGATATTAATACATATTAATGATCATAGTGTAGAATAATACACTATATGAATTTAGAGGAATTTTTGGAACAAGTTTGGAAAAAAATGTGTTATAGCCGTGAGCTATAAGTGAAAATAAGGAATTTTAATTCCTTTTTAATCAAGAATAATAATTTATTATATGTCTAAAAATTATATTAGACATAATTGAATTTTTGAGAATTATTAAACATAGAATATTATGTTTAAGACGAAACGTTATATTAAATAACGTTAAAAGCATAAAATAATGCTTAAAGTATTAAAAGATTAATATTGAAAGAAAATATTAATCAAGTTTATCGATTTGCGTGAAAAATCGAGAATTGAAAAGAAATCGATTGAAAATCGATTTATATTAATTTTATACATTAAAATGTATCTTATTGAAATATTATAACGAAATGTCAAATGATCGACTTTCGAAATTAACGCATTTAAATACGCTCGTTAAATACGCTAATACGTGAAAATGTATTACTTTTATCCGAATATCTCATTTGTGAGAAAAGATTTCATAATTGAAATTATTTTATCAATAACGTTATTATATCGTTAATTATTTAACCTAAAAGGTTAAAATGAGACTGTAGGTCATATTACGTCTCTCTAGAAGTACAAGAATTATTTTATTGAAATAGGCGTTGAAACGACGTATAAAGTTTATTAAAACTTCGAATTATTATTATTTATCAAAGTTGAATGAACTTTGAAAATCTCAAAAAGCGTGCCAACGCATAAACATAAATTTTTACGTAAGGTGGGACGTGAAGGCTTACACGCAACTGGAGGAGAGCACGCGATTTAAAATCGAAGTTTAAAAGTAAAGGTGGGCTTTACTATACTCAAACTGGTAGAATTTACCAAATGATTTATTTATGATGCTTTATTGCAAGCAAATATTTATGAAATGATTTATTTAATTACCTGCCCAAATATTTATGTTTTATGTATGTATCCAATCCATGATTGTTGATGCATAATGTTGGGTAGCTCCCACTTTATGACATGCTTGAATTCGTATTCTTGGAAGTACCCCCAAGGATGATGGAGAATTCGTATCCTGTGCTGAGATGGCCTGGATTTTGTGCATCGATTATTTTTCGACTGTGGCCGAAAGGGTGCTCGTCGGTCACGGCGTCTCGTGAGAGGAGGCCTCTCTCCAAATAGCGGGAATTGTTGTGGAATGAATTATTGTGGTGGATATGGATCATACATACATGGAAAATGTCCGCCGGCGTAATCTTTATGGAAAATGAAAGAAAATATTTAGTAAGCACGAGTATTTCAAATTAAAACCTCGTGTGTTACCGTGATGGGGCGTAGTAATTCAAATGTGATAAATTATTTTGGCATGAGCCATCGAGTGTAATCTTGTACTCACCGCATGTTTGTTTTAAATGCGCAGTTGAGCAGTGATGGATGGAGACGTGTTTGAGCAATGGAACCCTTCTTGAATACAATATATTAGAAACTCAATACACATCGTCATATGTGTATTCACACGCTCCATTGCAATTGAATCGATTTATCTTATGATGTTGATTAGTTGAATACTTCAACATATGAGTCTTGTATATATATCGATAAAGTTTCCTTAATTATTATTCCAAATATTAGCACCGCTAAATCGCACTTAGGATTTGAGGGTTATAAAGTGGTATCGAGCACCGCTTTCAATCCAAAACCTCTTTCGTAGTTAAGTCTAGATTGAGTCACTAGACCTCTAGAGGTCACCGACATCGCCGACACTCCATCACATCAAGCTCAATCGAAAAAGGTAAATTATTTTCTCATCTTTGAAAAGAAAAATTTGGGATTTATGAATTTGATTTGGTGTCGATAGAACATTATCGACCAATGATTGGTGTCGATAGAACATTATCGACAATGATTTGGTGTCGATAGAACATTATCGACAAATGATTTATGAATTTGATTTGTTGTCGATAGAACATTATCGACAAATGAAATGAGAAAGGTTGTAAATAACCATGATTGATTGATTGATTGAAAATTTTTCGCAATAAATGCGATGTTTAAAACGAACTATGTTCGTCATATTTGAAATTTTATTCTTCAATTCCCAATATTGTTTTGATTAATGACTATGTCATCCCAAATGAAAGTTATGAGAATTGATTGAAAGTCGTTGGTTCGCTACCAACGTATGATAATGTCATACGAGAATGTATTGACAATTTTTCTTTAGAATAAAATGTTTGAATTCATGTAAATCAATAGAAATTTATTGATATGAATATTTGATTTTTTTTTTTTTCAAATCCCAAAGATGTTTACGATGATGGGTATGTTATCCCAAAAGAACGTAGACTGTTTAAGACGCATGATCCCAATTGCGAAGAACATAGGAAGATGGATTATTAGAATTTATTCCATCCTGAGAATCTCGAATTGATAGACGAGAAGAAAATTCAAGCTCAGAATTGGAAAAGATGTCAAGAAAATGAATGTCACTATGCGATAAGTGACACGAGAATGATCCTTTTATTTGGAAGTTCAGGCTGCGTAGGGAACGGCACCTACGGGTACTTGTCCTGGTCCCCGGCAAGTTACACAGCAGGGCATAAAGGAATGGTTGTACCCTGATGTTCCAAATGCCGCCTCACGTCCTGTGCCGTCTATTATACCAGAAAGAGACGAGAATGACAAAAGGACAGGATCTTATCACCCTCGAAAATTAGGAGAATTTCCGCTATCAACTCAACCTTGCCTTCTGATAAAAGTAACACACACTTCTGGAATCAAAGAAGTAATAGGGAGCAATGTGACCCTGGCTATTTGAAAGAAAAGATCGTCGGATATATGAGGTAAAAACGTACCTGGAAATAGGCAAGTTTCTAAGCGAAAGGTACGATTCCGACGAAAGCCACTCAGAGACATAAAGTCCTATGATAATATGAGACTCATATGTAAATGGTGGCTTATGTGTAAATGGTATCTGATGTACGAAAGCAAAATTGTTCCGAATAAGATATGGTTACTATGAGATTATAGTCATGCCATTCGGACAAGCTCGTACACCAGCCCTATTCATGAACCTCAAAAATCGAGTGTTCCATATGTACTTAGACAATTTTGTCTAAATCCTTATGAATGATGTTCTCATCTATATGAAGGACGAGAAAGAACATAAAGAACATCAAGGATCAGACATGGACTTTTAGAGTCGAGCAAAATTTTGCCAAGTTTAATATATGAATTTCGGCTTAAAGAAGGAATATTCCTTAGACACATGATGTCTTCCGTAGGAATCAAATTTACATGGATAAATGAATGTAAGGCCACTTATTAAAGTGAGAAAGATGATAGTCAACGCACCGCGATGACTTAGACCTCATAAATAGAATTACCCAACTTATGGCTTGAAATAGCAGCAATGGTATAAGTACCAAGGTTTTGGAGACATTTCCTATATGGAATAAGTTGTGAGATCTTCACAAATTATAAAAGTTTGAATTATTTCTTCGAGCAAGAAACTTAAAAGTAAGATAGAAAAGATGGCTCGAATCAGTAAAAGATTCCAATTGTGATATAAACTATCACCTATGAAGGGCTGAAAGTTTTTTTTTTAAGAGGCGCCTGACAATGTCATATTGTCTAAGGAAAGGTTATATATATATATATTTCAAGCAATGATAAGCTTAGAAATGAAATCATGAATGAAGCTCATGATATTTCTCATACTGCCCACCCAAGCAGCATTAAAGTATATTATGATTTACGAGAAAAAGATTAGATAGTAAAGAATGAAATGAGCTATAACCTCATTGACGAGCATTGTCTCGGTTATAAGAGATGAAGGCATAGTATCAATGACCTCATAAGAGATTATAACCTCTAATGAGATACAAATGAAAATGAAATGACATAGCAATGGATTTTATGACAGGTTTCGCCACAGTCATAAAGAAATAACACTACTATATGGGTAGTAGTGGATTGACTCACCAAATATGCTTATCTATGCCTATTCAGATGACTCAGAGATCTGATAATTTATCTCAGTCGTACACAAAGGAAATCGTATCTTTACAAGGGGTCCCAATACCTATCACTTTAGATAGAGATTCCAAGTTTACCCCTAGATTTTGAGCTAGCTCACAAAAAAGAGAGTTATGCACGATATTGAACCTTATCGTAGATGTCCCCTCACGTACAGATGGGCGATAAAAAGGACAATATGAATATTTAAATATACGATGAGAACATTCATGTTAAATCGAGGTACAAGTGAGAACATGTTTTACCACTTATTAAGTTTACGTACGACCATGACTGTCAAGCAATGATTGACATAGCCACACATGGCATTATATGGAAAGAAATATCGACCACCACTTTATTGTAATGAAGTAGGTGAGAGAAAGTGTAAAGTCTTGACAACGTAAATGAAATGATAAAGATATTTGCCAAATAAGGCAAAAACTGAGAGAAGCTCAGTACAGACAAAGGTCTTACGCTAGTACGCCAGAGATCCGAACCGCATTTTGAATGCGAAACGAAGTTCCTCGAGATTTCTCCATGAGGAAATTATAAAGTTTAAAGTACAAGGACGTTGAGATTATGTTTTATAGGACCTTACGAGGATCCTAGAAATAAAAGGCCCAGTAGCCTATAATTTGGTACTTCCACCAAAAATTTGGGGAATGTACATAATGTTTTTCCACGTGTCACAGCTAAAGAAATGCGAATATGACCCAAACCACGTGATCCATCAAAATGATGTGATCATTAACTCAAATATGAGTTGTGATGAAATCTACGACTATTTGATCGTATGAATCAATGATTAAGAATTAAATTGGGTCTTTGATGAAAGTCCAATGGAGAAACCATGGACAAAAGAAAATCACGTCGAATTTAAGATGTTATGGTGCTAAGATGCCCCATACTTTCGATGTATGTAAATTTCGGGACTAAATTTCTTTAAGGGGTGGAGTGTAATAATTTAATATTTAAACGCCTAATTATTTATATTAATTTCGTAAATTAGAGTATTATTATGATAATTTGATTATTAAAATATCGAATAATGATTTCGATTATTGTTGGAATAATAAATTCCTATGTTTTATTCACAAATAAATGTGAATCGAGGAATACGATTATATAACGATTTCAACAAAGATTATTTCAACGCCGATCATGTATCAATAATTGAAATTTGGTAATCTTTTCTAAGTGTTTAAGCTTAGAATTTAATTCCATTATTATTGGAATAATTTAATAAAGTGATTACAGCTTTATTACGACCATTTTGAGATGAGTCGATATTTAACGCTTTGAGACGCTTCAAACGTTAATATTTAGAGATGACTTGAGAATCAAGTCTAACGATCAAGGAATTATGATATTTAAATTCTATGATTATTTTATAAATTGATATTATTTTAGCATTGAATTAATGCTAGAAATTTTGGAATTATATTTGTGATTATTTATGATTCTCGAAAACCCTAAATCGAGAATTAGGGTTTTCTACCTATGGATTAATTTCAATAAATTTTCCTATGATATAATTTATCATTTAAAACATATATTATGATATATATGTATAATTAGCATGAAAATCAAAAGTTAGCACTTAAGAACGGGAATAGCCGTGAGCTATTTAGAGTGGCATAGTTCACGCCATTTTGTTACACTTTGCTATGTATTGAATTAAATCATGCAAGTGGGATCTATCTACACTCTATTCAATTAATGACCAAGAGGTGTGTGTATGGGTGAGGAACCGTGTATTATGCTTCTCAAATAAGGTTGGAAGCTTTGTTACAACTCTACTTGATGATGTATTATATATTTGGGATTGAGTGTATGATTATACACATGCATAATACATCACAAAAATCTGAAAATGTTTTTCTTCCACACACACAATGTTGACTAATAATAATGTGTGAGACAAAATTTATTTTGTTGATTTCAAAAACTTTATTCATATTTACTACATGTAAGAGATATTTTAGACCATGACATACTCATGTTGACTCACAAAATAAGTTTTGTCTTGCTTCTTTTGTTATAACCGAGAGAGAGGAAGAGGTGTAGAATAATTCATTTAATGTGTATATTATGTATAAGTCTTCAAACACAACACATTTCATTCCTTTCTTTTCCAAGCATCCGCACGATACCCATAAGAAAACCAAACATTCTTCTTCTTCCATTCTCTCAAATAGCTTGAGCATTAATCACCCTACAACCAATCGACACCATTAACAAGGTTAGATATCGAACGAGCTTCGATTATACCTAAGCTTTTCAATAATCCAATGGTTCAATTTATTTTTCCAAGCATGTATTAATTATGAAAAATCATGCTAGCATGTTCATATGCTTAGAAATTATGTTACATTTGTTAATATGTTTGCATTGGTGAATTATTTCTAAAGCTAAGCATATTATATAAATATTTTAGTGATGATCGAAAATTGCTAGGGTTGAATTGATGATGGATTATTGATATATGTTTTTGTAGGAGACCTTAGTGATTATTTGGAAAATCTTTTAAAATCATTTGTTTGATTTTACAAAAGGGCCGAGAATGGCTATGGTAGGGTACCTTGATGTATATTTTTATTTAAGTGTTATGATAGCATATTTTTGATCTAGGGTATTAATTAGGTGAGGTAGGAATTTATTAGAATTTTTGGACCTATATAGCTAATTTATTTCAATATGGCCGAGAGCTAGAGGCATAGGATTTATGGTTTGTATTGTGTTATTATATGAGATTATGATGTATTAGTGCTATATGATAGTATATAAGCATAGTGTAATTTTATAGGATTTTATAAAAATTGTTTGGTATATTTTACCTAAGAACCGTGAGCTACATGGTTTGAACTTAGGTGTATTGTTTAATTTTATTAAAGTTTAGGCTATAATTATGTTATATGCTAATATTGGAGGCTTGTGTATAATAATTAGAATTTTTGGAAATTTATTGGATTTAATTGTGATAAAACCGTGAGCCTATAGTATATATAGGTGTGTTCCAAATTTTTCTATAGTGATATTAATACATATTAATGATCATAGTGTAGAATAATACACTATATGAATTTAGAGGAATTTTGGAACAAGTTTGAAAATGTGTTATAATAGTGAGCTATAAGTGAAAATAAGGAATTTTAATTCCTTTTAATCAAGAATAATAATTTATTATATGTCTAAAAATTATATTAGACATAATTGAATTTTTGAGAATTATTAAACATAGAATATTATGTTTAAGACGAAACGTTATATTAAATAACGTTAAAAGCATAAAATAATGCTTAAAGTATTAAAAGATTAATATTGAAAGAAAATATTAATCAAGTTTATTGATTTGCGTGAAAAATCGAGAATTGAAAAGAAATCGATTGAAAATCGATTTATATTAATTTTATACATTAAAAATGTATCTTATTGAAATATTATAACGAAATGTCAAAATGATTGACTTTCGAAATTAACGTACGAAATACGTTCGTTAAATACGCTAATACGTGAAAAATGTATTACTTTTATCTGAATATCTCATTTGTGAGAAAAGATTTCATAATTGAAATTATTTTATTGAATAACGTTATTATACGTTAATTATTTAACCTAAAAGGTTAAAATGAGACTGTAGGTCATATTACGCCTCTAGAAGTACAAGAATTATTTTATTGAAATAGGCGTTGAAACGACGATAAAGTTTATTAAAACTTGAATTATTATTATTTATCAAAGTTGAATGAACTTTGAAAATCTCAAAAGCGTACAACGTGCTAAACATAAATTTTTGCGTAGGTGGGACGTGAAGGCTCACACGCAACTGCAGGAGAGCACGCAGATCGAAAATCGAAGTTTAAAAGTAAAGGTGGGCTTTACTATACTCAAACCGGTAGAATTTACCAAATGATTTATTTATGATGCTTTATTGCAAGCAAATATTTATGAAATGATTTATTTAATTACCCGCCCAAATGTTTATGTTTTATGTATGTATCCAATCCATGATTGTTGATGCATAATGTCGGTAGCTCCCACTTTATGACATGCTTGAATTCAGATTCTTGGAAGTACCCCAAGGATGATGGAGAATTCGTATCTGTGGCCGAGATGGCCCGGATTTTTTGACCGATTATTTTGTGATTGTGGCCGAAAGGGTGCTCGTCGGTCACGGCGTCTGTGAGAGGAGGCTCCTCCAAAGACGGAATTGTTGTGGAATGAATTATTGTGGTGGATATGGATCATACATACATGGAAAATGTCCGCCGCATTTAATCTTTATGGAAAATGAAAGAAAATATTTAGTAAGCACGAGTATTTCAAATTAAAACCTCGTGTGTTACCGTGATGGGGCGTAGTAATTCAAATGTGATAAATTATTTCGCATGAGCCATCGAGTGTAATCTTGTACTCACCGCATGTTTGTTTTAAATGCAGTTGAGCGAGATGATGGATGGAGATGTGTTTGAGCAAATAAACCCTTCTTGAATACAATATATTATAAACCTTGAATACACATCGTCATATGTGTATTCACACGCTTTTCACCGCAATTGAATTGATTTATCTTATGATGTTGATTAGTTGAATACTTCTGAACATATGAGTCTTGTATATATATTGGATAAAGTTTCCTTAATTATTATTCCAAATATTAGCCCTGCTACATCGTACTTAGGATTTAGGGGCTGTTACATATTTATAACCTATAGTCCAACATATTAAATTTCTACACCAAGGTATAAATACTCCATGGTTTCGGTTCTCACAAACATTACACTAAACATTTTTATTAATTTCTAATTAAATTACACTATACTTATATACTATAGTATAGCACTAATACATCATAACATTGATCTAAAAACAACTAAATCATGCCTAACCTATACATGAAACTCTCGGCCAACATGAAATAAATGAGCAATTAATATCCAAAAATTCTAGTAATTTCCAATATCACCTAATTAATATCCTAAATCAACAATATGCTATTAGATTTCTTAAATTAAAATTATACAACAACCTAGCATATTTCATAAGTTTTCGGTGGTTTTGAAAAAAATTAGTATAGGATTTTTTTTTATAAATTTCACAAGATCACAATAAGCTTCTATATCATCATGTATCATGAATCCATTGTTAAATCCTTCAATAAAATTTTCGGTCATCATCTATTTTTTTCATAACATGTCTAATTAAATTCTAAACATGCTACATGCTTCTACAACATCTTATTACACAATATTAACAAACATATTCATAAGTTAGCATAATTTCATAATTAAAAACCATGCTTATAACATAAAATCAAGCCATTAAAATTTTAAAAACTTAAGGTATAATCGAAGCTTGTTCGATATCTAACCTCGTTAACGGCTTTGATTGGTTGAAGGATGATTTAAGATCAAGGTTTTTGAAGAAGGAAATGAAATGAACTCAAGGTTTTCTTTGAGCAAAGCTCTCGGTTCTTAGAGAGGATGAGAAATGAAATGTGTTAAATGTTTGTTTCTAATGAAAGATAACACTTAAGTAATTTCTAGATAATGAATTTAATCAATTACATGGTACATCTCCCTCTCGCTCTCTCTCTATACTTACCAAGCAATTTGGGAGCCTTTCATTTTTCTTTATGACTCATCATTCATTACATCATCCATACTAACTTCTTGTATAAAGTTTTGGACAAAACAAATTCATCCATTGTCTGGGATGAATTGTCACGCCTATCACTCACACACAAGGATCAAAATGGTGATTCATTAAGCTTAGGTCATGGTAGTAAGTATGGTCTTACATCTTGAAAGAAACAAAGAAATATCTTTGCTTTTTGGAGAGCACTTAGCCGTCGTCCATCATCTCTTATTCAAGGTGGAGGAATTTAATTTCATTAGTCTTAATACATGTAGTATGTATTCTACACTCTACCCCAAAAATAATTTTCATCATCAAAACTTTTCATGGTCAAGGAAATCGGCTCCCAC
This sequence comes from Salvia rosmarinus, assembly GCA_036937905.1. Classification (NCBI taxonomy): domain Eukaryota; kingdom Viridiplantae; phylum Streptophyta; class Magnoliopsida; order Lamiales; family Lamiaceae; genus Salvia; species Salvia rosmarinus. Next base: position 42,742,028 of record CM072821.1, on the reverse strand, counting down.
TTGCTAATACACACCTCCATTGATTCTTACTTGATTAGTGTGTACAATATCACAATTGCATGATTTAATTCAAATTATAGCAAAGTGTATCAAGATTGGCGTGAACTTGTTGCTCCCAAAATAGCTCACGGCTATTTTCATTTTACATGTGATAATATTTGATTTTTCATGCTAATTATACATATATATCATAATATATGTTTTAGATGATAAATTATATCATAGGAAAAATTATTGGTATCATTTCATGCAAGAAAACCCTAATTTTCGAATTAGGGTTTTCGAAAATTAGTGCATTGTCCAATAATTAAACCTTAATGTTCTAGCATTGTTTTAATGCTAAATAATACTCCAATTACATAAAATAATCATAGGAATTTAAATACTATAATTCCTTGATCATTAGACTTGATCCTCAAGTCATCTCTAAATGTTAACGTTTGAAATATCTCAAAACATTAAATATCGACTCATCTCCAAATGGTCGTAATAAAGTCGTAATCATTTTATTAATTAATTCCAATAATAAGGGAATTAAATTCTAAGCTTAAAAACTTAGAAAATATCATGAGCATTTAATTATCGATACGTAATCGACGTAGAATTAATACTGTTGAAATACGTTACATATTCGTATTTCTCAATTCACATTCCTTCGTGAATTGTACATAGGAATTTATTATTCCAAAATAATCGAAATCATTATTCGATAATTTATTAATCAATTTATCATAATAATATTCTAATTTACGAAATTAATGTCGTAATTAGGCGTTTAAATAATCGGGGTATTACATTCCACCCCCCTTAAAGAAATTTCTTCCCGAAATTTACATACCTCAGAAAAGATCGGGGTATTTTTCTTTCATTGTATCCTCAAGCTCCCACGTGGCTTCCTCTTGTCCATGATGCTTCCACAACACTTTGACTAGTGGAATCGATTTATTTCGCAATTGCTGAACCTTGTGGTCTAGAATAGCCGTAGGTTCTTCATTATAGCTCATATCTAGATCGAGGATCACGCCGCCTTGATGGATCACATGCTCGGATCGCATACATACTTTCGAGTTGTGATACATGAAAACATTGTGCACGCTTCCCGGACTTGGCGGAAGGGCCAATCTATAGGCGATCGGGCCTATTCTTTCTCTAGATTTCATAAGGTCCAATAAAACGGGTCTTAACTTTCCTTTACTCCAAACCTTATAATCCCTTTAGATGGAGAGACCTTCAAAAGACCTTATCTCCATTTTCAAAAGTAGCTCGACCTTCGCGTATCGTTTAAGATTTCGGTCTATCTTGAGCTTCGTTTATTCTTTGCCTAATTTGGCGTACGATCTCAATCATTTCTCTTATAGCGTCAGGCCCTAAGATTTTTCTTTCACCCACTTCATCCCAAAGAAAGCGGTGATCGGCATTTTCTTCCATAAAAGGCTTCATACGGGCCATATCGATCGTCGCTGATAACTATTATTGTAGGCAAATTCGATGAGAGGTAAAACCTCTTCCCATTTTGCACCTCGATCCAACACTACTGTTCTCAACATATCTTCGAGTGTTTCGATCGCCCTTTCCGATTGTCCATCGGTCCGAGGGTGAAAAGTCTTTGAAATTTAACCGTGCCCAATTCTTTTGCAAGCTAGTCCGTAATCTTGAAGTAAACTTTGAATCTCTATCGATGTGATAGTTTTTGGTATTCCATGTGGCGCATAATTTCCTTTACGTACAGCTGGGCTAGCTTATCAGACCCGTGGGTAATCTGAATTGGCAGAAAATGTGCACATTTGGTGAGTCTGTCCACTACTACCCATATAGCAGTGTTACCTCTTTTAGACTTTGGTAAACCCGTAACAAAATCCATTGTTATATCTTCCCATTTCCACTCGGATATTGCCAAAGGTTGTAGCTTACCGTAAGGACGTTGGTGTAATGCTTTTACTTGTTGACAAGCAAGACAGCGCTCTACAAAGGAGGCTATGTCTCTTTTCATACCTTCCCACCAGAACTTTTTCTTCAAATCTTGGTACATTTTTGTACTGCCTGGATGGGCTGTATAAGGTGTGTCATGAGCTTCACTCATGATTTCATTCCGAAGATTGTTGTTGTCTGGGATACACAACCTTCCTTCAAATAATAAAGCATTATCTGGTGCTTCTTGAAAATTTTTCAGTCCTTCCGTCCTTACCTTGGCTCTTGCTTTTTCTAACTTTTCCTCCATCCTTTGTCCTTCAAGGATTCTTTTCCTTAAGTCAGACATCAATGTGAGTGTAGCAATACAACTCGTGATCGTCTCTGGTTGTTCAATCAATTCAATCTTCATCCTTTCAAACTCTTCAATGAGTTTTTCTTCATTTGTGAAGAGACATCCCAATTCTTTTTGACTCTTACGACTCAAGGCATCGGCTATAACGTTCGCCTTGCCCGGGTGATAGTTTATACCACAGTCGTAGTCTTTTACCAATTCGAGCCATCTCCTTTGTCTCATGTTCAAATCTCTCTGCTCGAAAAAGTATTTCAAACTTTTGTGATTGGTAAAGATTTCACATCTTACTCCGTAGAGATGATGTTTCCATATCTTTAGGGCATGTACTACTGCTGCTAGTTCCAGATCATGTGTTGGATAATTCAATTCATGCGGTCTCAGTTGTCGAGATGCATAGGCTATCACTTTTCCATTTTGCATTAACACACAGCCTAATCCATTCTTGGAAGCATATGTATAGACCACATACTCTTGATCTGCTTCTGGAACTGCTAGCACAGGGGCAGTAGTTAACTTTTCCTTGAGCGTCTGGAAATTCGCCTCACACTCATCAGTCCATGTGAATTTAATCCCTTTTCTGAGCAGTTGGGTTATTGGCCTTGCTATCTTTGAGAATCCTTCAATGAATCTCCGATAGTAACCTGCCAATCCCAAGAAACTTCTAATTTCATTTTGTGTCCTCGGCGATTTCCATTCTTGGACTGCTTCTACTTTGGCCGGATCAACTTTAATCCCTTCGGCTGACACAATGTGTCCAAGGAACATTACTTCCTTTAGCCAAAATTCACATTTGCTAAACTTAGCAAAAAGTTGTTCTTCTCTCAAAGTTTGCAATACTGTCCTGAGGTGTTCCTTGTGTTCTTCTTCATTCTTTGAATAGATGAGGATGTCATCTATGAAGACTAAAACAAATTTGTCTAAGTATGGGTGGAACACCCTATTCATGAGATCCATGAATACTGCCGGCGCATTGGTCAATCCGAATGGCACAACTATAAATTCATAGTGGCCGTATCTCGTTCGGAAAGCAGTCTTTGATACATCTTCAGGCCGCACTTTAAGTTGGTGATAGCCTGATTTGAGGTCGATTTTCGAGAACACGCTAGCTCCTCTTAGCTAATCAAACAAGTCATCTATCCTTGGGAGTGGATACTTGTTTTTGAGCATCATTTTGTTCAGTTCACGGTAATCTATACACATCCTCAAGGAACCATCCTTTTTCTTTACAAATAACACCGGTGCTCCCCAAGGCGAAACACTAGGTCTGATAAAACCTAGGTCTAACAGCTCTTGGATTTGAATTTTCAACTCTTCCAGTTCTTTCGGAGCCATTCTGTATGGTGCCTTTGACACTGGAGCCGATCCGGGTTCCAAGTCAATGGTAAACCCAGATTGTTCATCGTGAGGCAATCTGGTAGATTTTCGTGAAAACATCTGAAAATTCTCGTACAATCTCTACATCTTCAACTTTTATCGTTGTTCGATCTTCTCCATTCAAATAAACAAGAAATGCATGGCATCCTTTCTTGTTTATCATACTTCTAGCCTTCAATGCTGATATTATTGGGATCTTCCTTCCCATGTTGATTCCATAAAAGCTTGTAGCTTCTTTTCCAGGAAAATGGAACGAAATTTTTCTTTCTTTACACAGGATTGTAGCATGATTTTCAGCCAACCAGTCCATTCCTTAAATTATATCTACGTCACCCATGGGTATTATGTTTAAGTTATTCGTCAGAACCTTAAGTGATCCTACGTTCAATTCTAGGTTCGAGCAAATGTGAGTAACAGTCATAATCCCTCCTATGGGTGAAGAGATTCTCATATCCTGATTCGCTCTTTCTGGTCTAAGTTCCAATAGATCAACGCATGTTCTTGCTATGAAAGAATGTGATGCTCCCGTATCGAACAAAAGTATAAAAAGTACGTTGAGAAGTGTTCCCATACCTGCCAGGTTTCCCTGGTTTTGTTCATTTCGCCCCCGGTGCAGAGCATATGCTCTGGCTTGAGCCGGCTGAGGCTGACGGGGCACCTGTCTTTGTTGATTCTGCTGTGGCTGCTGCTGTTGGCGTTGCTGCTGATTACGCCGCTGCGGTGGTTGTCGTTGTTGTTGTTGGGGCTGCCGCCATTGTTGTTCTTGGTCATTCTTTGGTTGAGGCTGAAACTGGATAGCCCTGAGGGGTTGGGCATTGCCGGGCTGATTCGGCCTTCCCACAGTCCCCGCGCGTATCCCCGGGCAGCTATTTACGTAATGACCCTTCATTCCGCACTTAAAGCAATTTACCAAATGACAAACTCCTTTGTGAAATTTCTGGCACTTTGGGCAAGGAGTTGTCCTTGCTTGCTCTTGTGGTCCTCCCGTCTGAGGGAAAAAGACTGGTTTCTTCCATCCCTGTCCTTGTGGTACTGTGTTCCCTTGCCACGGCCGCTTGTTATTAGTATTCTCAAAACTTCCCCGGTTGTTATTTCCAGAATTTCCTTCCCATTTTCTCTTCCCTTTGTCCCCTGTATTCAACGTCTGTGTTTGAGCTGTTTTCTCTTCCGCATAGTCGCTCTATGTCCAAAGCTCGTCCGAGAGCTTCGGTGTAAGTCAGATCTCCATGGCTGGCTAGAGACATTCTTATCTCTGATCTCAAACCAGATCTGAATTTTTCTGCCATCTTCATATCTGTATTCACCTGATCAGGGGCATATCTGGACATATCGCAGAAGATGCGATCATAATCTGTCACGGACATTTTCTCCTGTTTCAGATTATAAAACTCATGTTCCTTTCTCTTCCGATAACTCTTCGGAACATATTTCTCATACAGTTCCCCTTTAAATTCCTCCCAGGTGAATTCATTCATCTGATCCTGCAGTAAAATCTTTCATCGGGCTTCCCACCAAAAGTCGGCAGGTCCTGTCAGTTGAAAGGTAATACAGGACAGCCGCTCCGGTGCTGTGCATTGAAGAAAATCAAATATCCTTTCCATAGCCCTTATCCATTGCTCGACATCATCCGGGCTTCCTTTCCCATCAAAAGAAGGTGGGTTTTGCCTAAGAAATAATTCCTCGATCCTACGATCGGGTGGAGGTGGTGGTGGTTGGGGTATATTCGCAGGTTCGGGTACAGGAATTCTTCCTCTGCCTCTACCTCTTCCCCTTCCCCTACCTCTTTGTGCGGGATCCCGCTGGCGGCATTTCGTTGTTTAAACATACAATAAATATTGAAAATCATTTTCACAATTAACATATATAATATCATCACACAATTTCTTTTGTAAAGCGACTTTAAACCAAGCTATTCATTTTATCATAATAATCAACTTTGCGCAAAAGCCCACTTGGGTTATCATATATATACATCGAAAATTTGTGCCTCAAGAGGACTATTTTGTACAACATTGATACAAAAGAGATAATGTACAATAGATGGCATTTCAAAAGCTTAACCCAGATCAAACAACATACGGATTACAAGATAATACAAAATACAAAGTTCACTTCCCTTTTTCAAAACACAAAAGCAACCTACACACGTACTGGACTATATACCTACGGACTAAAACCTAGCTAAACAGGTCAACAGGTGCATCACTCATCATCATACTGATCCTCCTCAGGATCTTCCTCGTCGTCTGAATCATCATCGGAGTCGTCCTCACGGCGGCGTACTCTGGACGGTCCCGCGCCATCATCCCCAACCATAGGAATGTCGCGGATCGGACTGAGGTCATCACGTGCATCAGATACTCTCATCCTGGCCGTCTGTCGGTACGGCTCAGCTGGCGGTGCTGGCGCTGTCATAGGCGGCAAGATAGGGAGCGGCGGGTGTATGGGGTGTCCAATCGACAAAGGGGGAAACACTGGCATCCCCAAAGCTTTGGGTCGAGACGCCCTCTCTATCTCTCGCAAGCCTACCTCGCCCTCCGTGAACTGGGTACTACCGGTCCACTCGACGAGGTACCTCCAAGTAAAGCCACTCGGGTGACTCGTCACGCCACTTATACTTCCTCGGAGAGAGGTACGGTCCTCTCGGTGCTGCACCGTAGATACTGAAGACGTACGTCAAATGGCTTACAAATCTCGGTAGATCCGCTATCGATCATAGTCACCACCATCACGGTAGATATAATCTCCGACACTTCCGCGCGTAATCCTTCCCAATCTACGGTAACCATGTCGGGAAGGCGCTGACGCCATCGAAATCGCCACCCATGCTCGTGCGCCTTCCTCCAATGACGAAGGTAGTGCATGAGAGACTCTCCGAGATCATCTTCCGAGCACATCTGGTAATCACGGTACTCATGAATAATCTCCGCTGGGGTGGCCCTCGGTCCTAGCCTCCGTCTGGTGGTGTGTCGAGTCCTGTCCATCTGTCGTAGACAAACGAGCAAAAGATAACTAAATAAGATATCCGTTACACAGATAAAACTAAACTTAACGCATCTATAAAGCAAAACGATAAACAGGACAGGTCTATAAAGCAGATAAACAATCCAAACACCTCCGATAAACAAATAAATGTTATACGGAAGTTGTTCTCATATACAACGCACGTTGTAGCTTTCCTACCATACTAGGAAACTTGTTATCTAGTAGCATAAAAAAAATCTTATCACATAACTAAATTCTAGTTCTATAAAACTACGAGCTAGCTTCTACTGGTTCTCGTGATTTCTGGAGAAGGAAACAGGGGATCTTCCCTTCTTAAGAAATATAGTACAGTCCGTTAGGAGTACGTAGGCGAAAACCGTGTGCAAATCGGAGTCTGAACGAAAGAGAACGGATCCAAACAAGAATACTGCACAAAGCAGAAAAATTTCGCGCGTTCGCGCCGAGATCGTAGGCAATGCCGACACCAAGGTCGTGCATGCCGTTGCCGAGGTGGACTGCCAAGGCCGAAGTGACGAGGTGACGGGGATAGTCAGCTGGTCAATCGAAATGAATCGCCGAACTTGAGATAATGGCCGAGCTCGTATTAGTCGTAATTGAGGTCGACTTTCCGAAGTGGATTTGCCGAGGCGAATTACGGCGTTGTAAATTGCCGAGATGAAACCTTCGAACTCGAAGTGGATGTCGAGGTTGACACCAAGTAAACGCCCAGGTCGATGCCAGGGTGAATCAATTGAAGTCGCGCAATGCCGAGGCGATCAACTGGTCAGCCGAGTTGAGGTAAACTCTGGGTTGACTTCAAACGAGGTGGAAAGCCTTAACTTTTCAATTTGAGCTCAATTCTTTTGTTCTCGAAAGGAAAGGAGAAGAGTTCGTACATTTGTTCGCTCTATGTTCTTTTCAAAGAGGATCATGCATCTTATTACGCCTATGTTCCATTCGGGATGACATAGGCATTAATCAAAATCAATATTGAGAAATGAGAATAAAATTTCAAATATGATTTAACATAGTTCGTTTTAACATACGCATTTCTTGTAAAAATCTTCAATCAATAATCAATAAATAATCATGGTTATTTACAACCTTTCTCATTTCATTTGTCGATAATGTTCTATCGATCGATAATGTTCTATCGATACAAAATCAAATTCATAAATCTCAAATTTTTCTTTTCAAAGATGAGAAAATAATTTACCTTTTTCCGGTTGAAATGGATGTGATGGAGTGTCGAGCGTAGTCGATGATTTCTAGAAGTCTAGTGACTCAATCTAGACTTAACTTTGAAAGAAAGTTTAGGGTTCAAAGAGCAAACGCGCTCGATACCACTGTCACACCGCCTAATCCAAAGGATGATTAGAGAGAATCGAGCTTGGAATGTTGATTACAACACCTCAATATGAATAATCAAAGACTTCAAAATAAAACTTATCAAACTTCGATAATTAACCTTATTTACAAGGCAAAAGTAATGTATGATATAAGGCTACAAGTCCTTACACAAAAGGTTCGATAGTTCGATGAATAGTGTCAACATCAACATACAATAATATTCAAAATATGCAATGAAAGCATGTGAATGCATATATGACGATATGCACCCAAGGGTTCTTTCTTTCAAACATAATAAATACCAAAAGACCTCTGACTACTCAACATCTCCGCTCCATCACCATCACCAGCTCAATCTGCACATTTAAAAACAAATATGTGGTCGAGTACAAATAATGCACTCAGTGGCTCATGCCAAAATAATTTATCAAGTTTGAATTACTCTGCCCCATCACAGTAACACGAGGTTTTAATTTGAAATACTCGTGTTTACTAAATATTTTCAATCATTTTCCATAAATATTCGTCTGCGCAGACATTTTCCTTGTATGTATGATCCATATCCACCACAATAATTCATCTCACAAATAATTCCGCGCTGGAGAGGAGGCCTCCTCTCACAGACGCCATGACCGGCCGAGCACCCTTTCAAAGACACAAATACAAATAATCAGTGCACAAAATCCAGGCCATCTCAGCACAGGATACGAATTCTCCATCATCCTTGGGGGTACTTCCAAGAATACGAATTCAAGCATGTCATAAAGTGGGAGCTACCCAACAATATGCATCAAATATCATGGATCGATACATACATAAAACATAAACATTTGGGCGTGTAATTAAATAAATCATTTCATAAATATTGCTTGAAATAAAGCATCATAATAAATCATTTGATAAGGTTTATCAATTTGAGTATAGTAAAGCCCACCTCGACTTTTAAACTTGAATCTCGGTATGCGTGTTCTTCTCCTCGTTGCGTGAGTTTCACGTCCCACCTTTACGCAAAAATTTACGCTTAGCACGTTGGCACGCCGAGATTTTCAAAGTTCGCTCAACTCGATAAATAAAATAATTGAAGTTCTAATAAACTCTATACGTAGAAATGACGTATTTCAATAAAAATAATTCTCGATATCGAGGAGGCGTAATATGATCTACAGTCTCATTTTAACCTTTTAGGTTAAATAATTAACGTATAATAACGTTATTCAATAATATGATTTCAATTATGAAATCTTTTCTCACAATTGAGATATTCAGATAAAAGTAATACGTTTTTCACGTATTAGAGTATTTAACGAACGTAATTCGTACGTCAATTTCGAAAGTCAACCATTTTGACTTTTCTTTATAAATTCTTAATAAAACATATTTTAATGAATAATTAATATAAATCGATTTTCAATCGATTTCTTTTCATAAAGCTTTAATCCTCGATTTTTCATAAATCGATAAATTTGATTAATATTTTCTTTAATATTAATCTTTAATACATTAAGCATTATTTTATGCTTCTAACGTTATTTAATATAACGTTTCGTCGTAAACATAATATTCTATGTTTAATAATTCTCGAAAATTCTTAATATGTCTAAATTAATTCCTAGACATATAATGTATTATTTTCTTGATATTAAGAATTTAAAATCCTTAATATATATTTATAAGCTTTCGGTTTTAAGCTTATAAATTCATTCTTTTTCCAAAAATTCTTATAAATTCATATAGTGTACTATTTTATCATAGTATCACTAATATGAATTAATATTAACTATAGAAAATTTTGAATATTACTTATTTAAGTCCTTAGGTCCACGGTTCTTTCCAAAAATTGTCCAAATGATTTTCTAAATTTCTAGTTAATTTATACAAAGTCCCAACATTAATTATAACATATTTATAACCTATAGTCCAACATATTAAATTTCTACACCAAGGTATATATACTCCATGGTTTGGTTTTCACATACATTACACTAAACATTTTTATTAATTTCTAATTAAATTACACTATACTTATATACTATAGTATAGCACTAATACATCATAACATTGATCTAAAAACAACTAAATCATGCCTAACCTATACATGAAACTCTCGGCCAACATGAAATAAATGAGCAATTAATATCCAAAAATTCTAGTAATTTCCAATATCACCTAATTAATATCCTAAATCAACAATATGCTATTAGATTTCTTAAATTAAAATTATACAACAACCTAGCATATTTCATAAGTTTTCGGTGGTTTTGAAAAAATTAGTATAGGATTTTTTTTTTATAAATTTCACAAGATCACAATAAGCTTCTATATCATCATGTATCATGAATCCATTGTTAAATCCTTCAATAAAATTTTCGGTCATCATCTATTTTTTTCATAACATGTCTAATTAAATTCTAAACATGCTACATGCTTCTACAACATCTTATTACACAATATTAACAAACATATTCATAAGTTAGCATAATTTCATAATTAAAAACCATGCTTATAACATAAGATCAAGCCATTAAAATTTTAAAAACTTAAGGTATAATCGAAGCTTGTTCGATATCTAACCTCGTTAACGGCTTTGATTGGTTGAAGGATGATTTAAGATCAAGGTTTTTGAAGAAGGAAATGAAATGAACTCAAGGTTTTCTTTGAGCAAAGCTCTCGGTTCTTAGAGAGGATGAGAAATGAAATGTGTTAAATGTTTGTTTCTAATGAAATATAACACTTAAGTAATTTCTAGATAATGAATTTAATCAATTACATGGTACATCTCCCTCTCGGTTCTCTCTCTATACTTACCAAGCAATTTGGGAGCCTTTCATTTATTCTTTATGACTCATCATTCATTACATCATCCATACTAACTTCTTGTATAAAGTTTTTGGACAAAACAAATTCATCCATTGTCTTGGGATGAATTGTCGCCGCTATCACTCACACACAAGGATCAAAATGGTGATTCATTTGCTTAGGTCATGGTAGTAAGTATGGTCTTACATCTTGAAAGAAACAAAGAAATATCTTTGCTTTTGGAGAGCACTTAGCAGTCATCCATCATCTCTTATTCAAGGTGGAGGAATTTAATTTCATTAGTCTTAATACATGTAGTATGTATTCTACACTCTACCCCAAAATAATTTTCATCATCAAAACTTTTCATGGTCAAGGAAATCGGCTCCTACTTGCTAATACACACCTCCATTGATTCTTACTTGATTAGTGTGTACAATATCACAATTGCATGATTTAATTCAAATTATAGCAAAGTGTATCAAGATTGGCGTGAACTTGTTGCTCCCAAAATAGCTCACGGCTATTTTCATTTTACATGTGATAATATTTGATTTTTCATGCTAATTATACATATATATCATAATATATGTTTTAGATGATAAATTATATCATAGAAAAAATTATTGGTATCATTTCATGCAAGAAAACCCTAATTTTCGAATTAGGGTTTTCGAAAATTAGTGCATTGTCCAATAATTAATCCTTAATGTTCTAGCATTGTTTTAATGCTAAATAATACTCCAATTACATAAAATAATCATAGGAATTTAAATACTATAATTCCTTGATCATTAGACTTGATCCTCAAGTCATCTCTAAATGTTAACGTTTGAAATGTCTCAAAACGTTAAATATCGACTCATCTCCAAATGATCGTAATAAAGTCGTAATCACTTTATTAATTAATTCCAATAATAAGGGAATTAAATTCTAAGCTTAAAAACTTAGAAAATATCACGAGCATTTAATTATCGATACGTAATCGACGTAGAATTAATACTGTTGAAATACGTTACATATTCGTATTTCTCAATTCACATTCCTTCGTGAATTGTACATAGGAATTTATTATTCCAAAATAATCGAAATCATTATTCGATAATTTATTAATCAATTTATCATAATAATATTCTAATTTACTAAATTAATGTCGTAATTAGCGCTTAAATAATCGGGTATTACATGGTTGTTGTGGGTATGAATCTTGAGGTGGAGGATTTTTTTGTGGGTACGGATCATTGCAAGGAGGTGATTGCTCCCAGTAGGGATTGTAGGCTTGATCTTCATACAACGGAGGAGGTGGTTGGTCCCAGTAGGGATCATAGGCTTGCTGCTCATGGCCTGACGGATATCCATCAGAATAGTCAAACTCGGCTCCTTCTTCGTTAGAAGAATTTTCCCAATATGACGAACTTTCCTCGCCCCAGCCTGTTTGACCATATTCGTATTGCTGGTAACCCTGCATTAACAGACACCAACAACAAAAACAAGATCACACGCACCGGGGGAGAAAATAACCAAACAGAACTAAAAGAAACACAGAAAACAAACAACACAAACAATACGCCAAAAGTTTTCCCCGGTAACAGCGCCAAAATTGATCGAGCTAAAAACACAATCAAATTTACTCGCAATCGTACGAGGTAATTGTAGCGTGATAATTTAACCCAAGTCGTCTCTCAAGGAAAACTTAACAGGGCTATTGTTCGTGTCGCACACAGAAAGCAATTAAATCCTAAACATTCTAATAACAAAGGCGGTTTTGGAATAAATAGGAATAGAAACACGGATACAGAAAATAAACAGCAAACCTAAGCTAGGGGTTGTCAATCCCGAGCTAAACTAATAAAGCATTAAATCTAAACCAGGGGTTGTCAATCCCTGGTTGAACTATGAAAGCAGTAAAACGGCAGCAATAAACAAAAGCAATAGCAAACCTATTCTTAGGGTTCGTCAAGCCCTAATCTAAGTCTAATTGTAAATGAACCATAATTATCAATCAAACAACAAGAACATGAATTAATCGAAAGCAGGAAATCACGAAGCAATATAAATCAAAGGAGCATGAAAACAATCCATTGTCACTATGGAATTGAATCCAATAGAAATCATCAAATAATAATACTATAAAATTAATTCCAATAGAACTGATAAATCCAAAGCATAAATTGAACAGCATAAAATGATAAACTAAATTATTCAATCGATTAAATAAAGAACATGAAGTAATATTGAAATTGTATCTATTATGTTGCCTGAAGAACTCCCGGAAGAAATCCTTGAAGAACGCCGCGGCTGCATGAAGAAAAACCAGAACCGAGTTATTTTGACCTAGCACGTATATTTATATATATATTGAGTGAGCGCCGGTTGTGGAATCAGCGCCAGTTGAGAAAGCATTTTGTATTGATACTGAATGCTGGCTCAAGGGGAGCGCCGGTTGGGAAATTATTTCTGCCTAAGAAGCGAGCGCCAGCTCAAGGTGAGCGCACGAGGGAAATAGGTTGAGAGGCGCTCGAGCACAGTGACGGAAGAGCGCTGGGCGAGCTGTAGCTGGTAACCGAGCGCCGGGTGGAGGTTGGGCAAGCGTCGGGTGAGCGTTAGAGCGAGGGTGCAGTGTCGGGCGCTGGGGGCACGAGCGGGCACCGGGTGTCGGGCGTTGCAGGTGAGCGGACGTTGCGGGTGGAAAGCATGCGGGCGCTGCCGAGCGGGCGCTTGGAAATGAGTGTCGGATGAGGTGGGAGAGAGCGCTGGGCTTGGGCATTGGGCGATGCCCAGCGCCGGACGGAGTACGCACGAGCGCTGGCGGTTGGGTGAGGAACTAGGCGCGCGCTGGAGTTGGAAAGCCGGGTGTTGGGCAAGGTGAGCGAGGGAGAGGCGAGCGCTGGACAGGTGAGCGAGGGCGAGGCGAGCGCTGCATATCAAGCGCCGGTTGGATGGTCAGTGCCGGGTGGAGTGGTGAGCCAACGAGTGCGCATGCTGAACGCGCGAGGAAAATTCGGCTGAACGCGCGCAGAGCATCACAACACCGGTTCAACATGGCACGACGCTGGACGAGGTGAGGTGCGTGACGGTGGGCGTGCGACATGGCCGAGCGCCGGGTGCTGGCGCGTGGACTCGGCCGTGCGACGGGTGTCCATGCGCGACTTTGACGATTGGCCCCGTTCTCCCTCGTCTGAAACCCGAATTAGGATCCATTTTCGCCAACGGACTCCTATCGAGATGCTGTTCAATATACTTGATCCTTGGTAGATCCATTTCATCCTATTTGATGCAATTTTCTACAAAATATCAAAACAAACTAAATAAGTCCGAATCGATAAATAATAATCAAACCAACGGCATAAATAGGATAATCCATTAAAAACAACATACAAAACACTACTAAGAATAAGCACAAATTCATACCAAACAATTATAAGCAAGTGTACCATCATGTAGAGCGTAAATACTCTTGGGTCATCGACACTTCTTTAGCTTGCATATTTTGTAGGAACTCATCATCTTTTTGAGACTCTCTAATTCTATCTCGCAATGTTGGACTGTAATAACCCAAAAAACTTAAAATTTTTACTAGTGATGGTTAAATCAATTACTTGTGGTTCTTAGACCTTAATTATGTTTAAGGTAACCAATGAAACGAATTAGAATCGATTCGGATATCGAAAACTAGAGAAATAAAAAACTAGTGACTAGTCCAACCAGATTAGGGTTTCCTGAATAGCCTGAACATGGAATGAAAGATCTAGAATGAATCTCAACAAAAGTATTTATAGAATCTTATCACGAAAACATTTGAGAAGCCAAAGAATTAGAATTTTCGGGCAGACTTGCCCGGTCAGTCTCAAAAGTACTATTAACGAGCCGGTTCAAATTTCAGTCCGTGCTAATCATTGAAATTAATGAGAACAATCAAAATGATGAAGGAATATATTATTATGAATTTAGAATTCATAAGAATCAATTTCGAACGAAATTCATGAAGAACTTAACCGAAGCGTCGAATATATCTGGAAAAACCTAAATTGATCCGAACAAGTCGAAACTCAAACCAAGGGTTTAAATCAATAAGAAATCATTTATATGACTCAAATTAATTATGAATGCTAAGAATTCGATAGAAATTTGAGTGAGCATAATTTAATCGTCGAATGCTGTTTTTCCGCCATAATTCAGAATTAACTTACCGGATGCAATCCAAACTTCATGAAATTTTTTTAAACTATTAATTGTGGTTCTTAGATATTAATTATGTTTAAGTTAACAAACAAAACGAATTAGAATTGATTCGGAGATCGAAAACTAAAGAAATAAAAAACTAGTGACTAGTCCAACTGGATTAGGGTTTCCTGAATAGCCTGAACATGGAATGAAAGATCTAGAATGAATCTCAACAAAAGGATTGCATTTCTAGAATCATCTCACGAAAACATGTGAGAAGCCAAATAATTAGAATTTTCGGGCAGACTTGCCTGGCCAGTATCAAAAGTACTATTCACAAGCCGGATCAAATTTCAGTCCGTGCTGATCATTGAAATTAATGAGAACAATCAAAATGATGAAGTAATATATTATTATGAATTTAGAATTCATAAGAATTAATTTCTGAACGAAATTCCTGAAGAACTTAACCGAACGTCGGGAATATATACCGAAAAAAACCATAAACTGATCCGAACAAACCTGTAATATCCCGAAGAATTAAAGGCCTAATTACGATATTTAAATTCGTAAATTAGGGTTTCACCGAAATAATTGAATTAGTAAATTATCGAATAATGATTTCGATTAATTATGAGATAATCAATTCCTATTTTATATTCACTAAGGATTGTGAATTAAGGAATATAAATATATAAAGTGTTTCGGCAGTAATATTTTTATGTCGATTGAATATCGATAGTTAAAATTTCATAAAATTTTCTAAGTGACGAAGCTTATAATTAAATTTCATTATTAATGGAATAATTTAATAATGTGATTACAACTTTATTACGACCTTTTTGAGATAGGTCGATAATGAACGTTTTGAGACGTTTCAAACGTTAACGTTTAGAGATGAATAGAAAAATGAGTTTAATGATCAAGGAATTATAATATTTAAATTCCTATGATTATTATATGTAATTAGAGTATTATTTAGCATTAAAACAATGCTAGAACATTAAGGATTAATTATTGAACAAATTTGAAATTTTCGAAAACCCTAATTCGAAAATTAGGGTTTTCACACATGAAATGATACTAATAAATTTTCCTATGATATAATTTATCATCTAAGATATATATTATGATATATATCTAATAATGGCATGAAAATCAAGTTTTGGCCTTTCTAAATGGAAAAGTGCCGTGAACAAGTTTTTGGAACAAATTATTTACGTGAGTTTTGTTCTAGTTGTGCATGTTGATTAATTAAATTGATCAATTGGGATCATTTACACACTAACCAAGGAATTAAATAGAAAATCAAGTAGGATGTCTTTGTGCAATGGTGGGTCAGATATGTGACCCAAACAAGAGTGCTCTACACAACTCTATTGTGATGAAGTATTCTTACATTTGTATGAGTGTAGATATTTATATACCATGAATTAAGACAAAAAGAAGTAACTTCTCCATTTCTTGCATGAGAGCCGATGGCTCCTACATCCCAAAGCAAAAGAATATTTGTTTTGTTCAAAAAAATTGTGTAAGACATATTAACTTATGGTGATGTAATACTTAGTGAGTCATAAAGCATGATGAAAGGCTTCCAATTTTGTGAGAGGGTGAGGGTGACCGAGAGTGAGAGAGAGTTGTAAGAATGTGTAGGATTTTTCTTTAGACTTAAAATCATATTACTTATGTACTCAAGCAATGTTAATAAAGCAACAAAGCATTTCCTCTCTCCAAACAAGAGAATACCGAGAGCTTCACCATTAGAAAAACCTTGAGTGTTCATATTTTTCAATCACCAAAACCTTGGTACTAAAGCCTTGTACAATAAATCAATACCGTTGAAAAGGTTAGAAATCGAACGAGCTTCGATTATACACTAAGGTTTTAATTTTTCAATGGTTCGATTCTTATGTATAAGCATGTGTTCTTGATTATGAAATTATGCTAGATATGATAGTGTTCATTAATAATACATATTATGATGAAATAGAAGCATATATCATGTTTTAAATTGAGGTTAAACATGTTAAAATTTTAATACATGATTACCGAAAATTTCTTGAACAATATAAGGTCGATTAATGATATATGATGTTATAGGAGTTCATAGTGATTTTGGGAATTAAAAATCCTATGCTATATGTTTGTAAACCACCGAAAATGAACCAAAATGTTAAGTTGATATACAATTTTATTTAAGAAATGTTATAAGATATTGTTGATCTAGGACCTTAGTTACGCATTATATGATTTTATTAAGAATTTTGGGAATTATTTGCTCCATTTTTCTCAATATGACCGTGAGCTTTCATAGCTTGATACATGCATGATTTACTTGTTTTGGTAAATGTTATGATGTAATGTTGTTATATTATAGTATATAAGCATTTTGAAATTTTGTTGAAATTTTATAAAATGTTTAGTGTATGTGAAGGACCGTGGACTTTGAAAAATGAATCATTGATGTAGAAATTGAAAATGTTGGACTATATGTCATAATCATGTTATAGATTAATGTTGGGGCCTCAGATAATTAATTAGCATTTTAGAAAATTATTTGGACAAATTTTGTAAAATGCCGTGACCTATAGAAGTAGTATAGGTGATTTTAAAATTTTCTATAGTTAATGTTAATACATATTAGTGATCCTATGATAATATAGTACACTATATGAATTTAGAACAATTTTTGGAAGATGTTTAGAAATTTTAAAAGCTTAAAAGCCGTGAGCTTTAGAATGTTTTTATTAAGGTTTTAATTCCTTTATATCAAGAAAATAATACATTATATGTCTAGAAATTATTTTAGACATATTAAGAATTTATGAAATTTTGTAAACATAGTATACTATGTTTATAAATAAACGTTATATTAAATAACGTTAGAAATGAAAAATAATGTTAAATGAATAAGTTAATTAATATTAAAGAAAATATTAATAAAGTTTATCGGTTATGTGAAAAATCGAGAATTAAGGTTTTATGAAAAGAAATCGATTGAAAATCGATTTATATTGAAATTAGATATTAAAAATATGAATTATTGAAGAATTTATAAAGAAAAGTCAAAATTGTTGACTTTTGAAATTAACGTATGAAATACGCTCGATAAATACACTAATACGTGTAAAACGATTAATTTTATAAGGAAATCTCTTTGGTGAAAAGATTTCATAATTGAAATCTTTATATCGAAAAACGTTAGAATATCGTTGAACGCTTAACCTAAAAGGTTAAATGAAATAGTTGAACATATCTCGCCTCTATCAAGCACGAGAAATGTTTAGTTAAGATACGTGATTGATCTACGTATTGAATTCGTTAAGGAATTCAAATTATATTAGTATAAATTATCAAAGTTTATTTTAAACTTTGAAAACCTCGAAAAACACGATGACGATCTTGGAATCGCTTTTACTTAAAGGTGAGACGCGGATGCGATCGTTGGCGTGAAAAGGAAAACGAATTAAGAAAGCTTATGTACTGGTGGGCTTTTTTCTTATCCTCGAGGATAAAATGCTCTATTTATGATGCTTTCTTGAAATGAAAAGTAATTATTTATGATGCTCTCTTTTGAGAAATGATTATGAAATGATGATGAAATTACTTGCCCAAAATGTTTATGTTTTATTTATGTATCCTATCCATGAATGAATGAATGAATGATGAATGTTGTTGGGTCGCTCCCAACTTATGAATGAAATCGATATCGGATCCTATGCCGGAAGGCTTATACCTGGCTAGGATTAACGTGTACACTTAATGGTGACTGTGGGAGCTGTAAGGACAATGCACGGCCGTTCACAACGACGTAGAGGGAGGCCTCCTTCTACGGCGTTAATGATAATGTTATGGTAAAAGGAAAAGGGATATGGATCATACATACAAGGAAAATGCCTGGCCAACGAATATTTATGAAAATGATGAAAATGTTTAGTAAGCACAAAGCCTTTCAAATAAAACCCTTGTGTCTTACCATGATGGGGCCGTGTAATTTAAAGATGGTAAAATGTTTTGGCATGAGTCCACTGAGTGCATTCTTGTACTCAGCCCTGCATATTTGTTTTTAAATGTGCAGATTGAGCTGGTGATGCGATGGAGCAGTGTTGAGCAATAGGAACGTTGTCGCTGAAAAGTTTATACCTTGATAGTACATCGTCATATGTACATATCACATGTTTTCCACTGCAAGAACATAAGTTATGTAGTAAAGTCCAAAACATACTGATATATGTATTACGTTTAATGTTAAATGGTCTCCTGCTTATTCATCCCTATTTAGAGTAATAATCCTCGCTAAATCGCACTTAGGATTTAGGGTCATTACAAAACCGAAACTCAAACCAAGGGTCTAAATTAATAAGAAATGATTTATAAGACTCAAATTAATTATGAAAGCTCAAGAATTTGATAGAAATTCGATTGAGCATAATTTAATCGCCGGACGTTGTTTTTCCGCGATAATTCAGAATTGACTTACCTGATGAAATCCAAACTTCATGAAATTTTTATAAACTATGAAATAAGTATTTTTAAGGCTATTTAAGAAAATAAAATCTTAAGGTCCCGAGAAAATCAATCCAAAGCGCGATAAAACTTAAAGAACTGTTATTAACATGCCAAATTGGGTAATTTGACTAGTCTTTCTCCCAACTACCACCAAGGGCACACCATATAGGCTTAAACAACCCATTTGCAGTAGAATTACAGTAGCCATTTCGTGCCTTTCTCTATCTCTCTCTCTCGTTGGAAGACAACAAAATTCTCTCTTGTTTTTCAAATTCTTCACCTTCTCAAAGCTTCAATCCTCCATTCCAACCCTCCAAATAATTTTCTAAGACCAAGGTAGCATTCATCATTCTCACTATTTGTAATGGAGCAGAATTTTTTTTAGATTTTGTTTTGAATTCTTTCATGAAGAACCCTAATTTTTGTTCTTCATTTTCTTCATGACTTTTGAGCCACCAAATGCTCTCAAGCCATGAATGAAATGTGCTTAGAAATGTGTTCTAAGGTTTTTTTTAAATTTTGGGAATTTTTGGAGTATGTTTATTATTTGCGAAATTTGTTAGAATTTTTTTTGTAGACTATGAAGCATGTTTTTGTGAATGTTATTTCATATTGTTGTTTGTTGATGTATTAGGAGCATAAAGAATAAAGATAGAAATTTTTGAATTATTTCTCCTATTTATTTTGTTAGGGCCGAAATATATATATATATATATAATTTTTTAAAAATTATTTTGATTTTTTTTGTTGAAAAATAGTTGAGGTATAGTGTTTGATATATGATATGAACATCATATATTAATCTTGAAATTATTGAGACACTACTCCTATTTTTTCAAGAGGACCGAAACTATATACATATATTTAAGATTTATTTGATTTTTATTTGTTGAAAATAATATGATATATGTTGTTTAGAAATAATATGAATCTATTATCTTTTGTTGGAAATTTATTGAACACATATACAATATATGTGTGAGGACAAAAAGAATTCCAAGCATTTAGTTCATAATATAAATATTTAGTTGATGTTTAAAGTTAATATTCCATGTTTATTGCATATTATAAACATGTTGTGAAGTGGGTATAATTTATTGAGCATATATGTATATATAAAGATATTACCAAAAATATATATATAGTAATGAGCATGTGTTTTAATTTTAAGTATGATATGAGATGATATTTCATGTTTAGTATATGATATAAGCATGATATGATTTTATTAGAATTTATTGGATACTTATGTTAATTATTGCTAATTATCGAAAATATAGCAAAATGGTTAAGTATGAGTTTGATTTTAATTGTGAATGATGCTATGATAGTTAATCTCTAAGTTTAGAATGAATGGTATATGGTTATGATGAATGAATAGAACACTCATGCACACATACACAATGATTATGTATTATGTTAGAAATTATGGTTTTTTAATGCTTTAGTATGGTTTATGTTGTGTATGGTGTTGGATGATGTTGTATAGTTTATTTATGTTATGCCTACAAACAAAACCTCAAACGTAAACAACATAGTACTCTAGGTACGAGAATCCAAAAAAAATAGACAAATTTCGATAACTTAAGAAGGATCAAAATTAGACACAAATTAAGGTTTTCTATTAATGATAGGATACTCAAACGTGAGTTCCTAAGTTAAAGAAACCAAAAGCCGACTTACAACGTTAATGCTCAACAACGACAACCTAATACGATATTAGATTGAACGTTAAGACAACTCGATACGAATAACGATTATATAACTTACACAATCTCCGACGAGCTAAGAGAAACAAACAATATCGAAAAGTGTAAGCTAAGATTCAATCATAAAATGTCAATCCTTATGTCTCAAAGGTCGAGTTAGTATTCACAAAGAACTCCATTAATTCCTAAGTATTTACTTACGCGATGGTATGAGATATCTCGAATCGTAAGTCAAGACTTCCCTTTTATTCACCGTGTTAATACGACAAGTTGTCAAGCATAACCTAATAAGACGTAACTATAATTATTAAGTCTAGTTAGTGGCTTGAGAATATCCTAATATACCAATCATAACTTGAATACTAACAATCTATAACGTAATAACGTTTAGAAGATCACTAAGGTTAGAGTCGAGGTTAGACTCGGAGTATATGACTCATAAGTTGAGGTTCGTATATGAAAGATGAAAGAATATAGTTTGGGAATTGAGAATGTAAGATAATAGAAATTATCTTAAAACAATCATACGAAATCACAATGAACCCCTAATTGGGAACGTTAAATCGTAATTTATAAACGACCCTCGATCAATAGATGGAATCTAAGAAAAGTTATTTTCTTATGAAGGTCTTGTTCATATGTAGTTGCCGAGGAAGGACAACCACACCCTGCTTACTTAGAACTTATAGCTTCGGACTAGCAGGTGGGCTCTCTTGAAACAAAATGATATGCATACCTCAAAGCATGATTTACAAGAGCTTTATGAAATATTATTGCATGAACTGTTATTGACTGCAAATATTTATGTTTTGTTGTGATCCTATCTGAGGTTGGTATATCCAACGTGGTATGAGAATGTGTTGGTCCACCAACGTTAAAAAAGGGTAACGATCAAATCCGACTTAGTTATGGACTAACTCGGATTGTGTACACGTGTGACTGTGTGTTAAGGTTAGCTACCTCGACCGATCACGGCGACAATGTGTAGGTGGCCACCTCCATAGTACGCGAATGAATGAATGATCAGATATGGAACAACGTGGATGAAATAGTCCGACCGGACACACTTTTTAGAAAATGATAAAATATTTGATAGGCATGAGTCTTTTGAACTAAAATCCTCATGCGTTATTGTGGGAAGTTCAATGACTTCACAAAGAAAATATTTTTGGCAATGAGTCCACTGAGTACTTTTGTACTTAGCCCTGCATCTCGTTTTTGATGTGCAGGTTGAGCAGGGATTGACGATGAGTGCGAGGTGGTGCAAAGTGGCAGGTGTTTTGTTGCTATAATAGAAAGGTTTCTAGAACCTAGGGCATGCATCGTCATATGCATGTCCACACTTTTATTGCTGCTAAACTCTGATATTGTTTTGGTGTCTTTTGATTATAACTGCTATTCATTATCGTGTTGAACTTGAGGTCGTACCTCGTTCCTTGAATTGCACCCTGATTGGGTTATATTTGGATATTGAACCTTTGACAAGTCCTTCTATGACTTGGGTTAGTATTGAAACCGTTTATTCCTTTCAGTTCATGCATTTTATGAGTAGTTAAATGGTTAATTGTACTGATTAGTTATGTATATATCCGCTGCATTATCATACCAATGACGATCCATTTGATCCGTACTTTCTTGAGAAGTCGGGTTGTCACAAAGTGGTATCAGAGCTTGATCGCTCACTTTTTTGACACGAAAAGGTGTAAGTATAGGGTAAGCGAAGTATCGTATCCATAGTGATTGTAATGCGAAAACACAGAAGCTAACTCAACAAGGATTCATCATTATCCAAGCAACATAAAAGGTTTGGTAAGATTTTAGGGCTTCGGACTTCAATCCAAAGCAGAGACAACAAAAGCAGAAAATAAAATAAAGCAATAAACACTCGGATGTTAAAAACAGAGAAGGACGACTAACCCTAGGGATGCATTAATCCTATCCACAACGTATGTTTATCCTGTTCCTATTAACCAATTTTAATCCAGATAAGATGGAAGATCACATATATAACCGACAATTTACATTACGAAAAGCGGTCAGAGATTACTAGTTTTCCTATTATTCATTACGACTCTAGATGAAAACAAGCAACTCCAAACGGATCACAAAGAATATGCTTCCTACGAATATCTTATCTCAACTACTACTCAAGGCTCATTCGTATCATGCATTCGAGATCGATTGACAATTAATACAATTACGTAATTAACCGACAACTAGATATGCATCAAGATTGATCGAAATCAACACATATAAATAAGCACAATCGAATCATGAATCAATGCACTGACGGTAAATAGCGATAACAGAATCACAACATATAGGATCGAATCATGCAAACCACAGGATTAGAGCGAAAAACTAGCCAGACATAATAAACGAAATAAAATACGATTTAATCATAAAAACGGAAATTAAATATATAAAACCCGTGATGAAGCGTTGGATGAACAATCGTTGGGCTTGAATCCCAACCTCAGCGAAAAATAGAAAATTGCAAAGATTGTCCGGACGAAACGTTCCGGCTCGTGAGACAAAACGCATAACTAATGAAGAACAATGATAAATCAACTCTAGAATGAAAATAGATGGAACCTAAAGCTAAAATCTGGAAAACTTATGAAAACTCGAGTAAAAGAGGCTCGAATCGTGGAGGTGCGAAGTTGGGCGCGAGGGGTGTTGCCATATATGGCACACCCCAAACCCTAATTTCTCATCGCCGCTCGGACTCGCGACCACCCTTCGCGATCGCTAGGGCGATCGCTAGATATGTCTTCTTGGCGCTTCTTCCGCTCGCGTTCGCCTCCTTGCGCCGCATGGTACCTCGCGACCCGCTAGCGGTCGCTAAGTTCTGAGGCGGTCGCGAAATCGTCCAAGAAGCTTTCTCTACCGGGCTTCGCTGGCACGAGGTCATGGTCGCGGTCTCGGCCGGGTTCTCGCGGGTTTCCTAGCGGCTAGCCTAGCAACCGCTAGGCTAGTCGCTAGAAGCAGTCAGATTGTATATTGGCTCGTGTGTCGTTCCTTGCGATTTTCAACATATGGACCTACACAACACCAAAAGAACACCCAAGAGCAAGATCTTCTAGAAATAGATGAAACATTAAGAATCGATACGTGGCAGCATTAAACGAGCTAAACTCATCTTCAAATATCACCTATAAAGCGTGTAAAATGCGCGTTTATCAAACCCCCAAACTTAAATCATTGTTTGTCTTCAAACAAAACCAAAACAGAAAGACACAACAAAAGATCAACAGCGTAGCAAAGATGATAACCATTCTAGGCCTCGTAAACATATCAACGCCAAAAACATTAGTGCACATGACGACGTTAGTCAACTCAACACAAACAACAATTGACGCAAAAACTCATTTAATTCAACCTCACCACGGCATGTGTGTAAAATATAGGATACACTCAACTCATAAAGAAATGTGGGACGGTATACACTCGGCGATCAATGAAATGCAACATCTTACCATAGGCTTGCCGTTTTCTAATATCTCCACCGCGTCATTGTGTTCAAATTAGGATCAAAGAGGTCTTTTCATAGGTTGTAATGTAGGCATATTGGTTAAGGTAGGATAAAATATGGCTAAGTGACTCAAGGATATTCCAAGCACCCCCATTTATACTTTTCGACACATATGGACTTTGTCCATTTCCTCTTCTTTCCCAACGTGCTAAATCAACGTTTAATGCCATGAAGGTACATATACTTTGATTAAAGACCCTTTATGCTCAACACTCATAGTGAACTTAAAATTTTCTTTTCTTTTCTTTTCTAGAGCTTATAGGGTTTATCTTTCACAACAAAGGTACTATTCTTCACCACAGATGTATTTTTCTACAAGAAACTTTTTTCATCATAACTACATCAAAATTTCAACCCCTTTTGATTCCCATATCCATCCTCACCTCCTATCATTCGGTTAATCGAAAGAAAAAGTCTAATAAAGGCTCACAGAAGGCGACAAATGGTATATATCATCGGGTTAGTGTTTGGGTGAATAAGTGGTTAACAACGATGGCCTTTTATCCTTTCCAAATTGAAACACATATTGCGGTCTCGACACGTAAACACGGCAAGTTCTAGAAGATAATCATATGCACGATATCACACAATTATGAATCAGATCAAGATATGTATACGATGAAGCTCAAGTCTCACAGATAAGCAAATGGTGAAAAAAACAACAAGCCTAAGCCATCTCACGTCATTCATACGTCATTTTCTAACATATCATGCGCACTATCATTCAATTTCACCAAAAATTTCTATCGTCATTGGCCACATGGATTAACATACTTCACTTAACTCATTGATCGACGCAGAACGAAAGCGAAAAATAAAACAAAAACACGACAAAAGATCCCAAAGCATAACAACTAAACCATAAAGCACGAAACATAAGCGAGTTCTCAACCAACCAAACTCGTCTACTCCCCAAACTTATTATGAACATGTGGAAGCAATAAGGTTTGCGTAAAAAAGTAGTTGGGAGAAAACTTACCTCAATGTGTGCTACTCCGGTGGCGGATAAAATCACGCCATCGATTCCATTGTCGCATCATCTCCATCATCTTACGTTGTTGCTCGAGATGTGCTGTTGTTGGGTGTAGAGGCTTGTTGTCTGCTCCATAATCGAGGTCGGGTTCCGTCAATATGGTTGAGACGACAATCTATTTGATCTAATCGATCATAAATCCCGGATCACCTCGAGCGGGTGGCGGTGCAATATTTCTTTGTCTCGTGAGTCACCGGGCTCGGCTTGCTCCTCATGCGGTTGCTCACCTCGACCTCGCCTTGCGCGTTCACGCACCGCGTCCATGCATAATGTGCGAGAGGAGCTCAAATTCAGTTGGCATCCACGTTAAAGTAGCGGCTTATCTTGGTGAGCTCGGATTGGGTAAGCGGAAGACCGATTGACCGCTTTGATCATATAACACCACAAGTAACGTCCGGGTGCCTCTTGAGAACGCGGGCGTATAGGCACGGCTTGTCCAGAAGATGTCGTGAGAGATCGGACTCTCTCGAATCGTAATCCCAAAAAAATCAGCAATGGGGGTAACGAATCCCTATGCATATCTTGAATTACCCAAAACCGTGGACTGCATGTGGAAGTGTTGAGCTAGGAACATGCCGGCATGCATCTTCTCGTTGAACATAGCTCCAATCAGTATGCTCATATCTTGTGAGAGGACAGTGCCGGCATTCGAACGGCCATGTAAGGTGAACGTGAGGAGCCGGTGGAAAGAACGGACCTTTGGATTCCGTATCGAGCTAGCTTCGATCTCGAGGCATCATAGTATGGAGTGTGCTCGAGTCCGAGTCCATGATCTTTGGCCATACGCCCTGGACCGTACTCGACGTCCCTATGTAGTTTCCTCCGGATCTCCATTGATGATTCCATTAAGTTCGCCCACGGAGAGTTGACGGGCTCGTTGTCAAGTTGGAACATAATGTAATCCGGCATTCCGTTTGTCTTGTGGACATGGATAGTCGACAAGAATTCGACGTCGGGATCCGTATGTAAGATAGTTGGGCGTGATAGCGAGTACAGCCGGATCTCGCCAACCACGTCACATCATTGGTTATACCATCTCTCGACACGTGTTGAGGCACATGAACCGTGAATGCCTATGTAATCTCACCAATCGATTCCAACGGCTTCTCGACGAGTCGTTCGGTGATCTGACTACAAAATTTTCTGGATCGAATTCATCTGGTGGTGCCATGCGTGGCTCATCGTGAGGCTCATCATGATGCTCATCTTGTAGCTCGTCGTGGAGCTCATCTTGTGTCTCGTCGTGGGAAGTGGAGACAATGCTCTTGCCCTTGCGCTTGTGACCGTGAGTACGCGGCATATTGTACCTAAAAAGAATTTCAAAGTTAGCCCGTGTATGAATGAAACAATCAAAACAACGTCAACCCAAAATGCTCAATATAGATCCCCCAAACTTCAACTTAGTCCAATTATTTCCCCCATATTGTCATATGATCTTGCAAGACAACACAAAATGGGAAAAACACACAAACAGCCAAAAATTTGCAAAATTGGACGTTCTGGGCGAAATCTAGCGACCACACCTCGCGGTCGTGAGGGTGGTCGCGATGGCAAGTCGTGACGCTCGGGGCGAGAGCCTGGCGGCATGGCGTCGCGGCGTGGCGCCGAGCAGCCTGACCGGCGATCATGAATGCGGTCACGAACTCGTAGTGATGATTTTTTCAAGCTTATTTCTCAAATTTTTAACCCAAATCAACAATGTAGGCACATTAGACGAACAATATACGTGTATAAACGTTAATAAACCTATCATTGGACAAATCATGCTCAAACACCAAACAAATCTAACAAAATAAGCCTAGTCTCTCAAATTTAATTAAACCCACTTCAATAGGATAAATGGAACAAATCCTTCCTAATCATGCTCAATAAACGTAAACCCATGAAGAATGACACAAATATAGCATACCTTGAGTGGATTTGATGGAGAAATGCAAGAAAATTGGGGAAGAGAGGTGCTTTGGGTGCTTGAGGGGAATGGTTGCTGCTCTTTTTCAGAAAAAACGTGTGTGTGTGTGTAGGTTACAAGTTTGGGGAAAAATAAGTGTTAAAACGCGGGTCACGAAGCGGGCACGGGTCAGGACGCGGGTCGCGGACGGATCTCGCGGTCGAGCTCGCGATCGCGAGCTTGGCCGCATGAGCTCTGTCCGTCGAAAAACGTTACGCCCAAATTCTCGACCACACCTCATGAACCTCGCGGTCGCTAGGGTGGTCGCCGGTACTTATTATTTTTTTTATTTTTTTTTTTTTTAGAGAAAGCTATTAAACTTTGGGATCGAACAAAACAACGAGACACCGACACAAACAAAGAAACCTGACCAAAAAAAAAACGAAAACAACAAAACAAAAGCATGTAAAGCTGATGGGTTACCTCCCGACCGGTCGAAGAATTATCGTCGCTAGCTCGGCGGTACCTCTTATCATGGTTCATTGAGCTTGGTCACCTTGACTTCTCGATCGAGTGTGACTTGAAGTAGGATTTGAGTCTGGCCGTTCACTTTAAAAATGTTGCCCCAGTCTCAGGTGCTCGTAACTCCCATTCGCAAGTGCACGGTAAGCGGTATAATGCCCCGACCATCTTGACTTGAGCTTTCCGGGAATAGAGCGAGTCGAGCATTGTAAAGCAAGACTTCATTACCGCGAAAATCCTTCGCACGCGAATGTGGAGGTCGTGGAATTTCGAGCTCTTTCCTTGTATATCCGAGAATTCTCAAAAGTTTCATTCCTCCACTCGTCGAGCTCCAACGGTTGGTCACTTCTCATCATACGGCCTCCTTGAAATCCATGTTGATTCTCCTCGTAGCCCAATTTGCTTTGTGCTCTAATTCAACGGTAAATGGCGGGTTACAAATACCATTTGATATGGAGATAGCCCGATGGGAGCTTTGTATGCGATCCGGTGAGCCCAAAGAGCATCATCCAGCGCTTGGCCCAATCCTTGCGATGAACAACGATTTCTCTAAAATCGCTTGATCTCTCGGTTGTGACTCGCCTTGCTCGTTGCTTGTGGATGGTAGGGGTGACTCGATCTTCCACACCATATTTGGCTGAACGTTGCTAGCCACTTATTATTAAATCGACCCCATCAGCGATCAAAGCCCTCGGGACTCCAAATCAGTCGAGAATGTTCTTGTGAAGGAACTTGATCACTACCTTAGAGTCGTTCGTGGCGGTGGGAATCGCCTCTACCCAGCGGAAAGCGTCTCCACAGAAGAAGAATATACGTGTAACCACGAGACATGGGAGCGGACCCGTGAAGTCGATCCCCATCGTCAAATAGTTCCACCTCCATGATGGATTTACGTGGCATCTCGTTTTTCTTAGTCACATTCCCCACTCTTTGACAACGATCACAACTCTTGATAAAGATTGGCAATCTTTGAAGATCGAAGGCGAAAAAGAATCCCCGTGGCAAATCTTTGCTTGTTGTCTTGCTTATTGCAAAATGGCCTCCGTCAACGAACTATGGCACTCGTGGATTATGTTCTCCCATTCTCCTTGGGGAGCAGCGGCGTATCGAGACCATCGGCACATCGGCGGTAGAGGTGAGGATCGTCTAATAATAGAACTTTACATCGTGGAGAACTTCTTTTTCAAATGACCTTTGCGATGGAGGTAGAACTCAATCACCAAATAATTGACAAAATCAGCATACCATGGTGTGCGATCAATGACGCTCAAGATGTGCTCGTGGGGAAGTTCTCCTTGATCCCAATCTTCTTATCCTCTCCGATGTTAGCTTCTCCAATCGCGATAAGTGGTCGGCTACCACATTTTCGTGAGCCCTTTCTATCTTTAATTTCCATGTCGAACTCTTGAAGAAGAAGGATCCATCTCACGATCTGGGCTTTGAATCTTTCTTGGCGAATAGATGACGAATGACGGCATGGTCGGTGTATGCGATGGTGTGGGTGCCCACCAAATAAGGTCTAAACTTATCAAAGCATAGACCACATCAAATAATTCCTTCTCCGTGGTGGTGTAGTTCATTTGAAGCGGTCGAGAGTCTTACTTGCATAATAAATGACTGGAAAAGCTTGTCTCGTTTACCTTTGTCTGACACCTTTGCCCAATCACTCGCATCACATCGGCTCGAGCGGTTGACTCAATCGGGGAGACCAAAGCGGAGTCGAGATCGGGGCTAACTTCAATTTCTCGAGCGCCTCAAACACTCGTTTGTGAACATGAACTTCATATCTTTCTCGAGCAATCCTCACAATGGCTTGATCCACTTCCAAACCCTTGGCGGAGGTAGTTTCTCGATAGCTACTATCTTTGCTCGATCCTTTCAAACCCTTGGCGAGACTTTGTGACCAAGCCACGATACATTCGCCACCATGAAATGGCACTTCTCCCAATTGATAACAAGATTAGATCTCCTCACATCTTTGCAAGCACTTGTGACAAATTATGGAGACAATGGTCGAATGAAGAGCCAAAACGGAAAAGTCATCCATAAAGACTTCCATAATATTCTCGATCAACCCATGGAAGATGGACATCATGCACCTTTGGAGCGTGGGTGGGCATTGCACAATCAAGCGGCGTTCGCCTATGGCGAAAACTCCATCTGGACACGCGTGCGCCGTCTTGTGCTGATCTTGGGAGATGGCAATCTGATTGTACCCGAATATCCATCGAGAAAAGCGAGAGAACTCATACCCGCTAGTACGTCCAACATCCGATCAATAAAGGCAGGGAAAATGGTCTTTCCTCGTGGCTATGTTCGAGAACACGATAGTCGATGCAAACTCACCATCACATTACGAGTCTTGTTGCCACAAGCTCGTTTGTCTAATCTCGATCACCGTGATACCCCTTTCTTGGATACCACTTGGTAGGGCTAACCCACTGGTGTCGGATATGGCATAGATCATACTGCGTCTAAAACTTGGCGACTCTTTTCGACGACCTCTTGCATTGCGGATTGATCGGCATTGAGGTTACTGCTGACTTATATTCATTCTCTAGCGGGATCGATGCATGCAAATCGAGGCTGCCCCTTGATATCGAAATCGTCCACCCAATCGTGAGACTTATCTGGCTTCAAGACTGACCATCGGTTTGTGCCTCCTCATACATCAAAGCCAAGATATTATCACCGGGCACGTCTCATCGCCGCCTAGAAGGCATCTGCGGTGGTCCGACAACTCTTTCAAGTCCATCTTGGTGTAGTCTCTTCCTTCTTCACTGCAGTCCCCTCTCCAATCGGACCTCACGTCTAAATAAGGCATTAACTCCTCGGGGAGGCCTTGACTTCATCGATGGGTCAGATACTCTAAAATCTCATCACCGCCTCATCAAGGTGCGGGTGAAAATCGAGTTCTGCATACAAAACTCCACGGATCGGTGATTGAAAGTGAGTGGGCGGCAGTGCTCTATAACTTCGAACGGTCTTAGTGGTCTTCTCGTCGGGTACTGCTTCATAGCATCGTATATAGAATTTTCATCTCCTCGTCGTTGACTACGGTGAGATCTCCATCTTGCCGTCTATAAGTGCTACATGGGTAGCTAGGAATAGTCACCGAGAATAAGAGGTGTATTCCATCCTCACGGCATATCGAGAACAGAAATCGGTGGGAAGATGAAATCTCGAACTTTCACGAACACGTCCTCCACTATCCCTTTCGGATAAGTCACCGATGTATGCGCCATCGAAGAGCTATGGTGGTCGGCAGTCTCCCAATCTCAATGTTAAAAATGGACAGCGACATCAGATTGATGCTTGCCCCCAAATCACGAACGAACCGGAGAATATACGTCCTCCGATGACACATGCTATGGTGAAAGCGCACGGATCTTTACGCGGCGGCAACTTCTTTTGCGGTACAACCTTTGCACTCTTGAAGCAGTTTATCGTTTGAATTTCCCAAGCTTCTTTTATTGCTAGTGACATCGCCAAAAACTTCGTAACCGGCATATCTCGGGCGCATCAAGTAGAGGAATATTAATGTGCACCTTTGGAACATCTCCATGAACTGGTCAACTTCTCATCGTGCCAGGCTTGGGCAGCGGCTTGAAGCGGAATTGGTGTACGTGCGTGGAAATTTCTTCACGGCTTGCCCTTGGCGATCAGCCTCGCGACCGCGTGGTGATCGCTGGAAATGAACACCCATCTTCCCGTTTTCGTGGGGCGGCCGCTTTCTCGGGCGCTAGGTGTGCGTGCGGAAGCTGTCTGTGCGATTTCTGCGGCGACAGGTGCTAGCGACCGCTGAGCCCTCAGATGACTTGTCGCGGCGCGTTTTGACTGTTGCGCCCGCTGAACCGCTCATGAACTCCAGCTGTAGGACTCCGCCGCGGTCGGGCTCATGATCGCGAAACCAGTCGCGAGATTCTCTCTCTTTTGCCGCGTTTTCACGTTAGTCTCCTCGTGACTTTGATAGGCTCGTCCACTCCTCAATTGAATGGCATTACAATGATTTTTAGGGTTTACCTCCGTATTACTCGGAAGTGCTTGCCCGACTTGTGCTGCCCATTACATTGTGTCGACTATCGACTTATTTGATTCTCCATCGTCTTCATGTGCTTTCCCATGGCGTCGCGGTGGACTCAAATGATTAGTCTTCGCGGTGTTGCTTATAAATGAATTACGATTCGTTGCCGATTGTTGGTTGCTTACAACCAACTATTGCATCATGTCCTCTAGACACAAACTCTTCGTCTCTTGAATCACTCCGTTTGGCGAGAAACTGGCGGAGTTGAAATTATTGGGGTTGGCGTCACGAGAAATTTGGGTGATTTACATTGTTCGGATTATCGCGGATTCCCCAGGGGCAGTTGTTCCTCGATTGATGTAATTCGCGTCCTCGGCCTCATTCATCTCGACTCTGCGACATTTATCTGAGCCACGCTTTTCCTTTCTTTCTTTCTCAAATTAAGCTTCTCAACAAGGTGTTGCTCCATAATATTATCGTATTTGAATCACCTTAATAGTAGCGCCTTACTTACGGTGTCTCTCCATCGACCCGATAGCGGTGGCGCCATCTCTTCTATGATCGGCTGGCCTCGTCTACTACGTCATTCAATAAGCAACCCCGTTGATCGTCGACAATACTCCTCGTGTGGTGTCGGTTATTGTAAAGCGTGTGTCTGCTGCTCCTCGAAATCCATGTTGTGGGCACCTTCTTAATAGGCCCTGAATCTTTCCCGACTCGAATAAAGATTCATCTCTAAGCTGGGAGAAGTGAAATCTCGGCTATGATCTTGTGCCTTAGCGGTGGGAAGTACTGAGAGGAATTTCTCCACTGCAATTGCCCAGCTGTTGATGCCCGTCGATCTAAGGTCTTGAACCAGTCCTTTGCTTGATTTCCAGAGAAAATCCGAACATCGCATCCGGATTGTGTCTTGTGGCACCCATTCTGTTTGATGGTGTCACAAATGTCGAGATATGTCTCGAGATGGGCATTCGGATCTCTGTGACTCTCCTCCAGCTGTTCCCCTTGAACCATCTTGATTAGGGCGGCTTGATTCAAAATTGTTAGCGTTGCCACGGGCCCCATCCGCCTCATGAAATTTCTCGGTAGGAGGTTTGTACATATAATTCAACGGTCTTGCCTCGGGCGAGGACAAGAGTCCATTAATCGCCAATGTGTTGCATTTCTGTAAATCCGCTATGATGCGGCTGCTTGGGAGAAACGCCCCGTTATTACGATTGATACGATTTGCCATTGCTTCCTTTCTTCTTGCCGTCTCCTTGTCCTTGTGAAATTTTCGATTTTCGGATCAAAGTTTAGTTCGGAGGTCCTCGGTGTAGGAAAGCGTATGTTAACCCTGCTTGAGGATCCATCTTAGGTGTTTAATTCACCGCCATTGATTATAAACCTAGCATGCGTCTATATAATTAAATGCAACACGTTGGGGTTTTCACGTGTTTACCTTTGGATCTGTCGAGGTGGATCGAGCGGGATGAGCGGATGAAGCGGATCGAGCGATCGAGACTCGTGCTTTGACCTTGGGTGTATCCGGATACCCAAACTCCAGCGTCGGTGAGGGGCGAGCTATGGAGAATACTACAATCACCCTCAACCTAGGCTAATTTTAGAGATTCACTCTTATAGGGTGACGAAAATTTCTCTCAGTATTAAGTTTTTTTTTAGACTTTATCTCGTACCTTATATTTATAATGCACTACCTTAATCCTATGGAATGTTACCATAATCCTTTATGGAATATTACCATAATCCTATATGGAATATTACCATACACAGGATTATTTCCATACTCTTAGGATTATTCCATACTCTCAAGATTATTACCATAATCTTATATGGAAAGGATCTATGCATATACCATAAATATAATTATATCCTTGTGGGATAAAGAGAATAAAATCTTTCCTTTGAGAAGCGATGAGGCGCGCGATTTCTTCCGGTAGCTACGGACTGGATGGGCGACCCAGGGGATCAAATCTGAGGAATAAAGATGGGCCTCAAATAAATTAATTATCTTATGTTCAGCCCGAACATAAATTAATTTATAAACATTCGATCATTCCACTAGAAAGAATGTTGACTTACCCTTTATTACCGAAGTTGAGTCGGGCTTGCACTTGAACATTCTGAATCCCGTATTTAAGATATCGAGCGTCCATTAATCATTTATAGCAATCATTTGCAAAAGCGATTAATAACTTCATTTCTTAAGTAGTACCACTCAACCTTATTATTGTACTTGAGCTAACTCAACTGCGGGGTTTAGTACAATAAACCTTTTGAGCTCCTAAGGGGCGTCATCATCCTAGCGGATACGGTGACTCAATCTGGATAACTAGCGTGACATACAACCTTTGCCGCCCCCGAGATCGGAGAATCTTGGGTTAGAACATAACCCTCACTCATAACAAGTCAGTGATGGTGACAACTATTTACTCACTAATACCTTATCGAGGTTTAGATCATCGTAAGTCACCGAGATCTTGGTTCTTCACGGCGATCGAGAAAGAAGAACTCATCTCTTTGATGATCCTTCATCGTCAGAGGCGTGCAGCATAGACAACAACTAAGTCAGTCACTTCTCATCTATCTGCCTAAACCGACAACTCGTCCTTAAAGTCGTCTCGTTTGTGAAACTTTTATATCTCATTAAGCTTGACCAATCATACGAGACTTACATGATCTTTGTTAGAATCTCTTTGTTGTTCTGTTGGTAATTTGGCTGGATAATACGAGGGGTTGGGCATTGCCGGCTGATTCGCCTTCCGCGTCCTCAGTATCCCCGGCAGCTATTACGTAATGACCCTTCATTCCGCACTAAAGCAATTTACAAATGACAAACTCTTGTGAAATTCTCTGCACTTTGGGCAAGGGTTGTCGCCTTGCTTTTGTGGTCCTCCGTCCGAGGGAAAAGACCGGTTTCTTCCATCCATGCCGTGTCATGTGTTCCCTTGGCTACGTTGTTATTAGTATTCTCAAAACTTCCGGTTAGTTGTTCCGCAATTTCCTTCCATTTCTCTTCCTTGTCCCGTATTCAACGCCGTGTTTGAGCTTTTCTCTCTACGCATTCGCTCTATGTCAGCTCGTCCGAAGAGCTTGATGAAGTCGATCTCCATGGCTGGCTAGAGACATTCTTATCTCACGATCTCAAACGATCTCGAATTTTTCGCCATCTTCATATCTCGTATTCACCTAATCAGGTATATCGACATATCGCAGAAGATCGATCATAATCGTCACTGACATTTTCTCTGCTTCTAGCATTATAAAACTCATGTTCCTTTCTTCTCGATAACTCTTGAACATATTTCTCATCTGATTCCTTTAAATTCGTCGGTGAATTCATTCATACGATCCTGCAGATAAATCTTTCATCGGGCTTCCCACCAAAAGTCGGCGGTCCGTCGCTGAAAGTATTCATGAGCGCCCTCGGCTTGTGCATTAAGAAAATCAAATATCCTTTCCATAGCCCTTATCCATTGCTCGACATCATCGGCTTCGCTTTCCCAGTCAAAGAAGGTGGGTTTGCCTGAATAATTCCTCGATCCCTACGATCGGTGGAGGTGGTGGTGGTTGGGGTATATTCGCGAGTTCGCGTGCAGGAATTCTTCCTCCGCCTTCCTCTTCCCCTTCCTACCTCTTTGGCGGATCCCGTCTGGCGGCATTCGTTGTTAAACATACAATAAATATTGAAAATCATTTTCACAATTATTATATATAATATCATCACACATTTCTTTTTAAGCGACTTTAAACCAAGCTATTCATTTTATCATAATAATCATACTTTGCATAAAGCCCACTTCGGGGTTATCATATATATACAATCAAAATTTGTGCTCGAAGAGGATATTTTGTACAGATTGATACAAAGAGATAATGTACAATAGATGGCATTTCAAAAGCTTAACCTATCAAACAACATACGGATTACAAGATATACAAAATACAAAGTTCACTTCCTTTTCAAAACACAAAAGCAACCTACACACGTCTGGACTATATACCTACGGACTAAAACCTAGCTAAAAGTCACGTGCATCACTCGTCATCATCCTGATCCTCTGGGATCTTCCTCGTCAATCATCATCATCGGATCGCTCCTCGCGGTACTACGGGTCCCGCACCTCATCCCAACCATGGAATATCGCGATCGGACGAGGTCATCACGTGCATCGATACTCTCATCACGGCCGTGCAGCCGTGCGGCTCCGGTGGCGTCTGGCGCATCATAGCGGCAAGATAGGGGCGGCGGTGTTGGGGTGTCCAATCGACAAAGGCCAGGCATCCCCAAAGCTTTGGGTCGAGACGCACTCTCATCTCTGCAAGCCTACCTCGCCTCCGTGAATGGGTACTACGTCCACTCGGAGGTACCTCCAGTAAAGCCACTCGGTGACTCGCACCCTTATACTTCCTCGGAGAGGTGCGGTCCTCCGGTGCTGCAGCGTGAATCAAGACGAGCACAAATGGCTTACAAATCTCGTAGATCCGCTATCGATCATAGTCACCACCAGACGGTAGATATAATCTCGACACTTCCCGTGCTAATCCACGCCCATCACGGTAACCATGTCGGGGCTGCGCCATCGAAATCGATCACTCCATGCTCGCGCCTTCCAATGCGAAGGTAGGCATGAGAGACTCTCGAGATCATCTTCGAGCACATCGGTAATCACGTACTCATGAATAATCTCACTGGGTGGCCTCGGTCCTAGCCTCCGTGCGTGGTGTGTCGAGTCGCCCATCGTCGACGACAAACGAGCAAAAGATAACTAAATAAGATATCCGTTACAGTATAAAACTAAACTTAACGATCTATAAAGCAAAAGCGATAAAGCGAGATCTATAAAGCGATAAACAATCCAAACACCTCGATAAACAAATAAATGTTATATGAAGTTGTTCTCATATACAACGACTGCTAGCTTTCCTACCATACTAGGAAACTTGTTATCTAGTAGCATAAAAAATCTTATCACATAACTAAATTCTAGTTCTATAAAACTACGAGCTAGTTTCTACTGGTTCTCGTGATTTCTGGAGAAGGAAACAGGGATCTTCCTTCTTAAGAAATATAGTACAGTCCGTTAGAGTACGAGGCGAAAACGTGCAAATGATCGGATCTGAAGCGAAGAGACGGATCCAAACAAGAATACTGCACAAAGCAGAAAAATTTCGCGTTCGCCGAGATCGTGAGCAATGCCGACACCAAGGTCGTGCATGCCGTTGCGAGTGGACTGCCAAGGCAAGTGATGAGGTGCGGGATAGTCAGCTGGTCAATCGAAATGAATCGCCGAACTGAGATAATGGCCGAGCTCGTATTAGTCGAATTGAGGTCGACTTTCCGAAGGGATTTGCCGAGGCTAATTCGCGCGTGTAAATGCCAGATGAAACCTTGAACTCGGCGGATGTCGAGGTTGACACCAAGTAACGCCAGGTCGATGCGGGTGAATCAATTGAGTCGCGCAATCCGGGCGATCATGGTCCGGAGTTGAGGTAAACTCGGTGACTTCAACGAGTGGAAAGCCTTAACTTTTCAATTTGAGCTCAATTCTTTTGTTCTCGAAAGGAAAGGAGAGAGTTCGTAATTTGTTCCTATGTTCTTTTCAAGAGGGATCATGCATCTTATTACGCCTATGTTCCATTCGGGATGACATAGCATTAATCAAAATCAATATTGAGAAATGAGAATAAAATTTAAATATGCGAACACTAGTTCGTTTAACATCGCATTTCTTGAAAATCTTCAATCAATAATCAATAAATAATCATGGTTATTTACAACCTTTCTCATTTCATTTGTCGATAATGTTCTATCGATACAAAATCAAATTCATAAATCTCAAATTTTTCTTTTCAAAGATGAGAAAATAATTTACCTTTTTCCGTTGAAGCTGGATGTGATGGAGTGTTGGCGATGTCGATGATTTCTAAGTCAGTGACTCAATCAGACTTAACTTTGAAAGAAAGTTTAGGGTTCAAAGAGCAACGCTCGATACCACTCATCACGCGCCTAATCCAAAGGATGATTAGAAGACTGGAGCTTGCAGTGATTACACACTAATATGAATAATCAAAGACTTAAAATAAAACTTATCAAACTCGATAATTAACCTTATTTACTGGCACAAGTAATATCGAGATATAAGGCTACAAGTCCTTACAAAAGGTTCGATAGTTGGGCGAGATAGTACAACATCAACATCAATAATATTCAAAATATGCAGGAAAGCATGTGAATGCATATATGATATGCACTGGTTCTTTCTTTCAAACATAATAAATACCAAAACCTCGACTACTCAACTCTCCGCTCCCATCATCCCCCAATACGCACATTTAAGAACAAATATGCGTGAGTACAAATAATGCACTCGATGGCTCATGCCAAATAATTTATCAAGTTTGAATTACTCGCCCCTCACAGAACACGAGGTTTTAATTTGAAATACTCGTGTTTACTAAATATTTTCAATCATTTTCCATAAATATTCGTCACCAGACATTTTCCTTGTATGTATGATCCATATCCACCACAATAATTCATCTCACAATATTCCAGGAGGCCTCCTCCTGACGCCACATAGCCGAACACCCTTCAAGACCTATCACAAATAATCGGTGCACAAAATCCAGGGCCATCTCAGGCGGATCTAATTCTCCATCATCCTTGGGGTACTTCCAAGAATCTGAATTCAAGCATGTCAAAGTGGGAGCTACCCAACAATGCATCAAATATCATGGATTGGATACATACATAAAACATAAACATTTGGGTAATTAAATAAATCATTTCATAAATATTGCTTCAAATAAGCATCATAATAAATCATTTGATAAAGGTTTATCGTCAGTATATAAAGCCCACCTCGACTTTTAAACTTGAATCTCGGTATCGTGTTCTTATCTCCCGTGCGTGAGTTTCACGCCCACCTTTACCAAAATTTACGCTTTAGCACGTGCACGCTTGAGATTTTCAAAGTTCGCTCAACTCGATAAATAAAATAATCTAAGTTCTAATAAACTCTAGTCGTAGAAATGCGTATTTCAGATAAAAATAATTCTCGTATATCGAGGAGCGTAATATGATCTACGATCTCATTTTAACCTTTTAGGTTAAATAATTAACGATATAACTTTATTCATAATATGATTTCAATTATGAAATCTTTTCATAAAGAGATATTCAGATAAAAGTAATACGTTTTCACGATTAGAGTATTTAAACGAACGTAATTAGATCGTCATTTCGAAAGTCAACCATTTTGACTTTTCTTTATAAATTCTTAATAAAACATATTTTAATGAATAAATTAATATAAATCGATTTTCAATCGATTTCTTTTCATAAAGCTTTAATCCTCGATTTTTCAAATCGATAAATTTGATTAATATTTTCTTTTAATATTAATCTTTTAATACATTAAGCATTATTTTATGCTTCTAACGTTATTTAATATAACGCTTCTAGTAAAAACTAATATTCTATGTTTAATAATTTCAGAAAATTCTTAATATGTCTAAATTAATTCCTAGACATATAATGTATTATTTTCTGATATTAAGAATTTAAAATCCTTAATATATATTTATAAGCTTTGGTTTAAATAAATTCATTATTTTCAAAATTTTATAAATTCATATAGTGTACTATTTTATCATAGTATCACTAATATGAATTAATATTAACTATAGAAAATTTTGAATATTACTTATTTAAGTCCTTAGGGTCCACGTTCTTTCCAAAATTGTCCAAATGATTTTCTAAATTTCTGAGTTAATTTATACAAAGTCCCAACATTAATTATAACATATTTATAACCTATAGTCCAACATATTAAATTTCTACACCAAGGTATAAATACTCCATGGTTTCGTTCTCACAAACATTACACTAAACATTTTTATTAATTTCTAATTAAATTACACTATACTTATATACTATATATAGCACTAATACATCATAACATTGATCTAAAACAACTAAATCATGCCTAACCTATACATGAAACTCTCGCCAACATGAAATAAATGAGCAATTAATATCCAAAATTCTAGTAATTTCATATCACTAATTAATATCTAAATCAACAATATGCTATTAGATTTCTTAAATTAAAATTATACAACAACTAGCATATTTCATAAGTTTTCGGTGGTTTGAAAAAATTAGTATAGGATTTTTTTATAAATTTCACAAGATCACAATAACTTCTATATCATCATGTATCATGAATCCATTGTTAAATCCTTCAATAAAATTTTGGTCATCATCTATTTTTCATAACATGTCTAATTAAATTCTAAACATGCTACATGCTTCTACAACGTCTTATTACACAATATTAACAAACATATTCATAAGTTAGCATAATTTCATAATTAAAAACCATGCTTATAACATAAAATCAAGCCATTAAAATTTTAAAACTTAAGGTATAATCAGAGCTTGTTCGATATCTAACCTCGTTAACGTTTGATTGTTCAAGGACTGATTTAAGATCAAGGTTTTGAAGGAAATGAAATGAACTCAAGGTTTTCTTTGAGCAAAGCTCTGTTCTTAGAGAGGATGAAAATGAAATGTGTTAAATGTTTGTTTCTAATGAAATATAACACTTAAGTAATTTCTAGATAATGAATTTAATCAACTACACGGTACATCTCCTCTCGGTTCTCTCTATACTTACCAAGCAATTTGGGAGCCTTTCATTTCTTTTATGACTCATCATTCATTACATCATCCATACTATCTTGTATAAAGTTTTGACAAAACAAATTCATCCATTGTCTTGGGATGAATTGCCGTATATCACTCCACACAAGGATCAAATGGTGATTCATTAAGCTTAGGTCATGGTAGTAAGTATGGTCTTACATCTTGAAAGAAACAAAGAAATATCTTTGCTTTTGGAGAGCACTTAGCCGTCTCCATCTCTTATTCAAGGTGGAGAATTTAATTTCATTAGTCTTAATACATGTAGTATGTATTCTACACTCTACCCAAAATAATTTTCATCATCAAAACTTTTCATGGTCAAGGAAATCGCTCTTTGCTAATACACACCTCCATTGATTCTTACTTGATTAGTGTGTACAATATCACAATTGCATGATTTAATTCAAATTATAGCAAAGTGTATCAAGATTGGCTGAACTTTTGCTCCCAAAATAGCTCACGGCTATTTTCATTTTACATGTGATAATATTTGATTTTTCATGCTAATTATACATATATATCATAATATATGTTTTAGATGATAAATTATATCATAGAAAAATTATTGGTATCATTTCATGCAGAAACCCTAATTTTAATTAGGGTTTGAAATAAGATCTGTCCAATAATTAATCCTTAATGTTCTAGCATTGTTTTAATGCTAAATAATCTCAATTACATAAAATAATCATAGGTAATTTAAATACTATAATTCCTTGATCATTAGACTTGATCCTCAAGTCATCTCTAAATTTAACGTTGAAATGTCTCAAAAGCGTTAAATATCGACTCATCTCCAAATGATCGTAATAAAGTCGTAATCACTTTATTAATTAATTCCAATAATAAGGGAATTAAATTCTAAGCTTAAAAACTTAGAAAATATCAAAGCATTTAATTATCGATCGTAATCGCGAGAATTAATACTGGAAATCGTTACATATTCGTATTTCTCAATTCACATTCTTCGTGAATTGTACATAGAATTATTATTCCAAAATAATGAAATCATTATTCGATAATTTATTAATCAATTTATCATAATAATATTCTAATTTACTAAATTAATGTCGTAATTAGGCTTTAAATAATCGGGTATTACATGGTTGTTGTGGGTATGAATCGAGGTGGAGGATTTTGTTGTGGGTACGGATCTTCGGCGGAGGTGATTGCTCCCGATAGGGATTGTAGGCTTGATCTTCATACAACGGAGGAGGTGGTATGGTCCCAGAGGGATCATAGGCTTGCGTCTCATGGCACGCGGATATCCATCGAGATAGTCAAACTCGGCTCCTTCGTAAGAAGAATTTTCCCAATATGAGCGAACTTTCCTCTGCAACGTTTGACCATATTCTTTGGTAACCCACATATGAGACACCAACAACAAAAACAAGATCACACGCCGGGTGAGAAAATAACCAAAGCAGAACTAAAAACACGTAAAACAAACAACACAAACAATACAAGAAAAGTTTTCCCACAGCCCAAAATTGATCGAGCTAAAAACACAATCAAATTTACTCGAATCGCGAGGTAATTGTAGCGTGATAATTTAACCCAAGTCGCTCTCAAGGAAAACTTAGGGCTATTGTTACGTGCATCGTGAAAGCAATTAAATCCTAAACATTCTAATAACAAAGGCGGTTTGGAATAAATAGGAATAGAAACACGGATCTGAAATAAAAAAAACCTAAGCTAGGTTGTCAATCCCGAGCTAAACTAATAAAGATTAAATACTAAACCGAGGGTTGTCAATCCCGTGAACTGAAAGCGAACGCGGACAATAAACAAAAGCAATAGCAAACCTATTCTTAGGGTTCGCTGAGCCTAATCTAAGTCTAATTGTAAATGAACCATAATTATCAATCAAACAACAAGAACATGAATTAATCGAAAGCGAAAATCACGAAGCAATATAAATCAAAGGAGCACGAAACAATCCATTGTCATATGGAATTGAATCGATAGTAAATCATCAAATAATAATATATAATTAATTCCATAGACTGATAAATCCAAAGCATAAATTGAACGACTAAATGATAAACTAAATTATTCAATCGATTAAATAAAGAACATGAAGTAATATTGAAATTGTATCTATTATGTTGCTGAAGAACTCCGGAAGAAATCCTTGAAAACTTGGTACATGAAGAAAACCGAGACCAGAGTTATTTTGACCATGATATATATATATATATTGAGTGGCTGTTGTGGAATCAGCGATTGAAAGCATTTGTATTGATCATGTCTGGCCTCGAGGCCGGGTTGAGTATTTCGCTAAAAGCGAGCCCGGCTGAGGTGCGACGAGGAAATAGGTAAAGGCGCCGAGACCTGATGTGGGCGGCTTGGCTAGGTAAGCGCCGGGTGAGGTTGGGCGGCGTCGGGGGCGTTAAGCGAGGTCACGTGTCGCGGGGCACGAGCGCACCGGTGCCGGGCGCTTGGCTGAGCGGAGCTGCGGGTGGAAAGTACGCGGCCGCCGAGCGGGCGCTGAAATGAGTGTCGATGAGGCTGGGAGAGACATGGGCTTGGGCAGTGCAGCCGAGACGCAGCCTTGGAGTTGGTGAGGAACTAGGGAGTTGGAAAGCCGGTGTTGGGCAGCTGAGGAGAGGAGGCGGCGGGCAGTGGCGAGGGGCGGCCGCATATCATGAGCGCGGTGGATGGTCGATCGGGTGAAGGTGAGCAGCGAGTGCGCATCTTGACAGCGAGGAAAATTCGGTGAACGCAGAGCATACAACACGGCGGCACGGTGGTGGGTGCGTGGCGGTGGGCGTGCGACATGGCGAGTCGGTGGTGCGCTGGACGAGCCGTGCGACGGTGTCCAGCGCGGACTTTGACGACGCCGCTTCTCCTCGTAGTAAAACACGAATTAGGATCCATTTTGTCAACGGACTCTATCGAGATGTCTGTTCAATATACTTGATCCTTGGTAGATCCATTTCATCCTATTTGATGCAATTTTCTACAAAATATCAAAACAAACTAAATAAGTCCGAATCGATAAATAATAATCAAAAAGCGGCATAAATAGGATAATCCATTAAAACAACATACAAAACACTACTAAGAATAAGCACAAATTCATACCAAACAATTATAAGCAAGTGTACCATCATGTAGAAAGAATACTCTGGGTCATCGAACCTTGCTTTACATATTTTGTAGGAACTCATCATCTTTTGAGACTCTCTAATTCTATCTGAATGTCGGACTA
Source organism: Salvia rosmarinus (assembly GCA_036937905.1). NCBI lineage: Eukaryota > Viridiplantae > Streptophyta > Magnoliopsida > Lamiales > Lamiaceae > Salvia > Salvia rosmarinus. Next base: position 42,697,949 of record CM072821.1, on the reverse strand, counting down.
GTAAAAACTTAAAATTTTACTAGTGATGGTTAAATCAATTACTTGTGGTTCTTAACTTAATATATGTTTAAGGTAACCAATGAACGCAATTAGAATCGATTCGGATATCGAAACTAGATAAATAAAAACTAGTGACTAGTCCACGCAGTTAGGGTTTCGAATAGCGAACATGGAATGAAAGATCTAGAATGAATCTCAACAAAATATTTATAGAATCTTATCACGAAAACATTTGAGAAGCAAAAATTAGAATTTTAGAATGCCTTGCGACGTCTCAAAAGTACTATTAGCGAGCTCGGTCAAATTTAAGTCCGTGCTAATCATTGAAATTAATGAGAACAATCAAAATGATGAAGGAATATATTATTATGAATTTAGAATTATAAGAATCAATTTGAACGAAATTCAGAAGAACTTAACGAAGCGTCGAATATATACTAGGAAAACCCTAAATTGATCGAACAAGCAAACTCAAACCAAGGGTTTAAATCAATAAGAAATGCATTTATATGACTCAAATTAATTATGAATGCTAAGAATTCGATAGAAATTTGAGTGAGCATAATTTAGTCGAATCTTTGTTTTCAGCCATAATTGAATTAACTTACGATGTCATCCAAACTTCATGAAATTTTTAAACTATTAATTGTGGTTCTTAGATATTAATTATGTTTAAGTTAACAAACAAAAGAATTAGAATTGATTCGAGATCGAAACTAAAGAAATAAAAACTAGTGACTAGTCCAATTGGATTAGGTTTCTGAATACTAACATGGAATGAAAGATCTAGAATGAATCTCAACAAAAGTTGCATTTCTAGAATCTCTCACTAAAACATGTGTGAAGCCGAATAATTAGAATTTTCAAGACTTGCGCCGCTTCAAAAGTACTATTCACAAGGCGGATCAAATTTAGGTCGTCTGATCATTGAAATTAATGAGAACAATCAAAATGATGAAGTAATATATTATTATGAATTTAGAATTCATAAGAATTAATTTAACGAAATTCTAAGAACTTAAGACGTCGGAATATATGAAAAAAACCATAAACGATCCGAACAAACATGTAATATCCCGAAGAATTAAAGGCCTAATTACGATATTTAAATTAGTAAATTAGGTTTCACGAAATAATTGAATTAGTAAATTATCGAATAATGATTTCGATTAATTATGAGATAATCAATTCTATTTTATATTCACTAAGGATTGTGAATTAAGGAATATAAATATATAAAGTGTTTACGAATATTTTTATGTCGATTAATATCGATAGTTAAAATTTCATAAAATTTTCTAAGGAAACTTATAATTAAATTTCATTATTAATGGAATAATTTAATAATGTGATTACACTTTATTACGACCTTTTGAGATAGGTCGATAATGAGCTTTGAGGCGTTTCAACGTTAACGCTTTGAGATGAATAGAAAAATGAGTTTAATGATCAAGGAATTATAATATTTAAATTCCTATGATTATTATATGTAATTAGAGTATTATTTAGCATTAAAACAATGCTAGAACATTAAGGATTAATTATTGAACAAATTTGAAATTTTGAAACCCTATTTAAAAATTAGGGTTTTCACATATGAAATGATACTAATAAATTTTCCTATGATATAATTTATCATCTAAGATATATATTATGATATATATCTAATAATGGCATAAATCAGAGTTTTGGCCTTTCTAAATGGAAAAGTGCCGTGAACAAGTTTTGGAACAAATTATTTACGTGAGTTTTGTTCTAGTTGTGCATGTTGATTAATTAAATTGATCAATTGGGATCATTTACACACGACCAGGAATTAAATAGAAAATCAAGTGAGTTGTAAGCTCATAACCCACTCTATGGATGAAGTATTTTACATTTGTATGAGTGTAGATATTTATATACCATGAATTAAGACAAAAGATAACTTCTCCATTTCTTGCATGACGATGGCTCCTACATCCCAAAGCAAAAGAATATTTGTTTTGTTCAAAAAATTGTTAAGATATATTAACTTATGGTGATGTAATACTTAGTAGTCATAAAGCATGATGAAAGGTCACATTTTGTGAGAGGTAGGGTGACCGAGAGTGGAGAGAGTTGTAAGAATGTGTGGATTTTTCTTAGACTTAAAATCATATTACTTATGTACTCAAGCAATGTTAATAAAGCAACAAAGCATTTCTCTCCAAACAAGAGAATACCGAGAGCTTCGCATTAGAAAAACCTTGAGTGTTCATATTTTCAATCACCAAAACCTTGGTACTAAAGCTCTTGACAATAAATCAATCGTGAAAGGTTAGAAATCGACGAGCTTCGATTATACACTAAGGTTTTAATTTTTCAATGGTTCGATTCTTATGTATAAGCATGTGTTCTTGATTATGAAATTATGCTAGATATGATAGTGTTCATTAATAATACATATTATGATGAAATAAAGCATATATCATGTTTTAAATTGAGGTTAAACATGTTAAAATTTTAATACATGATTACCGAAAATTTCTTGAACAATATAAGGTGGATTAATGATATATGATGTTATAGGAGTTCATAGTGATTTTTGGAATTAAAAATCCTATGCTATATGTTTGAAACTCACGAAAATGAACCAAAATGTTAAGTTGATATACAATTTTATTTAAGAAATGTTATAGATATTGTGATCTAGACCTTAGTTACACATTATATGATTTTATTAAGAATTTGGAATTATTTGCTCCATTTTTCTCAATATGACCGTGAGCTTTCATAGCTTGATACATCATGATTTACTTGTTTGGTAAATGTTATGATGTAATGTTGTTATATTATAGTATATAAGCATTTTAAATTTTGTTGAAATTTTATAAAATGTTTAGTGTATGTGAGGGACCGTGGACTTTGAAAATGAATCATTGATGTAGAAATTGAAAATGTTGGACTATATGTCATAATCATGTTATAGATTAATGTTGGGGCCTCATGATAATTAATTAGCATTTAGAAAATTATTTGGACAAATTTTGTAAAATGCCGACCTATAGAAGTAGTATAGGTGATTTTAAAATTTTCTATAGTTAATGTTAATACATATTAGTGATCCTATGATAATATAGTACACTATGAATTTAGAACAATTTTGGAAGATGTTTAGAAATTTTAAAAGCTTAAAAGTCGTGAGCTTTAGAATGTTTTTATTAAGGTTTTAATTCCTTTATATCAGAAAATAATACATTATATGTCTAGAAATTATTTTAGACATATTAAAATTTATGAAATTTTGTAAACATAGTATACTATGTTTTACTAAACGTATATTAAATAACGTTAGAAATGAAAAATAATGTTAAATGAATAAGTTAATTAATATTAAAGAAAAATATTAATAAAGTTTATCGGTTTGGTGAAAAATGAGAATTAAGGTTTATGAAAGAAATCGATTGAAAATCGATTTATATTGAAATAGATATTAAAAATATGAATTATGAAGAATTTATAAAGAAAAGTCAAAATTGTTGACTTTTGAAATTAACGTATTAAATACGTCGATAAATACACTAATACGTGTAAAAGCGTATTAATTTTATAAGGAAATCTCTTTGGTGAAAAGATTTCATAATTGAAATCTTTATATCGAAAACGTTAGAATCGTTGAGCGTTTAACACAAGGTTAAATGAAATAGTTGAACATATCTGTCTCTTCAATGCAGAAATGTTTAGTTAAGATCTGTGATTGAATGATATTGAATTCGTTAAGGAATTCAATTATATTAGTATAAATTATCAAAGTTTATTTTAAACTTTGAAAACCTCGAAAAACATGACAGCGTCTTGGAATCGTTTTTACTAAGGTGAGACGGATGCGATCGTTGGCGTAAAAGAAAGCAATTAAGAAAGCTTATGTACGGTGGGCTTTTCTTATCTCGAGGATAAAATGCTCTATTATGATGCTTTCTTGAAATGAAAAGTAATTATTTATGATGCTCTCGAGAAATGATTATGAAATGATGATGATTACTTGCCCAAAATGTTTATGTTTTATTTATGTATCCTATCCATGAATGAATGAATGAATGATGAATGTTGTTGGGTCGCTCCCAACTTATGAATGAAATCGATATCGGATCTATCTGGGAAGGCTTATACAGCTAGGATTAACGTGTACACTTAATGGTATGGGGATGCTGGGACAATGCGGCGTTCGCAGACGTAGAGGAGCCTCTTCTCAGCGTTAATGATATGTTATGGTAAAGGAAAAGGGATATGGATCATACATGAGGAAAATGCCTGGCAGCGAATGTTTGAAAATGATGAAAATGTTTAGTAAGCACAAAGCCTTTCAAATAAAACCGCTGTAACTTACCATGATGGGCGATGTAATTTAAAGATGGTAAAATGTTTTGGCATGAGTCCACGAGTGCATTCTTGTACCACCGCATATTGTTTTAAATGTGCGATTGATGTGATGCGATGGGCGTGTTGAGCAATAGGAGCGTTGTCATTGAAAAGTTTATACCTTGATAGTACATCGTATGTACATATCACATGTTTTCCACCGCAGAACATAAGTTATGTAGTAAAGTCAAAACATACTTGATATATGTATTACAGCTTTAATGTTAAATGGTGCCACTGTTTATTCATCCCTATTTAGGTAATAATCCACTAAATCGTACTTAGGATTTGGGGTATTCAAAACCGAAACTCAAACCAGGGTCTAAATCGATAAGAAATGATTTATAAGACTCAATTATTATGACTCAAGAATTTGTGAAATTCGATTGAGCATAATTTAATCCGGACGTTGTTTTCATGATAATTGAATTGACTTACGATGAAATCAAACTTCATGAAATTTTATAAACTATGAAATAAGTATTTTTAAGGCTATTTAAGAAAATAAAATCTTAAGGTCCCGAGAAAATCAATCCAAAGCGATAAAACTTAAGAAGCATTATTAACATGCAATTGGGTAATTTGACTAGTCTTTCTCCAACTACCACCAAGGGCACACCATATAGGCTTAAACAACCCATTGCGTGTAGAATTACGGTAGCCATTTCGATTTTCTACTCTCTCTCTCGTTGGAAACAACAAAATTCTCTTGTTTTCAAATTCTTCACCTTCTCAAAGCTTGATCCTCCATTCGACCCTCGAATAATTTTCTAAGACCAAGGTAGCATTCATCATTCTCACTATTTGTAATGGGCGAATTTTTTAGATTTTGTTTTGAATTCTTTCATGAAGAACCAATTTTTGTTCATTTTCTTCATGACTTTGAGCCACCAAATGCTCTCAAGCCATGAATGAAATGTGCTTAGAAATGTGTTCTAAGGTTTTTAAATTTTGGGAATTTTTGGGTATGTTTATTATTTATGAAATTTGTTAGAATTTTTGTAGACTATGAAGCATGTTTTGTGAATGTTATTTCATATTGTTGTTTGTTGATGTATTAGGAGCATAAAGAATAAAGATAGAAATTTTGAATTATTTCTCCTATTTATTTTGTTAGGGCGAAATATATATATATATATATAATTTTTAAAATTATTTTGATTTTTGTTGAAAAATAGTTGAGGTATAGTGTTTGATATATGATATGAACATCATATATTAATCTTGAAATTATTGAGACACTACTCTATTTTTTCAAGAGGACAGAAACTATATACATATATTTAAGATTTATTTGATTTTTATTTGTTGAAAATAATATGATATATGTTGTTTAGAAATAATATGAATCTATTATCTTTTGTTGGAAATTTATTGAACACATATACAATATATGTGAGGACAAAAAATTCCAAGCATTTAGTTCATAATATAAATATTTAGTTGATGTTTAAAGTTAATATTCCATGTTTATTGCATATTATAAACATGTTGTGAAGTGGGTATAATTTATTGAGCATATATGTATATATAAAGATATTACAAAATATATATATAGTAATGAGCATGTGTTTTAATTTTAAGTATGATATGAGATGATATTTCATGTTTAGTATATGATATAAGCATGATATGATTTTATTAAATTTATTGGATACTTATGTTAATTATTGCTAATTATCGAAAATATAGCAAAATGGTTAAGTATGAGTTTGATTTTAATTGTGAATGATGCTATGATAGTTAATCTCTAAGTTTAGAATGAATGGTATATGGTTATGATGAATGAATAGAACACTTGCACACATACACAATGATTATGTATTATGTTAGAAATTATGGTTTTAATGCTTTAGTATGGTTTATGTTGTGTATGGTGTTGGATGATGTTGTATAGTTTATTTATGTTATGCTACAAACAAAACCTCACGTAAACAACATAGTACTCTAGTACGAGAATCGAAAAATAGACAAATTTCGATAACTTAAGAAGGATCAAATTAGACACAAATTAAGGTTTCTATTAATGATAGGATACTCAAGCGTGAGTTCCTAAGTTAAAAAGAACCAAAAGCCGACTTACGTTAATGCTCAACAACGACAACCTAATCGATATTAGATTGAGCGTTAAGACAACTCGATACTGAATAACGATTATATAACACACAATCTCCGACGAGCTAAGAGAAACAAACAATATCGAAAAGTGTAAGCTAAGATTCAATCATAAAATGTCGATCCTTATGTCTCGAAGGTCGAGTTAGTATTCAAAAGAACTCCATTAATTCTAAGTATTTACTTACGCGATGGTATGAGATATCTCGAAATCGTAAGTCAAGACTTCCCTTTATTCACCGTGTTAATGCGACAGTTGTCAAGCATAACCTAATAAGGCGTAACTATAATTATTAAGTCTAGTTAGTGGCGAGAATATCTAATATACCAATCATAACGAATACTAACAATCTATAACGTAATAACGTTTGAAGATCACTAAGGTTAGAGTCGAGGTTAGACTTGGAGTATATGACTCATAAGTTGAGGTTAGTATATGAAAGATGAAAGAATATAGTTTGGGAATTGAGAATGTAAGATAATAGATTATCTTAAAACAATCATCGAAATCACAATGAACCCCTAATGGGAGCGTTAAATCGTAATTTATAAGCGACCCTCGATCAATAGATGGAATCTAAGAAAAGTTATTTTCTTATGAAGGTCTTGTTCATATGTAGCTGAGGACAACCACCCCTTGCTTAGAACTTATAGCTTGGACTAGCGGTGGGCTCTTGAAACAAAATGATATGCATCCTCAAGCATGATTTGAAAGCTTTATGAAATATTATTGATAGTATTATTGTATGCAAATATTTATGTTTGTTGATCTATCGAGGTTGGTATATCAACGTGGTATGAGAATGTGTTGGTCCACCAAGCGTTAAAGGATAACGATCAAATCGACTTAGTTATGGACTTTCGGATTGTGTACGGTGACTGTGTGTTAGGTTAGCTACCTCGACCGATCACGGCGACAATGTGTAGGTGGCCACCTCCATAGTCTGGAATGAATGAATGATCGATATGGAACAACGTGGATGAAATAGTCCGAGGACACACTTTTAAAATGATAAAATATTTGATAGTGCAGTCTTTTGAACTAAAATCCTCATGCGTTATTGTGGAAGTTGATGACTTCACAAAGAAAATATTTTGCAATGAGTCCCCAGAGTCTTTTGCTTAGCCGCATCTCGTTTTGATGTGCGGGTTGGCGAGGATTGACGATGAGTGCGAGGTGGTGCAAAGTGGCGTGTGTTTGTTGCTATAATAGAAAGGTTTCTAGAACCTAGGGCATGCATCGTCATATGCATGTCCACACTTTATTTCGTAAACTCGATATTGTTTGGTGTCTTTGATTATAAGCTTATTCATTATCGTGTTGAACTTGAGGTGGTACCTCGACCTTGCACGATTGGGTTATATTTGGATATTGAACCTTTGAAAGTCCTTCTGACTTGGGTTAGTATTGAAACCGTTTATTCCTTTCGCTTCATGCATTTTATGAGTAGTTAAATGGTTAATGTCCTGATTAGTTATGTATATATCCATGCATTATCATACCAATGACGATCCATTTGATCCGTACTTTCTTGAGAAGTCGGGTTGTCACAAAGTGGTATCGAGCTTGATCGCTCACTTTTGACACGAAAAGGTGTAAGTATAGGGTGGCAGTATCGTATCCATAGTGATTGTAATGCGAAACAATCAACTAACTCAGCAAGGATTCATCATTATCGAGCAACATAAAAGGTTTGGTAAGATTTTGGGGCTTGGACTTCAATCCAGCAGAACAACAAAAGCAGAAAATAAAATAAAGCAATAAACACTCGGATGTTAAAAAGAGAAGACGACTAACCCTAGGGATGCATTAATCCTATCAACGTATGTTTATCTGTTCCTATTAACCAATTTTAATCAGACAAGATGGAAGATCACATATATAACCGACAATTTACATTACGACAAAGCGGTAATGATTATAGTTTTCCCTATTCATTATTCGACTACAGATGAAAACAAGCAACTCGAACGAAAGAATATGCTTCCTGAATATCTTATCTCAACTACTACTCATAGGCTCATTAGTATCATGCATTCGAGATCGATTGACAATTAATACAATTACGTAATTAGAGCAACTAGATATGCATCAAGATTGATCGAAATCAACACATATAAATAAGCACAATCGAATCATGAATCGATGCACGGGCGGTAAATAGCGATAGGAATCACAACATATAGGATCGAATCATGCAAACCCTAGGATTAGAGCGAAAAACTAGCCGGACATAATAAGCGAAATAAAATACGATTTAATCATAAAGCGGAAATTAAATATATAAAACCCGTGATGAGCGTTGGATGAACAATCGTTGGGCTTGAATCCCAACCTCGTGAAAAATAGAAAATTGCAAGATTGTCCGGACGCGTTAAGCTCGTGAACAAAGCATACAACTAATGAAGAACAATGATAAATCAACTCTAGAATGAAAATAGATGGAACCTAAAGCTAAAAATCTGGAAAACTTATGAAAAGTAAAGAGGCTCGGAATCGTGGATGCGAAGTTGGGCGCGAGGGTGTTGCCGTATATGGCACACCCCAAACCTAATTCTCATGCGCTCGGACTCGCGACCACCCTTCGCGATCGCTGGCGATCGCTAGATATGTCTTCTTGGCTCTTCCGCTCGCGTTCGCCTCCTTGTTGGCATGGTACCTCGCGACCCGGCTAGCGGTCGGTAACATCTGGTCGGTCAAATCGTCCGATACTTTCTGCGGAGGGCCTATTTCGCGGAGCGAGTGCATGATGCGTCTCGGCCTCGGGTTCCTGCGGGTTTCTGGCGGCTAGCCTAGCAACCGCTAGGCTGATCGCTAAGCATCGAGTGTATATTGGCTCGTGTGTGGTTCCTGCTTGATTTTCAACATATGGACCTACACAACACAAAAGAACACCGAGAAGCGGTTCTTCAGAAATAGATGACATTAAGAATCGATGCGTGAGCACATTAAGCGAGCTAAACTCGTCTTCAAATATCACTATAAGCGTGTAAAATCGCGTTTATCAAACCCCCAAACTTAAATCATTGTTTGTCTTCAAACAAAACAAAAGCAAAACGACAAAAGATCAGCGGCGTATGAATGATAACCATTCTGAGCCTCGAAACATATCCGCTCAAAACATTGGTGCACATGACGGCGTTAGTCGACTCAACACAAACAACAATTGGCAAAACTCATTTAATTACCTACGCATGTGTGTAAAATATAGGATACCTCAACTCATAAAGAAATGTGGGGTGTATACACTCGCGATCAATGAAATGCAACATCTTACCATGAGCTTGCCGTTTCTAATATCTCCACGCGTTTGTGTTAAATTAGGATCGAGGAGGTCTTTTCATAGGTTGTAATGTAGGCATATTGGTTAAGGTAGGATAAAATATGGCTAAGTGACTCAAGGATATTCCAAGCACCCCATTTATCTTCGACACATATGGACTTTGTCCATTTCCTCTTCTTTCCCACGTGCTAAATCAACGTTTAATGCCATAGAAGTACATATACTTTGATTAAAGACCCTTTATGCTCAACACTCATAGTGAACTTAACATTTTTTTTTTTCTTTTCTAGAGCTTATAGGGTTTATCTTTCACAACAAAGGTACTATTCTTCACCACGGATGTATTTTCTACAAGAAACTTTTTCATCATAACTTCATCAAAATTTCAACCCTTTTGATTCCCATATCCATCCTCACCTCCTATCATTCGGTTGTCGAAAGAAAAAGTCTAATAAAGGCTCAGGACAAATGGTATATATCATCGGGTTAGTGTTTGGGTGAATAAGTGGTTAACCGATGGCCTTTTATCCTTTCAAATTGAAACACATATTGCGGTCTAACGAGAAACACGGCAAGTTCTAGAAGATAATCATATGCACGTATCACACAATTATGACTGTCAAGATATGTATCTGATGAAGCTCAGTCTCCGGGATAAGCAAATGGTGAAAAAAACAAGCGCTAAGCCATCTCACGTCATTCATCGTCATTTTCTAACATATCATGCGCTATCATTCAATTTCACCAAAATTTCTATCGTCATTGGCCACATGGATTAACATACTTCACTTAACTCGTTGATAGCGCGAGACACAGAAAAAATAACAAAAACCGACAAAGATCCCAAAGCATAACAACTAAACCATAAAGCACGAAACATAAGCAGTTCTCAACCAAACACTCGTCTACTCCCCCAAACTTATTATGAACATGTGAAGCAATAAGGTTTGCGAGAAAAAGTAGTTGGGAGAAAACTTACCTAATGTACTTTACTCGTGTGGATAAAATCACATCTTGATTCCATTCTTGCATCTCTCATCATCTTACGTTGTTGCTCGAGATGTGCTGTTGTTGGGTGTAGAGGCTTGTTGCTCTATAATCGAGGTCGAGTTCCGTCAATATGGTTGAGGCGACAATCTATTTGATCTAATCGATCATAAATCCGGGATACTTCGAGCGGGTGGCAGGTGCAATATTCGCTTTCTCTGAGTCACTTCGCTCGGCTTGCTCCTCATGCGGTTGCTCACCTCGACCTGCGCTGCGTTCACGCCGCTGCGCCATGCAATGTCGGAGGCTCAAATTCAGTTGTCCACGTTAAAGTAGCGGCTTATCTTGGTGAGCTCGGGATTGGTCGCGGAAGGCGTTGCCGTTTGATCATATAACTACAAGTAGCGTCACGGGTGCCTCTTGAGGCGATCGGGCGTATAGCACGGCTTGTCCGAGAAGATGTCGTGAGATCGGACTCTCTCGAATCGTAATCCCAAAAAAATCGAATGGTGTAGTCCCCTGCATATCTTGAATTACCAAAACCGTGGTGCATGTGGAAGTGTTGAGCTAGGAACATGCCGGCATATCACAGTTGAACATAGCTCAATCGGTATGCTCATATCTTGTGAGAGGGCAGGTCCGGCATTGACGGCCGTATAAGGTGAGCGTGAGGAGCGGTGGAAATGTGGACCACTTGGATTCGTATCGAGCTAGCCCGATCTCGGCATCATAGTATGGAGTGTGCTCGAGTCAGAGTCCATGATCTTTGGCCATCCTGGCCGTGTACTCGGCGTCCACTATGTAGTTCCTCCGGATCTCCATTGATGATTCCATTAAGTTCGTCACGGAGAGTTGGCGGGCTCGTTGTCATATGGAACATAATGTAATCCGGCATTCGTTTGTCTTGTGGACATGGATAGTCGACAAATTGACGTCGGGATCGGTATGTAAGATAGTTGGGTCGTGATAGCGATTACAGCGGATCTCGACCACCACGTCCATCATTGGTTATACCCATCTCTTGACCGTGTTGAGGCACATGAACCGTGAATGCCTATGTAATTCGTCGATTCACGGCTTCTCGCGAGTCGTTCGACGACTCAAAATTTTCGGATCGAATTCATCTGGTGGTGCCGGCGTATCGCGTGAGGCTCATCATGATGCTCATCTTGTAGCTCGTCGTGGAGCTCATCTTGTGTCTCGTCGTGGGAAGTGGAACGACAATGCTCTTGCCACTCAGCTTGTGGCCGGTAGTCTGGCGATATTGACCTAAAAGAATTTCAATTAGTAGTGTAGAATGAAACAATCAAAACAACGTCACTAAATCTTCAATATAGATCCCCAAACTTCAACAGTCAATTATTTCCCCATTTGTCATATGATCTTGCAGAACAACCAAAAGGAAAAACACACAAGCGACCAAAATTTGCAAAATTGGGCGTTACGGCGAAATCTGCGACCACTCTCGCGATCGTGGGTGGTGCGAAAGCGTCGACCGCTCGCGAGGCTGGACATAAGCGTCTGTGCGTCGGCGTCGCGAGCAGCGCCTGACCGGCGACGCTGGAATGGTCGGCATGAACTCTATGTGATTTTTTTTTAAACATTTCAATTTTGACAAATCGACAATGTAGGCAATTAGGCAGAACAATATCACGTGTATAGCGTTAATAAACCTATCATTGGACAAATCATGCTCAAACACCAAACAAATCTAACAAAATAAGCCTAGTCTCTCAAATTTAATTAAACCACATTATAGGATAAATGGAACAAATCCTTCAATATGCCAATAAGCGTAAACCCGAAGAATGACACAAATATAGCATACCTTGAGTGGATTTGATGGAGAAATACGAAAAATTGGGAAGAGAGGTGCTTTGGGTGTGAGGGAATAGTTCTGCTCTTTGAGAAAAAACACTATGTGTGTGTGTGTAGGTTACAAGTTTGGGGAAAAGTAAGTGTTAAAGCGGTGTGGCGGGCAGGTCGGGGCGGAGTCAGTGACGGATCTCAGGTCGAGCTCGCGATCGCGAGCTGAGCAGCAGCCTGTCGCTTCGAAACGATTACGCCCAAATTCTGACCCACCTCAACCTCGCGGTCCAGGGGTAGTCGCGGTGCTTATTATTTTTATTTTTGTTTTAGAGCTATAAACTTTGGGATCGAACAAAACAACGAGACCCGACACAAACAAAAACCAAAAAAACGAAAACAACAAAACAAAAGCATGTAAGCGATGGGTTACCTCGAGGCGAGAATTATGAATCGCTAGCTCGGCGGTACCTCTTATCATGGTTCATTGAGCTTGGTCACTGACTTCCGATGAGTGTGACTTGAAGTAGGATTTGAGTCTTGGCGTTCACTTTAAAAATGTTGCCCCAGTCACAGGTGTAGTAACTCCCATTGGCAAGTGCCTGGGTAAGCGGTGCATACTGACCATCTTGACTTGGCTTTCAGGGAATGAGCAGGTCGAGCATTATAAACGAACTTCATAGCGAAAAATCCTTTAGCCGAATGTGGAGTCGTGGAATTCGACTCTTTCCTTGTATATCCGAAATTCTCAAAGTTTCATTCCTCCAAATTGTCAGCTCAACGGTTGGTCACTGTCACATCTGGCCTCTGAAATCATGTTGATTCTCCTGCCCAATTTGCTTTGTGCTCTAATTCAACGGTAAATGGGGGAGTTTGCAAATACCATTTGATATGGAGATAGCCGATGGGAGCTTTGTATGCGAGTCGGTGAGGCCCAAAACATCATCATGGCTTGGCATCCTTGCATAAAACGATTTCTCTATCGCGATCTCTCGGTTGTGACTCACTTGCTCGTTGCTTGTGGATGGTAGGGAGGTGATTCCGCTCACCCTGTTTAGGTGAACGTTGCTAGCCACTTATTATTATCGACCCCACTCAGCATCAAAGCCCTCGGGACTCCAAATCAGTCAGAATGTTCTTGTGAAGGAACTTGATCACTACCAAGTCGTTCGTGGTGTTGGGAATCGCCTCTACCCAGCGGAAGCGTACTCCTAGAAGAATGTACGTGTAACCACAGACATGGAGCGGACCGTGATCGATCCCCATCGTCGAATAGTTCCACCTCCATGATGGATTACGTGGCATCTCGTTTTTCTTAGTCACATTCCCACTCTTTGACAAGCGATCACAACTCTTGATAAAGATTGGCAATCTTTGAAGATCGAAGGCCAAAAAGTCCCTTGTGGCAAATCTTTGCCTTGTCTTGCTTATTTAGCAAATGGCCTCCGATCAACGAACTATGCCTTTCGTGGATTATGTTCTCCCATTCTCCTTGGGATCAGCGGCGTGTCGGACCATCCGGCACATCGGCGGTAGAGGTGAGGATCGTCTAATAATAGAACTTTACATCGTGGACTTCTTTTCAAATGACCTTTGCGATGGGTAGAACTCAATCACAAATAATTGACAAAATCAGCATACCATGGTGTGCGATCAATGGCGCTCAAGATGTGCATCGTGAGGAAGTTCTCCGATTCCAATCTTCTATCCTCTCCCATTGCTTCTCCAATCGCGATAAGTGGTCGGCTACACATTTCGTAGCCTTTCTACTTTAATTTCCAGTCGAACTCTTGAAGAAGAAGGATCCATCTCACGATCGGGCTTTGAATCTTTCTTGGCGAATAGATGAAATGGCGGCATGGTCGGTTACATTCGATGGTGTGGGTGCCCGAAATAAGGTCTAAACTTATCAAAGCATAGACCACATCAAATAATTCCTTCTCGTGGTGGTGGTTCATTTGAGCGGTCGAGAGTCTTACTTGCATAATAAATGACTGGAAAAGCATCTCTGTTACCTTTTCTGACACCTTTGCCCACTCACTGCGCATCCGGCTCGAAACGGTTGACTCAATCGGGGAGACCAATGGAGTCGAGATCGGGGCTAACTTCAATTTCTCGAGCACCTCAAACACTCGTTTGTGAACATGAACTTCATATCTTTCGACAATCCTCACATGGCTCGATCCACTTCCAAACCCTTGGGAGGTAGTTTCTCGATAGCTACTATCTTTGCTCGATCCATTCAAACCCTGGCGAGACTTTGTGACCAAACGATACATTCCTGCATGAAATGGCCTTCTCCGCAATTGATAACAAGATTAGTCTCCACATCTGCGGCACTTGTGACAAATTATGGAGACAATGGTTGAGATAAAGCCGAAACGGAAAAGTCATCCATAAAGACTTCCATAATATTCTCGATCAACCCGTGGAAGATGGACATCATGCACCTTTGGGCGTGGGTCGGGCATTGCACAATCCAGCGGCAGTTGCCTATGGCGAAACTCCACTCGGAGCAACGTGCGCCGTCTTGTGCTGATCTTGAGGGAGATGGCAATCTGATTGTACGAATATCCATCGAAAAAGCGATGAGAACTCATACCCGCTAGTCGTCCAGCATCGATCAATAAAGGCGGGAAAATGGTCTTTCCCGTGGCTATGTTGAACACGATAGTCGATGCAAACTCACCATCACATTACGGTCTTGTTGCCTAAGCTCGTTTGTAAATCTCGATCACGTGATACCCCTTTCTTGGATACCACTTGGTGAGGCTAACTCTTCTCGGATATGGCATGATCGTACTGCGTCTAAAACTTGACGCCTCTTTTCGGCGACCTCTTGCATTGCGGATTGATCGGCATTGAGGTTCACTGCTTTACTTATTTCATTCTCTAGGGATCGTGATGCAAATCGAGTGACCCTTATATCGAAATCGTCCCGCAATCGGGCTTATGCTACCCGCCTGATATCGGTTTATGTGCCTCCATCGTCAGAAGCAAAGATATTATCACGAAGCACGTCTCATCGCCGCCTAAGAAGGCATCTGCGTAGTCCGACAACTCTTTCAAGTCCATCTTGGTGTAGTCTCTTAGCTTTCCCGCTCGCCTATCGAACCTTCCTCACGTCAATATAAGGCGGATTACTCCTGGGGAGGCATGCTTCATCGATGGGTCGAATACTCTAAAATCTCATCACCGCCTCATCAAGGCGGGTGAAAGTCATTCTGCGTACAAAACTCCACGGATCGGTGATTGAAAGTGAGTGGGCGGCGAGTGCTCTATCTTTCGACAGGTCTTAGTGGTCTTCTCGTCGGTACTTCATGCACGATATATAGAATTTTCATCTCCGTGGTGACTGGGTGAGATCTCATCTTGCCGTCTATAAGTGCTGATGGGTAGCTAGGAATAGTCACCGAGAATAAGAGGTGTATTCCTCCTACGGCATTCGGAACAAAATCAGGTGGGAAGATGAATCTCGAGACTTTCACGAGACATCCTCCACTATCCTTTGGATAAGTCACCGAGTAGTGCGCCATCGAAGCTATGGTGGTCGGCAGTCCACAATCTCAATGCTGTATAAAATGGACAGCGACATCAGTTGATGCTTGCCCCAATCACGGAACCTTGGAGAATGTACGTCCTCCGATGACACATGCTATGGTGGCACAGCGGATCTTTACGCGGCGAACTTCTTTTGCGAGTACAACCGCACTCTTGAAAGAGTTATCGTTGAATTTCCCAAGCTTCTTTTATGTGCATGACATTAAGCTTCCGTAACCGGCGTATCTCGGGCGCATCAAGTAGAGGAATATTAATGTCACCTTTGGACATCTCCATGAACACTGTCAACTTCTCATCGTGCGCTTGGGCAGCTGAGCGGAATTGCGGTGGTCACGCGTGGTGAAATTTCTTCAGGCTTGCCGCCCGGATCAACTGGCGACCGCGTGGTGATCGCTGAAGAACACCATCTTCCTTCGTTTTCGTGGGCGGAGCTTTCTCGGGCGCTGGTGTGCGTGCGAGCTTCTGTCGATTTCTGACGGCGGCCGGGTGCTAGCGACGCTAGGCCCTGGCAGTGACTTGCGCGGGCGCGTTTTGACTGTTGCGCCCGGCTGAACCGCTCGATGAACTCCAACTGTGGACTCGCCGGCGGTCGGGCTCGGTGATCGCACACTTTGTCGCGAGTTCTCTCTCTTTCTGCGTTTTCACCGTTAAGTCTCTCGTGACTTTGATAAAGGCTCGTCCCTCCTCAATTGAATGGCATTCAATGATTTTTAGGGTTTACCTCAGTATTGACTCGGAGTGCCCGACTGTGCTGCCGATTACATTGTGAACTATCGACTTGATTCTCCATATCTTGTGTGCTTTCCTGGCCGTCGCGTGGACTCGAATGATTAGTCTTCGCGGTGTTGCTTATAAATGAATTACGATTCGTTGCGATTGTTGGTTCTTACATACCAACTTTGCATCATGTCCTCTCAGACTAACTGTGTTACCTCTTTTAGACTTTGGTAAACCCGTAACAAAATCCATTGTTATATCTTCCCATTTCCACTCGGATATTGCCAAAGGTTGTAGCCACCGTAAGGACGCTGGTGTAATGCTTTACTTGTCGACAAGCAAGACAACATACTACAAAGGAGGCTATGTCTTTTCATACCTTCCCACCGTAACTTTTTCTTCAAATCTTGGTACATTTTTGTATCCGCTACGGATGGGGCAGTATAAGGTGTGTCATGAGCTTCACTCATGATTTCATTCAAGATTGTTGTCTGGGATACACAACCTTCCTTCAAATAATAAAGCATTATTTGGTGCTTGAAAATTTTTAGATCCTTCCGTCCTTACCTTGGCTCTTGCTTTTCTAACTTTTCCTCCATCCTTTGTCCTTCAAGGATTCTTTCCTTAAGTCGAGACATCAATGTGAGTGTAGCAATCAACTCGTGATCGCCTCTCGGTTGTTCAATCAATTCAATCTTCATCCTTTCAAACTCTTCAATGAGTTTTCTTCATTTGTGAAGAGACATCCCAATTCTTTTTGACTCTTACGACTCAAGGCATCGGCTATAACGTTCGCCTTGCCCGGTGATAGTTTATACCACGGTCGTAGTCTTTTACCAATTCGAGCCATCTCCTTTGTCTCATGTTCAAATCTCTACCTCCGAAAAGTATTTCAAACTTTTGTGATTGGTAAGATTTCACATCTTACTCCGTAGAGATGATGTTTCCATATCTTTAGGGCATACTACTGCCGCTAGTTCGGATCATGTGTTGGATAATTCAATTCATGCGGTCTCGGTTGTCGAGATGCATAGGCTATCACTTTTCCATTTTGCATTAACACACAGCCTAATCCATTCTTGGAAGCATATGTATAGACCACACTCTTGATGCATACGGGCCGCTAGCACGAGGCGAGTTAACTTTTCCTTGACTGTCTGCGAAATTCGCCTCACACTCATCATCCATTGTGAATTTAATCCCTTTTACGGCGAGTTGGGTTATTGGCCTTGCTATCTTTGAGAATCCTTCAATGAATCTCCGATAGTAACTCGCCAATCCCAAGAAACTTCTAATTTCATTTTGTGTCTCGGCGATTTCCATTCTTGGGACCGCTTCTACTTTGGCGGATCAACTTTAATCCTTTGGTGACACAATGTGTCCAAGGAACATTACTCTTCATTAAAATTCACATTTGCTAAACTTAGCAAAAAGTCGTTTCTTCTCTCAAAGTTTGCAATACTATCACGAGGTGTTTCGTATTCTTCATTCTTTGAATAGATGAGGATGTCATCTATGAAGACTAAAACAAATTTGTCTAAGTATGGGTGGAACACCCTATTCATGAGATCCATGAATACCGCCGGCGCATTGGTCAATCTGAATGGCACAACTATAAATTCATAGTGGCCGATCTCGATTCGGAAATCTAGCTGATACATCTTCAGCCGCACTTAAGTTGGTGATAGCTGATTTGAGGTCGATTTTCGAGAACACGCTAGCTCCTCTTAGCTAATCAAACAAGTCATCTATCCTTGGAGTGGATACTTGTTTTGAGTGTCATTTTGTTCAGTTCACGGTAATCTATACACATCCTCAAGGAACCATCCTTTTCTTTACAAATAACACCGGTGCTCCCAAGCGAAACACTAGGTGCGATAAAACCTAGGTCTAACACTCTTGGATTTGAATTTTCAACTCTTCCAGTTCTTTCTGAGCTATTCAGATGGTGCCTTCGACATCGAGCCGATCCGGTTCCAAGTCAATGGTAAACTCCGATTGTTCATCGTGAGGCAATCCCGTAGATTTTCGTGAAAAACATCGAAAATTCTCGTACAATCTCTACATCTTCAACTTTTATCGTTGTTCGATCTTCTCCATTCAAATAAACAAGAAATGCATGGCATCCTTTCTTGTTTATCATACTTCTAACTCAATCAATGCCGATATTATGGGATCTTCCTTCCCATGTTGATTCCATAAAAGCTTGTAGCTTCTTTTCGTGAAAATGGAGCGAAATTTTTCTTTCTTTACACGAGATTGTAGCATGATTTTCACCAACCAGTCCATTCCTTAAATTATATCTACGCCACCCATGGGTATTATGTTTAAGTTATTCGTCGAACCTTAAGTGATCCTACGCTCAATTCTAGGTTCGAGCAAATGTGAGTAATACCATAATCCCTCCTATGGGTGAAGAGATTCTCATATCCCGATTCGCTCTTTTCCGTCTAAGTTCCAATAGATCAACGATGTTCTTGCTATGAAAGAACGTGATGTCTCCGTATCGAACAAAAGTATAAAAAGACGTTGAGAAGTGTTCCCATACCCGTTTCCTCGGTTTTGTTCATTTCGCCGCCGGCAGAGCATATGCTCGCTTGAGCCGAGGTCGACGGGCACCTGTCTTTGTTGATTCGCGCTATGGCTGCCGCTGTTGGCGTTCTTCTTGATTACGCCGCTACGGTGGTTGTCATGTTGTTCATTGGGCTGCCGCCACCTGTTATTCTGCGGTATTCTTCGCGGTTGAGGCCGAAACTGGATAGCCACGAGGGGTTGGGCATTGCCGGCTGATTGCCTTCCCACCGCCCCCGCGTATCCCGGGCAGCTATTTACGTAATGACCCTTCATTCGCACTTAAAGCAATTTACCAAACGACAAACTCCTTTGTGAAATTTGGCACTTTAGGCAAGGAGTTGTCCTGCTTGCTTTTGTGGTCCTCCGCCCGAGGAAAAAGACTGGTTTCTTCCATCCCTGCCCTGTGGTCTTGTGTTCCTCGCACTACCGCTTGTTATTAGTATTCTCAAAACTTCCCGGTTGTTATTTCCGAATTTCCTTCCCATTTTCTTCCTTTGTCCCCTCAGATTCAACGTCTGTGTTTGAGCTGTTTTCTCTTCTGGCATAGCTGCCTCTATGTCCAAAGCTCGTCCGAGAGCTTCGGTGTAAGTCAGATCTCCATGGCTGGCTAGAGACATTCTTATCTCTGATCTCAAACCAGATCTGAATTTTTCTGCCATCTTCATATCTCGTATTCACCTGATCAGGGCATATCTGGACATATCGCAGAAGATGCGATCATAATCTGTCACGGACATTTTCTCCTGTTTCAGATTATAAAACTCATGTTCCTTTCTCTTCCGATAACTCTTCGGAACATATTTCTCATCTGATTCCCCTTTAAATTGGGTCCTGTGAATTCATTCATCCGATCCCGCAGAAAATCTTTCATCGGGCTTCCCACCAAAAGTCGGCGAGTCTGTCGGTTGAAAGGTAATAAGGACAGCCTCGGTCTTTGTGCATTGAAGAAAATCAAATATCCTTTCCATAGCCCTTATCCATTGCTCGACATCATCCGGCTTCCTTTCCCATCAAAGAAGGTGGGTTTTGCTGAAATAATTCCTCGATCCTACGATCGGGTGGAGGTGGTGGTGGTTGGGGTATATTCGCAGTCGAATGCACAGAATTCTTCCTCCGCCTACCTCTTCCCTTCCCCTACCTCTTTGTGCGGGATCCCGCTTGGCGGCATTCTCATTGTTTAAACATACAATAAATATTGAAAATCATTTTCACAATTAACATATATAATATCATCATACAATTTCTTTTGTAAAGCAGCTTTAAACCAAGCTATTCATTTTTATCATAATAATCATCTTTGCCGCAAAAGCCCACTTCGGGGTTATCATATATATACATCAGAAAATTTGTGCCTCGAAGAGGATTATTTTGTACAACAGTTGATACAAAAGAGATAATGTACAATAGATGGCATTTCAAAAGCTTAACCTGTATCAAACAACATACGGGATTACAAGATAATACAAAATACAAAGTTCACTTCCCTTTTTCAAAACACAAAAGCAACCTACACACGTACTGGACTATATACCTACGGACTAAAACCTAGCTAAACAGGTCAACAGGTGCATCACTCATCATCATACTGATCCTCCTCAGGATCTTCCTCGTCGTCGAATCATCATCGGGAGTCGCCCTCACGGCGTGATACTATTGGACGGTCCCGCACCATCATCCCCAACCATAGGAATATCGCGGATCGGACTGAGGTCATCACGTGCATCAGATACTCTCATCTTGGCCGTGCAGTACGGCTCAGCTCGGTGGCGGTCTTGGCCATCATAGGCGGCAAGATAGGGAGCGGCGGGTGTATGGGGTGTCCAATCGACAAAGGGGGAAACACTGGCATCCCCAAAGCTTTGGGTCGAGACGCCCTCTCTATCTCTGCAAGCCTACCCTCGTCCTCCAGGAATCTGGGTACTACCGGGTCCACTCGACGAGGTACCTCCAAGTAAAGCCACTCGGGTGACTCGTCACGCCACTTATACTTCCTCGGAGGGAGGTACGGTCCTCTCGGTGCTGCACCGTAGATACTGAAGACGTACGTCAAATGGCTTACAAATCTCGGTAGATCCGCTATCAGATCATAGTCACCACCAGCACGGTAGATATAATCTCCTGACACTTCCCGTGCGTAATCCACCCAGTCTACCGGTAACCATGTCAGAAGGCGCTTGACGCCATCGAAATCAGTCACTCCATGCTCGTGCGCCTTCCTCCAATGACGAAGGTAGTGCATGAGAGACTCTCCGAGATCATCTTCCGAGCACATCTCGTAATCACGGTACTCATGAATAATCTCCACTGGGGTGGCCTCGGTCCTAGCCTCCGATGCGGTGGTGTGTCGAGTCCGTCCATCATCGTGAACAAGCGAGCAAAAGATAACTAAATAAGATATCCGTTACAGATAAAACTAAACTTAACGATCTATAAAGCAAAACGATAAATGTGACAGTCTATAAGCGGATAAACAATCCAAACACCTCCGATAAACAAATAAATGTTATACGGAAGTTGTTCTCATATACAACGACGCGTTGTAGCTTTCCTACCATACTAGGAAACTTGTTATCTAGTAGCATAAAAAATCTTATCACATAACTTAATTCTAGTTCTATAAAACTACGAGCTAGCTTCTACTGGTTCTCGTGATTTCTGGAGAAGGAAACAGGGATCTTCCTTCTTAAGAAATATAGTACAGTCCGTTAGAGATGCGTGGCGAAAACGTGTGCAAATCGGAGTCTGAACGAAGAGAACGGATCCAAACAAGAATACTGCACAAAGCAGAAAAATTTCGCGCGTTCGCCGAGATCGTAAGCAATGCCGACACCAAGGTCGTGCATGCCGTTGCGAGGTGGACTGCCAAGGCCAAGTGATGAGGTGACGGGGATAGTCAGCTGGTCAATCGAAATGAATCGCGAACTTGAGATAATGGCCGAGCTCAGTATTAGTCGTGAATTGAGGTCGACTTTCCAAGTGGATTTGCCGAGGTAATTACGGCGCTGTAAATTGCCAACATGAAACCCGAACTCGAAGTGGATGTCGAGGTTGACACCAAGTAAACGCCTAGGTCGATGCCAGGGTGAATCAATTGAAGTCGCGCAATGCCGAGGCGATCAACTGGTCAGCCGAGTTGAGGTAAACTCTGGGTTGACTTCAAACGAGGTGGAAAGCCTTAACTTTTCAATTTGAGCTCAATTCTTTTGTTCTCGAAAGGAAAGGAGAAGAGTTCGTACATTTGTTCGTCTATGTTCTTTTCAAAGAGGGATCATGCATCTTATTACGTCTATGTTCCATTCGGGATGACATAGGCATTAATCAAAATCAATATTGAGAAATGAGAATAAAATTTCAAATATGACGAACATAGTTCGTTTTAACATACGCATTTCTTGCGAAAAATCTTCAATCAATAATCAATAAATAATCATGGTTATTTACAACCTTTCTCATTTCATTTGTCGATAATGTTCTATCGATACAAAAATCAAATTCATAAATCTCAAATTTTTCTTTTCAAAGATGAGAAAATAATTTACCTTTTTCCCGGTTGAGCTGGATGTGATGGAGTGTTGAGCGTAGTCAGATGATTTCTAGAAGTCTAGTGACTCAATCTAGACTTAACTTTCGAAAGAAAGTTTAGGGTTCAAAGAGCAAACTGCTCTGATACCACTCTGTCACAGCCGCTCTAATCCAAAGGACAGATTAGAGAGAACTGGAGCTTGGAACAGTGATTACAACACCTTGAATATGAATAATCAAAGACTTCAAAAATAAAACTTATCAAACTTCGATAATTAACCTTATTTACAAGGCAAAAGTAATGTACAGATATAAGGCTACAAGTCCTTACACAAAAGGTTCGATAGTTTGGACAGAATAGGCTGTCAACATCAACATACAATAATATTCAAAATATGCAGCGGAAAGCATGTGAATGCATATATGACGATATGCACCCAAGGGTTCTTTCTTTCAAACATAATAAATACCAAAAGACCTCTGACTACTCAACATCTCCGCTCCATCACCATCACTGACTCAATCAATCTGCACATTTAAAAACAAATATGCGGTGAGTACAAATAATGCACTCGATGGCTCATGCGAAATAATTTATCAAGTTTGAATTACTACGCCCATCACGGTAACACGAGGTTTTAATTTGAAATACTGTGTTTACTAAATATTTTCAATCATTTTCCATAAATATTAAATACTGCATGAGACATTTTCCTTGTATGTATGATCCATATCCACCACAATAATTCATCTCAAAATAATTCCTTGTTGGAGGAGGCCTCCTCTCACAGGCGCCATGACCGCCGAGCACCCTTTCAAAGTCACAAATAAAATAATGCACAAAATCCGGGCCATCTCAAAGACGGGATCTTAATTCTCCATCATCCTTGGGGTCTTCCAAGAATACGAATTCAAGCATGTCATAAAGTGGGAGCTACCCAACAATATGCATCAAATATCATGGATTGGATACATACATAAAACATAAACATTTGGGCAGGTAATTAAATAAATCATTTCATAAATATTGCTTGAAATAAAGCATCATAATAAATCATTTGATAAAGGTTTATCAGTTCGAGTATAGTAAAGCCCACCTTGACTTTTAAACTTGAATCTCGGTATCGTGTTCTTATCCTCGTTGTGCGTGAGTTTCACGTTCCTTTACTGTAAAAATTTACGTTAGCACGTTGGCGCTTTCGAGATTTTCAAAGTTCGTTCAACTCGATAAATAAAATAATTCAAGTTCTAATAAACTCTATACGTAGAAATGGCGTATTTCAATAAAAATAATTCTCGTATATCGAGGAGGCGTAATATGATCTCTGATCTCATTTTAACCTTTTAGGTTAAATAATTAACGATATAATAACTTTATTCAATAATATGATTTCAATTATGAAATCTTTTCTCAAAATTGAGATATTCAGGATAAAAGTGTCGTTTTCACGTATTAGAGTATTTAAGCGAGCGTAATTAAGTGCGTCGATTTGAAAGTCAACCATTTTGACTTTTCTTTATAAATTCTTAATAAAACATATTTTAATGAATAAATTCAATATAAATCGATTTTCAATCGATTTCTTTTCATAAAGCTTTAATCCTCGATTTTTCACGCAAATCGATAAATTTGATTAATATTTTCTTTTAATATTAATCTTTTAATACATTAAGCATTATTTTATGCTTCTAACGTTATTTAATATAACGTTTCGTCGTAAACATAATATTCTATGTTTAATAATTCTCGAAAATTCTTAATATGTCTAAATTAATTCCTAGACATATAATGTATTATTTTCTTGATATTAAGAATTTAAAATCCTTAATATATATTTATAAGCTTTCGGTTTAAACATAAATTCATTATTTTCAAAATTCTTATAAATTCATATAGTGTACTATTTTATCATAGTATCACTAATATGAATTAATATTAACTATAGAAAATTTTGAATATTACTTATTTAAGTCCTTAGGTCCACGGTTCTTTCCAAAAATTGTCCAAATGATTTTCTAAATTTCTAGAGTTAATTTATACAAAGTCCCAACATTAATTATAACATATTTATAACCTATAGTCCAACATATTAAATTTCTACACCAAGGTATAAATACTCCATGGTTTCGGTTCTCACAAACATTACACTAAACATTTTTATTAATTTCTAATTAAATTACACTATACTTATATACTATAGTATAGCACTAATACATCATAACATTGATCTAAAAACAACTAAATCATGCCTAACCTATACATGAAACTCTCGGCCAACATGAAATAAATGAGCAATTAATATCCAAAAATTCTAGTAATTTCCAATATCACCTAATTAATATCCTAAATCAACAATATGCTATTAGATTTCTTAAATTAAAATTATACAACAACCTAGCATATTTCATAAGTTTTCGGTGGTTTTGAAAAAAATTAGTATAGGATTTTTTTTTATAAATTTCACAAGATCACAATAAGCTTCTATATCATCATGTATCATGAATCCATTGTTAAATCCTTGATAAAATTTTCGGTCATCATCTATTTTTTTCATAACATGTCTAATTAAATTCTAAACATGCTACATGCTTCTACAACATCTTATTACACAATATTAACAAACATATTCATAAGTTAGCATAATTTCATAATTAAAAACCATGCTTATAACATAAAATCAAGCCATTAAAATTTTAAAAACTTAAGGTATAATCGAAGCTTGTTCGATATCTAACCTCGTTAACGGCTTTGATTGGTTGAAGGATGATTTAAGATCAAGGTTTTTGAAGAAGGAAATGAAATGAACTCAAGGTTTTCTTTGAGCAAAGCTCTCGGTTCTTAGAGAGGATGAGAAATGAAATGTGTTAAATGTTTGTTTCTAATGAAAGATAACACTTAAGTAATTTCTAGATAATGAATTTAATCAACTACATGGTACATCTCCCTCTCGGTTCTCTCTCTATACTTACCAAGCAATTTGGGAGCCTTTCATTTTCTTTATGACTCATCATTCATTACATCATCCATACTAACTTCTTGTATAAAGTTTTTGGACAAAACAAATTCATCCATTGTCTTGGGATGAATTGCACGCCTATCACTCACACTGTGAGGATCAAATGGTGATTCATTAAGCTTAGGTCATGGTAGTAAGTATGGTCTTACATCTTGAAAGAAACAAAGAAATATCTTTGCTTTTTGGAGAGCACTTAGCCGTCGTCCATCATCTCTTATTCAAGGTGGAGGAATTTAATTTCATTAGTCTTAATACATGTAGTATGTATTCTACACTCTACCCCAAAATAATTTTCATCATCAAAACTTTTCATGGTCAGGAAATCGGCTCCCACTTGCTAATACACACCTCCATTGATTCTTACTTGATTAGTGTGTACAATATCACAATTGCATGATTTAATTCAAATTATAGCAAAGTGTATCAAGATTGGCGTGAACTTGTTGCTCCCAAAATAGCTCGGCTATTTTCATTTTACATGTGATAATATTTGATTTTTCATGCTAATTATACATATATATCATAATATATGTTTTAGATGATAAATTATATCATAGAAAAATTATTGGTATCATTTCATGCGAAAACCCTAATTTTGAATTAGGGTTTTCGAAAATAATCATTGTCCAATAATTAATCCTTAATGTTCTAGCATTGTTTTAATGCTAAATAATACTCCAATTACATAAAATAATCATAGGAATTTAAATACTATAATTCCTTGATCATTAGACTTGATCCTCAAGTCATCTCTAAATGTTAACGTTTGAAATGTCTCAAAACGTTAAATATCGACTCATCTCCAAATGATCGTAATAAAGTTGTAATCACTTTATTAATTAATTCCAATAATAAGGGAATTAAATTCTAAGCTTAAAAACTTAGAAAATATCACGAGCATTTAATTATCGATACGTAATCGACGTAGAATTAATACTGTTGAAATACGTTACATATTCGTATTTCTCAATTCACATTCCTTCGTGAATTGTACATAGGAATTTATTATTCCAAAATAATCGAAATCATTATTCGATAATTTATTAATCAATTTATCATAATAATATTCTAATTTACGAAATTAATGTCGTAATTAGGCGTTTAAATAATCGGGGTATTACATGGTTGTTGTGGGTATGAATACTGAGGTGGAGGATTTTTGTGGAGTGCGGATCTTTGCGGAGGTGATTGCTCCCAGTAGGGATTGTAGGCTTGATCTTCATACAACGGAGGAGGTGGTAGGTCCCAGTAGGGATCATAGGCTTCTTTGCTCATGGCACAGCGGATATCCATCGAATAGTCGAACTCGGCTCCTTGCCGTAAGAAGAATTTGCCCAATATGATGAACTTTCCTCGCCCAACTGTTTGACCATATTCGTATTCTTGGTAACCTGCATTATGACACCAACAACAAAAACAAGATCACACGCACCGGGGTGAGAAAATAACCAAGCGGAACTAAAAGAAACACGGAAAACAAACAACACAAACAATACGAGAAAAGTTTTCCCGTGCAGGCGCCAAAATTGATCGAGCTAAAAACACAATCAAATTTACTCGCAATCGTGCGAGGTAATTGTAGCGTGATAATTTAACCCAAGTCGTCTCTCAAGGAAAACTTAACAGGCTATTGTTCGTGTCGCATACGTAAAGCAATTAAATCTAAACATTCTAATAACAAAGGCGGTTTTGGAATAAATAGGAATAGAAACACGGATCTGAGAAAATAAGCGGCAATCTAAGCTAGGGTTGTCAATCCCGAGCTAAACTAATAAAGCATTAAATATAAACCGGGGGTTGTCAATCCACAGTTGAACTATAAAAGATAGAAAGCAATGACAATAAACAAAAGCAATAGCAAACCTATTCTTAGGGTTCGTCGAGCCCTAATCTAAGTCTAATTGTAAATGAACCATAATTATCAATCAAACAACAAGAACATGAATTAATCGAAAGCAGAAATCACGAAGCAATATAAATCAAAGGAGCACGAAAACAATCCATTGTCACTATGGAATTGAATCCAGCGAAATCATCAAATAATAATACTATAAAATTAATTCCAATAGAGCGATAAATCCAAGCATAAATTGAACGACATAAAATGATAAACTAAATTATTCAATCGATTAAATAAAGAACATGAAGTAATATTGAAATTGTATCTATTATGTTGCTCGAAGAACTCCGGAAGAAATCCTTGAAGAACGCGGTGCATGAAGAAAAACCGAACCGAGTTATTTTGACCTAGCGATATATTTATATATATATTGAGTGGCGCGGTTGTGGAATCGGCCGATTGAGAAAGCATTTGTATTGATCTTGAATCTTGGCTCGAGGGGCGTCGGTTGGAAAGTATTTACGCCTAAGAAGCGGCCGCCGGCTGTGGCGCACGAGGAAATAGGTGAGGCGCTCGAGCACGATGATCAAGAAGCCGGGCGGTCAGTAGCTGGTAACCGAGCGGGTAGAGGTTGGGCAAGCGTCGGGTGGCGTTAGAGCGAGTGCGGTGTCGGGCGGCGGGGGCACGGCGGGCACCGGTGTCGGGCGTTGCGGTGGCGGGCGTTGCGGGTGGAAAGCATGCGGCGCCGCCAAGCGGCGCTTGAAATGAGTGTCGGATGAGGTGGGAGAGAGGCGGGCTTGGGCGTTGGGCGATGCCCGGCGCGGACGAATACGCCTGTGGCGGTTGGGTGAGAACTAAGCGCGCTGGAGTTGGAAGCCGGGTGTTGGGCAAGGTGAGCGCGAGGCGGCGCTGGACAGTGGCGGGCGGCGGCGCTGCATATCAGCGCCGGTTGGATGGTCGATCGGGTGGAGTGGTGAGCCAGCAGTGCGCATCTTTGAGCAGCGAGGAAAATTCGGTGACGCGCAGAGCATCACAACACCGGTTCAACATGGCACGACGCTGGATGAGGTGAGGTGCGTGACGGGTGGGCGTGCGACATGGCCGAGCGGCGGGTGCTGGCTCGTGGACTCGGCCGTGCGACGGGTGTCCATGCGCGACTTTGACGATTGGCCCCGTTCTCCTCGTCTCGAAACACGAATTAGGATCCATTTTCGTCAACGGACTCCTATCGAGATGCTGTTCAATATACTTGATCCTTGGTAGATCCATTTCATCCTATTTGATGCCATTTTCTACAAAATATCAAAACAAACTAAATAAGTCCGAATCGATAAATAATAATCAAACCAACGGCATAAATAGGATAATCCATTAAAAACAACATACAAAACACTACTAAGAATAAGCACAAATTCATACCAAACAATTATAAGCAAGTGTCCCATCATGTAGAACTGTAAATACTCTTGGGTCATCAGACACTTCTTTAGCTTGCATATTTTGTAGGAACTCATCATCTTTTTGAGACTCTCTAATTCTATCTCGCAATGTTGGACTGTAATAACCCAAAAAACTTAAAATTTTTACTAGTGATGGTTAAATCAATTACTTGTGGTTCTTAGACCTTAATTATGTTTAAGGTAACCAATGAAACAATTAGAATCGATTCGGATATCGAAAACTAGATAAATAAAAACTAGTGACTAGTCCAACCAGTTAGGGTTTCTGAATAGCACGAACATGGAATGAAAGATCTAGAATGAATCTCAACAAAATATTTATAGAATCTTATCACGAAAACATTTGAGAAGCCAAAGAATTAGAATTTTGGGCGGACTTGCCGGTCGATCTCAAAAGTACTATTAGCGAGCGGTTCAAATTTCGGTCCGTGCTAATCATTGAAATTAATGAGAACAATCAAAATGATGAAGGAATATATTATTATGAATTTAGAATTCATAAGAATCAATTTCTGAACGAAATTCATGAAGAACTTAACCGAACGTCGGGAATATATACCGGAAAAATCCTAAATTGATCCGAACAAGCCGAAACTCAAACCAAGGGTTTAAATCAATAAGAAATGATTTATATGACTCAAATTAATTATGAATGCTAAGAATTCGATAGAAATTTGAGTGAGCATAATTTAATCGTCGAATGCTGTTTTTCCGCCATAATTCAGAATTAACTTACCTGATGCAATCCAAACTTCATGAAATTTTTTTAAACTATTAATTGTGGTTCTTAGATATTAATTATGTTTAAGTTAACAAACAAAGCAATTAGAATTGATTCGAGATCGAAAACTAAAGAAATAAAAACTAGTGACTAGTCCAATTGGATTAGGGTTTCTGAATAACTGAACATGGAATGAAAGATCTAGAATGAATCTCAACAAAAGGATTGCATTTCTAGAATCATCTCACGAAAACATGTGAGAAGCGAATAATTAGAATTTTCAGGCGGACTTGCACGCCGATCTCAAAAGTACTATTCACAAGCGGATCAAATTTCATCATCTTGATCATTGAAATTAATGAGAACAATCAAAATGATGAAGTAATATATTATTATGAATTTAGAATTCATAAAATTAATTTCAACGAAATTCTGAAGAACTTAACCGAGCGTCGGGAATATATCTGAAAAAACCATAAAGCGATCCGAACAAACCTGTAATATCCCGAAGAATTAAAGGCCTAATTACGATATTTAAATTCGTAAATTAGGGTTTCACGAAATAATTGAATTAGTAAATTATCGAATAATGATTTCGATTAATTATGAGATAATCAATTCCTATTTTATATTCACTAAGGATTGTGAATTAAGGAATATAAATATATAAAGTGTTTGAAGATAATATTTTTATATCGATTGAATATCGATAGTTAAAATTTCATAAAATTTTCTAAGTGTGAAGCTTATAATTAAATTTCATTATTAATGGAATAATTTAATAAAGTGATTACAACTTTATTACGACCTTTTGAGATAGGTCGATAATGAGCGTTTGAGGCGTTTCAAGCGTTAACGTTTAGAGATGAATAGAAAATGAGTTTAATGATCAAGGAATTATAATATTTAAATTCCTATGATTATTATATGTAATTAGAGTATTATTTAGCATTAAAACAATGCTAGAACATTAAGGATTAATTATTGAACAAATTTGAAATTTTCGAAACCCTATTTGAAAATTAAGGTTTCACACATGAAATGATACTAATAAATTTTCCTATGATATAATTTATCATCTAAGATATATATTATGATATATATCTAATAATGGCATAATCAGTTTTGGCCTTTCTAAATGGAAAAGTGCCGTGAACAAGTTTTGGAACAAATTATTTACGTGAGTTTTGTTCTAGTTGTGCATGTTGATTAATTAAATTGATCAATTGGGATCATTTACACACTGACCAAGGAATTAAATAGAAAATCAGTGGATGTCTTTGTGCGATGGTGAGGGCGTATATGTTGACCCAATTGAAGTAGGAAGCTCTAACACAACTCTATTGTGATGAAGTATTCTTACATTTGTATGAGTGTAGATATTTATATACCATGAATTAAGACAAAAAAGTAACTTCTCCATTTCTTGCATGAGAGCGATGGCTCCTACATCCCAAAACAAAAGAATATTTGTTTTGTTCAAAAAAATTGTGTAAGACATATTAACTTATGGTGATGTAATACTTAGTGAGTCATAAAGCATGATGAAAGGCTTCCAATTTTGTGAGAGGGTGAGGGTGACCGAGAGTGAGAGAGAGTTGTAAGAATGTGTAGGATTTTTCTTTAGACTTAAAATCATATTACTTATGTACTCAAGCAATGTTAATAAAGCAACAAAGCATTTCCTCTCTCCAAACAAGAGAATACCGAGAGCTTCACCATTAGAAAAACCTTGAGTGTTCTTATTTTTCAATCACCAAAACCTTGGTACTAAAGCCTTGTACAATAAATCAATACCGTTGAAAGGTTAGAAATCGAACGAGCTTCGATTATACACTAAGGTTTTAATTTTTCAATGGTTCGATTCTTATGTATAAGCATGTGTTCTTGATTATGAAATTATGCTAGCATATGATAGTGTTCATTAATAATACATATTATGATGAAATAGAAGCATATATCATGTTTTAAATTGAGGTTAAACATGTTAAAATTTTAATACATGATTACCGAAAATTTCTTGAACAATATAAGGTTGGATTAATGATATATGATGTTATAGGAGTTCATAGTGATTTTTGGGAATTAAAAAAATCCTATGCTATATGTTTGTAAACTACCGAAAATGAACCAAAAATGTGAAGTTGATATACAATTTTTATTTAAGAAATGTTATAGCATATTGTTGATCTAGGACCTTAGTTACGTACTATATGATTTTATTAAGAATTTTGGGAATTATTTGCTCCATTTTTCTCAATATGACCGTGAGCTTTCATAGCTTGATACATGCATGATTTACTTGTTTTGGTAAATGTTATGATGTAATGTTGTTATATTATAGTATATAAGCATTTTGAAATTTTGTTGAAATTTTATAAAAATGTTTAGTGTATGCTTGAAGGGACCGTGGACTTTGAAAAATGAATCATTGATGTAGAAATTGAAAATGTTGGACTATATGTCATAATCATGTTATAGATTAATGTTGGGGCCTTGTATAAATTAATTAGCATTTTAGAAAATTATTTGGACAAATTTTGTAAAATGCCGTGACCTATAGAAGTAGTATAGGTGATTTTAAAATTTTCTATAGTTAATGTTAATACATATTAGTGATCCTATGATAATATAGTACACTATATGAATTTAGAACAATTTTTGGAAGATGTTTAGAAATTTTAAAAGCTTAAAAGCCGTGAGCTTTAGAATGTTTTTATTAAGGTTTTAATTCCTTTATATCAAGAAAATAATACATTATATGTCTAGAAATTATTTTAGACATATTAAGAATTTATGAAATTTTGTAAACATAGTATACTATGTTTACAGCGAAACGTTATATTAAATAACGTTAGAAATGAAAAATAATGTTAAATGAATAAGTTAATTAATATTAAAGTAAAATATTAATAAAGTTTATCGGTTTGCGTGAAAAATTGAGAATTAAGGTTTTATGAAAAGAAATCGATTGAAAATCGATTTATATTGAAATTAGATATTAAAAATATGAATTATTGAAGAATTTATAAAGAAAAGTCAAAATTGTTGACTTTTGAAATTAACGTATGAAATACGTTCGATAAATACACTAATACGTGTAAAACGTATTAATTTTATAAGGAAATCTCTTTGGTGAGAAAAGATTTCATAATTGAAATCTTTATATCGAAAAACGTTAGAATACGTTGAACGTTTAACCTAAAAGGTTAAAATGAAATAGTTGAACATATCTCGTCTCTATCAAAATGCGAAATGTTTAGTTAAGATCTGTGATTGGACGACGTATTGAATTCGTTAAGGAATTCAAATTATATTAGTATAAATTATCAAAGTTTATTTTAAACTTTGAAAACCTCAACGTGTGATGACGTCTTGAAATCGTTTTACTTAAAGGTGAGAGCGGATGCGATCGTTGGCGTAAAGGAAAGCAATTAAGAAAGCTTATGTACCGGTGGGCTTAACTTTTCTTATCCTCGAGGATAAAATGCTCTATTTATGATGCTTTCTTCGAAATGAAAAGTAATTATTTATGATGCTCTCTTTTGAGAAATGATTATGAAATGATGATGAAATTACTTGCCCAAAATGTTTATGTTTTATTTATGTATCCTATCCATGAATGAATGAATGAATGATGAATGTTGTTGGGTCGCTCCCAACTTATGAATGAAATCGATATCGGATCCTATGCCGGAAGGCTTATACTTGGCTAGGATTAACGTGTACTCTTAATGGTGACTGTGGGAGCTGTAAGGACAATGCACGGCCGGTCACAACGACGTAGAGGGAGGCCTCCTTCTACGGCGTTAATGATAATGTTATGGTAAAAGGAAAAGGGATATGGATCATACATCTGAGGAAAATGCACGCCGGCGAATATTTATGAAAATGATGAAAATGTTTAGTAAGCACAAGGCCTTTCAAATAAAACCCTTGTGTCTTACCATGATGGGGCAGTGTAATTTAAAGATGGTAAAATGTTTTTGGCATGAGTCCACTGAGTGCATTCTTGTACTCAGCCCTGCATATTTGTTTTTAAATGTGCAGATTGAGCTGGTGATGCGATGGAGCAGTGTTGAGCAATAGGAATGTTGTCGCTGAAAAGTTTATACCTTGATAGTACATCGTCATATGTACATATCACATGTTTTCCGCTGCAAGAACATAAGTTATGTAGTAAAGTCCAAAAACATACTTGATATATGTATTACAGTTTAATGTTAAATGGTCTCCCTGTTTATTCATCCCTGTTTAGAGTAATAATCCCTGCTAAATCGTACTTAGGATTTAGGGGCTGTTACAAAACCGAAACTCAAACCAAGGGTCTAAATTAATAAGAAATGATTTATAAGACTCAAATTAATTATGAAAGCTCAAGAATTTGATAGAAATTCGATTGAGCATAATTTAATCGCCGGACGTTGTTTTTCGCGATAATTGAATTGACTTACGATGAAATCCAAACTTCATGAAATTTTTATAAACTATGAAATAAGTATTTTAAGGCTATTTAAGAAAATAAAATCTTAAGGTCCCGAGAAAATCAATCCAAAGCGATAAAACTTAAAGAATCATATTAACATGCCAAATTGGGTAATTTGACTAGTCTTTCTCCCAACTACCACCAAGGGCACACCATATAGGCTTAAACAACCCATTTGCGGTAGAATTACGGTAGCCATTTCGTGCCTTTCTCTATCTCTCTCGTTGGAAGACAACAAAATTCTCTCTGTTTTTCAAATTCTTCACCTTCTCAAAGCTTGATCCTCCATTCCGACCCTCCAAATAATTTTCTAAGACCAAGGTAGCATTCATCATTCTCACTATTTGTAATGGGCGAAATTTTTTAGATTTTGTTTTGAATTCTTTCATGAAGAACCCTAATTTTTGTTCTTCATTTTCTTCATGACTTTTGAGCTACCAAATGCTCTCAAGCCATGAATGAAATGTGCTTAGAAATGTGTTCTAAGGTTTTTTAAAGTTTGGG
The DNA here is from genome assembly GCA_036937905.1 of Salvia rosmarinus. NCBI lineage: Eukaryota > Viridiplantae > Streptophyta > Magnoliopsida > Lamiales > Lamiaceae > Salvia > Salvia rosmarinus. The sequence continues at coordinate 42,662,975 of CM072821.1, read as the reverse complement.
AATTTTTGGAGTATGTTTATTATTTCGAAATTTGTTAGAATTTTTTTTGTAGACTATGAAGCATGTTTTTGTGAATGTTATTTCATATTGTTGTTTGTTGATGTATTAGGAGCATAAAGAATAAAGATAGAAATTTTTGAGTTATTTCTCCTATTTATTTTGTTAGGGCCGAAATATATATATATATATATATAATTTTTAAAAATTATTTTGATTTTTTTGTTGAAAAATAGTTGAGGTATAGTGTTTGATATATGATATGAACATCATATATTAATCTTGAAATTATTGAGACACTACTCCTATTTTTCAAGAGGACGAAACTATATACATATATTTAAGATTTATTTGATTTTTATTTGTTGAAAATAATATGATATATGTTGTTTAGAAATAATATGAATCTATTATCTTTTGTTGAAATTTATTGAACACATATACAATATATGTGTGAGGACAAAAGAATTCCAAGCATTTAGTTCATAATATAAATATTTAGTTGATGTTTAAAGTTAATATTCCATGTTTATTGCATATTATAAACATGTTGTGAAGTGGGTATAATTTATTGAGCATATATGTATATATAAAGATATTACCAAAATATATATATAGTAATGAGCATGTGTTTTAATTTTAAGTATGATATGAGATGATATTTCATGTTTAGTATATGATATAAGCATGATATGATTTTATTAAATTTATTGGATACTTATGTTAATTATTGCTAATTATCGAAAATATAGCAAAATGGTTAAGTATGAGTTTGATTTTAATTGTGAATGATGCTATGATAGTTAATCTCTAAGTTTAGAATGAATGGTATATGGTTATGATGAATGAATAGAACACTCATGCACACATACACAATGATTATGTATTATGTTAGAAATTATGGTTTTTAATGCTTTAGTATGGTTTATGTTGTGTATGGTGTTGGATGATGTTGTATAGTTTATTTATGTTATGCCTACAAACAAAACCTCAAGCGTAAACAACATAGTACTCTAGAGTACGAGAATCGAAAAAAATAGACAAATTTCGATAACTTAAGAAGGATCAAAATTAGACACAAATTAAGGTTTTCTATTAATGATAGGATACTCAAGCGTGAGTTCCTAAGTTAAAGAAACCAAAAGCCGACTTACAACGTTAATGCTCAACAACGACAACCTAATACGATATTAGATTGAGCGTTAAGACAACTCGATCTGAATAACGATTATATAACACACAATCTCCGACGAGCTAAGAGAAACAAACAATATCGAAAAGTGTAAGCTAAGATTCAATCATAAAATGTCGATCCTTATGTCTCAAAGGTCGAGTTAGTATTCACAAAGAACTCCATTAATTCCTAAGTATTTACTTACGCGATGGTATGAGATATCTCAAATCGTAAGTCGAGACTTCCCTTTTATTCGCCGTGTTAATCGACAGTTGTCAAGCATAACCTAATAAGGCGTAACTATAATTATTAAGTCTAGTTAGTGGCTTGAGAATATCCTAATATACCAATCATAACTTGAATACTAACAATCTATAACGTAATAACGTTTAGAAGATCACTAAGGTTAGAGTCGAGGTTAGACTCGGAGTATATGACTCATAAGTTGAGGTTCGTATATGAAAGATGAAAGAATATAGTTTGGGAATTGAGAATGTAAGATAATAGAAATTATCTTAAAACAATCATACGAAATCACAATGAACCCCTAATTGGGAGCGTTAAATCGTAATTTATAAGCGACCACCGATCAATAGATGGAATCTAAGAAAAGTTATTTTCTTATGAAGGTCTTGTTCATACGTAGTTGCGAGGAAGGACAACCACACCACCTTACTTAGAACTTATAGCTTGGACTAGCGGTGGGCTCTCTTGAAACAAAATGATATGCATACCTCAAAGCATGATTTACAAAAGCTTTATGAAATATTATTGCATGAGCTATTATTATTTGCAAATATTTATGTTTTGTTGTGATCCTATCGAGGTTGGTATATCCAGCGTGGTATGAGAATGTGTTGGTCCACTGGCGTTAAAAAGGGTAACGATCAAATCCGACTTAGTTATGGACTAACTCGGATTGTGTACACGATGTGACTATGTGTTAAGGTTAGCTACCTCGACCGATCACGGCGACTATGTGTAGGTGGCCACTCCATAGTCTGTGAATGAATGAATGATCGATATGGAACAACGTGGATGAAATAGTCCGACCGGACACACTTTTAGAAAATGATAAAATATTTGATAGGCATGAGTCTTTTGAACTAAAATCCTCATGCGTTATTGTGCGGCGATTCAATGACTTCACAAAGAAAATATTTTTGCAATGAGTCCGAGTACTTTTGTACTTAGCCACGCATCTCGTTTTTGATGTGCGGGTTGGCGAGATTGACGATGAGTGCGGTGGTGCAAAGTGGCGGTGTTTTGTTGCTATAATAGAAAGGTTTCTAGAACCTAGGGCATTCATCGTCATATGCATGTCCACACTTTTATTGCTGCTAAACTCTGATATTGTTTTGGTGTCTTTTGATTATAACTGCTATTCATTATCGTGTTGAACTTGAGGTCGTACCTCGTTCCTTGAATTGCACCCTGATTGGGTTATATTTGGATATTGAACCTTTGACAAGTCCTTCTATGACTTGGGTTAGTATTGAAACCGTTTATTCCTTTCAGTTCATACATTTTATGAGTAGTTAAATGGTTAATTGTACTGATTAGTTATGTATATATCCGCTGCATTATCATACCAATGACGATCCATTTGATCCGTACTTTCTTGAGAAGTCGGGTTGTCACAAAGTGGTATCAGAGCTTGATCGCTCACTTTTCTGACACGAAAAGGTGTAAGTATAGGGTGGCAATATCGTATCCATAGGGATTGTAATGCGAAAACACATAAGCTAACTCGACAAGGATTCATCATTATCAAGCAACATAAAAGGTTTGGTAAGATTTTGGGGCTTCGGACTTCAATCAAAGCAGAGACAACAAAACAGAAAATAAAATAAAGCAATAAACACTCGGATGTTAAAAACAGAGAAGGACGACTAACCCTAGGGATGCATTAATCCTATCCACAACGTATGTTTATCCTGTTCCTATTAACCAATTTTAATCCAGACAAGATGGAAGATCACATATATAACCGACAATTTCTGTTACGACAAAAGCGGCTGTAGATTACTAGTTTTCCCTATTACTGTTACGTCTCTAGGTGAAAACAAGCAACTCCAAACGGATCACAAAGAATATGCTTCCTACGAATATCCTATCTCAACTACGACTCAAGGCTCATTCGTATCATGCATTCGAGATCGATTGACAATTAATACAATTACGTAATTAACCGACAACTAGATATGCATCAAGATTGATCAGAAATCAACACATATAAATAAGCACAATCGAATCATGAATCGATGCACGGACGGTAAATAGCGATAACGGAATCACAACATATAGGATCGAATCATGCAAACCACAGGATTAGAGCGAAAAACTAGCGAGACATAATGAGCGGAATAAAATACGATTTAATCATAAAAGCGGAAATTAAATATATAAAACCCGTGATGAGCGTTGGATGAACAATCGTTGGGCTTGAATCCCAACCTCGTGAAAAATAGAAAATTGCAAAGATTGTCGGACGAAGCGTTAAACTCGTGAACAAAGCGTACAACTAATGAAGAACAATGATAAATCAACTCTAGAATGAAAATAGATGGAACCTAAAGCTAAAATCTGGAAAACTTATGAAAAGCGAGTAAAAGAGGCTCGGAATCGTGGAGTGCGAAGTTGGGGCGCGAGGGGTGTTGCCATATATAGCACACCCAAACCCTAATTTCTCCTTCGCCGCTCGGACTCGCGACCACCCTTCGCGATCGCTAGGGCGATCGCTAGATATGTCTCTGGCGCTCTTCTCGCTCGCGTTCGCCTCCTTGCTTCGCATGGTACCTCGCGACCCGGCTAGCGGTCGCTAGTAGTCTGAACCGGTCGCGAAATCGTCCGGTGGCTTTCTCTGCTGGGCCTTGCCGGGCACGAGGTCGCGGTCGCGGTCTCGCTGGGTTCTCGCGCGGGTTGCCTAGCGGCCAGCCTAGCAACCGCTAGGCTAGTCGCTAGAAGCAGTCGATTGTATATTGGCTCGTGTCGTTCCTTGCTTGATTTTCAACATATGGACCTACACAACACCAAAAGAACACCCAAGCGGTATCTTCTAGAAATAGATAAAACATTAAGAATCGATCGTAAATGCACATTAAGCGAGCTAAACTCATCTTCAAATATCAACTATAAGCGTGTAAAATGCGCGTTTATCAAACCCCAAACTTAAATCATTGTTTGTCTTCAAACAAAACCAAAACAGAAAGACACAACAAAAGATCAGCGTAGCAAAGATGATAACCATTCTAGCCTCGAAACATATCAACGCTCAAAAACATTAGTGCACATGACGGCGTTAGTCAACTCAACACAAACAACAATTGACGGCAAAAACTCATTTAATTCAACCTCACCACGGCATGTGTGTAAAATATAGGATACACTCAACTCATAAAGAAATGTGGGGCGTGTATACACTCAGCGATCAATGAAATGCAACATCTTACCATAGGCTTGCCGTTTTCTAATATCTCCACAGCGTCATTGTGTTCAAATTAGGATCAAAGAGGTCTTTTCATAGGTTGTAATGTAGGCATATTGGTTAAGGTAGGATAAAATATGGCTAAGTGACTCAAGGATATTCCAAGCACCCCATTTATACTTTTCGACACATATGGACTTTGTCCATTTTCCTCTTCTTTCCCAGCGTGCTAAATCAGCGTTTAATGCCATGAAGGTACATATACTTTGATTAAAGACCCTTTATGCTCAACACTCATAGTGAACTTAACATTTTCTTTTCTTTTCTTTTCTAGAGCTTATAGGGTTTATCTTTCACAACAAAGGTACTATTCTTCACCACAGATGTATTTTTCTACAAGAAACTTTTCTCATCATAACTACATCAAAATTTCAACCCCTTTTGATTCCCATATCCATCCTCACCTCCTATCATTCGGTTAATCGAATGAAAAAGTCTAACAAAGGCTCACAGAAGGCGACAAATGGTATATATCATCGGGTTAGTGTTTGGGTGAATAAGTGGTTAACAACGATGGCCTTTTATCCTTTCCAAATTCGAAACACATATTGCAGTCTCGACACAGAAACACGGCAAGTTCTAGAAGATAATCATATGCACGATATCACACAATTAACAGAAACTGTATCAAGATATGTATACAGTGAAGCTCAAGTCTCACAGGATAAGCAAATGGTGAAAAAAACAACAAGCCTAAGCCATCTCACGTCATTCATACGTCATTTTCTAACATATCATGCGCACTATCATTCAATTTCACCAAAAATTTCTATCGTCATTGGCCACATGGATTAACATACTTCACTTAACTCGTTGATCGTGAGACGAAGCGAAAAAACAAAACAAAAACACGACAAAAGATCCCAAAGCATAACAACTAAACCATAAAGCACGAAACATAAGCGAGTTCTCAACCAACCAAACTCGTCTACTCCCCAAACTTATTATGAACATGTGGAAGCAATAAGGTTTGCGAAAAAAGTAGTTGGGAGAAAACTTACCTTGAATGCCTTGCTACTCGGTGGCGGATAAAATCACGCCATCGATTCCATTCTTGCATCATCTCCATCATCTTACGTTGTTGCTCGAGATGTGCTGTTGTTGGGTGTAGAGGGCTTGTTGCTGCTCCATAATCGAGGTCGGGTTCCGTCAATATGGTTGAGGCGACAATCTATTTGATCTAATCGATCATAAATCCGGGTCACTTCGAGCGGGTGGCGGTGCAATATTTCGCTGTGTCTGAGTCACCGGGCTCGGCTTGCTCCCCGTGCGGTTGCTCACCCTCGACCTCGCCTTGCGCGTTCACGCCTGCGTCCATGCATAATGTGCGAGAGGAGCTCAAATTCAGTTGGCATCGGCGTTAAAGTAGCGGCTTATCTTGGTGAGCTCGGGATTGGGTAGGCGGAAGGCGATTGACCGTTTGATCATATAACAGCCACAAGTAATGTCCGGGTGCCTCTTGAGAGCGCTCGGGCGTATAGGCACGGCTTGTCGGGAAGATGTCGTGAGAGATCGGACTCTCTCGAATCGTAATCCCAAAAAATCGGCAATGGGGTAACGAATCCCCTATGCATATCTTGAATTACCAAACCGTGGGCGCATGTGGAAGTGTTGAGCTAGGAACATGCCGGCATGCATCTTACAGTTGAACATAGCTCCAATCGGTATGCTCATATCTTGTGAGAGGGCGGTGCCGACATTGAGCGGCCATGTAAGGTGAGCGTGAGGGCCGGTGGAAGTAACGGACATTGGATTCCGTGTCGAGCTAGCCGATCTCAAGGCATCATAGTATGGAGTGTGCTCGAGTGCGAGTCCATGATCTTTGGCCATACGCTACGGGCCGTGTACTCGACGTCCCCTATGTAGTTTCCCTCCGGATCTCCATTGATGATTCCATTAAGTTCGTCCACGGAGAGTTGACGGGGCTCATTGTCAAGCTGGAACATAATGTAATCCGGCATTCCGTTTGTCTTGTGGACATGGATAGTCGACAAGAATTCGAGCGTCAGGATCCGGTATGTAAGATAGTTGGCTGTGATAACGGAGTACAGCCCGGATCTCTCGGCCAACCATGTCACATCATTGGTTATACCCATCTCTTGACACGTATTGAGGCACATGAACCGTGAATGCCTATGCCGTAATCTCACCAATCGATTCCAACGGCTTCTCGACGAGTCATTCGGCAGTCTGACTACAAAATTTTCTGGATCGAATTCATCTGGTGGTGCCATGCGTGGCTCATCGTGAGGCTCATCATGATGCTCATCTTGTAGCTCGTCGTGGAGCTCATTGTTTGGTATGATTTTGTGATGATTCTTGGTATTGTTTTACGTGTCATTTTCTATGGTTTGTCCTATTTATGCCTTTGGTTGAGTAATATTTATCGATTCGGACTTACTTGTTCGTCTCGATGTTTTGTAGGAAAATGGCATAAAATAGGATGAATTGGATCTGCCAAGGATCAGATATAATTTAATAGCATCTCGATAGAAGTCCGTGAGGCACAAACAGATCGCAATTTGGAGTTCGGACGAGGGATAGCGGATCATTTCTTCAAAGTCGCACGTGCGCTCCAGCGCGCGCCGCTCGCGCACCGACGCTGAACACTTCCAATGATTCTAATGAATAATGGAGAAGGAATCAAGGATTTTTCCTTGATAAGTAAAATACGTTGCGATAGGAGTCTGTGGCGAAAACCGTGCACAAATCGAAGTTCAGACGAAGGAGAGCGGGCCAAAACAAAATGTTGCGCAAAGCTGTGTCGCCCGCGCGCCCGCGCCGCGCGCTCGCACGCCCAGCGCCGGTTCAGCATCTTGAGCGCGTTCAGCCCATTTGCCCTCTTGAACGCCAGTTCTTTGTGAACGCTGGTTCACCATTTGGCCATCTTCAGTGCACACATCAATCTTGAGCGCCCGATTCATTGTGAACGCCGGTTCACTCCCTTTCGACTGTTTTCAGCGCCATCTCCATCAGCGCGTTCGCCCAATTCTCCTCGCAGCTCACACCGAGCGGCGCTCGGTTTCAAGGCAGAATGTATTTTGAGCAGCTTCGGTCGAACCGGCGCTCACCTTTATTTTATATATATATGCGCGCATTAGGTCAAATAGGAGGTGTTACGAGTTTTTACGCAGCGTGGCGCGGCGCCTCTCGCCATTTTTTTGTGCTCTTGATGATTCTTCGAGAGTTTTTCAACAGATCGATACAAGCAGATAATCTTTAGATTTAATTCCTGTTTCTTGTTTTCATCGAATGATTTAGTTAATCAATTTATGCTTTTGGATTTATCGTTTAATCGAAATCAATTTCATCGTATTATTGCTTAATGATTTCTCGCTTTGTGATTCTTATTGGATTCAATTCATAGTGACGATGGATTGTGTTCATGTCTTTCTTGCTTCGTTTAATTCTGTTCTTGGAGGCGGATTGATGATTATGTTTTTATTTGCAATTAGATTTAGATTATGGATTGACAAACCCATGAATAATATGATTGCATATGCTTTTATTTATCGCTTTGATTTATTGCTTTCATAGTTCAACTAGGGATTGACAACCCCGGTTTAGATTTAACACTTTATTAGTTTAGCTTGGGATTGACAACCCCGACTTAGGATCATTGTTTATTTTCTCGTATTTGATTCTTGCATGCTCAACCCCGTTGGTATTAGTATGTTTAGGATTTAATCGCTTTACGTATGCGACACGAACAATCGCCTACATTAAGTTTTCCTTGAGGGCGACTCGTGTTAACTTATCACGCCACGATTACCTCGTGCGATTGCGAGTGAATTTGAGTGTGTTTTAGCTCGATCAATTTTGGCGCCGCCGGGAAAACTTTAGGCGTATTGTTTGTGTTGTTTGTTTTTCGTGTTTCTTTTCTTCTGTTTGGTTATTTTCACCCCACAGTGCGTGTAATTTTGTTTTTTGTTGGTATCGCTAATGCGGGGTTATCAACGATGCGATTATGGTCAACCATTTGGGGAGAAAGTTAAATCGTATTGGGCAAATTCTTCTTTGAAGAAGGAGCCCATTCGACTTTTTCGAGGATGTCCGTCGGTATGAGCCACAAGCATATGATCCTTCTTGGGATCCCACAGCACATGACCTCATGACCCGATTTGGGATATTGGGATCCAGCAGCAGCCGCCTCCACAACCTGATCCGGAATATTGGAATCCACCGTGCTTTGAGGATCGAGCCTCCAATTCCTCTGGGATCAACCGCCTCCATGACACTATGAGGATCAATCCTACAATGCCTCTTGGGAGCAACCACACCCTCCACCTCGGTGTGAGTACCCACAACAACCACCTCCACCTCATTACTCATACCCAGCAGCCCACCTCCACCTCGGATGACGGCTTGGGAGGATGAGTTAACTCAAAAGAGAAGCATCCATTCAAAAACGGATGCTTTAGTCCAAAGTTTGGATCTTGCAAATGCCTCGACTTTGCGTTTGGAGGCATAAATAGGATATGTCGAGCACGCTTGATAAGTACATTGCGGCAAGGAGGAACTTCCAAACCAATCCGATCAGATCCGATCGGTCCTTTGTTCTAGAAAGTGATCGATAGTTGAAAATTGGGTGGAAGAGACATTAGATGAGCTGCTGCGATCACGAGGGGTGGAAAAGCGAGGAAGTCGAAATCACACCTTTCCCGCACCAACCCGATCAAGCTCGGATGGTCACTACTCTTGAAGTGACCCAATTGTTGAAGATGGGGTGGGAGAGACACCAAGAGCCGCTACTGCCGGATGAGGTGGAAAGTGAGAGCGGGTGAGCACGTGTGGATGAGAAGCATAATCGAGCCCGATGGCGTTTTACGAGAATGGATAACAAGGAAGAGTGGGCAAATCCGGTCGGTATCGTTCAACACTCACTCGGAGGTGAAAGAGTTATCGAACACGTGAAGGAGGATGAAGAGGTGATGAAGCAAGAGTGGGCACTCGAAGTTGATGACATGCCAAAGCCCACTCGGGAAGCGATTGCACTGCCTCAACAATTGGAGTACGGGATCCCAGAGGAGGACACAATGATAACAAAGGTTGAGGTAGTTTCTATAATTTGTCAACATCTTAATTTACAAAGTATTGTCTTTGTAGGAGTTGAAGTTATTTATTTTACTTTGGAAAATAGGATGTTTGATTTGAGCTTAATTGATGTATTACTTGCTGTCTTTACTATCCTCTGTTCTTATAAGGTTGCTACTGATGTTCTGGCCGAGATGGTATTCCTGCAGGTGAAGGACTATGGATAGTCCGTTGTTGGCCGGAACACGTCGTGCTCTGACGTTAAGCGAAATCTTGCGTGGGAGTTGACCCACGGATTTTTATTGCTTTTTCTTTCTTTCTTTTCTTTGTCTTGTTTTGTTGTTCTTGTTGATCTATCTGTTGTTGTTGAGTTTGTTTTGCTCGGATCCGGAAAGTTGTCGTGACGAGATGAAGCCGTGGTGCTCCAACTCTACAGTAGCACATTCGTCGATTATCGGGAAGTATCATCCTCTATAGTCATTTTGAGCTTTTAATATTTTGAGCTTTGGGGACGATTGCTCGATTTAAAATGTGGGGATGTTTACTCGGTTTTGTATCGTGATGTATTGTTTTGTTGCTTAATGACTTGCCCTTGTGCTTATTTTGATTGTTTGGACGTAAGCTTTGTCTATCTGAATAAGTTAGGAACTTGATTTGTGCAAGCTGAACTACGTGGTATTGATCAAATTGAATTTGAATTTTGAAACTTTTGGTGATATATGATTTGAGTATAATGTGAATTGTGAGGCGTAATTGATAGAAATTGAATAGGGGGAAATTGATGTGATTTGTCCGGCTAATGTTAGGGGGAGTGTTAACATTGTGGTTGCCTATATACTTGTTTCATTTTATATATAAAAAAATGTGAAAAAGAAGAAGAAAATGAGGAGAATGAAAACTCCAGTTATTTGTTGAGATTGTTGAAATGGAGGATGGGATTCTGTCCCTCTTTCTCGTAAATTGAGAAATGGACATCGGAAACCACGTTAGGAGACTCGAGTTCATCGAGTTCACCTTCGAATATTGTTCCAAAATCTGTTAAAACATTCTTTGTGCTTTATAAAAGAAACTTGTTGCTAAAGGTGACCACATTAGTTAGTTCACCTAACGGAGAGTTGGGTGCGGCGTAGATTACCTTTTTATTTATTGGAAGTCAATTGTGGTTCTTGATTTATTTCGCATTATCTTTGAATTAAGTAAACACCAAGTGTGGAAATGCAATAAGGTTTGATTGATTAGAATAAGGGTTAAGTTGCATGAGTTATCTTTCGACTCTTATTAGTATAGACTTTGCTTGAGGACAAGCAAATGGATAAGTGTGGGGAGTTGTTTGGTATGATTTTGTGATGATTCTTGGTATTGTTTTACGTGTCATTTCTATGGTTTGTCCTATTTATGCCTTTGGTTGAGTAATATTTATCGATTCGGACTTACCCGTTCGTCTCGATGTTTTGTAGGAAAATGGCATAAAATAGGATGAATTGGATCTGCCAAGGATCAGATATAATTTAATAGCATCTCGATAGAAGTCCGTAGGCACAAGCGGATCGCAATTTGGAGTTCGGACGAGGAGAGCGGATCATTTCTTCAAAGTCGCGCGCGTGCACTCCGCGCGCCGCTCGCGCACCGACGCTGAACACTTCCAATGATTCTAATGAATAATGGAGAAGGAATCAAGGATTTTCCCTTGATAAGAAGTAAAATACGTTGCGATAGGGTCTTTAGGCGAAAATCGTGCACAAATCAAGTTCAGGCGAAGGAGAGCGGGCCAAAACAAAATGCTGCGCAAAGCTGTGTCGCCCGTGCGCCCGCGCGCCGCAGCGCTCGCACGCCAGCGCCGGTTCAGCATCTTGAGCGCGCGTTCAGCCCATTTGCCCTCTTGAGCGCCAGTTCTTTGTGAACGCTGGTTCACCATTTGGCCATCTTCGGTGCACACATCAATCTTGAGCGCCGATTCATTGTGAACGTCGGTTCACTCCCTTTCGACTGTTTTGGCGCCATCTCCATCAAGCGCGTTCGCCCAATTCTCTCGCAAGCTCACACCGAGCGGCGCTCGGTTCAAGCGAATGTATTTTGAGCGCTCGGTCGAACCGGCGCTCACCTTTATTTTATATATATATGCGCGCATTAGGTCGAATAGGAGGTGTTACGAGTTTTTACGCAGCGTGGCGGCGCCTCTCGCCATTTTCTTTGTGCTCTTGATGATTCTTCGAGTTTTCAACGGATCGATACAAGCGGATAATCTTTAGATTTAATTCACATTTCTTGTTTTCATCGAATGATTTAGTTAATCAATTTATGCTTTTGGATTTATCGTTTAATCGAAATCAATTTCATCTTATTATTGCTTAATGATTTCTCGCTTTGTGATTCTTATTGGATTCAATTCATAGTGACGATGGATTGTGTTCATGTCTTTCTTGCTTTCGTTTAATTCACATTCTTGGAGGCGGATTGATGATTATGTTTTATTTGCAATTAGATTTAGATTAGGGATTGACAAACCCATGAATAATATGATTGCATATGCTTTTATTTATCGCTTTGATTTATTGCTTTCATAGTTCAACTAGGGATTGACAACCCTGGTTTAGATTTAACACTTTATTAGTTTAGCTTGGGATTGACAACCCCGACTTAGGATCATTGTTTATTTTCTCGTATTTCAATTCTTGCATGCTCAACCCCGTTGGTATTAGTATGTTTAGGATTTAATCGCTTTACGTGTGCGACACGAACAATCATACGATAAGTTTTCCTTGAGAGGCGACTCGTGTTAACTTATCACGCTACGATTACCTAAATGCGATTGCGGTGAATTTGAGTGTGTTTTTAGCTCGATCACTCATCTTGTGTCTCGTCGTGGGAAGTGGAGACAATGCTCTTGCCCTTGCGCTTGTGACCGTGAGTGCAGCGGCATATTGTACCTAAAAAGAATTTCAAAGTTAGCAGTGTATGAATGAAACAATCAAAACAACGTCGACCCAAAATGCTCAATATAGATCCCAAACTTGACTTAGTCCAATTATTTCCCCCATATTGTCATATGATCTTGCAAGACAACACAAAATGGGAAAAACACACAAACAGCCAAAAATTTGCTAAATTGGACGTTCTGGGCGAAATCTAGCGACCACACCTCCCGGTCGTGAGGGTGGTCGCGAAGCAAGGTCAGCGACCGCTCGAGGCAGGCCTTGTGGCATAGCAGCGTGGCGCCAGCAGCGCCTGCCGGTGACGTGAATCGATCGGCGAACACGATGTGATGATTTTTTCAAGCTTATTTCTCAATTTTTAACCCAAATCAACAATGTAGGCACATTAGGCGAACAATATCGTGTATAAGCGTTAATAAACCTATCATTGGACAAATCATGCTCAAACACCAAACAAATCTAACAAAATAAGCCCTAGTCTCTCAAATTTAATTAAACCCACTTCAATAGGATAAATGGAATAAATCCTTCCTAATCATGCTCAATAAACGTAAACCCATGAAGAATGACACAAATATAGCATACCTTGAGTGGATTTGATGGAGAAATGCAAGAAAATTGGGGAAGAGAGGTGCTTTGGGTGCTTGAGGGAATAGTTCTTTGCTCTTTTCAGAAAAAACCTGTGTGTGTGTGTGTAGGTTACAAGTTTGGGGAAAAATAAGTGTTAAAATGCGGGTCACGAAGCGGGCACGGGTCAGGACGCGGGTCGCGACGGATCTCGCGGTCGAGCTCGCGATCGCGAGCTTGGCCGCGAGCTCTGTCGCTCAGAAAAGAACGTTGTGCCCAAATTCTCGCGACCACACCTCGCAACCTCGCGGTCGCTAGGGTGGTCGCCAGGTACTTGTTATTTTTTTTTATTTTTTTGTTTTTTTTTAGAGAAAGCTATTAAACTTTGGGATCGAACAAAACAACGAGACACGACACAAACAAAGAAACACAACCAAAAAAAAAAAATGAAAACAACAAAAACAAAAGCATGTAAAGCGTTGGGTTACCTCCCAACCAAGGTAAGAATTATCGTCGCTAGCTCGACGGTACCTCTTATCATGGTTCGTTGAGCTTGGTCACCTTGACTTCTCGATCAAGTGTGACTTGAAGTAGGATTTGAGTCTTGGCCGTTCACTTTAAAAATGTTGCCCCGAGTTCAGGTGCTCGTAACTCCCATCGCAAGTGCACGGTAAGCGGTATCGGCCCCGACCATCTTGACTTGAGCTTTCCGGGAATAGGCGAGTCGAGCATTGTAAAGCAAGACTTCATTACCGGCGAAAATCCTTTGGCACGAATGTGGAGGTCGTGGAATTTCGAGCTCTTTCCTTGTATATCAGAGAATTCTCAAAGTTTCATTCCTCCACTCGTCGAGCTCCAACAGTTGGTCACTTCTCATCATACCGGCCTCCTTGAAATCCATGTTGATTCTCCTCGTAGCCCAATATGCTTTGTGCTCTAATTCAACGGTAAATGGCAGGATTTACCAAATACCATTTGATATGGAGATAGCCGATGGGAGCTTTGTATGCGTCCGGTGAGCCCAAAGAGCATCATCCAATGCTTGGCCCAATCCTTGCGATGAACAACCGATTTCTCTAAAATCGCTTGATCTCTCGGTTGGCGAGCTCGACTTGCTCGTTGCTTATGGATGGTAGGGGAGGTGACTCGATGCTTCACACCATATTTGGCTAGAACGTTGCCTAGCCACTTATTATTAAATCGACCCCATCAGCGATCAAAGCCCTCGGGACTCCAAATCAGTCGAATGTTCTTGTGAAGGAACTTGATCACTACCTTAGAGTCGTTCGTGACGGTGGGAATCGCCTCACCCAGCGGAAGCGTCTCCACAGCAAGAAGAATATGCGTGTAACCACAAGACATGGGAAGCGGACCCATGAAGTCGATCCCCATCGTCAAATAGTTCCACCTCCATGATGGATTTACGTGGCATCTCGTTTTCTTAGTCACATTCCCCACTCTTTGACAACGATCACAACTCTTGATAAAGATTGGCAATCTTTGAAGATCGAAGGCCAAAAGAATCCCGTGGCAAATCTTTGCATTTGTCTTGCTTGTTGCAAAATGGCCTCCGATCAACGAACTATGGCACTCGTGGATTATGTTCTCCCATTCTCCTTGGGGAACGCAGCGACGTATCAGACCATCGGCACATCGGCGGTAGAGGTGAGGATCGTCCTAATAATAGAACTTTACATCGTGGAGAAACTTCTTTTTCAAATGACCTTTGCACGATGGAGGTAGAACTCCAATCACCAAATAATTGACAAAATCAGCATACCATGGTGTGCGATCAATGGCGCTTCAAGATGTGCTCGTCGGGAAGTTCTCCTTGATCCCAATCTTCTTATCCTCTCCTTCGGTGGCTTCTCCAATCGCGACAAGTGGTCGGCTACCACATTTCGCAGCCCTTTCTATCTTTAATTTCCATGTCGAACTCTTAAAGAAGAAGGATCCATCTCACGATCGGGCTTTGAATCTTTCTTGGCGAATAGATGACGAATGACGGCATGGTCGGCAGGTGCGATGGTGTGGGTGCCCACCAAATAAGGTCTAAACTTATCAAAAGCATAGACCCTGACAAGTAATTCCTTCTCCGTGGTGGTGTAGTTCATTTGAGCGTAGTCGAGAGTCTTACTTGCATAATAAATGACTCGGAAAAGCTTGTCTCGTTTACGCCCTAATACAAAGACCCTTCGCCCAATCACTCGCATCACACATCATTTCGAGCGGTTGACTCAATCGGGGAGACCAAAGCGGAGTCGAGATCGGGGCAAACTTCAATTTCTCGAGCGCCTCAAACACTCATTTGTGAACATGAACTTCATATCTTTCTCGAGCAATCCTCACAATGGCCGTGATCCACTTCCAAACCCTTGGCGGAGGTAGTTTCTCGATAGCTACTATCTTTGCTCGATCCACTTCCAAACCCTTGGCCGAGACTTTGTGACCAAGCACGATACATTCCTTCACCATGAAATGGCACTTCTCCCAATTGAGAACAAGATTAGTCTCCTCACATCTTTGCGGCACTTGTGACAAATTATGGAGACAATGGTCAAATGAAGAGCAAACACGGAAAAGTAGTCCATAAAGACTTCCATAATATTCTCGATCAACCCATGGAAGATGGACATCATGCACCTTTGGGCGTGGTGGAGCATTGCACAATCAAGCGGCATTAGCCTATAGGCGAAAACTCCATCTGGACACGTAGCGCCGTCTTGTGCTGATCTTGAGGCGATGGCAATCTGATTGTACCCGAATATCCATCGAGAAAGCAGTAGAACTCATACCCGCTAGTCATCCAACATCGATCAATAAAGGCGGGGAAAATGGTCTTTCCTCGTGGCTATGTTCAGAGCACGATAGTCGATGCAAACTCACCATCCTATTACGAGTCTTGTTGCCACAAGCTCGTTTGTCTAAATCTCGATCACCGTGATACCCCTTTCTTGGATACCACTTGAGTAGGGCTAACCCACTCATTTGTCGGATATGGCATAGATCATGCTGCGTCTAAGAGCTTCAGCACCTCTTTTCTGACGACCTCTTGCATTGCCGGATTCAGTCGGCGTTGAGGTTGCACCTTTGGCTTATATTCATTCTCTAGCAGGATCCGATGCATGCAAATCGCTGACCCCCTGCTTGATATCAGAAATCGTCCACCCAATCGCAGACTTGTACTGCTTCAGCACAACCATTAGTTTCTGTGTCTCCTCATCTGTCAAAGCCAAAGATATTATCACCGGGCACGTCTCATCGTCGCCTAAGAAGGCATACTGCAGGTGGTCCGGCAACTCTTTCAACTCCATCTTGGGTGTAGTCTCTTCCTTCTTCACCACGGCGTCCTCTCCTCCAATCGGCTTCCTCACATCTAAATAAGGCACTGACTCCTCGGGGAGGGCCTTGACTTCATCGATGGACTCAAGATACTCTAAAATCTCATCACACGCCTCATCAAGGTCTGCGGGTGAGAAAATCGAGTTCTGCATACAAAACTCCACCGGATCAGCTGATTGAAAGTGAGTGGGCGACAGCTGCTCTATAACTCGACAGTCTTCCATGGTCTTCTCGTCAGGCTGCTTCATAGCATCGTATATAGAGATTTTCATCTCCTCGTCGTTGACTCTGAAGGTGAGATCTCCATCTTGCACGTCTATCAGTGCTCTGTCGGTAGCTAGGAATGGTCGCCCGAGAATAAGAGGTGTATTCCCATCCTCTGGCATATCGAGAACAACGAAATCAGCTGGGAAGATGAAATCTCGAACTTTCACGAGCACGTCCTCCACTATCCCTTTCGGATAAGTCACCGATGTGTATACGCCATCGAAGAGCTATGGTGGTCGGCTTGATCTCCCAATCTCAATCTGTTAAAATGGACAACGACATCAGTTGATGCTTGCCCCAAATCACAGAACCGCGGAGAATGTCGTCCTCCGATGACACATGCTATGGTGAAGCTGCACGGATCTTTACGCTGAGCGGCAACTTCTTTTGCAAAGACAACACTCGCACTCTTGAGACAGTTATCGTTTGAATTTCCCAAGCTTCTTTTTATTGCAGCGACATCCTTGAAAACTTCACGTAACCGGCATATCTCAAGCGCATCAAGTAGAGGAATATTAATGTGCACCTTTTGGAACATCTCCATGAACACGGTCAACTTCTCATCGTGCCTTGGGCAGCCAAGCGGCTTGGAAACGGAATTGGTGGCACGTACGTCGGAAATTTCTTCATGGCTTGCCCTTCGCGATCAGCCTCGCGACCGCGTGGGTGGTCGCTAGGCAACTGAACACCATCTTCCTTCGTCTTCGCGGGCGCGCGCGCGGCCGCTTTCTCGGGCGCTAGGTGTGCGTCTGAAGCTTCTGTACGATTTCTCACGGCCGCTTCAGAATTGCTAGCGACCGCTAGGCCCTCTGACTGACTTGTCGCGGGCGCATTTTGACTTGTTACGCCCGCTGAACCGCTCGCGAACTCCACTGTAGGACTCCTCGCGGTCGGGCTCGCGGTCGCGAGCTTGGTCGCGAGATTCTCTCTCTTTTGCCCGTTTTCACCGTTCGTCTCCTCGT
Organism: Salvia rosmarinus; assembly: GCA_036937905.1. Taxonomy (NCBI): domain Eukaryota; kingdom Viridiplantae; phylum Streptophyta; class Magnoliopsida; order Lamiales; family Lamiaceae; genus Salvia; species Salvia rosmarinus. The sequence continues at coordinate 42,645,212 of CM072821.1, read as the reverse complement.
GACTTTGATAGGCTCGTCCACTCCTCAATTGAATGGCATTACAATGATTTTTAGGGTTTACCTCCGTATTACTCGGAAATTAGCCCGACTTGTGCCGCCCATTACGTTGCTTGACTATCGACTTATTTGATTCTCCATCATCTTCATGTGCTTTCCATAGCCGTCACGGTGGACTCCAAATGATTAATCTTCTGCCCGGTGTTGCTTATAAATGAATTCTGATTCGTTGCCAATTGTTGGTTGCTTACAACCAAGCTGCTGCATCATGTCCTCTAGACTCGGCTTCTTCGTCTCTTGAATCACTCCGTTCGAGCGAGAAACACAGGCGGTCTGTTGAAAATTATTGGGGTTGGCGTCGAGAAATTTGGGTGATTTACATTGTTCGATTATACGCGGATTCCCCTGTGACGGTTGTTCCTCGATTGATGTAATTCACGTCCTCGGCCTCATTCATCTCGACTCTGCGGCATTTATCGAGCCACGCTTTTCTTTCCTTTCTTTCTCAAATTAGCTTCTCAACAAGGTGGCTTGCTCCATAATATTATCGTATTTGAATCACCTTCAATAGTAGCGACCTTCACCACGGTGTCCTCTCCATCGCCAGCGATAGCTGTTGGCCGCCATCTCTTCTATGATGCGGTGGCCTCGTCTACGTCATTCAATAAGCAACCCCCGCTGATCGTCAACAATACTCCTCGTGTGAGGTGTCACCATTTGTAAAAACTGTATGTCTGCCGCTTCCTCGAAAATCCATGTTGTGGGCACCTTCTTAATAGGCCCCTGAATCTTTCCCGACTCGAATAAAGATTCATCTCTAAGCTGGGAGAAGTGGGAAATCTCGGCTATGATCTTACGTGCCTTAGCGGTGGGAAGTACTTTGAGAGAATTTCTCACATAATTGCCCAAGCTGTTGATGCCGTACGATCTAAGGTCTTGAACCAGTCCTTTGCTTGATTTCACGAGAGAAAATCCGAACATACGCATCCGGATTGTGTCTTGTGGCACCCATTCATTTGATGGTGTCACAAATGTCGAGATATGTCTCGAGATGGGCATTCAGATCCTCTGTGACTCCTCCTCCGAGCTGTTCCCCTTGAACCATGCTGATTAGGGCCGGCTTCAGCTCAAAATTGTTAGCGTTTACTTGGGCCCCATCCGCCTCCTTGAAATTTCTCGGTGGGAGGTTTGTACATATAATTCAACGGTCTTGCCTCGGGGGCGGGGACAACGAGTCCCATAGTCGCCAATTGGCGGCTGCATTTGTAAATCCGCTAACAATGCGGCTACTTGGAGGAACGCCCGTTATTACGATTGTTACGATTTGCCATTGCTTCCTTTCTTCTTGCCGTCTCCTTCTCCTTTGTGAATTTTTGATTTTCGGATCAAAGTTTAGTTCGAGAGGTCCTCGGGACCTTGTGAACATAAACTACCGGAGAAAAGAAGAAATCAGTTGGCAAGGAATAAAAATAATAAAGAAAAGTACAACTTGAATTAATAATTCCAAATTGTCAAGTTATTCCTATATGATCTTAACAATCCCGACAGCGCCAAAATTTGATCGCTCACTTTTCCGACACGAAAGGTGTAAGTATAGGGTGTTTAAGTATCGTATCCATGAGGGATTGTAATGCTAAAACACGAAGCTAACTCAACAAGGATTCATCATTATCCAAGCAACATAAAAGGTTTGGTAAGATTTTGGGGCTTCGGACTTCAATCCAAAGCAGAGACAACAAAACAGAAAATAAAATAAAGCAATAAACACTCGGATGTTAAAAACAGAGAAGGACGACTAACCCTAGGGATGCATTAATCCTATCCACAACGTATGTTTATCCTGTTCCTATTAACCAATTTTAATCCAGACAAGATGGAAGATCACATATATAACCGACAATTTCTGTTACGACAAAAGCGGCTGTAGATTACTAGTTTTCCCTATTACTGTTACGTCTCTAGGTGAAAACAAGCAACTCCAAACGGATCACAAAGAATATGCTTCCTACGAATATCCTATCTCAACTACGACTCAAGGCTCATTCGTATCATGCATTCGAGATCGATTGACAATTAATACAATTACGTAATTAACCGATAACTAGATATGCATCAAGATTGATCAGAAATCAACACATATAAATAAGCACAATTGAATCATGAATCAATGCCTGGACGGTAAATAGCGATAACAGAATCACAACATATAGGATCGAATCATGCAAACCCACAGGATTAGAGCGAAAAACTAGCGAGACATAATAAGCGGAATAAAATACGATTTAACCATAAAAGCGGAAATTAAATATATAAAACCCGTGATGAGCGTTGGATGAATAATCGTTGGGCTTGAATCCCAACCTCGGAAAAACGGAAAATTGTAAAGATTGTCCGGACGAAGCGTTAGGATCGTGAACAAAACGTACAACTAATGAAGAACAATGATAAATCAACTCTAGAATAAAAATAGATGGAACCTAAAGCTAAAAATCTGGAAAACTTATGAAAAACTGAGTAAAAGAGGCTCTGGAATCGTAGGTCTGAAGTTGGGGGCGCGAGGGGGTGTTGCCATATATATAGGCACACCCCAAACCCTAATTTCTCCTTCTGCCGCTCGGACTCGCGACCACCCTTCGCGATCGTTAGGGTGATCGCTAGGTATGTCTCGCGCGCGCTCTTCTCGCTCGCGCTCGCCTCCTTGCGCTCGCATGGTACCTCGCGACCCGGCTAGCGGTCGCTAGCAATTCTGAACCGGTCGCGAGAAATCGTCCAGTAGCTTTCTCGGCGCTGGGCTTCGCTCACGGGTACGAGGTCGCGGCTTCGGTCTCACTGGGTTCTCGCGCGGGTTGCCTAGCGGCCAGCCTAGCGACCCCTAGGCTGGTCGCTAGAAACAGGTCAGATTGTATATTGGCTCGTGTGTCGTTCCTTGCTTCGATTTTCAACATATGGACCTACACAACACCAAAAGAACACCCAAGAGCAGTATCTTCTAGAAATAGATAAAACATTAAGAATCGATACGTAAACGCACATTAAACGAGCTAAACTCATCTTCAAATATCAACTATAAACGTGTAAAATGCATGTTTATCAGAGCTCTTGTTCACTCTGAACCCTAGAAACTCTTTCCTTGAATCCTAAGTTGAAGGTTGAGTCTAGAAATTATTGGTGTTTGACTGCCACTGCACTGCACTCCATCGTCGTCCTGCTCAATGAGAAAAAATGTAACTATCTTAACTAAAAGTCATTTTGAAATGATGGAAGTATATGAAATGTGAAATAGACTTACAAATGTTGCTTAGTTTGAAGGTCGAAATATATTTTGGAAAAATGATTGTTTTGAAATTGAAAAGTTTCTTTCAAAATAATTGGTCATTAATTTGAAAGAAAGTTGCGAACTTGAGGGGTTTGGTAAGGGAGTAATATGATGATACTTGATTATCGCAAAATGTGTCTTGATCTGTGTTTACTGCTATATGCAAAGCATGCTGGAAACATGATGTAAATGAGTATGTTTCCCATGAGAACATAGACTCTTAAGACGTATGATCCCTTTACGTCGAACTTAGTATGAGAACATAAGGTATCCCCGATTGAACGAAATACTAAGGAAGAACACGAACATAGAAATCTTAAAAATCACAATCCTAACGGATTTGTGGATGAGAACACGAATAGTCTACGATGATAAAGCGATTGCTTAACTGGAGGTTCGCACTGCCATGAGTCCCAACCTCTCTACGCGAACGAATTTCGAACACCATGCATGTTGCCCCTATCGTAGAAATAATGAATTGTAATTACATTATAGGAACGATTATGATCGAATTTTATGATGCGATTAGAAATAAGGAATCCATAACCCAATAAGATAGGGTGACCACTTAGCCTTTACCTGAAGGCTAGACATCAAACGTTTATTCTGTCCTAAGGAACCATGCAGTCTCTTCCCAAAGACCAAACCATGAAAGTAGTTTCATAAGAACTTAGGAATATAAGATGGTTCAGACGGGTTTTAAGACTAGGCTCCCTTTATCTTCTAGAGTCACACCCGATGAGGTGGTACGCTCCTACCGTTCCTACCAGATGTACCGAGTAGAAGACATCGACGAGTTCCTTGCTCATTTTATATGTCATTGGGCTACTGCACATGCCCGTGGTACGTTACATTATGACGGTGTGCTTCGACTTATCACGAGACTGCCATCCGACTGGCAGGGATATGCCCGTGAGATATCGATAGATTATATCTATCGACGCCGAGAGAGCTTCAATCTTAAGACGGACTTGCTTCATTTTGTCAGTCACCTGAGCTACGTATTCATGGTATACGGAGCTACACCATGTGGACTGTATATCCCCGAATGGGAATACACCTGGTGCGATGAGATTCCCGAGTGGCTTTACCCGGAGGTGCCTCGTTTGGCATTTGATGGACCCGTATTCTTACCTGGCTATGGCAGGAACATGTTCAAGGCTGGACCTTCCCATCCTCGATAGCTCACTTTTTCGTTCCTACCGTAAGTAGGATTCGAGCCCCGCCATTAATAACCCAGACCATCGCCATCGATCATTCTATGTCAGCATCCATCTCTACCTACCGGCGCTCCCCTAGCTCAACCGTTGCCACCCCGCATGGACCCCTGTACCATGATTCTGTGGAGGTTGATGATCCATGTGGCCTAGCTGCGGGCACCGTGAGAGGAGCTTGTGCCCGTCTTACTGCTGCTCCGTTTCCAACCGCTGCTTTCAAGGAGATCACGATTGAGATCCACCGAGACCTGGCTGCTATAGGAGAAACTAGGGTCATTAGAGTCTGAGAGCCCGTGGCTCCCACATTTGATGCTGAGGTCATAAAAGAGGAGGATCCAGAGGAAAACCCAGAGGAGGATTTTGAGGAGGACACGCCTGCTGACGATGGGATAGAAGGAGTAGACAGTACCCATACTCTCGGTTCTGACTCCGACACGATGAGCTATGTCTACAACTCGGGCGATTATGGATCTAGTTATTAGGACAAGATAGTGTTTATCTATATACCCTTGTATATATTTTGATGCTTGCGGAAATGATGAGTCGCTCCGACATGAACCCTTATTTTGATGACCACTGTAGCATTAGATTTTTGTACGCACCGTGACTAGGTACACTGAGTGATGCAGATATTTATTTTCGAAACATCATACTCCGTACCTAGCCTCTTGTGGATCTTAAAAGTGATGATTAAAGTCCTCGTAGAGACATTTGATGTGATATGATGATAGCTGTTTGGTATGAATTTTTGCATATTCTTGGTATTGTTTTACATGTCTCTTTCAGTAGTTTATTGTATTTACGCCGTTGGTTTGATTAATATTTATCGATTCAAACTTATTTTGTTTGTTTTGATATTTTGTAGAAAATCGGCATTAAAGAGGATGAAATGAATCTGCCGAGGATCAAGTATATTGAAGAGCATCTCGACAGGAGTTCATAGGCGTAAACGGATTACAATTCGGTGTTCAGACGAGTGAGAAGGGGTCGAATGATCAAAGTCGCGCGCACGTGCGACGTGGCACGTCGTGCCGCACGCCAGAGCCTGCGTGCGTCCCATCAGCCAGCGCTCGCGAACCCCATCGCACACCCACAACATCTGCGCCCCAGCGCCTGCCAACTCCACATCCGGCGTTGTGCCTCAGCTCCAGTTCGCCCCAAGCTTCCGCAGCGTTGCGACCGTCCGGCTTCGTCTGCCCACCCACGCTCGGCTCGCCTCTCTATCCGTGGCGGAGACCCGGTGCCGCTTCGACCACACAATGCTCGCCCCGTGCCCCGCGTTCAACCACAGCGTCGCCTACGCCCCAGCGCCCACTCGATGGCCCAGCGCCCGTGCACTCGTTCTCAGCGCCCATCCGGCGTTCATCCGCCAATGCTCGCTTTGTCGTCCCCTCCAGCGTGCGTTGCCTATTTCCCACGTCGTTCAACCATTCCTTCCTGCGCGCGTTGCGTGTCACCCGGCGCTCGACCTGCGACCTTCTCACACCGCAACCGGCGCTGGACGCCATCCGGTGCTGGCCCATCACGTTCGCCCCTCCGCGCTCTCACACCTCCGCGCTCGTTCACCTCCAGCCAGCGCTCGCACTCAATACAGAATGTTTTCAGAACAGGCGCTCCTCCAGAACCGGCGCTCACCTTCTTGCCAGAACGCCCGTTCAACGTGCGCTCAGCGTGATCCGACGCTCACTCTCATTTAATATATATATATATATATGCGCTAGGTCAATTTTTATGGGACTTCTTCTTCGGCGGTTCGAGTTCTACCGCGCCGCTGTTCTTCAACCATTTTTCGGGAGCTACAACAGATCGACACAGATAAATAAATATTAGTTTTAATTCCTGCTTTCAGTTTCATCGAATAATTTAGTTTATCAATTTATGCTCTGGATTTATCAGTTTTATCGGAATCAATTTCTTAATGTTATTGTTTGGTGATTATTATTGAATTCAATTCCATAGTGATAGTGGATTGTTTTCATCTTCTTTTGATTTACACTGCTTAATGATCTCCTGCTTTCGATTAATTCATGTTCTTGTTGGATGATTGATATTTATAGTTTATTTGCAATTAGATTCAGATTAGGGCTTGACAAACCTTATGAATAGGATTGCTATTGCTTTTGTTTATCGCTTTCATTTTAGCTTTCATAGTTCAACTAGGGATTGACAACCCCTAGCTTAGGGTTGCTATTTATTTTAAGTATTTCATTTCCCGTATGTTTCAAAACCCTTGTTGGTATTAGAATGTTTAGGATTTAATTGCTTTCTATGCGCGACACGAATAATAGCCCTGTTAAGTTTTCCTTGAGAGACGACTTGGGTTAACTTATCACGCTACAATTACCTCGTACGATTGCGAGTAAATTTGTGTGTGTTTTAGCTCGATCAATTTTGACGTCGTTGCCGGGGAAAACTTTAGGCGTATTGTTTGTGTTGTTTGTTTTCTGTGTTTCTTTTCGTTCTGTTTGGTTATGTTCTCCCCCGGTGCGTGTGATCTTGTTTTTGTTGTTGGTGTCTGTTAATGCAGGGTTACCAGCAATACGAATATGGTCAAACAGGCTGGGGCGAGGAAAGTTCGTCATATTGGGAAAATTCTTCTTACGAAGAAGGAGCCCAGTTCGACTATTCTGAGGGATATCCGTCAGGCCATGTGCCGCAAGCCTATGATCCCTACTGGGACCAACCACCTCCTCCGTTGTATGAAGATCAAGCCTACAATCCCTACTGGGAGCAATCACCTCCGCCGCAGTATCCATACCCACAACAAAATCCTCCACCTCAGTATTCATACCCACAACAACCACCTCCACCTCAGTATTCATACCGCGTGACCGCCTCCACCTCGTAAACCGACTTGGGAGGATAGGTTCGTCAAAGTTTGGATGCTCAAGACGCCTCACTTCGGTGTTTGGAGGCCAAGTGGGACATGTTAATAGCACGCTTAATGAGGCATTGCGGCAATGGAGGAACTTCCAAACCAATCCGATCAGGTCCAGGTGGTCACTATTCTAGTAAGTGACCTAATTATTGAGAATTGGGTGGAAGAGACAGCAGATGAGCCGCTGCAGTCACAGGGGGTAGAAAACGAGAAAGTGACTGAAGTCATAACTTTTCCACACCAACCCGATCAAGCTCTGACGGTCATTACTCTTGAAAGTGACCCAATTATTGAGAATGGGGTGGGAGAGACACCTGACGAGTCCCTGCAGCCAGAGAAGGTGGAAAATGAGAAAGAATGGGCACATGAGGATGAGAAGCAGGATCAGTGTCACGACCCGACTACCTAATCAGTTAATTAGGCCGTGACTCGGAATTAGGAAGAAAATTTAACGACAACGGGCTCAAACATATGTCAAGAGAAAAGATGACAACAACTTTCTTTATGAATGAATCTAACATTTACGGTTCAATAAGCTAAAATATAAAGTAGGTTTTCAAGAATGTTTTGTCAACAAGAAGGATTTATCAACAATTTAAAACAAGGAATGACAACGATTCAACCGAATAATATTGAATCCAACGAAACCATTCTGAACATTCGAGAAATCCTTGTTCACCGAACATTGGACATGATCAATTTATCATATCAGAACATATAAGCAAGTAAGGTCAAAGCTCAGCAACGAAACGTGGCTAAGAATTATGTATGAAGACATAACTCTCTGGGCAACAAAACATGTCAATAACAATAGAACAACCTTAATATGAATCAACATTTAGAGAAGCTCCTTCGCGCAACATTCGATTCCAGCATTCTCTCCAGCTCAACCTGCATATTTAGAAATATATGCAGGGCGTGAGTACAAAAATGCACTCAGTGGGTATACGCCAAAAACATAAAGATAAACTTTGCCCTTAGGGCTATAACCTGACTTGCCATAATATATGCTTTCATAAATAAATACTTTCTTTCTCATACATGCTCATATCATCATATCAAATGCATATGTATGTTTCATGTCTGTATGCATCTTTCTTCTCTCCTTCCAATATCCACGGATTCTTTATGCGTGTTGAGAAGTAGGCCTCCTTCTCAAACACTTTAATATCACATACCCGAGTTGGACCCGAAGGTTCTCAACTACGGTCATACCCGACGTCGGTAAATTCTTTCTTTTTCTTTCTTTCCCGTGGATAGGTAGTGCATCATGCTTGTGCTCATGCTCAAAACATTTGCAAGTCAATCAACTTTTCAAATCAATGCATATCATAAATCTCATGTCATCTTTCATGCATAATCATATCATATCTTTTGAAAACATTTAAAAGCATAAGCAATATAGAAAATACTTATACCCACCTGGATGTTCCTTAGAGCTAGGAACCAATTTCTAATTTCAATTCCATTTCTTCCTTTATCCATATCTTATCCTCATAGAACGGCATAAAAGCCTATCAAGAGCCAAACAGGAACATTACTCATCTTAGTCGTCAGCACGACCATATCTTCTCGATATCAAATCTAAGACACTATGGTCTATCAAAACTCGGGTCATCAGATCCTCTAACATCTTATTAACAAACCAATTCTATCGAAATTTCGGCAACAGATGCGTTTATAAGCGTATCGCCATATCAATACCAAATCAACCCAAACATAGCCCAACTCCACCAATTCATCACCATATGTCTCAATGATCATATAAGACTCAACAACAAGCTTGACTATCCGATCTTTATCAATAGCGAAAGTCCCTTAAGGCGTCACTTAAGGTTTAACGTCGAAAATTCACGTGAGACGTCATCTAACACCAACGAACCTATATACATTCTCAACTATCATCAAAGAACATCATTTTATAAATAAAACATAAAGATCAAAGCTTTGGCTTTGAAAACTAATTTTCGCCGACAAACTAAAATTTTACCGTTTTTGAATACGTCGGCGGAAAAATCCGAATAAATCATTTTAGGCTTTATTCATATCATAGAATCCAAATATGAAGTCAAAATGATCAAATAAAATCAAAAATCCAACAATATATGAACCTAGGGTTTCGGCCATTTAGGGTATTTTCATATAGTTTCGATTTCAAACGTTTTTCTTGTTCCAAACATGTTTATATCAATCCAATAACATATATATGAAGAAAATTCAATCATAACAAAATCACATATTCAAGATTAAACAGCCCCTTATTTTCGAAAATCACATGAATTTACAAACAACAAACATATGCTTTACAAATTCAACGTTAAACGATACGTAGACGTCAAATCTATCATAATATTAACAAATAATCAAATAAACATAATCTTTCATAATTTTCAGCATATGGTCAAAAATATGAAATAACATATGCTCATGAATTTTAAAATTTTCAATCCGTGGATGTGTTCTAGAGACGAGATTATACCTCGTTTCGAAGACGGATCAAAAATTCAACGGCTGGATCTTCCTATTTTTCTCTTGAAAATTTCGAAATTTAGTGTGTGTTTAAGTGTGTGTTGCGTGAGTTTGGCCTGAAAAATGAAGAAAGAAATGGTTCCAAAAGTATACTTATATAATTAATAAGGGTAAAATAGTAATTTCACATTATAAATTAAATTTTCTTTTATTTTTCCCAAACAAAATGGTGCCAACACACCATACTCTAGAGAATTCCATAAAATAATTCTCATATTTTATTTTTGAATTTTCGTAATTAATAAAAATAATAATAATAATAATCTATTTTCATGAAATTTTCCAAAATATTGTAGAAAATTCCATAATTAATTCCCAAAAATTCCAAAATTGAATCTTATTTTCTTTACACCTTAAACTCATCATTTTCATCAATATAAAGTTCCAAAATTATAAAATATATAATAGGAACTCACTTTCTAAAAATAGAGATTAAATTCCATTTTATGAAAATAATGGAATTAAATATTACATTATTCTTAAATCCTTCAAAATCACTTTCTAAATTTTTCCATCATCAAATATCATTAAAATGTAATAATTAAAAAATATTTTGACCTTAAAACCATTTTAAATATTTTGCTCTTAATCGAGCTTAATCGACAAACGCCGACGTCACAAAACGTAGATTTTGAAATTCTCAATTTTAAAATCAAAACTTATTGAGCATGTATCTATCATCTTAAGACCCTTGGAATCTAGGTCTTCTTATCCTAAATAAGATCGAGAATCTTATCTCGATTACGCTCGATTCTATCGTCTCGACTCAAGCTTAGCGAAAAGCTTCTAACAACCAACTCTTTCTTAAGGATGCACCGCCTTCTTAATAAGCTCTTAATCATGAGCTAATCTCTGTTAAAAAATACGGGTATTACAATCGAGCCACGAGGAAGTTGTTACAAGGGCGATTGACGAGGAAGAGCGGGCACGTGAAGTTGTTAGCATGCCAAAGCCCACTCTGGAAGTGAAGGAACTGCCTCATCACTTGAAGTACGTGTTATTGGAGGAGGATGAAGAGATGACAAAGGTTGAGGTAGCTTCTATTATTTGTCAACACCCTAATTCACCAAAGTATTATGCTATAGGAGTTGAAGTTATCTATTTTATTTTGGAGAATATGATGTTCAATTTGAGCTTAAATGATTTATTATTGGCTTCCTTTACTGTCTGTTGTGCTTATATGGTTACTAATGATGCTTTGGCTGAGAATGTATTCCTGCAGGTAAAGGACTATGGATAGTCCGTTGTTGACTGGAATACGTAGGGCTCATGACGTTAAACTGAGTACTACGTGGGAGTTTACCCACGGATTTTTATTTTCTTTTCTTTCTTTCCTTTTTTGTTTTGTTTCATTGTTTCTCTTTGATCTATCTGTTGTCTCTGTGTTAGTTTTTCTCGAAATTGGGACGTTGTAAGCAGTGTGGTGAAGCCATGATACTCCAACTCTGTCATGCACGCTCACATTCCAACCCTGCCACTGCCATCTATTATCAGGGAAGTCTCCTCCTCTATTGGCTATTTTTGTATTATTAATGTTTTGAGCACTGGGGATAGTGCTCGAATTTAGTGTGGGGGAGAGAGTATTTGGTTTAGTGGGTGTGACATATATATTTTTGTACGCTTGGTGATGTGCCTTTGTGCTTATTTTGATTGTTTGGACGTAAGCTTTGTCTATTCGAGTAAGTTAGGATTTTGATTTGTGCAACTGAACTCTGTGGTATTGGTCAAATCTTGATGTCTTGTTTATCTTGATGTTATGTTATTGAAGTGCAATGTGAATTGACGAGATTGTGTGAATTAATCTTAAATCGGGGGTTATTGATGTGATTTGTCCGACTAATGCTAGGGGTAGTGTTAACAGTGTGGTTACCTATATACTCGTTTCAATTAAAAAAAAGTGTGAAAAAGAAGAGAAAAGAAGGAGAATGAAAACTCCAGTAAATTGTTGAGATTGTATAAATGGAGGATGGGATTCTGTCCCTCTTTCTCGTAAATCGAGAAATGGACATGGGAAACCACGATAGGAGACTCGAGTTCATCGAGAGTTCACCTTTCAAACATTGTTCCAAAATCTGTTAATACTTTCTATGTTATCAAAGGAAACTTGTTGCTAAAGGTAACCATTTTAGTTAATTCACCTATATCGGAGAGTTGGGTCTGAGCAAAAATAATCTACTTGTTTATTTGATATTTTCACAATCTTAGATTTGTTTGACATTTACTTTAATTATGTATTCATCATGTTTGAGGGAATTGCAAAAAGAGGTTTGGTTGATTGGATTAAGAGTTAAGTTGCATGAATTATTCTTCTACTCTTATTAGTATAGACTTTGCTTGAGGACAAGCAAATGGATAAGTGTGGGGGAGTAGTTTGGTATGAATTTGTGCTTATTCTTGGTATTGTTTTACATGTCTTTTTCAGTGGTTTATCGTATTTATGCCGTTGGTTTGATTAATATTTATCGATTCAAACATATTTGGTTTGTTTTGATATTTTGTAGAAAATCGGCATTAAAGAGGATGAAATAAATCTGCTGAGGATCAAGTATATTGAAGAGCATCTCGACAGAAGTTCATAAACACAAACGGATTAGAATTCGGTATTCAGACGAGTGAGAACGGGTCGAATGATCAAAGTCGCGCGCACGTGCTACGTGGCACGTCGCGCCGCACACAAGAGCCCGCGTGCCCCGTCAGCCAGCGCTCGCGAACCCCAGCGCACACCCGCAACATCCGTGTCCCAGCGCCCGCCGACTCCACATCCGGCGCTGTGCCTCAGCGCCAGCTCGCCCCAAGCTTCCACGCGCGTTGCGACCGGTCCAGCACTCATCCACCCAGAGCTCCAGCTCGCCTCTCCGTCCGGCGCTAGAGACCCAGCACCCGCTCCACCTCGCAACGCTCGCCCCATGCCCCGCGTTCAACCACAGCATCGCCTACGCCCCAGCGCCCGCTGGGTGCCACCCGGCGCTGACTTCCCTCGCATCCCCAGCGCCCAGTGCCCGCTCGACGGCCCAGCGCCTGTGCACTCGTTCTCAGCGCCCATCCGGTGCTCATCCGCCAGTGCTGGTTTCGTCGTCCCCTCCAGCGCGCGTTCGCCTATTTCCCGCGTGCGTTCAGCCATTCTTTCCAGCGCGCGTTGTGTGTCACCCGGCGCTCGGCCTGCGACCCTCTCACACCGCAACCGACGCTGGATGACATCCGACGCTGGCCCATCACGCTCGCCCCTCCGCGCTCTCACACCTCCGCGCTCGTTCACCTCCAGCTAGCGCTCGCACTCAATCTGTAATGTTTTGAGCAGGCGCTCCGTAACCGCGCCACCTTCTTGCTAACGCGCTGCTCAACGTGAGCTCAGCGTGATCCGGCGCTCACTCTCATTTAATATATATATATATATATATGCGCTTGGTCATTTTTATGGGACTTCTTCTTCGGTGGTTTGAGTTCTACCGCGCACGCTGTTCTTCAACCATTTTCCGGGAGCTACAACAGATCGACATAGACAAATAAATGTTAGTTTTAATTCCTGCTTTCAGTTTCATCGAATAATTTAGTTTATCAATTTATGCTTTGGATTTATCAGTATTATCGGAATCAATTTCTTAATGTTATTGTTTGGTGATTATTATTGAATTCAATTCCATAGTAACAGTGGATTGTTTTCATCTTCTTTTGATTTACATTGCTTAATGATCTCCTGCTTTCGATTAATTCATGTTCTTGTTAGATGATTGATATTTATGGTTTATTTGTAATTAGATTCAGATTAGGGCTTGACAAACCCTATGAATAGGATTTCTATTGCTTTTGTTTATCGCTTTCGTTTTACTGGTTTCATAGTTCAACTAGGGATTGACAACCCCTAGCTTAGGGTTGCTATTTATTTTAAGTATTTCATTTCCCGTATGTTTCAAAACCTTTATTGGTATTAGAATGTTTAGGATTTAATTGCTTTCTGTGCGCGACACGAACAATAGCCCTGTTATGTTTTCCTTGAGAGACGACTTGGGTTAACTTATCACGCTACAATTACCTCGTACGATTGCGAGTAAATTTGAGTGTGTTTTTAGCTCGATCAATAGCTCCCCGAGAGCCTTCTGTGCTAATATATATTGTGATCCTGACGGATGGTATAAGAAGATATTTGATTACGTATATTTATGAAAGATAGAATGCATCCGAGAAGAAGAAACAATGAGGTAACACCCGAAAGAGAGGAAACCCCTCCACCACCCCCACCACCACCACCGGCAAGAAGGATTGAGGAGCTATTCCTCTACGTAATCGCTAACTTTCAACGGACTGGGAATCCGTGGATGTTGAACTCGGATTCGCGACCGAGCGAATCTTCAATTTTCTTCACTGCACCTCGCAAGAACGCTTGTCATGCGTGACTTTCCAAATGATCGGTGCCGCCGACTTCTGGTGGGAAGCAAAGAGGAAAACCCTATTTGAAGAGGAACTGGAAGAATATACTTGGGAGGAGTTCAAGGAGGAAGTGTATGAGAAATACATTCCTAAGAGTTACAGGAAGAAGAAAGAACATGAATTCTACAATCTGCGCTAGGGAAAGACAACGGTCACAGACTACGACTATGTATTCTACAAGATGTCGTGGTATGCGCCTCAGCTGGTCGACACCGATGAGAAGAGGACAAATAAGTTTCGGACGGGTCTTTGCCATTAAATCAGGGTTTCGCTAGCTGGCCACGGATCTGACTTACCGTGAGGCCCTGAGCAGGGCATTGGATATCGAGGCTGCCTTGTCCGAGGATAGGAGTGTCGCTATGTATCCGTAGAATCACCAGAGGGATCATAGGAAGAGAAAGTGGGAATGACCCCACCAAGGTCAAGGATCCAATGCTGGCCAGACCGATAGGAGGCCATGGCAAGGGAATAACATGCCATCTGGGCACGGACAAGGTAATGAATGCCCCATGGTATCAGCACCCGGCGGGGGAAACCAGAAGTTCGTGAGACTCCCTATGTGCCCAAGGTGCCATAGAAGTCACAAAGGGGCATGCGCATTCACGAAGGATGGATGCTTCAAGTGTGGTCAGAAGGGTCACTACTCCAGGGACTGTCCAGGGATACGCTAAGGAGGGAATGGCCGTCCCAATGTGCCTAACCGAGTCCAATCGGTCCGCGCTATCCAAGCTCAACCATTTCAGCAGCAATCCCCGATTTAGTACTTCCAGCCGATCCAACGACCCTATCCACCACGACGACAACAACAATGGCGACAACAACAACAATATCGACAGCCACCATAACAACAACAGCAACAACCACAACAGTAATAACAACAACAACAATAATCACCACCGCAAGCCAGGGCTTACGCCCTCAATCAAGAAAGAGAATTCCTGCAGGAATAGCCAAGGAACCAAGGAAACTTGGCAGGTACGGGAACACTCATCCAATTGCCTGTTATCCTACATTTTGATACTGGCGCCTCGCATTCTTTTATTACTGAAGCATGCGTAGAGAACTTAGGACTAGATCCTGAACGCATTGAATAAATCATGAGAATTTCTTCACCAGTAGAAGGCATAAGAACGATAATCCACACATGCTTGAACCTAGAACTTGGACTAGGCTCACTTAAGGTCATGACAGATATGCTTCACGTCATACCTATGAAAGATGTGGACATAATCCTAGGGATGGATTGGTTAACCGAACATAATGCGACCATCCTATACAATGAAAGGAAAATTTGTTTCCAACATTACGGAGAGAAACCTACAGACTTTCACGGGATCAGCATGGGGAGGAGAGTCCCAATCATATCCGTGCTACAAGAAATGACATTGCTGAATAAGACAGAGAACCACGCCTACCTTCTCTATCTCCAGGAAGAAGACCAGAATGAGAGAATGATAAAGACATTCCGATCGTGAGAGAGTATGCCGACGTCTTTCCAGATAAACTACCGGGATTACCTCCAAACCGATGATTGAGTTCATGATCGACCTTGAACCAGGTTCTGCCCTTGTGTCGAAAGCCCCATATCGGATGGCACCAAAAGAACTTGAGGAATTGAAGATCCAGCTACAAGAACTCTTGAAGTTAGGTTTCATTAGACCTAGAGTGTCTCCATGGGGAGCACCTGTCCTTTTCGTGAAGAAGTAGGATGGCACGTTGAGAATGTGCATAGACTATCGAGAGTTAAACAAGATAACTCTTAAGAATAAGTATTCTTTGCCCGAATTGATGACGTGTTTGATCAGCTTAAGGGAGCGGGAGTCTTTTCAAATATAGATTTAAAGTCTGGATACCATCAGCTAAGGATTTTCACGACCCGACTACTTAATTAAATAATTAACTAAGTAATCAGGCTATGACTAGAATAGAATAAGAACATATTAACTTCTAATTTGAATGTCTCTAAGAATCAAACGGGTTTAGCTAATTAATTGGCAATCAAACATAAAGATCAAGGTTAACATTTAAAGGTTTTATTTACAACTTTTACATACAAAAGAGGTTATCATAAGTCATCATCAAAACATATAAGTTTGACAACGGAAGGTAGAGGAGCGTCAAGTGTGAAGACATGACATTCAGGGCATAAGTTTATTTACAGCAAAAGGACCCCAACTCAGCTTCCTATTCCATAGCCATCTTCGAGCTCAACATTCTGTTGTCTTATGTATGTAACAAAATCTAAGGTACGCAAGTGCACGTAATCAATAAGTAATACACAGAAGTATTCCGAGATCGAATCCACAGGGATCGCACTTTAAGTCACGTCGACAACAACTTTGTTTTATAGGAAAGATTTAAAGGGAAATTAAACAGGTGGTAGCTCTTTTAAAATAAAAACACAACTACGAACTTGAGTTAAGAGGACTTCGGCAAAACGAGGTAAACACCAAACACAAATAGCGAGGAAAGCACTGATATCAAGGAAGAGAAACTGACTTCATCTCTCGATTCCACCCATGCTCTGTACTAATAATGCTACAGCATCATCGCTATGACATGAACTTCTCTGATTCTTAGTATTTTTCCAAATCTAAAATATATTCTGCAAAGCCACTCACTATATTCCTATATCGAACTACTCTTAGAATACCTTTACTAATCCATTCATATTTGCCACGCAAGGTAAACACATATTCCTATGCCATTCACACACATAATATTAAAATCATGTTCTTTCGTCACTCTTTTGTGTTCCACTCTATAAGAACTTCCCAGCAATTATAGAACTAAGATCTCACTAATGGTGATCAAGCACAAGTAAGATAAAATAATCCCAAAAGAGCATTAACGATTTTGACAAGATATGCGTAGAAATGAGCTCGTCACACGAGTATGGGTTTCATCAAGAAATCAAGCCATACAGGTTTAGCTCATAGCGAGCTGTTTAACAGTATTCAAACAAACAAATGCCATAACAAACTAAGAAGAATTCGAGAAACGAAATTAGAACTAGTCGACGGAATCGCGTGCTCGCTCTTGGATCGTCGTCTCTTCCGATGACTTCATCTCCAAGAGATCACTCCTTGATTTCCCTCTATGCAGATGATTCTGTGTTTTTCCTCCAAAACCGAATTCTATTATTTCTGATTGTCGCCCCCCTTTTTTAATAACAATCTCTGGCACTTTTTAGGGTTGCAGACTGTGCACCTACCAGCCCTTTATCCTCTGATTCTTTCCCTTTTTCCGTTGCTCGACGGAGAATGTAACGCTGCCTCGCTTCTCGCTGCCGTGGCCACCGCCACGTGGTTGTGGTCCTGCGGATCTCCTCATTGTCTTCAGCCAAAACCTTCCACGCTTCGTCGTTAGCCTTCCATAAGCACGGCCTCGCCCACTAGTACGAGCTCTTCTACTCATTTGCACAAGCACGAGCTCGCCTTCTATGATGAACTCGACCTCGCTCTAGCATTATCTCGCTCTTTCTTTCGGAGCTTGGCTTCCCCACGATCTCGACTTCACCACGAGCTCAACCTCCACGAGCTCGACCTCGTGACTTCGCTTTACTTAAACCACGAGCTCGACCTCGCTCACGAGCTCGACCGCCACGAGTCCGACCGCCACGAGTCCGACCGCTTATGAGTCCGACCGCCAAAGATCATATGTTCTCTTCTGGATTTCGATTTCTTCGTTCCATGAACAAGAGCTCATCCGTGCTTACGAGCCCAACTTCAATCATGAGTTCGACTTCGGTTACGAGCTCGACTTAAGTCACGAGCTCGACTTCATCTGTTCTTCTCTTCTGGAGCTCTGCTTTGAGACTTCGCTCTGGCATCCTCAGTTCTTTCACTCTACCTTTGAGCTTGACTTCACCTTTCGAGTTCGACCTTGCTCACGCGTTTGACCTGGAGCTTGGTTTCGTCTCAGTAGACTTCAACATCGTCTTTTTTGTCGCTCTTTCTGCTACATGCCATACACTGATTAAATGATGCTTAAAAATGCACATAAAACCCCATAAAAGCACTTGACTCAATCCTACACGCGCACACACGAAAACATAATCATAAACATACAAAACAACACAAACATACGAACAGAACACACAATACTCAAGGTTATTATCATCAAAAAGGTCACATAATAACTCTTTTATAAGAGTTATCACACCCCCAAACTTAGCTCATTACTCGTCCTCGAGTGATGCTCTGCTACACAAATAACACAAAAAACACACCAAAAACAAGAAGCGATGTGCATGACGCTTCGATGACAGCTGAGATGATGGCCTAATCAACTAAGGATGTTGCTTTCAGTCAAAAAATTTCACAGAAAATAAATCATTCAGTCCTTCTAGTTGCAAGTCTAGTTAATTGCCTCATATTGCAAGGACGTCGCGCTACAAATATCAACAGGTATAAAACACATTAGCAACTACATGAATCTTCCCATACTTTGGTTCTCCTTAATATGGCCATATTTTGATTATCAAGTGCACAAATGTCTCCACACATTCAATTCAGTCAACCCCATCTCCACTAACATGAGTGAACATCAATATTGGATCAGTAGGTCTTTAAAAGCTTATAATGTTGGGCTTGGGTGACGGTAGGATTATTTGGGATAATGTAGCTCAAAACACCGGACACCTTTATTCATTCTTGGTTTCAAACTCGCCTTATAAATATCTTTTTTCTTCTCTACAGTATGTTGACCCATTCTTCTTCATTGTTTCCTCTCCTTTTTAATATACAGTAGGCTCAAAAACTTCTCTTTTTTTTTTGTAACAAACCCACAATTAACCCACATTTTTGCAAAAACTTAACTTCACCTTCAAGAGGTTACCTTACCTCGCCACCCCCAAACTTAGAACGCAACATTGTCCCCAATGTTGGAATTTATACCAAAAATGGGGGATGAAGCACTTTTAGTTCAATACTGAGGCAAAACACAGGCAGCAGTAATAAATAAGATAAAGGCCGAGCCATAAGTAGACATGCCCAATGTGAAGGGTAAGAAGAGATAAAATAATATATGTGGGATATAAAGGAGAGTATTTAGTGGATGCATGAAAGAAAAGGCTGTAAGCTCAACAGGGGACCCTAAGGAAATCATTTTATAAGGGTAGGATAAGAAAGGCACAATCGATCCAAAAATGACCTACGTCCTATCCATATTAACACACTCATGTATATTGCTTCAAGGGGGAGTACCAACCAAATATGAAAGACAGACACTCATACAAAAGTGTAGACCAACTAAGGGTTACCAATGCAATGGTCAATCCCGATAGGAACTAATATGCTAACACCCAAAATATTAGAGGCACACCCCCACAAAATAAGGGTCAAATCCAGACAAGCAACAAGGCAGTCTAAAGATCACAATGTAAAGCAAAAGAGACTAACATCATTAAGCTATCCATCGCCAATCAAGCATCAGCCTCAGCAGTCAATGAAAACAGAATAACATGCACCTCACACAACAAACATGAACATGACAAGCAACGACACAAACAAACCAACAATGCCTCAGCAAAGGACAAGTAAAGCCTAAACCAAACAAAACACGAAACATAAGACACAAACACAAAGACAAAACACCAACAAAGGATTGAGTTCAGAAAAACGCCCCTAGCCTACGGATCGGGAGGACCCGAGGGAGTAGGAGAGGCAGGGGTAGATGGAGCAGTAGCAGGAGGAGCATCTTCAGCTATAGGAGAGCCAGTTAGCTCGGCATCATGAGACACTGGAGCAGCAATTACTGGAGCGGCATCGAGGACATATTTGAAAACGCCTTCTAGCGTGGCACTATCAACATCCTCTTGACCTTCTCCCGCCGCATCCTCTTCGGGAAGAACTTCAGTAGCAGCCGACGCTGGGGAAGCGCCCTCGAGTGGAACTTCGGCAGGCGGAGCCTGGGCCTTGGCGGTGGTAGTAGGGTCTGACTTAGATGGCTGAACATGACTAGGGCCCACCTCTTTCTCCATCTCTGCTCTTGTGTCATCATCATAATCCGATGGTAACGGCTAAGACTGGAACAGCCGTTGTGGAAATTCAGGGAAGGCTGGCGTTGATTCTGCAGATAACGATCTCAAACTACTTTCCAGCACACGATCACGCTTACGACAGTAAACGCAATAATGCTTGAGATCATCCTCCAATGCAGCAGATCGAAGCATTAAGACCTTGATTTGTAGGCAGAGGAACTTCTGCATTTCCAGAACTGTGGGCTCAGAAGGGTTCGGCAGTGGGGGAGATGGACCAGCCGGAGCAGTGTGCGAAAAGGGGTCTTCAGTCGGACCATGACGATGAGTTAAGGTCTTGATATCGATAAAAGCTTTCTCAATGAGGCACCCCGGCCTATATGCACAGTTGAGTTATCAAAGAGGGGAAGAATAACCGTCCTTTCTTGCTCTTGCGGCATTCATCCACCTCGCGCCAAATTTGGGCGCCCACATTGACTGTCCTCCCGGTAAAAATGCACAGAACAGAAGATCCGCTCTTGTAAAAAAGTGGTATCATGGATGGTAGGCAAAATACGGCTTTTAATGAAATGAAGCCACACATGAGCCTCCAATCGTAATGACGCGGCTTTGATGGAGCGACACGCATGTGGAAAAAGCCCAATTCGTGCCCTCTACGGCCGTCAGTCTCAGCGCCTCCTTTAGGTCTTCCACACAGGGAGCCCTCTTCATAGCGGAGAAAACATCATTCATATCATTCTCCAAGTTGTAAAAGTCATTAATAGTCTCTGGAGAGAAGACCACCAATTTACCCCTCACCAAAGCCGATAATCCCTCTTTATTCGGCAGAGGAGTGATGTTCGCGTAAAATTCTTTGACTAAAGGCGTAATGGGTGGAGGTGGAATTTCTGCAAAAGATGCCCAACCGTTGAGGGATATCAACTCCACCACAAATACTGGAGTTTCTTTAGATTTCTGGAAACCCTTTTCCATCCATAATTGTCTTGATTTTAAACGCTTAAATCTCTCAAATCCACCATGAGCTCGGAATTTTAGAATGTTGTCGATCGACCGACCTGCCATTGTTGACGAGGGTTTGTCCACCTTCGCCTTCTTGACCTGAATAGCCTCAGGCTCAATTTTCTCCAACACTTTGTCTTTACCTTTATCGCGCCGACTATTTTTCCTTTTAGAAGAGGAGGGTACAGCAACCGGCGAAGAGACTGGTGAAGATTCCGACGACAACTCGGTGTCTGATATGATAAAGAGCGTGCCAGCGTCATTGCTCGGAGTATTCAATGATTTTGCTTGCCTCCGGACCCGGTTTCTGAGTATTGCCATGGTAGCGAAATTTTCGGAGAAAAATGATGAAGGAGATGAGATTAATTTGCTAGAACTAGAGTAAGAGCATGAGAATTTGAATGGCAGACGTGGATAGTGAGGGAAAAATCGCAGCAAGGTAGGGGAAAATAGGAGAAGAGGTTGGTCGTGCGGTGGAAAAGAAGAATTGGGCTAGGCCTTTTAAACAAAAAGTCAACCAAATTTCTCCTGCCCTTTTTGACCAAAAATTCAAGCTAAAATTTCACATTTTCTCCACCTGCTGCAGGTCCAATACTGGAGCAAAAATTGGCACAATGCTCAGAATTTTTGCTCAGAAGCATGCATGTACCATACCTACAATCCCAACTTCAATACATCAGTTTAAAAATAAAACCCTCATCCTTCTTAAAACAACGCTATAGCAATTTATTAACAACCCAAAAACAAAAAGATAAAAGAGCATAAAACAATTATTTACAAACGAAACACTAGGGCCGCCAGGTGCCTGATCGCCATGGCAACCCATGATACCCATGGTCAGGCGTCTTTCAAAGATGTTGAGGTCTTCTCGCGAACGACCTCGCCACCAAAATAGTGCTTGACACGCTGCCCATTGACTTAAAATTCACGGCCCGACGTTCCTTCTTATAATGTTATAGCACCATGGGGCACTACACGAAGAATTTTGAAAGGACCCGACCATCGTGATTTCAGCTTACCCGGGAATAACCTCAGCCTTGAATTGAACAACAACACCTGCTGACCTGGCAAGAACTCTCGGTGCAAGATGTTGTTATCATGCCATCTCTTTGTCTTTTCCTTGTAAAATTTTGCATTCTCATAAGCAAACCACCGGAATTCATCCATTTCACTTTGTCACGCCCCAATTCCCGAGGGAAGGCACGGATGCCGGGGCACGGATGCCGGGGCATGATTAGGGGTGGGGGTTAAGAAGCGGGGAAGAATGGGGATACATATAACATACACGATAAGAAGATGTGACCATGAAATCGGGCAGCATCTCCTCTATAATTAGGACATATCCTGAAGGGGGAGGGATACACAAACAATCCACCAACAGAATAATATCGATACCATAACCCCAATGAACGTGATCTTGGTTTATAATAAGTAATACAAGAAAGCAAAATAGCATTACACCCTGTTGACTAGACAGGTCAACCACATAGCATGCTCATATCGAGACTCACAGCATAATAACATAATAGCAAATCTTGTTCCCAATCAGAAAGCAAAACAAGGGACAAGAATATATCGACATCAGAGTACGTATATAACACCACATCGCGGAAGCATAGCATGAAGAACCCGCAGTTCTACCCCTCAGCGTCGCCCGTCCAGCCCTCCTCCATCTGTGAAAAGATTTAAAAAAAGAGTTTAGGGTGAGTACTAGCGACTCACCGGGTTTTATCATAAATCAAAAGAATCATGATGCCGTGTTCGAGCACTTACCTTAGAAGGTTTTAAAACGAATCCACTTCTAAGTAAGCAAAATAGATTTTCGTTTTTCGATACCGATCCGTTATTACCGTTGTTCTCATCATAGAACCAAAGAACCACGGCTCGAACGTATCCCGCCAGCCCATCACATCTCATTCGCCCGAACATATCTAGCCACCCACAATATCTTCGCCCGAACATATCCGGTCAGCCCATGCCGGAACGTATCCAAATGGCTAACTCGGTGTGGACTTGTGGCTCAAATCCCGCCGTAACCATAACCACCTCATTACCATTTCCGTGTGGACTTAGGGGTCTATCCCTTCGTAACCATAACCACGTGTTGGGGTCTATCCTCACGATCAATACTCAAGATGGTGATCAACCCACCGAATAGAGATCCGCACAATCACAATAGAACCACATCTCTGATCGTAGAACAAGAATAACTTCACCAAAACATTTTACGGCGCACATGTTTTATTTTGAAATATCGAGTAAATAACTTAAAATAAGCATATATAACCCAACTCGAATGTATTTAAAACGCCAACCGGAGATATCTACGGATCCGATGACTTCACCGATCGACCGGTAGGTACCGTAATAAGACGGAAAACTTTTGGGGTCACATCCCACATAGCAAAGCAACATCATGATCCAAACGAAGATCAAGCAAAACTAGGGTTTTCGACTTTACGAACCCATATTTCGCACTCTCCGGTTTTCAAATCAACTCGATGCGTAAGGAAATATATTCAGGCATCAAGACCTATAATAGGGTACTTTCAAAATATGCATGCATGCAAGTTAACTCAAATTTTAGCAGCGAAGAAGCTTCAAAATCGATGCTATCCTCGATTTAGGATAAACCATCCAAAATCGATGCATGAAAATGGAAACATAAGCAATATGCATAACGATCTAACATAGAATGACAAACTACGTTGAAAATGGATAACCTTGGGGCATGTACTTCCTTTAGAAAACTCAAAGCAATGAAAACATCCCGACATGTCAAACACGAAAAATGTAAAACGAATCGGTACTTTAGTGGAATGCATAGCCCGAACTCAAAACCTAAAGGACCAGAGCAAAGGTGGTCCATTGACCACCAAATCGGTGCCAACACCATCGTGGGCGGCGATTCGTGGCAATTCGTCGGCCAAATTGGCCGGCCTCCGACCGTTTTCCCGCCTCGTCCCTTTAGAATCTCGAGTTCTATGCTATACAATCTACTAAAAGGCGGAATCAAAACAAGAAAAGGAAAAAAATGGAAAAATGGGGCTGCCGGGGAGGGTCGATCGGCGGTGGTGGCGGCAACAAGAATGGCGACGCCGCCGAGCCTCCCCGGCTCGATCCCCACTCCTCCAGCGCTTCCGCAGCGTACCTGGAGCTACTCGGCTCTTCCGTAAACACAGAGAGACGAAGGAAATGAACGTTGAAAATGAAGGCCCTAGCCTCCTATTTATAGGTAAAAGCAGGGTCACAGAATGTCATGCAAATGCCCTTTTCGAAACACAAAAGCGACTTAACTTTTGCAAACGGACTCAAATTTAGCAAACTTAGTACCCATGGACACGAAATAAAATACCGGACACAACGACTATAAACAAGATATGCTTTTAAAAGACCCATGAAAAGTTCGATTTTCGATAACTTCCCCGGAGTGCCAAACCTTCGTGGGTGGTCGAAAACCTACTGCATACTTAGTGTCTATGAATTCGTCATAAGACACTCTTCACAACGCCTGTGGTTTTGTGATGGTTGCATCATCGAAATAAAAAGTCAATCTTTTGACCTTTTCTCGAAAAATATGCCATGCAAACCCGGTGCTTAGAAAAGACGGGGTATTACATCCCTCCCTCCTTAGAAAAATTTCGTCCCCAAAATTTCAAACACGTGGAGAAAACAACTCAGGGTACTGAGCCCTGAACTTGTCTTCCAACTCCCACGTAGCTTCCTCTTCGCCATGGTGATTCCACAACACTTTCACCAATGAATCGCTTGTTCCTCAACTCCTCGACTTCTCGCTCCAAAACAGCCTTGGTCTCTCCTCGTAACTCGGATCCCGAGCAAGAACCACTGGTCATGCTTGATCACGTGTTTTGGGTCGAACACGCACTTTCTCAACCGAGAAACGTGAACACGTCGTGCACATCTCCGATGCTAGGCGGCAAAGCTAACCTATAGGAAACGGGCCTATTCTCTCAAGAACTTCAAAGGTCCAACGAACCTCGGTCGAATCTTACCTCGCTTCCTAAAACGAACGACTCTCCTCGCCGGGAAACCTTAGGAAAACGCGATCTCCGATCATGAATCAAGATCCGACGACGCTTGTCCGCATAGGACTTCGCTCGCCCTAAGCTTCCTTGATCCTTCGCTTGATTTGATCGATAACCTCGACCGTCTGTTGAACCATCTCTGGTCCAAACCTCTTTCTCTCGCCCACTTCGTCCCAATAAAGTGGCGATCGATGATCGAGCTAAAAACACACTCAAATTCACTCGCAATCGTACGAGGTAATCGTAGCGTGATAAGTTAACACGAGTCGTCTCTCAAGGAAAACTTAACAGGCCATTGTTCGTGTTGCATGTAAAGCGATTAAATCCTAAACATTCTAACATCAACGAGGGTTGAACATGCAAGAATTGAAATATGAGGAATTAAACAATGATCCTAAGTGGGGTTGTCAATCCCGAGCTAAACTAATAAAGCGATAAATCTAAACTGGGGTTGTCAATCCCTAGTTGAACTATGAAAGCGATAAATCAAGTTTATAGCAATTTATTAGTCATAGGGTTTGTCAATCCCTAATCTAAATCTAATTGCACAAAAATCATCATCATCAACCAACCAAACAAGAATGTAAATTAAACGAAACATAATAGATTAAAGCAACATGAACACAATCCATCATCACTATGGAGTTGAATTCAATAACAATCATCAAACAATAATCCGTGAAATTGATTCCAATAAAGTCGATAAATCCAAGAGCATAAATCCAATAATCGATAAATCCAAGAACATAAATTCAACAAAGATAAAACTATAAACTACAAGATTTAATCGATGAAATAAGGAACATAAAACAATACTGTGTTTTGATCTCTTGTTGTCTGATGAATTCCTGGGAGGAAAAGAAGAACAGTAGCAGCCGCGCTGCGTGAAAAAGAACTGAGGAACTGACCCGGGCTTTTGACCTAATGCGCGCATAAATATATATTAAATAAAACGAGCGCCGGTGCAAAGTGAGCGCGCGTTCAGAAAACATTCTACATTGAAAATGAACGCCGGCTCAGGTTGAACGCCGGCCGGAGAAGGTTACGCCTCACAAATGAGTCTTGGCTCATTGTGGCGCGGTTTTGGCGAGCATGGTGCGCGACGGTGAAGGCCGGAGAACGTGCACGGAGATGCGACAGGTGGCTGCTGGCGCGGGTGAAACGACGCGGATGTACACGGACACGGGGCCAACGACGCCGGGCTTCCGCTACCGGCCGGGCGAAGGGAGGGGCGCGCTGCGCGGTGGGCCAAGTCGCGCGGTGAGATGGCGAGGCGAGGCGGGTGAACGCCGAGTGCGGGCGTGGGCGCGCGGAGAGTGAGCGCCGGTTTTGTTCCAGCACCGGAGTTAAATTGGAACACGCGCTCAGACCCCGCGCGCACTGGGTGGCCGAGTCGGGCGAGGCACGGGCGCGTGGGCGTGCGCGTCGTTGGGCCGTGCGACGGGTGACGTGCGCGACTTCGACGTTTCGTTCCGTTCTTCCTCGTTTGAACTCCGATTCGCGATCCTCTTTCGCCTATGAACTCCTGTCGAGATGCTCTTCAATTATATCTGATCCTTGGCAGATTCAATTCATCCTATTTTCTGCTGTTTTCCTACAAAACATCGAGACGAACGAAGTAAGTCCGAATCGATATATACTAATCAAAACGACGGCATAAATAGGACAAACCATAGAAAATGACACGTAAAACAATACCAAGAATCATCACAAAATCATACCAAACAACTCCCTCACACTTATCCATTTGCTTGTCCTCAAGCAAAGTCTATGCTAATAAGAGTCGAAAGATAACTCATGCAACTTTACTTTTATTCTAATCAATCAAACCTTATTGCATTTCCCTCACACTTGGTGTTTACGAATTCAAAGATAATGTGAAATAAATCAAGAACGACAATTGATTTCCAATAAATAAAAAGGTAATCTCTCGCACTCCAACTCTCCGTTAGGGGTGAACTAACTAATGTGGTCACCTTTAGCAACAAGTTTCTTTTATAAAGCACAAAGAAAGTTTTAATGATTTTGGAATAATATTCAAAGGTGCACTCGATGAACTCGAGTCTCCGAACGTGGTTTCCATGTTCATTTCTCAAATTACGAGAAAGAGGACATAATCCCATCCTCCATTTCAACAATCTCAACAAGATAATCGGAGCTTTCATTCTCCTCATTTTCTTCTTCTTTTTCACATTTTTTGTATATATATAAAATGAAACAAGTATATAGGCAACCACAATGTTAACACTACCCCTAACATTAGCCGGACAAATCACATCAATTTCTCCCTCTTCATTTTCTATCAATCACAGTCTCGTCAATTCACATTATACTCAAATCATATATCACCAAAAGTTTCGGAAATTCAAAATCAGTTTGACCAATACCACAGAGTTCAATTACACAAATCAAGATCCTAACTTACTCGCATAGACAAAGCTTACGTCCAAACATTCAAAATAAGCACAAGGACACGTCATTAAGCATACAAAACTATATATCATGCCCACAAAACCAACATCATCAACTCCCCATTTTAATTCGAGCACCGTCCCCTGCTCAAAACATTAATAACATAAAATAGCCGATAGAGGAGAGACTTTCGATAAAATATGGCAGCAAGGTGGTTGGAATGTGAGCGCACGATGCGAGTTGGAGTGTCACGGCTTCACCACAACGCTTACAACGTTCCAAACCTGGGCAAAACAAACTCAACGGCACAAACAGATCAAAGAACAACGAAAACCAAACGAAAAAGAAAGAAAAGAAAACAAAGCCAAAACGTGGGTTGCCTCCCACGGAGCGCTTGTTTAACGTCATTAGCTCGACGTGTTTATTAGAGCAACGCTGGTGGTCAATGTGGCGGTCCACCATAATCATGATGCCATGAGCTCCATCCTGCCCCTGAGGACTATACCAAGTGTTGCTCCGATAGGCATAGACACCTTTATCGCCAGCCTTGTAAAAGTCGCTTTCACCACCTCTATAAGCACCGAGGTCAACTCTGCTTTCTCCAAAATTAGAAGCTCGTCTCGAAAAGATCACCGGCTTCCCTTGCTCATCCTCCACCAACACATACTTCATCGGTAGTTCCTTCAATACCATTGTGGTCCAGGCATGCTAACAAATTCCCTTTCCCAATCCTCTTCATCAACTCGAAACCGCATGAACTACCTCAACCGTGTTCTCAAGGGTCGGCTCATACTTGCCGGAGTCTAACCTTGAGACTACCACCTCTTCCTCCTTTTCTTGTGGTGGCGTAATATCTTCGAGATGACTCTTCCACAACACGATCATCCGCTCGATCACCTTGAAGGACAATGACCGCTTGAGCCTCACAAGGGTGGCTCAAAGTTCTCTCATCGCAAGTTGTCGTTGATACTCAACCAACTTCACGCCCATCGGCCCCACACGTGCCTCTAAACGCCAAGAGTTGCGTCTCTATCATCCAATGGCGAACTCGATGGTCGGTGGTCGCTGAGCCTCATAGGGTGAGCTTGAGGCCCCTATTGCATCTTGTTGCACCAACTCGCCCATCTTCTCGCCATCATTTCTAATTTTGCTTGCAAGCGTCGATTTTGGTGTCGTCAAGATCCAACCGCTGGTGGCGAAGCGAATCAATTCGGTCTCCATATTATCCAACGGATACTACGAGGTGGTGGTGGAGGTGGTGGAGAAAATACTCCTGCGGGTGGTACCACCGCTGCCGTGGAGGTTGTGGTGTTGTGGATCAAAATATACATAGTCGTTGTGGGTCCCAACATCTCGAATCGGGATGTGGTTCCCACCATTCTGAATCGGATCGAGGAGGTCGTTGTTGTGGATCCCACCATCCCAAATCGGGTTGTGGATCCCAATATTCCGGGTTGGGTTG
Source organism: Salvia rosmarinus (assembly GCA_036937905.1). NCBI lineage: Eukaryota > Viridiplantae > Streptophyta > Magnoliopsida > Lamiales > Lamiaceae > Salvia > Salvia rosmarinus. The sequence goes on along the minus strand of CM072821.1, from coordinate 42,615,951 downwards.
ATTCCACAACCCGAGTTGGGTTGGTTATTCCACCCCAACCATATTGTTGCCGGTAAGGCTCAAAATCTGCCGGGTTGGAATCCATGTGCGTCATAGGCCCGGCGTTGCCAAAAGCATACATCTTCCATCAAACGGCGACAACCTAGCATTCACAACACTCACACAAAATGGATCACACGCAACTGGAGTATAACAAAATAAAAACGAAAAGAAAAACAGAAAATAAACAACACAAACAATACGCCTAAAGTTTTCCCCGGCAACGGCGCCAAAATTGATCGAGCTAAAACACACTCAAATTCACTCGCAATCGCATTTAGGTAATCGTAGCGTGATAAGTTAACACGAGTCGTCTCTCAAGGAAAACTTAACAAGGCCATTGTTCGTGTTGCGCACAGAAAGCGATTAAATCCTAAACATTCTAACATCAACGAGGGTTGAACATGCAAGAATTGAAATACGAGGAATTAAACAGCGATCCTAAGCTAGGGGTTGTCAATCCCGAGCTAAACTAATAAAGCGATAAATCTAAACTAGGGGTTGTCAATCCCTACTTGAACTATGAAAGTGATAAATCAAAAGCGATAGCAATTCTATTAGTCATAGGGTTTGTCAATCCCTAATCTAAATCTAATTGCACATAAATCATCATCATCAACCAACCAAACAAGAACAGAAATTAAACGAAAGCATAATAGATTAAAGCAACATGAACACAATCCACTGTCACTATGGAGTTGAATTCAATAACAATCATCAAACAATAATACTGTGAAATTGATTCCAATAAAGCTGATAAATCCAAGAGCATAAATCCAACAAATGATAAATCCAAGAACATAAATTCAACAAAGATAAAACTATAAACTACAAGACTAATCGATGAAATAAGGAACATAAAACAATACTGTGTTTTGATCTCTTGTTGTCTGATGAATTCCTGGGAGAAAAAAGAATAAAGAGAAGGCTTGGCAAGTGAAAAAGAACCGAGGAACCGACCCTTTTGACCTAATGCGCGCATAAATATATATTAAATAAACGCAGCGCCCGGTGCAAAGTGAGCGCGTCGTAAAACATTCTGCATTGAAAATGAACGCCGCTCAGTTGAACGCTGGCCGGGAGAAGGTTCGCCTCAAAATGAGCTACCGCTCGTTGTGAGCGCCGATTGAAGCGAGCATGGTGCGCGACGGTGAAAGGCGGCCGAGCGGGCGCTTGTTTCAAAGACCGAGAACGTCGCGCAGGAGATGCACACAGCGAGCGTGTGCGAGACGATGGGGCCAACGCTGCTGGCTTCTTGCTAGCTGGGCGGGAAGCGGGCGAGGGCGCTTGCTGGCGGGGCCAAGTCGCGGTGAGATGGCGGCGAGGCGGTGAACGCCGAGAAAGCGGGCGTCGCACGGAGAGTGAGTGCCGGTTTTGTTCCAGCGCCGGAGTTAAATTAGAACGCGCGCTCAGACCCCACGCACGCTGGGTGGCCAAGTCGGGCGAGGCACGGGCGCGCGGGCGTGCGTGTCGTTGGGCCGTGCGACGGGTGACGTGCGCGACTTCGACGTTTCGTTTCGTTGTTCCTCGTTTGAACTCTGATTCGCGATCCGCTTTCGCCTATGAACTCCTGTCGAGATGCTCTTCAATTATATCTGATCCTTGGCAGATCTAATTCATCCTATTTTCTGCCGTTTTCCTACAAAACATCGAGACGAACGAAGTAAGTCCGAATCGATATATACTAATCAAAACGGCGGCATAAATAGGACAAACCATAGAAAATGACACGTAAACAATACCAAGAATCATCACAAAATCATACCAAACAATCGACACTTCCTTCCGTACAATGCTTCATAGGGAGCCATTCCTATGGTGGCCTAATAACTGTTGTTATAGGCAAACTCCACCCAAGGTAGTATCTCTTCTCAATTTCCTCCTCTGTCGGCCACGATTGCTCGCAGCATATCTTCCAAGACCTGAATCGTCCTTTCCGACTGACCGCCAGTCTGAGGATGGAAAGCTGTACTGAGATTCAGCTTGGTTCCCATGGCTTCCTGCAGACTCCTCCAAAACCTTGACGTGAATCTCGGGTCACGATCTGACGTAATCGATACCAACACACCATGTAACCGTACGATCTCTCTAACGTAAAGCTGAGCAAGCTTATCTAACCCGTACGTCATCCGAATCAGTAAAAAATGAGCTGACTTCATCAGTCTATCGACAATAACCCATATAGCGGTGTTTTCTCGCGCTGACCTTGGAAAACTCACCACAAAATCCATACCGTTATGATCGCATTTCCACTCTGGGATTGGTAGCGGTTTCAACAAACCTGACGGACGTTGGTGCACAGCTTTCACTTGCTGACAAGCCAAACAACGTTCCACAAACGCGGCTACATCCTTTTTCATCCCTTCCCACCAAAAGTTCCTCTTAAGGTCTTTGTACATTTTGGTGCTTCCAGGATGAGCTGTATATGGTGCCTCATGAGCTTCACTCATGATCTTATCTCTCAATTCCCTATTAAGTGACACACATAACCTTCCTCGGAATATTAGCGTTGTCCTTCGCCAAGTGAACCCTTGCTATCTTCTAGCCTTGCTTTCAAACGCATCCTTTCCAAGAACTCATCTCCACTCACAAGACTCACGATGGCTTCTCTCGGGTCCGTTCAAGAATCAAAGTCGCGACGAATCCTTGCACTGATTTCGGCTGGTGAATCACTTCGAGGCTAAGCTTCTCAAAATCTCGAATAATCTCATTCTCTTGCGTAAGAAGATATCCCAACTTTGCTCTTGATTTGCGACTAAGGGCATCTGCTACGACATTGGCTTTCCCCGGGTGATAGCTAATAGAGCAATCATAATCCTTTCCCAACTCTACCCATCTCCTTTGCCTCATGTTCAGCTCCTTTTGTTCAAAGAAGTACTTAAGACTCTTATGATCTGTGAAGATCTCACACTTAACTCCATAGAGATAGTGCTCCAAATCTTCAAGCATGAACGACATCGCTAACCTGTGTCCCGAGTTGGGTAGCTCAACTCGTGCGACTTCAACCGAGATCGAAGCTATAACCTTCCTGCTCGCATAAGAATGTTGGATTTGTATCTTGAAAGCGGTTTGGTTGAGCTTGTATACAATGTTTCTGTTACCACTATTACAATCTCCTATCCGATTTGAATACTTGATTGCATATATCTGTCCCCTTATCTCATATATAAGTTAGATCATACGGTGTGTAGAAGATCACGTGTCTCGTATGATTGGTCAAGCTTAATGAGATATAAAAGTTTCACTGGTGAGACGACTTAAGGACGAGTTGTCGGTTTAGGTGCAGCAGATAGATAAGAAGTGACTTGACTTAGTTGCTTGTCTATGCCGGTACGCCTCGACGTATTGAAAAATCAAAGTGAGATGAGTTCTTCTTCGACCGTCGTGAAGAACCAAGATCTCGGTGACTTACGATGATCTAAACCTCGATAAGGTATTAGGTGAGTATGAGTTCTTTGTCCATCACTTTGACTTGTTATGGGTGAGGTTATATGTTCTAACCCAAGATTCTCCGCATCTTGGGTGGTGGCAAGTCTTGTATGTCACGCTAGTTATCTCAGACGAGTCACCGTATCCGTTAAGGACGATGACGTCCCCTTAAGGAGCTCAAAAGGTTTATTGTACTAAACCTGCGCAGTTGAGTTAGCTCAAGTACAATAATAAGGTTGAGTGGTACTACTTAAGAAATGATGTTATTAATCGTTTTAAGCGATGATTGCTATAAATGATTAATGGACGTTCGATATCTTAAATACGGGATTCAGAATGTCTAAGTGCAAGCCGACTCAACTTCGTAATAAAGGGGTAAGTCAACATTCTTTCTAGTGGAATGATCGAATGTTTATAAATTAATTTATGTTCAGGTGAGCATAAGATAATTAATTTATTTGAGGCCCATCTTTATTCCTCATTTGATCCCGGCCGCCCATCAGGCCCGTGAGCTGAGGAAAATCGGCGCCCTCATGCTCCCAATTGGCAAGATTTTATTCTCTTTATCCACATGGATATAATTATATTTATGGTATATGCATAGATCCTTTCCATATAAGATTATGGTAATAATCTTGAAAGTATGGAAATAATCCTAAGAGTATGGAAATAATCCTAAGATTATGGTAATATTCCATATAGGATTATGGTAATATTCCATATAGGATTATGGTAATATTCCATATAGGATTAAGGTAGTGCATTATAAATATAAGGTATGAGATAATGTTCAGGCTAATGCTCTCATAACAACATCATTATTTTCTAGAATTCCATAAGCTCTTGGAGAGATTTTCGAAAATTGTGTAGAGAAAGAGGGTGATTTTCCGTGCATTCTCCATAGCTCGTCCTCACTCGACGCTGGAGTTTGGGTATCCGGATACAGTCCCGAAGGTCAAAGCACGAGTCCGATCCGCTCGATCCGCTCATCTCGCTCCATCGACCTCTTCGATCCAAAGGTAAACACGTGAAAACCCCACGTGTTGCACTTTAATTATATAGACGCATGCTAGGTTTATAATCAATGTATGGTGAATTAAACACCCAAGATGGATCCTCGGGCGAGGTTAACATTCGCTTTCCCTACACTGGTATCGAGCCCGGATCGGAATCTTGGCTCTGCTGGATTAATTCACGTTTGATTATTACGTGCGTTTTAATAATTGTGGATTTGTCGTTCATCGTGGCTCGTTTGTTTTTGTTGGTTTTTGTTTTTACACCACGAGAAAATCCGTGGTTAGATTAGATTTTATCATGTAAATCTTATCCGTAAAAGAAGAACAAGACGAACGAACGAAGAAGCGAAACGACGGAAAAATAGGGTTCTCGGCCGTGTTCTCGGGTGGTTTCATGAAGCGAGTCTCGCGGTCGCTAGGGCGATCGCGAGGGCTGCGGGCGACGGGCGCGCTGCTCGCTGGGATCCCTGGCGCTTAGCGAGCGAACTTCATGGTCGCGAGATTACCCGCGAAGCGCGCCGCCGCGGCGAGCTAGCGGGCGACGGCGCGCGTCGCCGCCAGAAACCCGCGCATGCGAGCGGACTCGGGTCGCGAGGTATGGTCACTGGGCGACGATGTCTCGGCAGACGTTCGCGCTTGGGCGTGGTCACAAGACGCTGCAGCCGACGGGTCGCGGTCGCGTTAGCGACAGCGAGGCAGCCAGCGAGAGCGGCGGGCGGGGCGCGAGGTCTGGGCGCTGATCGGCTTTGCCCTCAGCTGCCCAAGACTCTTTGGGCCGACCGCCCGCACCGGTTTTTCCAATTTCGGTCCGTGCCCGCACGCGAGGCCCATTCGTTGAATCCGGTCCGCGCCCGCGCACGCGAGGCCCGCTTTCAAGTTTAATTACGCACTTTGTAAATCTATGTAATAGATTAGATTTAAATGTATAGGTTTCACGATTGGGCCGCGATGAACGTTTTATTTTATTTTTATCGCTCATATGCATGTCGTGGATGTTTAAATTATGCGAGAGTATTATGTATGTTTATATTACGCTGACAAACCTTTAAGTGTTTTACGAATCGATGCGCATAGTAAGCATGCTAGGTTTATCGCGCTTATCAAGCATATTTTAGAATTCTCATGAGCATGTTTTACATGTTGAGTTCTATAGAAAAGCATGCTAGGATTACGTGATCTCGCATGGACAAACCTTTTGAATAAAAAGACTACTAAGCAACCCGACAAATTAATTTTTCAAATTAAAATGTCAAGACCTCCACTTTTGATCTCTAAACAAAGTGAGACCTTTGTGAGTAAACGCCCACACGCGTGGCTTGCTTGCACTGCTTATCATAAGTTTGTTAGATGAGATTTCTAAATAAAACATTTTAAATCTATTGAGAAGTGGGAGTTTCATGTAAACGCCCACACGCGCGTAGCTGTGCATGTGCGATTTTCATAAGTTCTCTAGAGATAGATATAAAATGAGATAACAAAAGAATTTTAATTGGAAGCGGTATGGTCCGGTGAGTATACCAATTCTAAGAATTCATCTTCTCATTGCTAAAATTGTGGTCATTGCTTAGACATCACCTCAAGTACAACTTCCCGCCAAGTCCCTTCTTGTGATAGTGATGTGGTCTAGTAAGGTCCAATCATTAATTTCATTTGTCATAAGGATAAGTTGACATGGATTGAAATTAAACGACTAAAAGGTATATTTTAGTCAGTCGAGGGGTTCGTGTAAACGCCCACACGCGCGTGGCTTGCTTGTGGAATTCTTGGGCGATTGAGGTTTCAATTAATATTGTTTTATCAAAAGGTTACAATATTATTGTTACAAATTATATGCGATCGTATGCTTATGTGTTTTACATTATCGCTTGAGATATGTCTCTTCGCCGATTATCAATATGCTCGCACAAATCCGATTATCCGTCCAAATTTTATCGAGTGGAAACGAAACATGGAATATGTTCTTATCGCTGAAGAACACATGTTTGTTCTCACTATTCTAAACCCGATGCCCTTATCGACGATCGACTAATGAGCAATGAGAGTCAAGCGCATTTGGAATAAGTCAAACAATATGGCTAAATGCTATATGATGACTACGATGTCCAAAGGCTTGTACCGCATCGATCACGATGGTAGACGCGACCGATATTTGGTCAAGTCTCGAGAGTAAGTTTGGGCGCCGGATCGGACGATCCGCCACACAATGAGAGAAATCTTGGCGTGTAAGATGGAAGAAGGAAGTTCGGTCCATGAACATGTCTCCACATGACTATCTCATGGATGCCTTGATCGGTTGGGAGGAGGTATTGACGGCGGCCAAGGTCGATATCATCCTCAATACACCGCCCAAGTCTTTTGAGAACTTTCGGCGTGAATGCGATCATGAGCAAGACCGAGTTTACACTTAGTCAGTTGCTTAATGATCTCTCGTTGTCGGAAGGAGTTATGGGAAAAGAGCACATGCACTTGCTAGCACATCTAAGGCCCAAAATTTTCATCGCAAAATGGAAATAGAAAAGGGTGCCAAAGGTGGTAGAGGCAAGGCAAATAGTGGGAGTAATGGGAACAAGAACATGGTTGCCACCGGAGGCTTGAAGAAGCAAAGGAGGCGGCAAGTGCTTCAAGTGCGGTAAGATCGGGCGTTGGAAGGCCAAGTGCCCTATGCTCGAGGCTAAAGGTACGCCGTTTGCTTAGTAATGTGAAACATGTTTAGCGACTTTTTCTACCCATTCTTGGGTAGTAGATCGGCGCAGCCGATCATGTTTGTTACACTTGAAGGGTTCCTGCGGACAAGGGAGCTGTTTGATGGCGAGATAACGATCTCCATGGGCAACGCGCGAAAGTCGTCATTGCGGTTGGAGATGTTCTTTATGTTTTGGAACAACAGTTTTAGTTTTGAAAGGCGTTTTATATGTGCCGGATTTTCGTGGAACCTTGTTTCGTTTCAAATTATTTACTCATGGATATTCATTATTTTTGATAGTGGTGTTTCTATCATAAGAAATGACGAAGTTATACGTGTTGGCACTTTATATAATTAAGCTTTATACTATTTACGCAAAACATAATACCTATAACTATGTTGCATCTTCATCAAACCCTAAAAGAGAAAGTTTTCTTAGAAGATGACTCTACTTTTCTCGGCATCTTAGATTAGGTCACATCAATCTAAATAGGATCCAAAGACCGCTAAGAATGGGCGTTGGGTAATCTCACGGTTACTCCGCCCCGATCTGCGAATCTGTATAGAAGGTAAGATGTCGACCAGGACCCTTCAAGGCGAAGGGTTATAGAGCCACGTAAATGTTGGAGTTAGTCCATTTCGACCGTGGACCGATGTCCACACAAGCTCGTGGAGGGTACAGTATTTTGTCACTTTCATTGGCGATTACTAAGGTGCGGATACGTATACCGCTTCACCGCAAGTCCGAATGCTTTGAGAAATTCAAAGAGTTTAAAGGCGGAAGTGGAGCGAAGCTAGGTAAAGTATCAAGTCAGCTGCGTTCGATCGCGGTGGCGAATACCTCGATAACGAGTTTATGGACTACCTAGTGAAATGTGGGATTACATCCCAATAAGAGCCTTCACCGGCACCACAAACAAAATGGTGTGTCGAGGCGAAGAAATAGGACTCTTTTGGAAATGGTTAGATCTATGATGAGTTATGCTACATTGCCTATTTCGTTACGGGATATGCCTTAGAGAGGCGCTGACAAACTAGCTAAATCTAGATCTTGTCCAAGTCGGTCGAAAAGACCCCTTCGAGTTATGGTTTGGCATGAAGCCCGGTTTAAGCCACATAAGGATATGGGGCGATCCGGCACATGTCTTTGAACAAGAAGGCGACAAGTTGGAGGCTAGATCGACGCAAGGCTGTTTATTGGCTATCCTAGAGGAGCGAAGGTGGTTTATTCTATAGTCCAAGGATCGAGAAGGTCATTATTAGCACTAATGCTCGATTCTTAGAAGAGGACTACATGAAAAATCATAAGTCCAAAGTTGAAATCATTCTTCAAGAATTAGAAGATGATCGTATTCCACCACCGATTAGGCGAAGGTGCGAGATGTCGAGTCTAGTGGGAGGATCGACACCGGATACTTCAAGAAATTGAAGTGGGTCGAGTTCACCGAGATACCGACCGCATAAGTGGTACCCTACAAGCAAGTTGTGCAGTTAGAGAACCACAAGCATCTCTGCACCCACCGCTGCCATTGTGCACGTAGAACCTCGTCAGAGTGGGAGGGTTGTTCGTCAACCCGAGCGATTTATGTTCGTGGGTGAATCTTTGGATTTAGTCCCAGCAGACGAACATGCAATAATCGACCCATGGACATACAAGGAGGCGATCAAGATATTGATGCAAGATCATGGCACACCGCTATGGACTTAGAAATGGAGTCCATAACGGCTATGGATGTATATGAAAGACACTCTACCGGATGGCAGGAAGCCATAGGTAGTAAGTGGATATACAAGAGGAAGAGAGATTACGATGGAGAGGTTTCGCTTTAAAGCCGTGCTGGCGAAAGGGTACACTCAGATTGAGGGCATCGATTTCGATGAGACCTTTTCACCAGAGCAATGCTCAAGTCCATCGAATTCTTACGCCATAGCAGCCCACTCGAACCTAGAGGTTTGGCAAATGGATGTTAAAACCGCTTTTCTAAACGGTTACCTTGAGGAAGGTAGAGAAATCTATATGCAGCAACACTCAAGGTTATGTGGTAAGGTGAAGAGCATCTAGTATGGAAGCTTAAGAAGTCCATTTATGGACTTAAGCGTGCCTCCCGATCATGGAACTTACGCTTTGACGAGGTAGTAAAGTCCTATGGATTTACCCAGTTGCCTAGCGAGAGTTGTGTGTATCGGTTAGATGTTAACGATGATGTGGTATTTCTTGCACTTTATGTAGATGACATCCTTCTAGTTGGCAACAACGTGAAGTCATTATCGAGGCGTAAAAAGTTGGCTATCCGATCGGTTTCAAATGAAAGACTTAGGAGATGCAGCGACATTCTTGGGATCAAGGTTTACCGAGATCGCAAGAAGAAAATGTTGAGCTTATCTCAGCGCCTTACATTGATATCGTGATTACTCGCTTTAGTATGCAGATCGCCAAGAAAGGATTGCTACCTTCGGACATGGCGTTCCTTTATCTCAAAACGCAATCACCTATGATTTTAAAAGGAGATAGAGGAAATGAGACAAGTTCCTTACGCTCGCCGTGGGAAGTCTCATGTACGCAATGCTATGCACGAGGCCCGATATCCGCTATGCGGTAGGCATAGTAGCTAGATATCGCCTAACCTCGACAAGCTCATTGGATGCAAGAAGCATATACTCAAGCACCGAAAAGGACTCGAGATTATAGCTAGTTTACCATGCGAGATAGTCTAATGCCTTTGGGTTATCTGACTGGATTTCCAAGTCGACCGTGATGAGAAAAAGTCAACCTCGGGCTATGTGTTTACCTTGGGAGGTGGAGCCGTATCCTGGCGGAGTCAAAGCAGCGATGCATTGCGGACTCTACCATGGAAGCCGAATATGTAGCCGCTCGGAGGTTTCTAAGGAGGTCAGATGGTTCAAGAACTACCTCATGGATCTAGATGTGGTACCTGGTTTGCCCAAGAGTATCATAGTTTCATGTGATAACTCGGTGCGATGTGGCAAACTCGAAGGAACCACGGACCCACAAGGCGACCAAACACATAGAGAAAGTACCATGTCATACGAGAAATCGTTAGACGGTGGCGTGGTTGATTGAAAAGATTGATCTGACGGAAAATCTAGCAGATCCATTCACGAAGAGCCTGCCGCAAAAAGTCTACGATGGACACGTTAGAGGACTTGGATTGCGCTTGATGGCACCCACTTAGAAAGGAAACTTTTGTATAAGTGGGAGAAGCAAAGTGATGGTTATGTAATAGCTAGTAGAAAGACACATTGTATACTAAAAGTTTGCTTTAGTATAAGTGGGAGATTGTTGGATTTGTATACTGAAAGCAGTTTGGTTGAGCTTGTATACAATGTTTCCTGTTACCACTATTACAATCTCCTATCTGATTTGAATACTTGATTGCATATATCTGTGTCCCCTTATCTCATATATAAGTTAGATCATACGATTGTGTAGAAGATCACGTAAGTCCGTATGATTGGTCAAGCTTAATGAGATATAAAAGTTTCCTGGTGAGACGACTTAAGGACGAGTTGTCGGTTTAGGCTGCAGATAGATAAGAAGTGACTTGACTTAGTTGCTTGTCTATCTTTGGTACATCTCTCGTATTGAAGGATCACGGTGAGATGAGTTCTTCTTTCGACCGTCGTGAAGAACCAAGATCTCGGTGACTTACGATGATCTAAACCTCGATAAGGTATTAGGTGAGTATGAGTTCTTTGTCCATCACTTTGACTTGTTATGGGTGAGGGTTATATGTTCTAACCAAGATTCTCCGCATCTTGGGTGGTGGCGATCTTGTATGTCACGCTAGTTATCTCAGATCGAGTCACCGTATCCGTTAAGGATGATGACGCCCCTTAAGAGACTCAAAAGGTTTATTGTACTAAACCCGCAGTTGAGTTAGCTCAAGTACAATAATAAGGTTGAGTGGTACTACTTAAGGAAATGAAGTTATTAATCGTTTTAAGCGGTCAGTTGCTATAAATGATTAATGGACGTTCGATATCTTAAATACGAGGATTCGTAATGTCTAAGTGCAAGCCGACTCAACCGGTAATAAAGGGTAAGTCAACATTCTTTCTCTAGTGGAATGATCGAATGTTTATAAATTAATTTATGTTAAAGGTGAGCATAAGATAATTAATTTATTTGAGGCCCATCTTTATTCCTTGCATTTGATCCCTGGGCTGGCCCATCAAGGCCCGTAGCCAAGGAAAATCGGCGCCCCTCATGCTCCCAATTGGCAAGATTTTATTCTCTTTATCCACATGGATATAATTATATTTATGGTATATGCATAGATCCTTTCCATATAAGATTATGGTAATAATCTTGAGAGTATGGAAATAATCCTAAGAGTATGGAAATAATCCTAAGATTATGGTAATATTCCATATAGGATTATGGTAATATTCCATATAGGATTATGGTAATATTCCATATAGGATTAAGGTAGTGCATTATAAATATAAGGTATGAGATAATGTCTAGGCTAATGCTCTCATAACAACATCATTATTTTCGAGAATTCCATAAGCTCTTGGAGAGATTTTGAAAATTGTGTGAGAAAGAAAGAGGGTGATTTTTGGTGCATTCTCCATAGCTCGTCCTCACTCGACGTTGGAGTTTGGGTATCCGGGATACAGTCCAGAAGGTCAAAGCACGAGTCCGATCCGTTCGATCCGTTCATCTCGTTCCATCGACCTCTTCAGATCCAAAGGTAAACACGTGAAAACCCCTACGTGTTGCACTTTAATTATATAGACGCATGCTAGGTTTATAATCAATGTATGGTGAATTAAACACCCAAGATGGATCCTCGGGGCGAGGGTTAACATTCGTTTTCCCTACAAAGAACACAACCTAAACCAAGCTTGGATGCATCGATGTAGACCACAAACCCATCGCTCCTTTCGCACGGCTAACACTTTGGGCGGTTGTTAGCTTCTTCTTTAACTCTTGGAAACTTGCTTCACAAGCTTGAGACCATGAAAACTTGATCCCTTTCACGGCTGTTGCGTCATCGGCCTTGCTAACTTCGAAAACCCTTCGATGAAAGCGTCTATAATATCACGCCAAGCAGAAAGCTTCTAACCTCATTGGCATTAGTCGAACCTTCCGCTATTACATCGCTCAACCTTCACCTGGTCGACTTTGATTCCTTCTGCGACACGATGTGTCCGAGGAACATCACTTCTACGAGCCAAAACTTCGCACTTACTATACTTGGCGTACAATCTCTCCGCCGTAACGTTCCGAGCAGTGCGGAGGTGTTCTCTATGCAACTCAACATTCTTGGAATAGATGAGTATATCATCGATAAAAACCAAGATGAAACTATCCAGGTACTGATGGAAAACTCGATTCATCAGATCCATGAAAACTGCTGGCGCATTGGTCAAACCAAACGGCATCACGATGAACTCGTAGTGCCCATATCTCGTTCTGAACGTGGTCTTCGCAACGTCTTCCTTCCTAATCATCAGCTGATGGTAACCTGACCTCAAATCGATCTTGGAGAAGACACTTGCTCCTTTGAGCTGGTCAAACAGATCGTCGATCCTTGGAAGAGGATATCTGTTCTTGATCGTTAGCTTATTCAGCTCTCTGTAGTCAATACACATCCGCATTGACCCATCCTTCTTCTTGATGAACAGAACTGGCGCTCCCCACGGTGAAGTTTGGTATGAATTTATGATGATTCTTGGTATTGTTTTACATGTCATTTTCAGTGGTTTGTCCTATTTATGCCGTTGGTTTGATTAATATTTATCGATTCGGACTTACTTCGTTTGTTTCGATGATTTGTAGGAAAACGGCATAAAATAGGATGAAATGGATCTGCCAAGAATCAATTTTATTGAAGAGCATCTTGACAAGAGTTCATAGGCAAAAGCGGATCGAAAATTGGAGTTCAAACGAGGAAGAATCGGAGCGAACGCGTCAGTCGCGACGAGCACCCGAGCACCTGACGCCCGCACGCTGCGGCAGCACTCGCGCCCATGCCGACGCCGCGCCCGGCACTCGGCCACCCAGCCCGCGGCGCTAACCCGGCAGACGTTCACGAACTCGCGCGTTAACATGCTTGCAGCGCTCGCCGCCGCTCGCCTCACCCGCCGCGTGCCACCAGGCTCCACCCGGCCCCGCAACACCACACGCCCGTCCGTGCCGGGATCCAGCACCACTTGCGCGTCGCGGCGCGCGCGCCACCCGCTGCTCCACCGGCCATCTCCTCCTCATCGCCGCCCGCTCGCAGATCCCATCCGGGCGCTGGCATCACCCGCCTAACGCCCGCACTTGGCCGCCCAACGCCCGCGCCAGCGCCCATGCCGCCCGCCTCCGTCCGGCTGGAAGCTGCGGTTTCCCTCTAGCGCCCCACGCCTAGCCGACGCGCCTCCGGTAGCGATGCACCTCGGCGCGCGACGTTCTCGAGCGTATTCAGATTCCGCGTTCTACATCTCCCTCATGCGCTCAACTTCAGTCGGCATTCTCGTGTGAGACATAATCATTTTCCATCCGGCGTTCAACCTTAGCCGGCGTTCGCTTTCAAGTCAGAACGTTTTCTGAGCCGGCGCTCACCTTGAACCGGCGCTCATCCTCATTTATTATATATACGCGCGTTAGGTCAGATTTTTAGGGGCTCTCTTAGTTCTTATTTTTGAGAGGCGGCCGCGGCTGCTCTTCTTCACCATGATTCTTCAGGAAGCTTTTCAACAACTCGACACAGATAAACCTTAGTTTAATTTATGTTCTTAGTTTTCATTGAATAATCTTATTTATCAATTTATGTTTTGGGATTTACCAGTTCTTGTTTGGAGATTAAATTACATTTCACGCAATTGGTGTTTTTATTGGATTCAATTCATAGTGACAGTGGATTGTGTTCATGTTGCTTTAATATATCTTGCTTTCGATTAATTCCTGTTCTTGGAGAAGGATTGATGATTATGTTTTTATTTGCAATTAGATTTAGACTAGGGATTGACAAACTCTATGAATAATATGATTGCATATGCTTTTATTTACCACTTTGATTTATCGCTTTCATAGTTCAACTAGGGATTGACAACCCCTGGTTTAGATTTAACGCTTTATTAGTTTAGCTTGGGATTGACAACCCACAGCTTAGGATCGCTGTTTAATTCCTCGCATTTCAATTCCCGTATGTTTCAAACCCTTGTTGGCATTAGAATGTTTAGGTTTTAATAGCTTTCTGTGCGCGACACGAACAATCGCCCTGCTAAGTTTTCCTTGAGAGACGACTTGGGTTAACTTATCACGCTTACAATTACCTCGTGCATTTATCATCGAGTGAATTTGAGTGTGTTTTAGCTCGATCAATTATGGCGCCGTTGCTGTGGAAAACTTTAGGCGTATTGTTTGTGTTGTTTGTTTATGTGTTTCTTTTCTTTCGCTTGGTTATTTTCCCCGTGCGTGTAATCTTGTTTTGTTGTTGGTGTCTTAATGCGGGGTTACCAGAAGACGGATGTGGTCAAACAGTGGGGAGAGAAATTTTGTCGATTGGGCAAATTCTTCACGAAGCGAGCCCAATTCAATTATTCTCGAGGATACCCGCCAAACCACGAGTATCAAACCCACGATCCCTACCCCGAGCAACAAGCCCATGATCCCTTGGGACCAACCACCTCCACCGCGCGACGAGGATCGAGCCTACAATCATTACTAGGATCAACCACCTTCGCCGCACTATGAGGATCAATCCTACAATCCATCTTGGGATCAACCACCCGCGCAAGATCCGTACTCACAACAACCACCTCCATCTCAAGTATTCATACCGCAGCAGCCCACCTCCACCTCAAATGCCACTTGGGATGATAAGTTCGTCAAAAGTTGGATCCGACGACACCAAAATTAGGCGCTTGCAAGCAAAATTAGAAATGATGATCGAGAAGTTGGACGAGTTGCTGCAACAAGATGCGATAGGGAGCTCCAAGCTCACCCTATGAGGCTCAAAGCGACCACCGACCATCGAGTTCACCATTCGATGATAGACGCAACTCTTGAGCGTTTAGAGGAACAAGTGGGACTGATTGCTGCGAAGTGGGTTGAGTATCAACAACAACGTGCAGCGAGGGAACTTTCAAACCAATCCGGTCAGGTCCAGGCGGTCACTGTTCTTGAAAGTGACCCATTTGTTGAGAATGGGGTGGGAGAGACATCTGACAAGTTGCTGCAGCCAGAGAAGGTGGAAAATGAGGAAGAATGGGAATGTGAGGATGAGAAGCAGGATCAGAGCCACGAGGAAGTGGTTACAAGGACGGCTGACGAGGAAGAGTTGGCACTCGAAGTTGATGACATGCAAAACCCACTCTGGAGGTGAAAGAGCTACCCAAACACTTGGAGGAGGATGAAGAAAGGGCAAAGGTTGAGGTAGTTTCTATAGTTTGTCAACATCCTAATTTACCAAAGTATTGTGTTGTAGGAGTTGAAGTTATCTATTTTACTTTGGAAAATAGGATGTTTTATTTGAGCTTAATTGATGTATTACTTGCTTTCTTTACTATCCTCTGTTCTTATATGGTTGCTACTGATGCTCTGGCTGAGATGGTATTCCTGCAGGTGAAGGACTATGGATAGTCCGTTGTTGACCGGAACACGTCGGGCTCACGACGTTAAACGTAGTACTTCGTGGGAGTTACCCACGGATTTTTATTTTCTTTTCTTTCTTTTCTTTTGCTTGTTTCGTTGTTCTTTGATCCGTCTCATTGTCTTTGTGTTAGTTTTGCTCGAAATTGGGAAGAAGGGTTTGCGATTTTCATCGGTGAGATAAAGGCGTGATGCTCCAACTCTGCAGCGCATATCTGTCGATTATCGAGGAAGTATCATCCTCTATGGTCATTTTGAGCTTTTAATGTTTTGAGCAGGGGCGGTGCCGTCTCGAAGTGCGGGATGTTAACTCGGTTTTTGTGCGTTTCATATATATTTTGTATGCTTAATGATGTGCCTTGTGCTTATTTTGATTGTTTGGACTTAAGTTTGTGTCATGCGAATAAGTTAGGATTTTGATTTGTGCAACTGAACTCGTGGTATTGATCGGACCTTGATATATTTCGTTTATCTTGATGTCATGTGATTAAAGTGCAATGTGAATTGGCGAGATTGTGTGAATTGATTTTAAATCGGTGGTTATCGACGTGATTTTTCCGGCTAATGCTAGGGGTAGTGTTAATATGTGGTTACCTATATACTCGTTTCAATTTTAAAAAAAAATATGTGTGAAAAAGTGTATAAAATAAGGAGAATTTAAACTCCAATGTTGTTGAGATTGTATAAATGGAGGATGGGATTATGTCCCTCTTTCTCGTAAATTGAGAAATGGACATGGGAAACCACGTTAGGAGACTCGAGTTCATCGAGAGTTCACCTTTCGAACATTGTTCCAAAATCTGTTAATACCTTCTATGTTATCAAAGGAAACTTGTTGCTAAAGGTAACCATTTTAGATAATTCACCTCTAGCGGAGAGTTGGGTCTGAGCAAAAATAACTTACTTGTTTATTTGATATGTTCGCAATCTTAGATTTGTTTCACATTAACTTTGATTATGTATTCATCATGTTTGGGGGAATTGCAAAAAGAGTTTTGATTGATTGGATTAAGGGTTAAGTTGCATGAGTTATTCTTCTACTCTTATTAGTATAGACTTTGCTTGAGGACAAGCAAATGGATAAGTGTGGGGGAGTTGTTTGGTATGATTTTGTGATGATTCTTAGTATTGTTTTACATGTCATTTTCAGTGGTTTGTCCTATTTATGCCGTTGGTTTGATTAATATTTATCGATTCGGACTTACTTCATTTGTTTCGATGATTTTTAGGAAAACGGCATAAAATAGGATGAATTAGATCTACCAAGAATCAAGTTTATTGCGAGCATCTCGGCAGAGTTCATAGGCGAAAGCGGATCGAAAATCGAGTTCAAACGAGGAAGAACTGAGCGAACGTTGTCGAGACGAGCGCCCGAGCAGCCCGACGCCCAAGACGCTGGCGAGCGCCCATGCCGCGCCCTCGCCAAGACTCGGCCACCCAGCCCACTAACCCAGCGCGTTCGCGAATTACCTCGCGCGTTCAACATCTTGTGCTCGCTCGCGCCTCGCCCGCCTCGCCCGGCCAGCCAGCGCTCGCCGCCGCCCAACGCCCCAACACACCATCCATCGTCCAGCGGGATCGGCGCCTTGCCCAACGCCAGCGCGCGCCCAGCTCCGCCAGCGCGCCTCCTCGCTCGCCGGCCGGCCGCCTCGGCCAGATCCCACCCGCGTCCGCTGGCTGGGCATCGCCTGCCCGCACCCAGCGCCCGCGCCCACGCCCACGCTCCTCGCCTCGCCTCCGTCCGGTCTTTGGGAAGCCGGCCCGGTTTCATCCCCTAACGCACCACGCCCAACCGACCACTACTACAAAACCACTTTTCTCACACCTTATAGACTACGCTTTTGAAAAGCGTAGTCTATAGTATAGACTACGCTTTTGTATCAGCGTGAGTCTATGTGCTGAATTTTTGAAGTATAGACCACGCTAACAAAAGCGTGGTGTAAATCGTAGTCTATAGTGGGTATAGACTACGCTAACAAAAGCGTAGTGTAAATGCGTAGTCTATGGTGGGTATAGACTACGCTTAAAAGCGTGGAGTATGTGCGTGTTTTTAATAAAAAGCGTAGTCTATGTCATAAATTTAAAAAATAAAAATAAAACAAATTACACACATAAATATACTCTGATATTATATAGGTGCGCTCTTTCAGATCTATAATGAACTTTTTAGATAAATGTTTAAAAACATACTTTCCCAATCATTCGAATTTATATTCTCGGAAAATGGAAATAAATCGTAAATAGAAAATCATGAAAAAATCGATTTACGGTATCTTCTTGAAAATTCTCCAAAATCAAGATCTCGGGTGATCCCATGGTCATCGAGTCTTACTACGTAATTGGATTTGAATCTCGAGCTCAAATTTTAGATCGAGGCGCTGGAGCATTTAAGCAACTAAATTTTGCGGGATTTTTGTTTTTGTTATAGAAAAAATGCCGGGGCATGGGATTTGATAGGCGATAGAGCAATTGATGGAGTCAAGCCATCGCGCGGAGGCGGAGGTGAAGATTTTGTGCGATCGGTAGCAGGCGATTTTGGTGGAGGAATGGAATGTGCAACGGTGAAATATCCCGTGACTGTGCGATGATATCCACAGGCGGTTCTACGATCTCATCGAAGCTTTTCCGAATTGGAGGCAATGCTCCGTCGGATCTGAATTACCTCTTCATGGGTGACTATGTTGGTGAGTTTTTGCCTTTTCCTTCGATTTTCTGCTATCTTAATGAGAAAGATGTGTTCGAATTCGTGTTGGTATGGATGTATATGGTTTGAAGGTTAGGTAGGTTAAAAGGTACTTGTTTGTGACTTGGATAAATCGTCGATTTGCTTCTAACTAAGGTTGTTTCTAGTGGTTGCGGAGGATAAATGGGTGATCTTCGCAACCGAATGAGTTCATTTATCTTATCCCAAATCTACTAGCTCTAAAACTTAAACCGAGCTAATCCTTTTCTAGATATACCTTAGTTTTGAAGGGTCCATTGCTATTGCTTGCTTTTAAAAAGGAGAAAAGAAGAATGCCCAAGGAAGTTTATTGAATGTTTAATTGGTCCTTCGTAAAAGGCAAATGAGTTTAATTTGTTGTCTTAATAATTACGAATTATTTGTGTTCCTCTTAGTTTGGCGATTAATTGTCAAGCTTCTGCAGATCTTGGTGAGCTTGATATATTTAAAAAAGGTTAGTGGTAAATGATGCTTCGTGTTTATCTCTTTAATTGGTCCCGAGCCGTTCGGAATGTGCCATGAGAATGTTAAAGTTTTGGGTGATCTTGATTGGAGCAAATTACATTGTTCGATTTTATCAAGAACGATTAATGTTGAAATGTGAACAGTTGATTTATGTGGAACTAGGGTAATGGTCGGTGGGAATATTATATCGTTGAGGAAATTTTGTCTTGAAATCTGTTGCATTAATGTTCGACTTTTCTTTTCATCTAACTTTTCCCTGACAATATTGCAATACAAATGAATAGAAATTATGAAAGTGCTTTTGCCTTCCATTTTCTCAACTATACATAATATAGGCTTTATTGTTACATGTTCCACTAGTCTTTTGTGATGCATAAAATAAACAAGGTGATTCTCATTCTTTTATTCTCTATCTTACGTGGACTTGTGACGTTAGGAATATGTCTCTGTCTTTGAACAAGTTGCTATTATAGTAGAATTGTTATATGCATTTGTATTATCTTTTGGGATTTGTCGACAGATTAATTTCTTCTATCAATTGTAACTTTGATGTGATACTAAGATTGTGTTGATTTCTACTACTATGCCATCAAATTCCACTAACAAAGCATTCATTTAATACGGATCGTGGATACTACTAAGTGGAAGCATCACGCTTTTAGTGGCTCGAAAGTTTGTTATAGAGATAGAATCACAATTCGGGGAAACCATGAAAGTCGACGGATCACTCAGTGTAAGTCTCACCTTCTTTGTTTGGTTTTATTGTGTTGAAGGCTCTAGCTCTTAAGGTGTTTGAAGCTTTGACACATTTGAAGTGCAAAATTGAGTCCTTATGTTAAATTCTCCCATTCTATTTCTTTGTCGGCAGACATTACAAAAATAGAACAATGTTCTCCCCTTCCCCTAACAAGAAAAGGGCTTAGGCCACGTTGGTTTTAGAAATTGAAGTTATTCAAAGTTTTTAAAATTTTAGCTATTACTCATAATTTATATGTAATACCCACCCCCGCTCCACCCACCCTAAAGATAAAAATGGAAATAAAATAAGAAACTACCTAACACAACAAGCAATTCATAGAATCAAGAGAAGAAAATGGGAAGACATAAACAAAGAAAAGGAAAACAATGTCAATATGATTTAAAACATTGACAAAGATGGGTTCTGGTGACATGTAGCCTAGGGACAAAAGAAAAGAGACAAAGAAAGAAATAGTAAGAGGGAAATGGCGAAAGCATGCTTTGCAAGAAATTAGGTCTTGAAATGGCCAAAGCGGTGGGATGAGTAGTGTACACCATCGTAATTAAATAATTTTTATGTTTGAGACATCGGCTTCCTCTAAATTTACTACATGCAGATCACTTGCATTGTCTCGTGGCATGAACTCTATTAATAAAAAGAAAAGGTTGAAAAGGTATGTTTTTATATAATGGGCTTATGCCGTGTATAGGAAAAGGTGAAGCCCCTTGCCACCTGCATCATGGCACACCATTGTAGCTATGGTATGGTTAATTTGATATATTTACAATCTTTAACTGAATGACACATTAATGATCCAATTCCAACTGTATTTGTTATCTGGCGATCCAAGCTAATGAAAGTATTTGTTCTTAATTGTACCCATAACCTTCCAACCCATTCCCTAGTTTTGTGATGATGTGCCCATGGATCTTCTACATTAGGAGCTTTTCACACACAATATTTATCTACAGTTTTACAAACATGTACAGGAAGAAAGAAATGGTCGATTATAGAATCCTTGCTCCTGTGGATTTAGCCAAATCTGCAATGATTTGAAGGTGGATGGTCAAAATACCGTATATCTACATCCTTGGTTTAGATTTTGATATGAAATATCTCAGATTGTTTAGATCAAAAAATATTAAAATATATGTTTTGGTATCCGTTGGAAGTATCTAAAATGGAGGTTTCTTGTATGCACGATGCTCAGCGAGGAAGTGCAAAGATCCAATAATTTTGCCTTCCTTTTATCGATCGAGGTATTAATGTTTTTCTTCTTCTTTCTTTCTATTTCTTTTTTCCTATAAATATGTGTGTGTTCGAGAAAATGGTCATGTCTCTTATGTTGATCCCGCTTCTACACCCACATCTTTAAAAATAGATTTATCTTTCGAATTAACGATAGCTAACTTAGTATAATAAGCAGATACTATTATGCTAAATCAAGGAATATATGATGATCGATCCATGGTATTTCTTAAGAATGATGAGCCCTTACTTGTTGACGTTGTCTATGGTTGTGGAATATATAACAATTGGGGCTCTTCTTTCGAATCCCGATGATATTCGTGGGTTTGTGACTTGGTATCTGTCAGCACTTAAAGAAAATACCATCCATGATTTTCAAGTTGGAAATTAGGGATTTTCTAAAAGAACTATCAAAACCCATGCAACTTTCATGCCATTACTAGTATTGTACTATTTTCTATGGTAGCTTTTCACGTCTCTCTTTATGCAATTATAATCTCGGAAGTTTCGGACCTCAAAGCGATCCAAGACTTATAGACTTGCTTAAGGTTAATTGGTTTGCTCTTTACTTGAGAAGTTATTAATTTTAGCATAATATCATTTGACACATCTTGCTAAAGTGTGGCTTCTTCATGATAGGACTCATTTTCCAACCCAACTCCTCTGTGGCCTTTCCTTACATAGTTCTTGGGGAGGTGAAAGTATCCATGGAGAATTCTTTGATTTACGAGTTTGTCAAACTTGTCAAGATAATCTTGGAGTCGATAGAATTGCTTTAAGCGGGGTCATGTTCGTGGATGGTGAAAATTTTGATAAACTAAGTGATGTTCGCTCACCATAAGTACCACTCACAACCACAAAACTTGAATATGTTATGTTTTCTCGTCCTATTTAATGACATAGTGTACTTCACTTGTAGGACTACCCGAACTCGAGGATTGAAAAGTTTCGACGGCACACCGATCCGATTGTCTTGTGCCTCGAGATTCCTGTTATTGCAAAATTCGATCAACCGTAATCCGAAAGTATCTTTGTGTTAAAAAGAATATTATAATTGTTGTTGTTGTTATTATTATTTTTATTATTCACTCTCATTTTTTAGAGGCTTAACTTACGTCGAGTCTGTAAATTGGAATTAACTTACAGTTTGATTACATATGCAGGCAACATTATTTCTCAACTCCTCAATGCAGTGAATGAGATGGATGCTAAATATACATTCCTTTACATTTCGATCCATTTAGATCTCATTGATTACCTCTCGCACCGGGAGTAGAAAGATTCCTTCTTTCAAGGTACCATGATGTCTCAACTAATTCCTTTGGTGTGATGGAGTTTGCCGATTAAGTCATCTCTTTGGAGGAATTATAGTGGTAAGTAGATTGCATTTGACCCACTACTTTGTATCTGTTGAAAAAGTTGGGTATTGAGGCTTGAAAGCTAAGTGTTATAATATCCCGACTAATGAATTAGAATATCGGTTGGCGAAAAGAAAATAAATATGTTCAAGGCTACTCTAAATGTGGTGTAGATAATTATACCTCGATGTGTACTCGGTGTAAATTCCATGAACATAATGTTTGAGCATTAATTACGATCGACATGTATCAGACTTTGAAATGTGTATTTGTGGTAGTATCTAATTACTATTAATTGTCAAGGGCAATTTTATGTTTAATGCAAAATTGGAGAAAAGAGGAAGAAGAACCAAGTTGGGAAATTGTAAAGGTATTTTCATTTATCAAATCACATTTGTTTTATGTTGGATTTCATATACATCTACATGTTGCTAATATTTGATATTTTAAAAGTGTCCAAGACAACCCAATTCCAAGCAATGCGGGTTCTTTCAGACTACGCTCATGAAAGATATAATTGAAGAAGTTATGAAGAGTGGTTCCATTTCTTTACGCTCACATGTAAGATAATTCCATTTCGATTCTTTAATATAATCATTTTTTTCATACAAGAGTGCTAATATTCTATTTTTGAATTGTTAATAGTTTCAAAATCGGTCTTTTAGGACATTGATGAAGTTCGTGTTGAATGGACAAATTTCATGCTTCTTCACATATAGTCTTGTGATGTTTTAGTTGTAAGTTATTGATATTTTGAATTATTTTGTCTTTGTGATATGGGGATCGGTCTTATTGTTTTGTTATGTGATGTGCATAGTATTTTTGTATAGTGATTTTGTAGGCAGTAATGAAAGCAGTTGTATATTTTTGTATAGTGATTTTGTAGTGTAATGAAAACATATTGTATATTTTGAATAGTGATTTTGAACGTAGTCGCAAGTATATTTTAATCTCATTTGCTTGTGTTTTATTAATTGTACAGGTTTAAATAAAGAAATTAACTACGGTTGAAATAGAAAAACCGTAGTTGTTATTAAATTGACTATGAGTTGTAATAGAAAAAGCGTAGTAAATTTGGCATTAAAACCGTAGTAAATAAACTCAAAACCGTAGTTAATACATATAGATTACACATAAAAGCGTAGTATATGCGCCGAAATTTTTTGTGTAGTGCATGGGGTATGAACTACAAAAAGCGTGGCGTCTATCTGTGTGCGGCAGAGTCTATGGTGGGTATAGACTACGCAAAAAGCGTAGTGTGTGAGCGAACCATTGTGTGATGCGTATGTATAGACTACGGCGTGGCGTAGTCTATGCCAAAAAGCGTAATCTATGGTGGGTATAGACTACGACGTAAAAGCGTGGTGTGAGCGAACCATTGTGTAGTGCGTGTATAGACTACGCGTGGCGTAGTCATGTGCGGCGAGGTCATGGTGGGTATAGACACGCATAAAAAGCGAGTGTATGTGCGCGCTTTTACGTAGTTCGTGGGTATAGACTACGGCGTGGCGTGGTCATGTCGAAAAGCGTAGTCTATGGTGGGTATAGACTACGCTTAAAAAGAGTGTATGCGCCACCTACTTTCTCTACACCACTTTTCTCTACACTACGAGATGCACATACACTACACATAAAGCGTGTAGTCTATCTTTTTTTTGTAGTAGTGGACGCAGCCTCCACGGTAGCGTGATGCACCTCCAACGCCAGCGTTCCCGGGCAGTAGCATTCGAGCACGTGTTCTACATCTCCCTCGCATGCTCAACTTCAGCCGGCGTTCTCGTGTGAGACAGAATCATTTTCCATCCGGCGTTGACTGAGCGCGTTCGCTTTCAAGTCAGAATGTTTTCTGAGCCGGTGCTCACCTTGAACCGGCGCTCATCCTCATTTATTATATATACGCGCGTTAGGTCGATTTTAGGGGCTCTCTTAGTTCTTATTTTTGAGGCGGCGGTGGCTGCTCTTCTTCACCATGATTCTTCAGGAAGCTTTTCTACGACTCGACACAGATAAACCTTAGTTTAATTTATGTTCTTAGTTTTCATTGAATAATCTTATTTATCAATTTATTTTTTGGGATTTACCAGTTCTTGTTTCGAGATTAAATTACATTTCAAGCAATTGGTGTTTTTATTGGATTCAATTCATAGTGACAGTGGATTGTGTTCATGTTGCTTTAATCTATCTTGCTTTCGATTAATTCCTGTTCTTGGAGATGGATTGATGATTATGTTTTTATTTGCAATTAGATTTAGATTAGGGATTGACAAACCCTATGAATAATATGATTGCATATGCTTTTATTTACCGCTTTGATTTATCGCTTTCAAAGTTCAACTAGGGATTGACAACCCCTTGTTTAGATTTAACGCTTTATTAGTTTAGCTTGGGATTGACAACCCCCAGCTTAGGATCGCTGTTTAATTCCTCGTATTTCAATTCCCGTATGTTTCAAACCCTTGTTGGCATTAGAATGTTTAGGTTTTAATTGCTTTCTGTGCGCGACACGAACAATCGCCCTGTTAAGTTTTCCTTGAGAGACGACTTGGGTTAACTTATCACGCTACAATTACCTCGTACGATTGCGAGTGAATTTGAGTGTGTTTTTAGCTCGATCAGGCGACACGCTAGGTCGGATAAAACCTAGATCCAACAGCTCCTGCAACTGCGCTTTCAGTTCTTGCAATTCTTTAGGTGCCATTCTTGTATGGTACCTTTGATCTCGGTCTTTGCTCTTGGTTCCAAATCAATAGTGAATTCCACTTGTCTATCAAAGCGGTAAACCCGGCAAGTCCTCGGAAACATGTCAGGATATTCACACACCACCGCTCCTTTGCAATCGCTTATTGTTGTTCGCCGTGCCTGTCTCACTCACGAAAGTTTGTGTTTTCCTTCCCGATCATCCTCACCGCCTTCGGTCTTTGAGATCATAAACGCAAACACCCGTCCTTATGCCGTGAAACAAACTTCCACTCCTTGGCTATTCAAAAGCAACTTTCTCTCGAGACAACGTATAGTTGCCTGTGCTTTTCCAACCAATCCATGCCAAAGATGACATCGAAATCTTCCATTCGATGACATGCAAATTGACAAAGACATACGCTCACTGATTTCTACCTCTGGTTCGGGCATATCCTTTTGCTTTTAGCATTCTTCTCGATGGGATGCTAATTTTGGTACTGTGATTTCTTGGGTACTAAACCAAACCTCTCACACGCGATTCTCGAAACAAAAGAATGTGAGGCTCTGATCAAACAAAGCAGCGGGTATATCACTCATATGGATTATACCGCAAGATTTCGGGAGCTTGTCTTTCACCGATTCAAAGCGTACACCGCTTGTTGCGGTGGCCTTTGGTTTCTTGGCCTAGGGTGACTTCTGCCCGTTGTTTTTCCTCGGTGAGCTTGGTTTTGCCTCTGCGGAGTGGATCTTTGTCACCTGGCACCGCACCGCTAGGACCTCCTAATGGACAATCTCGGCGTAATGTCCAAACTTCCTACAATGATAACACTCGACGTTACCTTGCCTGCACTCGCCTAAATGATTCCTCTAACATTTCTGGCACCAAGGTTTTTCCCCACCCTGCCGCATGGGTTGGAAATTCCTTCCCAATGTTGCCTTTCTCTTTCCTGAATACCTAGATTCCTCGGAATCACTGGACCGCTCTGGTTCCCTTGGAACACCTGATTGCTTTTTTTCTCGATCTTCCCATTTTGTAATATCCCGTAGTTTTAATACGTAATTACGATAATATAAATCGTAATTAGGGTTTAGTCTCGATAATTAAAATCTTAATTAGTCAATGCTCGATTTTGACTAAGCATAATTTGATAATTTCTGTGTGACATTCACTAACGCTTAGTGAATTAAGGAGTATAGTTTCTGATATTCCTTCGAACATAATGTTCTAACGTCGGCTAAATTCAACAGTTAAGCCTTATATTATTTTTAAGCATTAAAGCTTAAAATTTCGAAATTCCTATTATTTTAGAAATAAATAAAGTTGTTACAACTTTATTTTGAACATTTTAGAGATGATTTAAGCTATGAGAATTTATAGATGTTTCAAACGTTTACGTTTTGAGATAATTCGATAGCTTGGCCAAATGATCATGGAATTATAAAATTCAAATTCCTATGATTATTTTATGATATAATAGCACTATTTATCATCAAAATAATGCAAGAAAATTTAGGAATAAGATATACCAAAAACAATGGGTTTCGAAAACCCTATTTTTTTTTTCAAATTAGGGTTTTGAGGTCTAAAATTGTTTTAAATATTTTTCTATGATTAAATTCATCATCTATGGCTATAATGTGTCTCATAACTATGTGTTAGCTATTTATTAAATGAAAATAAAATGTGTAGGGTATGAAACCCTAATTTTCGAAAATGTAAGCTTATAGTATTAATTAATTTTAATTGCTACCGAATGATGGTTATATGATAATTATTACATTAATATGATATTATTAGCGATAATATGAGGTGTGTTACAAGTTGCACAAGTGGGAGGCCACTTGTCTAAGAAAGTGCCAAAAATTCTCATTGTTCTATGTGATAAAATTGATAAATATCCAACTATAATTAATGTGAGGCTATGAGTTGGATCCTATCATGTTAATAGGTGTAAAGTAGTGTTAGAATTCAATTTGATCAAGTAATCTATGCTTGTCTCCTTATGGCCGAAAATTGCATCATTTTATGTGATTAAAATTTATTTTACACTATGTTTTGAATTGTGTGAAGATAAGATAAGATCTTATCATGTATGAGGTGTAAAGTGGTGTTAGTTAACAAATTGAACAAGTAATCGAGGCCCTTGGACTATAGTGGCGAAAATGACATAAAATAAGGTTGGAAAAATTATCTTCTAACTTTGAAAAAGACACCTTATCTCTTAGTTGAAAATTTTGACTATTCAAACGCGATCATATTATATAATAATAATATAGTATGTGATAAGGAAAAATAAAATTTATCCTAAAACTATAGATCATAGGCTTACACACACACAACATAGCCTACAATGTGATAAACTTTATACTATGTGATAAGTATGATCCAATGCATTAATTAAGAGATAAGGTGACATAATAAAGTGTTAAAGGATAAGATAAGATTTTGTTCTCTTGTGCAAGTGGTGTAAAGATATTTTTAATGTAATAATTACTACACAACTTGATCAACACTATAAATATAAGGTTAGGCCTTCATTCTCCCACTTTAGAACACTAAAACTACCGAAAATTCAAGAGAGAATTTCAAGAGTGTTCATCAAAGTTTGATCACAATCCTATAGAAAATAAAACTTTACCGATCAAATTCGATACCGATTAAAAGGTTAGATGTCTTACGAGCTTCGTATACATGTTAGAATTTTCGATTTTCATCCGTTAAATTTCATGTTATAAGCTTAGTTCATTTATGTGATTTTCGGAAATTATGAAGCATGTGCTAAGATGTTTAGTTATAGTATTTATATGATGTTATTAAGCATATAGTATAATTATATCACAAAATTAAGCATATTATTAAAACTTATATGTGGACCGAAAACTTGAGCTTGCCATATGTTGATGATTATGATTTTCAATTGTTGATTTAAGCATGAAATCATAATCTAGGGTATTAATTATGCTTGTATGATTTTATGTAGAAATTTTGGAAGACTTTAGTACCTAAGTCTATGATTTTCGAAAATTATAGAACATGATAACATGTTGTGATATAATCCATGTTTAAGTGTTATTATAGCATATTGATAGTGTAGATTCATAATATAGTGTTGTATGAATTTGTTGGATTTATTAAAAATTATTTGGACCTAAGTCCAAATTTTTGAACATGACTTAGGAAGATTTAATTAAATAGTTCATAATAAATAAAAATTATGTTATAGTAAGGATGCTCATGGATGATTATGTGTTATGTGAATTTATTATAATTTTTGCACAAGTCTAGGTTATTTAATAAGAGGACCGAAAACTATATATTATATGTATTAATGTTATAATTTTTTTTTATAAGATATAATGGCATAATATGTTCTAAACTAATGTTTTAAACATAGTATGATTTTATGGGAATTTTTAGAACAAGAATTGCACATAAAATAACGAAATTTCATATATAGTATTAAAAAGTCAAAATGTTGACTTTAGTCAAAATTGTTGACTAAATATTGACCAAGTCAAAATCATTGACCAAAAACGTTGATCAAGGTCAAATCGCACGCAATTCGATAATACGTGATCTATGCGACGTAGTACATTTAATAACAATGTAACTTACGATACGTAAGTATATTAAAACGTACATTATGTGCTAAAGAGATGGAATATCTCTTATATAAGGAACGATTTCATAATCGATATCATTTTGATTAGGAAACGTCAAAATAAGTTCGACGTTAGCCTTATTTGATGTATAGGACGTTATAAACAATGTTCGTCTCTATCGAAACGTGACCAATGTACTAAAATAGTTCTTACGTTAAGGTGGGACGTGATTTAAACGGAGGCGTAGGAAGTGACATAGAAAGACCTACGTATACCAGGTGGGCTTTACTCGAAAACCCTTTTTTTTACGATGCTTTCTTTGAAATGAAAAGTATTTATTTACAACGCTTTCAGTTTGGAAATGATATGATTACCTGCCCAAAATGTTTATGTTTTTACTTATGGATCCTATCATGTTGTTGGGCAAGCCAACTATGAAAGTATGATTCGTTGGTTCGCCAAGTGACTTGATTCTTTCGGGTCGCTCCCGATCGATGAGAAAATCGATATCGGACCCTATGTCGATGCGAATTCACAGCTAGGGTTACGTGCACGAGTAAGGTATTTGTGTGCCGAAAGGATAATTCTCTCGGTCATTTGTGCCGCTGAAGGTGGCCACCTTCTTCGGTGCGAGATGAGTTATGTGATGATAATATTTATATGAGATATGTGAATGATATGGACCATACAAGAGAAAATACTCGGCCGAGCGATGTTTTGAGAAATGAGAAAATGTTTTAGTAAGCACAAGGCATTTTCAATTAAAAACCCTTATGTCTTACTTGTAGGCGGTGTAATTTAAAGAAAATGTTTTGGCAACGAGTCCATGGGTGCATTATTTGTACTTAGCCCTGCATGTTTGTTTTTAAATGTGCAGGTTGAGCTGATGGATGAGATGGAGCAGTGTTAAGTAGTCGGGCCTTTTGTGTCGATAGTTAAATCCTTGGATACACATCGTCATGTGTATTCCACATGTTTTCATTGCTAGATTATGAGGTCTTATGTATGTTATGTTTTGTCAACCCTCAAACACTTGAAGCTTTAGAAATAATCTCAATATATGTCACACCATTCAGTGTTCCATGTTGTTATTCGTTATTTAATTCCGTTTAAATTAACAGTCCCTGCTAATCCGTACTTTGGGTTGGCGGGCTGTTACACATTTCCTCTTACCTCTTCCTTCGTCGGTGGCTGTCCGGTGGCATCGTTCTCTCTGGGCAACATTAACTCAATGTTTAAAGCCGGTTCAAGGATCGCACATCGCCAAATCTCACGATCGATGGCGAAATTCCGATTTCCGGTCGAGTCTCTCTCGAACTCGCTCGCGGCAATTTTAGTGCCGACCAAGTACGTAGCATAACGCGACAGGCGATTGAACGAGTGATCGTACTCGGTGACCGTCCTTCTCCCTTGACGAAGATTCCAGAACTCGTTTTGCCTTCTCTGCCTGTAGACGCCAGGCACATACTTTTCCATGAGTTCTTCCTTGAAATCTTCCCACGTATACCTTCCCCACTGCCCTGGTGTTAGGGCTCTCCTCACGGATTCCCACCAGAAGTCAGCCTCATCGGTTAGCTGAAAGATAGCGCAATTCAGCTTTTCTGCTTCTTCGCAGCCGATGTATTCGAAAATCCTTTCGGTGGATCGTATCCAGCTTCGGCGTCGATCGGTTCACGAGACCGTCGAACGTAGGGGATTACGCTGCGAAAACTCGATCGCATGCGGCCTGAACCAAAGGTGGTTCTTGGGCTTCTTCCACGTTATTGTTCCTCCGGTTCCTTGTTCTCGGCATTACGCACCGACGTTTGAAACATTAGAAACACTTTCGCATAGATAACCGGGTATCATCGCATAACATATACCATCACCCATAACCACATATCATCACATATGCCACATATCATAATCACATATAAACATGCAACCTGCCAACACATCATCGTAATGCATTTCACATAACATCATTGTTTGGTATGAATCTGTGCTGATTCTTTGTATTGTTTTGCATGTTGTCTTCATTAGTTTATCACATTTATGCCGTTAGTTCAATTATTATTTTCGCTTCGAACTTACTTGGTTCGTTTCAATGTTTTGCAGAAAATCGGCATTAAATAGGATGAAATCTACCTACCAAGGATCAGGTATAATGAAGAGCATCGCGATAGGAGTTCATAAGCGGCGGATCCTATTTCGGAGTTCGGACGAAGGAGAGCGAAACAATTGTTGAAGTCGCGCCGCACCCCGTCGCATGGCCGAGCATCCACGCGCGCACGCACGCACGCACGCCCGCCGCGCAGCGCCGCCCTGCAAGACGCGCGCCAGCGCCTCCGTCCGCGCGACATCGAACGCCGGCTCACTCGGCGCGTTCCCAATTTCCCTCGCGCTCGGGTGAACGCCGGCTCGCCCGCGACTCTCCGCCCGCGCCTCGCCCGCGACTTCGCCCGCGTGCCTCGCCCGGCTCACCCGCGATCTGAACGCCGGCTCACTCCGGCGCGTTCCCAATTTTTCAGCGCTCGGAGTGAGCGCTTCGCCGCTCTCCTCGCCGCCGCCGCCGCCGCCTCGCTCTCGCGCCAGCGCTTACGCGCCATCTCGTAGGCGCTCGGCGCCAGCGTCGCCTCGCCTCCTGAGCGGGCGCTCGTTTCCAGCCGGCGCTCAATGCCTAAATATATATACGTTTTTTAGGTTATTTTCGGGTTCTGATTTTTTACGCATTTTCTGGTTTTCTTTCGAACGCGCCGCTGAGCTCGAGTGGATCTGTTCTTCCAATTTCTTCAATTCAGTCATTCTTAACGTCTTGTAATCGGTACTCCCTTCAGTTTTATTTACGGATTCTTGCAATACAGTGTGAATTTTGGATTTGGATTGAAAGTAATTTCTCGATTATTTGTTCCATTGTTCTTGATCGTTTCGTTTACGTATTGATTTATCCTGCTTCGTTTAATTCCTGTTCTTGTTGGGTTCTTGATTAGTTCTTGTTTTCCAGCTTTAATTATTTGAATTTTATGCAAGTGGAGTTGAACTCGGATTTCATGATTAATCGTTCTTCGTTGAATCTCATCGTTTCTTGATTGGAGAATTTATTTAATTGCTTTCGATTTGTTTTCTGATTCCGTGTTTAGTAGTTTATCATCTAGGGTTTGACAACCCCTAGTTTAGATCTATCGCTTAATTAATTTAGCTCGGGATTGACAACCCTGGCTTAGGTTTACTGTTTAATTCTCGTGTTTGATTCCTCGTATGTTTCAAAAACCCATATTGGTATTAGAGTGTTTAGGATTTAATCGTTTTCTGTGAGCAACACGAACATTAGGCCCTGTTAAGTTTTCCTTGAGAGACGACTAGGGTTAGCTTTCCCTACTATAACACCTCGTACGATTGCGAGTCAATTGAGAGTATACTTTTGGTTGAACAAATTTTGGCGCCGCTGTCGGGAAAACTTTAGCGTATTGTTTGTGTTGATTGTTTTCCGTGTTTCTTTCGTTTTATTTTGTTATTCTCGGTTGCGTGTGATCTTTTATTGTTTGAGTGTTTTGTATGTTAGGTCACCGATCTAAATAGACCGCTTGCTACCCGTTGGACCACATTCGAAGAACTAAAAGGTCGCTTCCCGGGCTGGAGGAGTTTGGTACCACTTCCGAGAGTGGTGAGCGGTGAGCGGTTATCACGGATCAACCATTGTTGATGATATGTTGTATATGTTGTGCTCGGGATATGTGCATGATCGACCCTATGGATCTATGCTTACTTTGGTTTCTTGTGCTCAAGTTTTTGTCTATCTGAATAAGTTAGGATTGTGATTTGTGCACGAACTCGTGGTATTGGTCGAACCTTGATGTGTTCCGTTTATCTTGTTGTTACGTTTTTGAAGAGCAATGTGAATTGACGGGGTTGTGAGAATTGATCTTAAATCAAGGGTTATTGATGTGATTTGTCCGACTAATGTTAGGGGGAGTGTTAACAATGTGGTTACCTATATACTTGTTTCTTTATAAAAAAAAAAAAAAAAACTATATTTTTATGTGAGATTGTTGAAATGGAGGATGGGATTCTGCCCCTCTTTCTCGTAAATTGAGAAATGGGCATGGGAAACCACGATAGGAGACTCGAGTTCATCGAGAATTCACCTTCACCATTGTTCCAAAATCATTAAGACTTTCCATGTTTATTGTTGAGATTATATAAATGGAGGATGGAATTCGCCTCTTCTCGTAAATTGAGAAATGGGCATGGAAACCACGATAGGAGACTCGAGTTTATCGAGACTTCACCTTCGAACATTGTTCCAAAATCATTAATATTTTCTTTGTGTTCTCAAAAGAAACTTGTTGCTAAAGGTAACCATTTTAGTTAATTCACCCCGACGGAGAGTTGGGTCCGAGCAAAATGATCCTATTGTTTATTTGACTTTCTCACAATCTTAGATTTGTTTCGCATTAACTTGATTACGTATTCATCATGTTGGGGAATTTCAAATAGAGGTTTGATTGATTGGATTAAGAGTTAAAGTTGCATGAGTTATTTTCTACTCTTGTTATTATAGACTTTGCTTGAGGACAAGCAAATGGATAAGTGTGGGGAGTTGTTTGGTATGAATCATGCTGATTCTTGGTATTGTTTTGCATGTTTTCTTCATTAGTTTATCACATTTATGCCGTTAGTTCAATTATTATTTATCGCTTCGGACTTACTTGGTTCGTTTCAATGTTTTGCAGAAAATCGGCATTAAATAGGATGAAATCTACCTACCAAGGATCAGGTATAATGAAGAGCATCGCGATAGGAGTTCATAGGCGAAAGGATCCTATTCGGAGTTCGGACGAAGGAGAACGAAACGAATTGTTGAAGTCGCAAGACGACCCGTCGCATGGCCGAGCATCCGCGCAAGCACGACGCACGCCACGCCCGCAGCAAGACGCACCGACGCCGCAAGCGCGCGTGCCAGCACCTCCGTCCGCGTGCACTGCGAACACCGGCTCACTCCGGCGCGCGTTCCTAATTTCCCTGGCGCTCGGAGTGAACGTCGGCTCGCCACGCCTCCTCC
This sequence comes from Salvia rosmarinus, assembly GCA_036937905.1. Lineage (NCBI taxonomy): Eukaryota > Viridiplantae > Streptophyta > Magnoliopsida > Lamiales > Lamiaceae > Salvia > Salvia rosmarinus. The sequence continues at coordinate 42,582,321 of CM072821.1, read as the reverse complement.
GCCAGCGCTCACCAGCTCACCCCGCGATCGAACGCCGGCTCACTCCGAGCGCGTTCCTCAATTTACTGCGCTGGGTGGCGCTTCGCTCGCGCCGCTCGCCGCGCACCCGCCCGCTCGCCTCGCCTTGCTCAGCAGCTTGCCGCGCCATCTCCGCCAGCGCTCGACGCCAGCGTCGCCTCGTCTCTGAGCGGGCGCCTGCTTCACCGGCGCTCAATGCCTAAATATATATACGTTTTTAGGTTATTTTCGGGTTCGATTTTTACGCATTTTCGGTTTTCTTTCAACGCTACCGAGCTCGAGTGGATCTGTTTCTTCCAATTTCTTCAATTCACCATTCTTAACGCCTTGTAATCGGTACTCTTCCGCTTTATTTACTTGATTCTTGCAATCTGATGTGAATTTTGGATTTGGATTGAAAGTAATTTCTCGATTATTTGTTCCATTGTTCTTGATCGTTTCGTTTACGTATTGATTTATCTGCTCGTTTAATTCACATTCTTGTTGGGTTCTCGATTAGTTCTTGTTTTCCAGCTTTAATTATTTGAATTTTATGCAAGTGGAGTTGAACTTCGGATTTCATGATTAATCGTTCTTCGTTGAATCTCATCGTTTCTTGATTGGAGAATTTATTTAATTGCTTTCGATTTGTTTTCCGATTCGTGTTTAGTAGTTTATCATCTAGGGTTTGACAACCCTAGTTTAGATCTATCGCTTAATTAATTTAGCTGGGATTGACAACCACGGCTTAGGTTCTTGTTTAATTCGTGTTTGATTCCTCGTATGTTTCAAAACCCATATTGGTATTAGAGTGTTTAGATTTAATCGTTTTCGTGAGCAACACGAACATTAGGCCTGTTAAGTTTTCCTTGAGAGACGACTCAGGTTAGCTTTCCCTACTATAACACCGCGTGCGATTGCGAGCCAATTGAGAGTATACTTTTGGTTGAACAATCATCATCACACATCACATAGATCATACATCATCATGGCATAGCTCATATCACATATAAGCATCAAACATAAATATCCTGTCATAAACAGCGTTAGTATCAGTATTGTCCATAAAGGACTGTCAAAATACAAGATCAAGGTATGTCAGTCAAAAAGGTCAGATATGAGCAAAAGAATCTGACTCCGGTCACTGCAAAAGATGTCGCTCTGTCCATGCTTAAAGCAGACTCTGCGACTGTCACTGTACACACTGACTACCCAGATCTCTGTACTCCATATCCGTCCACTACTCTCCGGTCGTTTCAATGGTTCCATTCTGCCTTTCCTCATCCTCTCTCTCCCTTCCTATCAGGGCTTGGATTCGGGCTGCCGCTTCGGTAAAGCGATCCTGCATGGAAGCAAGTCTCTCGTGGGTATGATCCCATCCAAGCTGTGCCCTGATCGCCTGAGTCTCAGGTGAATGCTGTTCCTGGGTTCCAGTCTCTGGCGCTTGCCCTTCCTCAACGTGCTCAACCTCATCTGAGTCATCCGCTATCTGGATCACCGGGTCCTCTGAGTCCTCACTGTCCTCCTCCGGGTCTTCCTCCTCCTCAGAATCTCCTTCCCGGGAGGCCAACTCGACTTGCTCGGTGGCATGAAGATTCTGATCCTGGGCCTCTTCCCTGCCACTGTCGGATGGACAATCTCTCTCACCTGGGAGGGTCCTGCCTCAAAATCATTCTTGGTTCGTCTAAAGGTGAGGATCGTAGATGGAGGTGGTGGTGTATCCTAATGAATCGGCGATCGCTCACGCGATGGTCGCTCTCCCAAAGGCTCTTGGGAACATCATCTCTGCCATCAACGGATCGCCTCGAACTCGCCTCGCTATCACATCGCCCGGATGGTATGCTGATGATCGTCCACTTGTCTCCACACTCGAGCGGCGAACTCAGTGAAATCCAAGGTAAGGTGTCCGTGATAGGATCCCATGTAACATCACGCATCTTTACCTTCTTACCCATGGTTGCTAACCTGTCGGTAGCCTTTCGATCATCCGATAGTAAGCCTTGTACTCGGATACCTTTCCACAATCTCGAATCTTCCTCCACAAACCAACAAATCTCCCCAGAAACACTCCAAACGGTTCATGGACATCCCTGGTACATTCCCTGAACTTACGGATCTGCTCATCCATCCTGTGGGATCTTAACCAACGTTGTTTGGGCCACTAAATATCCATAAACCTACATGTTAGTTCATAAAAATAACAACAAATATTCACGTTTCCTTTTTCTGCCCCAGTCATCTGGGTAATCATGTCTTGAGACACATATTCACTTCCAACACATATCAACGTCGATATGGATATTTATAACAATAATCACGTAAACAATTACATGATTCACTTACAAGCACTCGTTATCAATATAAACAAGATTTTCAATCAACAACATATTTCGTGTAAACACATAGATTCACATCATCCATTCATGATCATATCAATCACATCATACCACATCAATGGTTCCCGTATCACGCCCACGTGCCCTTTCGCCTCATCGACAATCACTTCCACATCCATATCACCATCCAACCATATCTCATCCACATCACGCTTACATCACGTAAACTCTTACCAGGCCAAAATACATGAAACTAAGATCACATCAAGCATCACGTAACCACATAAAGCATCAGCATATAAACACATACCTCATCCCCTTTTTATAGAGACGGACCGACAGAAGTGAGGGTAGTCAGCACGATAAATGTTTAGAAGAACAAGTTCTAAACACTCAATTTCAAGAACGACGTGATATAAAGCAAACGAATCGCTTTGATATCAACAACTACGAAAACTAGGGGCTAAGAACATCGCCTCGATACCAAGTCGGTATCGATAACAAAGATAGATGTCGTATTAAGAACACCGCCTCGATACCAAGCTGGTACCAGATAACAAAGATAGATGTCAGGACCAAGAACACCGCCTCGATACCAAGTCGTCACGCCCAATTCCCGAGGAAGGCACGGATCTTGGGGTGTGATTATGGGTGGGGTTAAGAAGCGGGAAGAAGGGGATATATATAAAATACACGATAAGAAGATGTGACCATGAAATCGGGTAGCATCTCCTCTATAATTAGGACATATCCTGAAGGAGGAGGGATACACAAACAATCCACCAACAGAATAATATCGATACCATAACCCCAATGAACGTGATCTTGGTTTATAATTAGTAATGCAAGAAAGCAAAATAGCATTACACCGCTGACTAGACCGTCAACCACATAGCATGCTCATATCGAGACTCACAGCATAATAACATAATAGCAAATCTTGTTCCCAATCAGAAAGCAAAACAAGGGACAAGAATATATCGACATCAGAGTACGTATATAACACCACATCGTGGAAGCATAGCATGAAGAACCCGTAGCTCCACCCCTCAGCGTCGCCCGTCCAGCCCTCCTCCATCTCGTGAAAAGATTTAAAAGAGTTTAGGGTGAGTACTAGCACTCACCGGGTTTTATCATAAATCAAAAGAATCATGATGCCGTGTTCGTAGCACTTACCTTAGAAGGTTTTAAAACAAAATCCACTTCTAAGTAAGCAAAATAGATTTTCGTTTTTCGATACCGATTCATTATTACCGTTGTTCTCATCATAGAACCAAAGAACCACGGCTCGGAACATATCCCGCCACCCATCACATCTCATTCGCCCGAACATATCCATCACAATACCCATGCCCGAACGTATCCACCGGCTAACTCGGTGTGGACTTGTGGCTCAAACTCGTCGAACCATAACCACCTCATTACCATTTCCGTGGACTTCCGGGTCTATACCCTTCGTAACCATAACCACGTGTTCGGGGTCTATCCTCACGATCAATACTCAAGATGGTGATCAACCCACCGAATAGAGATCCGTGCACAATCACAATAGAACCACATCTCGGATCGTAGAACAAGAATAACTTCACCAAACATTTTACGGCGCACATGTTTTATTTTGAAATATCGAGTAAATAACTCAAAATAAGCATATATAACCCAACCTCGAATGCATTTAAAATGTCAACCGAGATATCTACTGAGCCGATGACTTCACCGATCACACCGGTAGGTACCGGTAATAAGACGGAACAACTTTTGGGGTCACATCCCACAAAGCAAAGCAACATCGTGATCCAAACGAAGATCAAGCGAAACTAGGTTTTCGACTTTTCGAACCCATATTTGGCACCTCCGGTTTTCAAATCAACTCACGCGAAGGGAAATATATTCAGGCATCAAGACCTATAATAGGGTACTTTCAAAATATGCATGCATGCAAGTCGACTCAAATCTTAGCAACAAGAAGCTTCAAAAATCGATGCTCATCCTCGGATCTAGGATAAACCATCCAAAATCGATGCATGAAAATGGAAACATAAGCAATATGCATAACGACGAACATGGAATGACAAACTACGTTGAAAATGGATAACCCGGCATGTACTTCCTTTAGAAAACTCAAGCAACGGAAACATCCCGACATGCGTAAACATGAAAACATAAAACGGAATCGGTACTTTAGTGGAATGCATAGCGGAACTCAAAACCTAAAGGACCAGAGCTGGCAGGTGGTCCGTTACACACCAAATCGGCGGCCAATGTACCACGGTGGCGGCGGCGATTCGGCGGCAATTCGCTATTAAATTGGTCGGCCCGGCCGTTTTCCGCCTCGTCCCTTTAGAATCCCGAGTTCTATGCTATACGATCTACTAAAAGGCGGAATCAAAAAGAAAAGGACAAAATGGAAAACGGGCTGCCGGGGAGGCCGATCGGCGATGGTGGTCGGCAAGAACAATGGCGGCGCCGTCAAGCCTCCCGGCCGATCCCCACTCCTCCAGCGGCTCAAGCAGCACGGAGCTGCTCGGCTCTTCCGTAAACACAGAGAGACGAAGGAAATGAACGTTGAAAATGAAGGCCCTAGCCTCCTATTTATAGGAAAGCAGGTCACAGAATGGCCATGCAAGCTGCCCTTTTTCGAAAACACAAAAATGACGCAACTTTTGCAAACGGACTCAAATTTAGCAAACTTAGTACCCATGGACACGAAATAAAATACGGACACAACGACTATAAACAAGATATGCTTTAAAAGACCCATGAAAAGTCCGATTTTTCGATAACTTCCCTGAGTGCAAACCTTCGTGGGTGGTCGAAAACTCGATACTTAGTGTCTATGAATTCATCATAAGACACTCTTCACAACGCTCGAGGTTTCGTGACGGTCGCATCACGAAACAAAAGTCAACCTTTGACTTTTTCTCAAAAACGCCACGCAAACCGGTGTTTAGAAAAGACGGTATTACACGCTTAGTCAGAATAACCGAGCTTCTCAAAGAAATTTTATGATCAAAATTCAATTTTTTATCGCCCAATAAGCTCGATGCTCAAGCTCCGGGGAAGATGACAAGCTTTTCCATAGACCAAGCGGTAAGGTGACATCCCTAAAGGTGTTTTAAAAGCTGTTCTGTAGGCCCACACTGCATCATCCAATCACATGGACCAATCTTTATGGCCAGATTCACCACTTTCTCCAATATACCTTTATTTCTATCGAGAGTTTCGCTTGACCATTCGTCTGCATGGATGGTATGTCAGTAGCAATCTTGTGGTGAATGTTATACTTAGCTAACACGTAACCCACGGCCTTGTCGACAAAATGTGCCTTCATCACTAATGATCGCGAGGAGAGTACCAAACCGTGTGAAGATGTTCTTTGCAAGAACTTGATTACAACATTCGCTATTTGTGGTACTCGCCACGCTTCCACCCATTTAGATACGTAATCAACCGCCACCAAAATGTAGAGGTTACCATATGAGGGTGGAAAGGACAATAAAATCGAGGCCCCACACGCCAAAGAGTTCAATTTCCGTAATAAAGTTCATTGGCATCTCATTCGAGAAGATATATTTCCAACTCTTTGACATCGATCACATTTTTGCACAAAAGCATGGGCAACTTTATACAAGGTCGGCCAAAATAACTCGATTGAAGTACCTTAGCCGCCGTTCTTTGTCCCATAAAATGACCACCATATGGAGTGGCATGACACCTCAGAGAATTGATTCCACTCTTCATGCGAGTAACGCAGTACTCATTAACCCGTCAACACGCTTTATATAAGAATGGTTCATCCCAAAAGTAATGTTTGACCTCGGCAAAGAACCTTTTATTCTGATGTGATGATAATTCAGGATGCAGCATTCCACAGACTAGGAAGTTGACAAAGTCCGCATACCAAGGTGTACTACTGTGATGCAAGCTCATCAATTGTTCATCAGGGAATGCGTCCTGAATTTGGACATGAGTCTTGTCACCCTCGACTGTCGGTAGTCGAGATAAATGGTCAGCTACTTGATTTTCTGCTCCTTCCCTCTCGATTTCGGATCAAATTCTTGCGGGAGCAAGATCCACCGAATTAGCGTGGCTTTGCATCTTTCTTGGCGATAAGATACCGATGGTGCGTGATCTCAGATAGATTATCACTTTGACCCTACAAGGTAGGCTCTAAACTTTCACATGCGAATACCACAAAGAAGCGCCTCTTTCTCCGTTGTGGTGTAATTGATTTGGGCCTCCACCGTGTTTTACTCGCATAATAGATGGAATGGAATACCTTCTCCTTCGCTGACCCAAAGACGCCCCCACAAAGAAAGTCATTTGCATCACACATCACTGAAAGGTAAGGACCACCTGGACCAATAATCACCGGTCTGTCACTAGAGCCCTTTTCAAAACTTCATATGCCTCGCAAACATTCGTAAGTAAACTCAAAGTGGCGATTTTGCTCAAAGAAGGCACATAGCGGCTTAGCAATTTTGAAAATCTTTTATGAACCGCCTATAAAATCCTCAGATGCCCCAAGAAACTCCGCACACCTTTACAAGAGTAGGTGGTGGAAGTTTGTCTATCACTCGATCTTTGCTCGATCCACTTCTATTCCTGCCTTGGATATGTGATGGCCTAGCACGATGCCCTCTTGCACCATGAAGTGGCATTTTTCCCAATTTAACACAAAGTGCGTCGCCTCACAATGCTCCAGAACCTTCCCCAAATTACTCAAGCATATCCCATAAGTATCTCCAAATATGGAGAAATCATCCATGAAGATTTCCACTGACTTCTCTACCATATCCGAAAATATGGCCATCATGCAACGTTGGAACGTTGCTAGGGCATTACAGAGTCCAAAAGGAATTCTTCTAAAAGCAAAAGTGCCATAAAGACAGGTGAAGGTGGTTTTGTGTTGATCATCGGGTGCAATAGCAATTTGATGATAGCCAGAATACCCATCTAGAAAACAGAAAAACTCCTTCCTAGCGAGTTTGTCAAGCATCTGATCCATGAATGGCTGAGGAAAATGATCTTTCCTGGTTGCCGTGTTCAGTTTTCTATAGTCCACGTAAACACGCCATCCAGTTATCACCCGAGTTGGAATCAATTCTTGTCGATCATTAGCAATCACAAGAATCCCCTTTCTTAGGAAGACATTGACTGGCTTACCCAAGAACTATCCGAGATTCGATAAATGATTCCAAATATTCACCATTTAATAATTTCTTTCTTCAACATTTCTTTCATCATTTGGATTGAGACGACGCCGATGCTCTATGGAAGTGCTATGGCGCCTTCCAAAGAATATCTTATGCATGCACGAGAAGGGTTGATCCCTTTATATTGGCAATTGACCATCCAATAGCTCTCTCAGATTTTCACAACACCGTAATAAGGATTCTTCCGGTCATGCTCGAGAGCGGTGAAATGATTATCGAAGAATTTTCTCCTCGCCCAAATATGCGATTTCGGATGGTTCGGCAAGGTCTTCGACTTAATGTAGGAGGTTCGTCGATTGACGGTTTGGGTACCTGGACGATACGATCTGCGAGCCCCAACGACTCCGGGAGTCAAGTGATATGTGGTGTAATGTAACGCTTCTCGTCGGAGGGATGCTTACACGACTCCCTACCTTTCTCCAACTCTATGAGCTCGGCATATTCCTCATCATTATTCTTAGACTAAGAGGAGTGCTCTCGCATTGTATCCGCAATGACTTGCTCCAGAACTTGGATTACCGAGCATTCTTCCACTTCGTCGATACTTCATAAGATTGAATACATGGAACGAACCTTTGATCATTCACCCTCATTGTGAGTTCGCTCTTTTGAACATCAATCGAGTCCTTCCGTTGCAAGGAAAGGACGTCCCAAAATAATGGGCACCTCGTGATCTCGCTTCATAATCCAAAATGATGAAATCAAGGAAAACGAACGATCCACTTTTACTAGCACATCTTCAATTTTTCCTTCGGGATGAGCCATAGATCGGTCCGCCAATTGCAAGGTCACTGCTAGGGCCTAGCTTCTCCTATCCCGAGCTTTGAATATTGAGAGCGGCATCAAATTTATACTTGCTCCCGGATCACATGAGCACGACCAACGTCGCATCCTCCAATTGAGCATGATTGTAAAGCTCCCTGAATCTTTCAACTTAGGTGGGATTTTGCTTTTTCACATGGTACTGCTGCTCTCAGTTAGTGCCACTATTTCAAACTCACCTAGACGTCTCTTCTTGGTCAGGATGTCTTTCAAGAACTTCACATAATTCGGCATCTGTTCCAAAGCTTCGACCAATGGAATGTTAATATGTAGTTGCTTTTAAGACATCTAGGAATCTTCGAAACTGAGTATCTTGTTGCTTCTTTTTCAACCTCTCGGGGAAAGGAGGTGGTGGCCGATATACCACCTCGTCCGGTTGCTTCGGCAATGGGTTTATCAAGGTGCTTCTCAAAGATTAAGAGATTGCTTCGGTGCTTCCATTTCTGACACTCTGCTGTTAGTTTTCGACGACTCCGCCTTTTCTTCTTGGTCCAGCAATTCTGTTTCATGCATTTTCTTTCCACTTCGTAGCGTGACAGCCTTGACATGTTCGTTATCTTTCCGTGGGTTTTCAGTGTCACTTGGCGATTACTAAGTGGTCGATTCCTCATCTCGTGGCTAATTGTCCGATCCGGACCTCCAAATTCCTTAGAGAAGTGGATCGCCTCAGTATTATTGCATCTGTCTTGGCCATATACCCTTTATCGTAGTTTCAATAGATTTGGGCTGCGAGTGGCTCGTTGCTTCTTCGGTTGGAAATTTTGCTGCACGTATTTTTCTCAAAATTTCCACCACCACTGTTCCCGACCTCGCCTCCCACGAGAAATTAGATGTTGTCGCCATCCCGGATTGTTTGTTTGTGAATCAGGATTATTCCTCTGGCCATTCTGATTTTCCATGTAACACACCGAGGCCGGGTTTGATGGGCAACTATCAAAAGTATGCCCTTCCCCACAATAAACGCATGACACCTCGTTCACTTGCATTGTAGGTGCAACCACGGGAGCACTTGTCGGTTGAACAACTGGATTGGCTACTTGCAAGCCTTTTAACATATTACTCATGGACGCCACTTGAGCAGTTAATGCCGTCAAGGCATCAACCTCCAACACACCGCAATGATTTCTTCCCATCGAGCACGAGAATGGACCATTGGCGGTTGTTATTTGCAATCCTTTCCAAGATCTCATATGCCTCATTATAGGATTTAGAGAGAATAACTCCATTTGCGGAGGTATTGAGCACCAAGCTTGTGGACGCGTTTAACCCATTATAGAAAGTCTCAAGCTGAATGCAGTGCGGGATGCCATGGTGAGGACATTTCGTAGCATTTCCTTATAACGCTCCCATGCCTCGCATTAATCGACTCATCATCATTTCGCTGAAATGACATGATGTCATTTCAAATCTTGCATTCTTTGTAGGTGGAAAATACTTCATCAAGAATTTTACCCTAGCTCGCTCCACTAAGTGATAGAGTCAGATGGAAGACCATTCAACCATGCTTTTGCACGATCTCGTAGTGAAAAGGGAACAATCAAGTCTTAGTGCTCGCCGAAACTCCATGCAGCTTGAACGAATCAACGACCTCCAAGAAAGACCAAGATGAAGGTGAGAATCCTCGTGGCTTGACCAACGAATCGCCCTAACTGCTTGAAGCATTTGAAACATGACCGCTTCACCGAATTGATTTGCTTGCACCTGGTCTTGTAATTCCGGATTTAGCTCATTAAATCGGGGTTAGCATAATCACGATACCCTCTCCCTATCATCAGCAATAACTATGGCATTCCTCCATCACCTCCTGCTGCGCCATTCTCGCTCAGGCTCATGGGCTTTTGTCGACACCTTCCTCTCGCGAAAGGTGCGCTCAATCTGGATCCGACGGGTATAATAATCGCGCTTTGCCTTGCGACATACCACAATCCCAGAGCCCTGTTTCACGCAAAAGAAAATAAACAGAGTGAACCACTAATTGTTACGAAACATAAAGTTGCAATATCAACGTAATTTATAATTGGCAATCCCCGGCAACGGCGCCAAAAACTTGTTGTCTTATGTATGTAACACAATCTAAGGTACGCAAGTGCACGTAATCAACAAGTAATACACGGAAGTATTCCGAGATCGAATCCACAGGGATCGCACTTTAAGTCACGTCGACAACAACTTTGTTTTATAGGAAAGATTTAAAGGGAAATTAAACAGGTGGTAGCTCTTTTAAAATAAAAACACAACTACGAACTTGAGTTAAGAGGACTTCGGCAAAACGAGGTAAACACCAAACACAAATAGCGTGGAAAGCACTGATATCAAGGAAGAGAATCTGACTTGATCTATCGATTCCACCCATGCTCTGGACTAATAATGTTACAGCATTATCGTTGCCTCATCACTATGACATGAACTTCTCTAATTCTTAGTATTTTTCCAAATCTAAGATATATTCTGCAAAGCCACTCAATATATTCCTATATCGAACTACTCTTAGAATACCTTTACTAATCCATTCATATTTGCCACGCAAGGTAAACACATATTCCTATGTCATTCACACACATAATATTAAAATCATGTTCTTACGTCACTCTTTTGTGTTCCACTCTATAAGAACTTCCCAGCAATTATAGAACTAAGATCTCACTAATGGTGATCAAGCATAAGTAAGATAAAATAATCCCAAAAGAGCAATAGCGATTTTGACAAGATATGCGTAGAAATGAGCTCGTCACACGAGCATGGGTTTCATCAAGAAATCAAGCCATACAGGTTTAGCTCATAGCGAGCTGTTTAACAGTATTCAAACAAACAAATGCCATAACAAACTAAGAAGAATTCGAGAAATGAAATTAGAACTAGTCGCCGGAATCATATGCTCGCTCTTAGATCGTCGTCTCTTCCGATGACTTCCTCTCCAAGAGATCACTCCTTGATTTCCCTCTCTGCAGATGATTCTGTGTTTTTCCTCCAAAACTGAATTCTATTATTTCTGATTGTCGCCCCCATTTTTAAAAACAACCTCTGGCGCTTTTTAGGGGTGCAGACTGTGCACCTGCCAGCCCTTCATCCTCTGATTCTTTCCCTTTTTCGTTACTCTGATAGAGAACATAACGCGTGCCTCATTTCTGCTGCCGTGGCCAGCTGTCACGTGGTTGTGGTCCTGCGGATCTCCTCTTTGTCTTCAGCCAAAACCTTCCACGCTTCGTCGTTAGCCTTCCATAAGCACGGCCTCGTCCGCTAGTACGAGCTCTTCTACTTCATTTGCACAAGCACGAGCTCGTCTTCTTTATGAACTCGACCTCCCTCTAGCATCATCTGTTCTCTTTCTTTTCTGGAGCTTGGTCGCCCTACGATCTCGACTTCGCTCACGAGCTCGACCTCGTGACATCGCTTTACTTCTCTTACGAGCTCGACCTCGCCACGAGTCCGACTCGCCACGAGTCCGACCGCCAAAGATCATTCCAAAGATCATATGTTCTCTTCGAGTTCGCTTCTTCGTTCCATGAACAGGAGCTCATCCGCGCTTACGAGCCCAACTTCAGTCATGAGTTCGACTTCGGTTACGAGCTCGACTTAAGTCACGAGCTCGACTTCGTCTGTTCTTCTCTTCTAGAGCTCTGCTTCGAGACTTCGCTCTGGCATCCTCAGTTCTTTCACTCTTCCTTTGAGCTTGACTTCGCCTTTCGAGTTCGACCTTGTTCACGCGTTCGACATGGAGCTTGGCTTCGCCTCAGTAGACTTCAACATCGTCTTTTATGTCGCTCTTTCTACTACATGCCATAGACTGATTAAATGATGTTTAAAAATGCACATAAAACCCCATAAAAGCACTTGACCCAATCCTACACGCACACACATGAAAACATAATCATAAACATACAAAACAACACAAAATACGAACAGAACACACATTACTCAAGGTTATTATCATCAAAAAGGTCATATAATAACTCTTTTATAAGAGTTATCACCTGCATATAAAAGAGAAAAAAACAATGCAGGGCGTGAGTACCAACAAGCACTCAATGGATTATCGCCAAACTTTAAACTTAATGACTTACCAAACTTTCTCAACGTAAGAGTTGAAATAAATAATACCTGAATAAATTTTTAGTGACAATAGACTTTATGCAACTGTAACAATGCAATCTCATGTAATATTGTGCTATGCTGATATTATCTTCCTGTGTTGGTCGCGAAGGTTATCAATCACAGTCCTGACCTATCTACGTTCTTCGGTAATGAGAAGTAGGCATCCTTCTCAATACCCTAACTGGTCTACACTTTTATAAACTTCCCGGTTATTGCCGGTCTACACAACTATAACTTCCCGGTCATTGCCATAATTCTTCCGTAGATAGGTAACATGAACTTATATTTGATAAATAACATGATATTATGCTCAACAAACAACATGATCTTATGTTCAACTAGTAACATAATCTTATACTTTCACAACCGGAGTTTGCTAAGGATAGCTAAGCTGGAAAATCGTGACCAGGGATGGGGAATTATAAGAGGGGATAGAAAAGGGCCGAACTTGCTTAACTAAAAGCTGAACTGATAACCGTAATTAAAATATAATCAAGTATTTTGCAGCGGAAAAGCATAGCTGATATATACGTATGAAGACATGTATCTTGGGGCATTCTTTAACTAAACTCGACAAAAGCTCGGCTCTGCACTTCACCATTCACATCACAGCTCAACCTGCACATTTAGAAATATATGCAGGGCTGAGTACAAAAGCACTCAGTGGTCACATGCCGAAATATACATACATACTTATTTAAACTGTAAATTGTCATGCCATCTCAACAGTAACGCAAGGGGTTTTATCTTAAAAAGGCTCAAGCTTACAAAATTCTTTTGTGAAGCTAAAGTTCATCTGATCATGCTAAGTTCTCTTGTAATCACCATATATGTAACTATTGTTGTATCCCGGAAGGAGGCCTCCTTCCACGGTCACCGGACCGGTCAATCCGATTCTCGGATTTTTGGCATAGCCAAACACAGATAGGTATCATACACAAATATCAAAACATTTATGGCAAGACAATACTTGAAAGATTTTCAGTTCAAAAATTTTGAAAAGAAAATAACTGCTTGAATGAATCAATTGATTTTTGTTTATATATAAGAAAGCCCCTGTTAGCACTATTACTCATAAGACCACAGTATTTTCTTGTTGTTTCTTTATCACTTCGTTGCCCAACCTTTATCGCAAGAATTATAAATAAGAAATCTGAAGCGAATGGTTATTCTTATTGAAAGAAATTCCAAACTTTATTCAATAAGACTTTATTAGAGAATTTTCACTCCTATAAGTCTTGCGTCATTGCTATATTAATAAATTACTAGTAATTCTAGCTCGTCTTCTAATGTTTAGAAATTAAAGGACATTTCTTTTGTATAATTGATTAAGATAGAATCAATCGCTTACCAATTAGGAAAATTAAACGAATCTTGATTAATCATTCCATAATTAAAACTAACTTAATAGATTAATTTATGAGTCTGAGCTAACCAGTTTTAAGCTTAATTCAATCGTTATTTGATCTTAGACTTGAACTTGAATTTAATTCCAGTATTCTTCCTATTATCTACTTGACATAGTTAAATCTCTATATTTAATTAGCCAATTCCATAAAGAAATAAATAAACTTATTCAGTATATCAAGTTGCGAGTCCGATTTAATTCATCTTATCGCTTAGTCTTTATTATAAATAGCTAGAGGTCCAATTAAAATGAATTGAAACCTACACATAAAGCCCAATTATTAAAAGGCCCATTAAGTATTTAATTAAAATTATGGCCCTTTTAGTATAATTGGAAAATGGGGTTCAATAACAAAATAAGGACATTGGGCTAAGAAAGAAATCAACCCATACTTTTACAAGGATTTCGAATTGGGCCTCTGTCCTAAAATAATTCCAACCCAACATTTAATTTATGAATGGGCTAGATAAATAAAATCCTATGCAGCCCATTATCCCTTTTTTTCGGCATAAAGTTGTTGGCCCAATACCATAATCTAATTAAAAAAAGGGTAAATATCAATTTAAACCCTAAACTATACATGTTTTATCAAAAATATCCTGTACTTTCAAAAATATCAATTTAAACCCCAAACTATCATATTTAGTATCAATTTAAACCCCAAACTATCACGAATGTGGGTATTTTTGATACAAATATGATAGTTTGGGGTTTAAATTGATATTTTTGAAAGTTCAGGATATTTTTGATAAAACATGTATAGTTTAGGGTTTAAATTGATATTTACCCTAAAAAAAACCTAGTCTACATTCCCCTCTCTCTCTACTCTCACAACCTATCGTCTCTCTCTCACTCACAAACTACTCTCACTCACAATCTGCCGCCGCCGCGACACTTCTCTTTTCCAGCGGTATTGCCGTCGTCGACATCCCTTCATCCCTGCTACTACCCAAAATGAGAATCACTCTGTTTCCCTCTTGATTTGACATAGGCCACTCACCCCTCTCACCACTCTCTCGGCGATTCCTTCATCTCCGCCGTGCATGTCTCCGGTGGCACGTCGTTGTCGACGACCGCCACCGTGTCGACGCTCTACTCCTCCATCTCCCTTTCCATTCTTCCATCTCGCCTCACATCTTCTCTCTGCTCTCTCACCAAAAGACACACAAATGTAACTCTTCTCCTCTCTTTCTCGCTCGCCGCCGACTACTAGTCCGGCGCCATTGCCGCTCCCTTCTCGCCAAGATCGCTCGGGGTGACAGAAGAAGCAGCAGCCATTTATCTCGCCCCCGACTCTCAATGTAAATGGAAAGTAGCAGCGTGACGATGAAATTCCGACACTGAGCATCACCTTGAAAGGCGTCACCCAGCCATCGACAAAGCTATCGCCGTCGCGGCGTCACTATCGATGACCCTGTTCTTCTCTCCTTTCTTCTCGGCGGAGCGTCCAACAGCAAAATAGCCACTGCCGTCGTTTTCTCTCCGTTCTGTCGCCATCTTCGCATCTCCTTCTCGTCTGGGTTGGATAGCCGGTAGCCAAGGCTGCCGCCGTTGTCTTCTCTATTTTTCATCCAGAATAGTAGCACAAGGACGCTACCGTCCAAATGTCACCATTGCCACCCTCCGCCCTTTCCCATCCACGTCTGCAGTCGACTGGATCGATCACCACCATGCTAATTCA
Organism: Salvia rosmarinus; assembly: GCA_036937905.1. Classification (NCBI taxonomy): domain Eukaryota; kingdom Viridiplantae; phylum Streptophyta; class Magnoliopsida; order Lamiales; family Lamiaceae; genus Salvia; species Salvia rosmarinus. The sequence continues at coordinate 42,566,769 of CM072821.1, read as the reverse complement.
AACTTAGCCAGCTTCCTTCTCGCTAATCAGCCAACTGCAAAGTTGCTGCCACCACGGTGCTATAACCATCGCCCATCTCACTCTCACACGTAGAGCACGACAACAACCTCAACCCCACTCATCGACCCATTCCTACCCGCTCATAATTTCTACCCAATGTTGTATTTGTTATTGTTATTTTGGGAATAACTTGATAGATCAAAGAGGGCATGTTTCAAATGAAATGTGCATGACAACAATCTGTTATGAGCTATTTATTTACTGCACAGAGAATCACTCCAAACCTTAATATCTTATAACGAGTTCCTAAAATTAAGTTTTCTTTTGCAGGTTGTGGTTTGTTAGAATCACTCATGTTGGTATGCTGTGAGAATAACATGTAGGTGTATTTATTTATTTTGTACTATAACAACAGAAAGGTGGATGTATAATCATATATCAAGGTCTAAGTATTCATTGAAGCTTTGTTAGAAAAAAAAAATGAAACGTAGGTGGTCGAGGCCTACCTCTTTGTTGGTTCGTATTCTCGGAGTTGATCTTGAGCAGATGAGAATGGAAGCTTGAAAGCTTGATGAACTCTTCCATTCTTCACTAATGGAGGTTGACAGTTTAGTGAGGAATGAGGAAGTGAGTGGTGTGGTGTTATTTGTTTAAAGCGGTTGGATGGTTTTAACTGTGCATAGGTAAGGATAAATGTGATGGGTGTCCAATAAAAAGTAGGGTGCAAAAGTTGAGATGCGACATAAGCTAACATGACATAAAGCTAACACGACATAAAGTAATCGCGGTATATTTCTCTAGTTCCCATCTATTCTCGTATTTTCGATTCCTATGATTGGGAATTAAATCGCTTAAATTTCTTACGTCGATATGTAAATAGTGAATTCTCGACTCGTTGCCACTAACTGATATTCGAAAACGCAAATTTACTTAATCTTAATACTTATTCTTAGGAATGTATGATTCTAATTTACTGTAATTAATTAATTAGCCATATTCAAAAATCTGGGATATCACATATACTCAACAAGTCATACGATCTTATGCTCAACAAATAACATGATACAATTTTCAATAAATAACATGATTTTATTTCCAACCTATCGAAAATCAATATTTCACAATAATATGCAAAATATAAATGAAATATTCAATATCAAACACACTTTAATAAAAAGACAACCTACATGGACGTTGTCACTCTATGATGTCCTCCTTCTCGTCCTTCAGGATTCTTTTATCCTTACTTGATCCTTGTAAATAAAATAATTATCGAATTTAGCAACATTCTTATTCTTAATTTTACCAAATTCTAAAATTTAAGTTAGACTATCTTTCACGACCCGATTACTTAATTAAGTAATTAACTAAGTAATCAGACTATGACTAGATTAGAATAAGAACATATTAACTTCTAACTTGAAATGTCTCCAAAAATCAAATGAGTTTGACTAACTAATTGACAACCAACATAAAAATCAAAGTTAATATTTAAAGATTTCATATACATCTTCAACATACATAAGAGGTTATCAAAAGTCAACGTTAAGATCATATGAGCTTGGCAACGGAAGGATAGATGAATGTCATGTATGAAGACATGACATTCAGGGCATAACAAAATTTTCAACAAAAGAACCCTAGCTCAGCATCCTCTTCTATCGTCATCTCCGAGCTCAACCTGCATAAAGAAAAATGCAGAGCGTGAGTACCAAGAATTACTCAATAGATTTTCAACAAACATTAAACTTGAACAACTTACCGAACTTTCTCAACGTAAGAGTTGAAATAAATAATACATGAATAGCTTTTCAGTGATGATAGATTTTATACCATTGTAACAATGCAAGCTAATGTGATATTGTGCTATACCTGATTTAGAAGAATCTCATGTTCCGGGTTATCTCATAACTGTATAGCTGGTAGTTTCCTCAACTATTCTTAACTCTTGCTTCTTTCTTTGAGCATAATATCCGAGAGTTATATTACTTTCGTTATACCTTGGTCCTTGCTTTTAGGATTAAGATCGTCATCATTGTAATCTATACGGGTAAGGTAGTACATTTGTACACCATAACTTAGATTCCAAGTACCAATGTTTTATTGTCAAGTCTCAACGTCGGGATATCTTCCCCATACTTGGTTTAGGAATAGCCTAGCTTTTCACATATCTCATTATTTGATCCATCGATCACACTATCTTTGGTTTAACCAAAGTCTCATATACTTGGGAACAATTCTATTTAAACATGACCTTTATCGATTTATGGATAGAGCAAAAACTTGATATTGAGATACTATCGTTCCTTTATATCCATCAACTGAGTCTTATTCATTTCCATACTTTAAACACGTCCGACCTATCATCGAGGTCTTATGGACAAATAACTATCTTTAAAGATAGATTATAATCTTTCTCGCTATAGCATAATAACAGGAGGGTATATCTCAAGGATATCTTATTCTTCTCTTTGCTTCTACTTTAGCACTTAATGCTAAAGAGTATCTCGTTCATAACTCAGTCATCATACACTCACGTGGAAGTTATAACTTTGCTGTTATCAGTACTGGGAAAGCCCATCAAGGGTCGATCCACCTATGTATATCATAGAAATATGTCTCGTCTCTTCGAGAACTTCTTTACATCATATCTTGATGTTTATCACTTTACTGATCTGAAACTTTCAGGCGACAGGTTACGTCAACCTACATCATACTTATTGGTTTCATGGATTGAAGAAAATTTCATTATAACAACTTTCAAGAGGTATGGATTCACGATTCAAGATGACAACTCTGAAGGTTTGAATCAACATGTTCTTTGAACTGAATAATTGGGGAATAGGGTCCGAAGACCAGAATAACGAGTACTGAGATTTCTTTGATCATATGGGGTGGCCAGGCCCGTCACAAATATTTTCTCAGTAACATGAAAGTTTGGTTTCAAGAGGATGCTTTATGAAATTTTCTGATTGTAAACTTCTTTCACAAGGAGTGAGAACTCAAACGATATTTCCATTGGAACTAGATCATAGAGTTAAACTAAATGACAAAATTTGGGCTATGAATAAGATTTGAAATCTTTCACAACTCATTTTAGTTGTGATCAAAGGTTCTCATGTACACATACGTTATAGTTCTTCTTGAACTATTGGGAATCTTGCTTTCTAGTAGCATTCTAAGATTCCTGTCACACTGTAGAGTTCTCGTTCTATATACGCCGCAAGATCAAGATCAACTGCTTTTGATCACATTCTTATTTCGTTTCTAACGAAAGTCATAGTCAATTTGGATTTCATCATACGTGAACTCATGTCACCGAGTATAGTGACATTTATTATCTCTAAATCATCATCCTCGCTTTGCTTTTGACTTTCGCTCTTTGTTCTCGCCATTCAGCTCGAGATTCTCATTTCAATCTCGCTTCGTCTCATGACAGACTAAAATTCTCATAGTTCTTTTCTATGTTCTTTCGCAAAAAGGATCATGCGACTTAAACAGTCTATGTTCTTTTGGGATAACATACCCATCATTAAAATAACAGGAAATTTCATAACTGTAAACATTCATAACATAACTCTTTCATAATAATCATGCTCATTGAATTTCACGAATTCAAAGATTTCACTTTTGACATATCATTGTCAACACTTTCTCATATGACATCATCATAACATAATCATATGTTGGTAGCGAACCAACATCTTTCACTTTCATCATTCCAACCATCTCCACATAAAACATATCATCATACCATTCTTCTCCACATGTAACTGTATCATATCAAATTAATCCTAGCCAGGTATTCTGCATCCGGTTTAGGAACCAATATCAATTTCTCTTAACCACATGAAATTTCAGTACAACGTTTGCAATTACTTTCACTTTCAACAATTCTCATAACTTTCATTTCTTTGGAACATAGTTTTCCACTTTCAAACTTTTCATTTCAAAACTTTTAGAAAGGGCATTTACTTTCAAACTCGTTCATTTTCTATACTGAGAAAATCATTTTCTTATCACATATTAAATCTTTTAAGTTTTCCATGAATATGCAGTCCTATACCTGCAATCTCTTTTATTTCAAATCTTTCATTTTCTTGAAAAATCATTTCACTTTAATAAATCTTACTTTCAAACTTCTCATTCTCATTCTTAAAAATTTGAGAAAGTCATTTACCTCTTTCCCGGTTGAGCTTGATGTGATGGAGTGTTGAGCATAGTCAGCTGATCTCTAGAAGTCTAGTGACTCAATCTAGACTAACTTTGAAAGGAATTTTGGGTTCAAGGAACGAACTGCTCTGATACCACTTTTTAACAGCCCGCCAACCCTAAGTACGGATTAGCAGGGACTATTACTGATAATGGAGATTAAGTAATGAATAATGACACTGAACACTGAATGGTATGGCATATATTGAGAATATCACTAGAGCTTTCAAGTGTTTGAAGTTTGACAAAACATAACATACATAAGATTTCATAATCTAGCAGCGGAAAACATGTGAAGTACACATGTGACGATGTGCATTCAAGGTTCTACTATCAGTAACAAATGACCCGACTGCTCAACACTGCTCCATCCCATCGATCAGCTCAACCTGCACATTTAAAAACAAACATGCAGGGCTGAGTACAAATAATGCACTCAGTGGGCTCATTGCCAAAAACATTTTATTAACTTTAAATTACACTGCCCCTCTGAGTAAGACGCAAGGGTTTTATTGAAAAGGCCTTACGCTTACTAAAACATTTTCACATTTCTCAAAACGTTGCTCACGCAGTATTTTCTCTTCAGGTGTATGATCCATATCATTTCACATAAACGGATCTCATATAACATTTCTTTAAACGCCGAGAAGGAGGCCTCCTTCACGTCGTTGACCGCCGAGAATTGTCCTTTCGCACACACCCACCTTAATGCGCATCAAGACAAAGCTAGAATAGACCAGAATTCATCCTCTAAAGACAGACCCAAATTCAATCTCCGTGCTAGAATAGACCAGAAATTCATCCTCTAGCATGTGATCTCGAATTCATTCTATAAAATTGGGAGCGACCCAACAACTGTTCAATATCATAGTTGGCTTGCCCAACAATTGATTCACTTTCATAGTTGGCTTGCCCAACAACATGATAGGATTCATACACAAAAACATAAACACTTGGGCGGTGTAATTATCTCATCATCATTTCTCAACGTAAATATCAGAATAAATACTTTTCATTTGCAGAAAGCAAATAAATAAAAGAGTTTTCGAATAAAGCCCACCTGGTATATGCAGTCTTTCTATAGTCCCTTTCTATATCTCCGCTCAAATAAACGTCCCACCTTAACGTAAGAACTTATTTTAGTACACTGGTCACGTTTCGATAGAGACGAACATCATCTAACGTTCTATAACTCAAATAAGGCTAATGTCGGACTTATTCTGACGTTTCCTAATCAAAATGACGCCAATTATGAATTTGTTTCATATAAGAGATATTCCATCTCTTTAGCACATAATGTAACGTTTTAATGTACTTACGCATCGTAGTTACATTGTTACTAAACGCACTACGCCACATAGATCACGACATCGAATTTCGTGCAATTTGACATTGGTCAACGCTTTTGGTCAACGATTTTGACTTGGTCAACATTTAGTCAACATTTTGACTAAAGTCAACTATTTTGACTTCAAAGTCAACATTTTGACTTTTTCAACTATATATGAAATTTTGTTATTTTATGTGCAATTTTTGTTCTAAAAATTCTCATAAAATCATACTATGGTTAAAACATTATTTTAGAACATATTATGCAATTATATCTTATAAAATAAATTTATAACATTATTACATATAATATATGATTTTCGGTCATCTTATTTAAATATCCTAGACTTGTGCAAAAATTATAATAAATTCACATAACTCATAATCATCCATAAGCATCCTTACTATAACATAATTTTTATTTATTGTGAACTATTTAATTAAATCTTCCTAAGTCATATTCGAAAATTTGTACTTAGGTCCAAATAATTCTTAACAAATCCAATAAATTCATAAAACCCTATATTATGATTCTAGACTAACAATATGCTATGATAACACTTAAACATTGAATTATATCACAACATGTTATCATGTTCTATAATTTTCGAAAATCATAAACTTAGGTACTAAAGTTTTCCAAAAATTCTACATAAAATCATACAAGCATAATTAATACCCTAGATCATGATTTCATGCTCAAATCAACAATTAAAAATCATAATCATCAACATATCACATTCCTATATTTTCGGTCCACATATAAGTTTTAATAGCATGCTTAATTTTGTGATATATCATACTATATGCTTAATAACATCATATAAACCCTATATCCAAACATTTTAGCACATGCTTCATAATTTTCGAAAATATCATAAACAACATAAACTTATATCATGAATTCTAACGGATGAAAATCAAAATTCTAAGATGTATACGAAGCTTCAAGAATTCTAACCTTTTAATCGGAGTCGATTTTAATCGGCAAGGTTTATGAACTAAGGTTTGGGTTGCAATTGAAAAATTTTCCCTCTATTTTCTCTCTAAATTTCGGTAGTTTAAGGTTCCAAATGGGAGGGGTGTTGGACCATATCCCATATTTATATAATTAATCAACTTGGGTGTAATTATTACATAAAATGAACTTAATTACTCCTCTTAGATTTTTCAAAGATTTTGGCCCACTTGTCTTAGCATAGGGACCAAGTTTTAATTTTTTTATCATATAATATTTTGATGTAATCATACCTTATCACTTTATTAATTTACATCACTTTCACAAGTTGCACAACTTGTTCTATGCCATTCAATGTTTTCGGCCACTTTATTCATGTGGGACAAGATCCTAATTTTTTTTATGCTTTAATGCCTTATCTTATACTATAATTAATATATATATATATATATATATATTATTTCAATTACTATCATAAAATAAAGAATTTCCATACTTTGTACACTATTGTGTAACTCTCGGCCATCTCACATTCAAGAGGGAAGAATTTTATTAATTTCCGTAACATATACTTTAATATTACCATAGGGTTATATCATATTTGAAAGGTCAAAGTTTTCAACTATGATATATGTCATTATCATAAGGTAAGAAGAATTAATTTCTTACCTTTAAAGATTCAAAATTTTCGGCTACTTGAAGACAAATTCCATAGATTACTTGTTTTAATTTGCAACTACTACTACTTTATCTCATAATATCATGATAATATCTTATCTTATCCTCTCATTAATTTTGAGTATGATATTTATCAAATATGACACATAAAGGGTCAAAGTTTTCGGCCATTTACATGATGAAGCCAACAATTACTTGTTCAAATTGGATACATACTCTACTTTACACCTAATAACATGATAAGATCATATTCATCACCTTTCATTAATTATAGTATGATATTTATAAATTAAATCACATAAAATCATACTTTATTCACCTTATTTTCGGCACTCTCTACACAAGTGGCCTCCCACTTGTGAAAGTTGATAATACAACTCATATTATACATAAAAATATCATATTAATATAATAATTATGTTATATCATCAATTGGATAAGAATTAAAATTAATCTTTCACATATATGATTTTCGAAAATCATCTTATAGAAATAATGCTATATATTTTGTTTTCTTGTAATAAATAGCTAATATATAGCTATGTGACATATTATAAATCCTAGATGATGAATTACATCATAGGAAAATATTTAGAACAATTTTGGATCACAAAACCCTAATTTCGATTTTAGGGTTTTCGAAAATTGCTAAATAATTCAATTTTGATTCCTTAATTCTCTAGCATTATTTTCATGATAAATAATGCTCTTATATCATAAAATAATCATAGGAATTTAAATAATATGATTCCATGATCATTTGACCAAGTTTTCGAATTATCTTGAAACGTAGACGTTTGAAACGTCTTAAAACGTCAATAGTTGAATCTTCTCTAAAACGTTCGTAAATAACTTAAATCCACTTTATTCACTTCTATAATGATAGGGAAATCGAATTCTAAGTCTTAATGCTTAGAAATACTGTAAAACTTAACTGTCGAATTTAACCGACGTTAGAACCTTTCGTTCGAAGGAATATCAGAAACTATATTCCTTAATTCGGTAAGCATCAGTGAATATCACACAGAAATAATCAAATTATGCTTATTCAACCTTAAGCGTTGACTGATTAAGATTTTAATTATCGAGGCTAAGACACTAATTAAGATTTATATTATCGTAATTAAGCGTTTAAAACTGCGGGATATGACACTCCGTCTCAACACCTTGACAGTTCTATATAATCTTAAACTTACCGGTCATTGTCGGTATATTTATAAACTTCCTGGTCATTGCCGGTCTATGAAATTATAACTTCCCGGTCATAAACAAAACTCTTCCGTAGATAGGTAATATGAACTTATTCTCAATAATAACATGGTCTTATGCTCAACAAACAACATGAATTTATGTTCAACGAATAACACAATCTTATACTCAACAGGTTATACGATCTTATGCTCAACATATAACATGATATTATTTTCAATAAATCTCATGATTTTATTTACACAATAATATGCAAGACATAATTGAAATTTTCAATATCCAACACACATTAAAGAGAAGAAAACCTACACGGATGTCGCCACTCTATGATGCCCTCCTTCTCGCCCTTTAGATGCCCTTGTTTTACTGATCCTTGTAAATAAAATAATTATCTAATTTAGTAACATTCTTATTCACTTGAGCATATTACATCTTATTCTTGATTTTACCAAATTCTAAATTTCATCAATACTTAACATTTAAATCTTAACTTAAGGTAATCAAGTATGCTAATCTCACTATACACTTATAATAAGTTTACTAATTATATTCTCAAAATATTTTATTAATATGCCGATTCTAACAAAATTTCGACAGAGTAAGTTTTATAAAATGAATCGCCATTTCATTTCAAATTCAACCAATTCATCCCAAACTACACCAAATCATCACCATATGCTTAAATATACACTTAGGAACTTAAAACAAGTTTAAATCAATCCATTTACACCATACTTTAACTATGCCATTCAACCACATTATTATGTAAATAAATAAAGTTTTCAATCCACAATCAATTCAACTTTAATCAATTGATATATATACTCATCCATCATCAATGATCACCAATCCATAATGAATTTCAACCTTAATCAAATTCATCATATAAATATATCAACTTAGCCTAAACTTTAATTTTTTTCATCTTTCAATATATAAGTTCATAAAATCCCATAAATTCAACTTAAGCATTATTTATATCCTAGATCTCAAAAATCATATCAAATAAATCAAATAAAATCAAGAAATCAAAGATCATCCAACCTTATAATTTTCGAAAATTTGACAATATGCATGCATTGAATTTATTCCAATTTCTTCCACTAAATCATGTTTATTTCAACTTAATTACACATATCTAAACTCAATTTAATAAAATCCTAACAAATTTAACATGCAAAATTAGGGTTTATACATGCTAACTTGAATTCATCAACTTCATGAATTTTAAGAATTTAAACCATAGAATATAATATTTAAGCATCATAAACATAAAGAAATCAACAAACATAACAAAAATTAAATAATTCAACCTTAACCTAAAGCTTAGGATTTTCGAAAACCCTAGTGTGGTAGAACATCATGTTCATCAATTTTAATCACAAAAACTTGGATGAAATAAGGTTCTTACCTCATTTGGAATGATTTTCACTTAATTAAGCACTTAAAATTTGGATTAAAAGTGGAGAACATTTTTGTGTGTGTGTTCAAAAATGGGAGGGAGAAATAGCTTGAGGATGATCTTGAATGAATATAGTTCTAGAAGTTGTATATATATAGATTTATTCCTTTATTAATTCATTTCTTTTATTTCCTACAATTATTGAAAATTGCATAAGTATTTTTCTAAAATTACTAAGGTTGAACATTAATATTCTTTAATAGTAAAACTCAATTTTCTCATTAATATAAAGATCCAAAATAATTAAATCCATTATTGGAACACATATCATACAAATATAGATTTAATTCTTTCATATGCAAAATTCAAATAATTATTCTTTAAATTCATAAATTTCAAAATTATAAAAATAATTTCTTTATCACTAGATATAAATAAATAAATTTATTTAAGCCATTTAATAGCTTAAACATTATTTCATTTCATTTTATAAATAAATCTCACATAAACAATAATTAATTCATTTCTTTAGAACATTTTCTATTTCATGAAATTTTATCCAAACACACAATATTAACCATATATCTCCTATTTTATCATAATAAAACTCGTTTCTAAATAATCTTTACTTCTTCTAAATTATATTCATTCGATTAGAAATTAATCGAATGTCATCGCTAATAATTTATTATGCACTTATTTATAAGTTTTGTGATCGAATGTTTTAAGCTCCTAATTAATACTTAATTAGATCTAATTAGGACTAAAAGATTTTCGGTTACTACATTCCTCCCCTTAAAATAAATTTCGCCCTCAAATTTGGCACCGATAAAACAATGTGGATACTTCTCTTCATCTGGTCTTCTAGTTCCCAAGTCACTTATTCTAAACCATGATGTTTCCACTTAACTTTAACTAAAGGAATAGTCTTATTCCTTAGTTTTTGCTCCTTTCGATCGAGAATGCATTCTTGTTTCTCTTCATAGCTCAAATGAGGCTCGGGAACTATTTCTTCATAGTGAAGAATGTGTTTAGGGTCATACACATTCTTCCTAAGTTGGGAGACGTGGAACACATTATGAACATTAGCGAAATTGGGTGGTAACACCAATTTGTATGCTACTGGCCCGACTCTTTCCAATACTTCATAAGGTCCGCTAAATCGCGGTTTAAGTTTTCATTTTATTCCAAAACGGTGAACTCCTTTGGTCGGGGAAACTTTCAGGAAGACTTTGTCTCCTACTTCAAAATTTAACTCTGTTCGACGATTGTCTGCGTAGGATTTTTTTCTATCTTGGGCTTCTTGCATTCTCTTCTTAATCTGCCGCACTATTTGAATCATCTCTTCTACTGCTTCGAGACCAAGGACATTTCTTTCCCCAACTTCGTCCCAATAAAGATGCAACCTACATTTCTTACCATATAATGCTTCGTAGGGTGCCATGTTTATTATTACATGATAACTGTTGTTATAGGCGAATTCGATAAGTGGTAGAATTTGTTCCCATTGTTCTCCTCTGTCTAACCCCACGGTTCTGATCATATCCTCAAACTTTTGTATGGTTCTTTCAGTCTGGCCGTCAGTTTGTGGGTGAAATGTTGTACTGAAGTTTAATTGAGTACCCAATTCCTTTTGGAAGCTCTTCCAAAATTGGGATGTAAACTTAGAATCTCGTTCAAGTAATCGAGATTGGCACTCCATGTAACCGAACAATTTCACGAATGTAAATTTGTGCTAGTTTCTGCCCATATGTCATGTGAATCGAATGAAATGAGCACTCTTTGTTAGCCGATATACTATCACCCAAATCACTATGTTTCTCCGCTCGATCTAGCAATCCTGCTACGAAATTCATAGTTACATGATCCCACCTCCACTCAGGAATTTCCAAGGGTTGCAACTTTCCATACGGCTTTTGATGCAATGCTTTAACTTGTTGACAAGTTAAGCATCGTTCAACATATGACGCTATTTCTTGTTTCATTCCTGTCCAAACAACTCTTTACTTGGGATCTTGGTACATTTTTGTACTCCCCGGGTGCGCGGAATATGGAACATTGTGAGCTTCACTCAAAATTTCGTCTTTCAACTTTTCATTATTGGACATGAATATACGATTACCTAGCATAATCGCATTATCTCCAGCTTCATGATATCCTTGATAGTCTCCAATTATAATCCTCTCTCGTAATTTTTCAATTTGTGCATCTTGTCGTTGCGCCTCAATTATCCGAGCTCTTAAATCTGGTGTCACCACTAATGATGCTACAATTTCTTGAGTAGTTTCAGGTGGTACTACTTCTAGCTTCATTCTTTAAAATTCTCTCAAGAACTCTTCATTCTCGGTTAGTAAAAATCCTAACCTTCGACTTTTCCTACTCAAAGCATCAAGAATCTACATTTGCCTTTCCGGATGGTATTTAATTTCACAATCATAGTCTTTGACTAACTCAAGCCACCTTCGTTGCCGCATATTTAAGTCTTCCGTTCAAGAAGTATTTTGACTTTTATGATCGGTGAAGATTTCACACTTTGATCCATATAAATAATGTCTCCATATCTTCAATGCGTGAACCATCATGCTAACTTCGGTCATGAGTGGGATAATTATGTTCATGGGGTCTTAATTGTCGTGAAGAATAGGCGATCACTTTCCCCTCTTGCATAAGAACACATTCTATCGCATTTCTCGACGCATCGGTATAAATGGTGTATGCTTTCTCTCGATCAGGTACTATTAACACAGGAGCAGTGGTCAGCCTATCTTTGAGCTCTTGAAAACTGCCTTCACATTCCCGAGTCTATTAAAACTTTACTCCTTTCTTCAACAATCTGCGTATCGCCTAGCTATTTTAGAAAATCCTTCGATGAATCTTCTATAATAACCTGCTAAGCCTAGAAAACTTCGAATCTCGATAGGAGTTGTAGGCGATTTCCATTCCTGAACAGCTTGCACTTTCATAGGGTCAACTTTAATTCCTTCTGCCGAGACAACAAGAAAATTCACATCTTTCAACCAGAATTCACATTTACTGAATTTGGCATATAGCTTCTCGGTCCTCAACTTCTCCAAAACGGTTCTTAAATGCATTTCATGCTCTTGTTCACTTCTTGAATATATCAAAATATCATCGATAAAAACCAATACAAATTTATCAAGATATTCATGGAAGACACGATTCATAAGATCCATAAACACAGTAGGAGCATTGTTCAATCCAAACGGCATCACTACAAACTCGTAGTGTCCGTATCTAGTCCGAAAAGAAGTTTTGGGTATATCTTCTGATTTAATCTTCACTTGATGGTAACCCGATCTTAAATCAATCCTTGAAAATACACTCGCGTCCCTTAATTGATCAAACAAATCATCTATCCGAGGAAGCGGATACTTGTTCTTTAAAGTTAACTTATTCAACTCTCGATAATCGATACACATTCAGAATGTATCGTCTTTCTTTTTAACAAATAGAACAGGCGCTTCCCGCGGTGACGCACTCGGTCGAATGAATCCTAAGTCCAAAAGTTCTTGCAAATGAATTTCCAACTCTTGTAACTCCTTAGGAGCCATCCAGTATGGTGCCTTTGAAATTGGTGCCGAACCAGGTTCAAGGTCAATGGCAGCCAACTGTCGATCTGGCGGCAGTCCTGGAAGCTTTTCTGGGAAAACGTCCTGATATTCTCGCACAATCGGTACATCATCTATTTTTCTTTCTGTTTTGCCCCCATCAATCAGATATACCGAATAAGCATGATTCGCTTCACCTTTCATCATTTTATTTACTTGAAGGGCCTAAATTACAGGAACTCGCCTTTTTCTTTCATCTATCCCGTAGAAGCAAGTAGGTTCTTCCCCTGGCGGTTGAAACGCTATTTCTCGTTTTACACAACGGATTGTTGCAAAATTCTTAGTTAACTAGTCCATTCCTAAAATAATATCTACGTCTCTCATACACAAAAGACGTAATGATTCAGCTCTCAATCTGAGTGACCCTAACACAAATTCTAAGTTAGGACATACTTGTTTAACTACTGTCATCCCACGTAAAGGGGTAAGCACTTTAAAACTGTAATATCCCGAAGAATTAAAGGCCTAATTACGATATTTAAATTGTGAAATTAAGGTTTCACGAAATAATTGAATTAGTAATTTATCGAATAATGATTTCGATTAATTACTAAGTAATGAATTCTATTTTATATTCACTAACGATTGTGAATTAAGGAATAGAATTTTATAAAGTATTTCGCAAGATTATTTTAACGTCGATCAATATCGATAGTTAAAATTTCGTAAAATTTTCTAAGGAACTAAGTTTATAATTAAATTCCATTATTAATGGAATAATTTAACAAAGTGATTACGACTTTATTACCACCATTTTGAGATGAGTCGATAATGAACGTTTTGAGACGCTTCAAACGTTAACGCTTAGAGATTAATAGAAAATTAGTTTAATGATCAAGGAATTATAGTATTTAAATTCCTATGATTATTATATGTAATTAGAGTATTATTTAGCATTAAGATAATGCTAGAACATTAAGGATTAATTATTGGACAAGTTTAGAATTTTCGAAACCCTAATTCGAAAATTGTGGTTTTCACATGAAATGATATCGATAATTTTCCTATGATATAATTTATCATCTAAAACATATATTATGATATATATCTATAAATGGCATGAAAATAAAATATGTACCTATCAGCATTATGGAAATGCCGTGACTTATGTATCAAATAAGTGATTTACGTGAGTTTCATGCTAGTTCACTATGTTATGTGATTAAATGAATCAAGTGGGATAAATTACACTCTTATCAAGTAAAGTAAATGAAGATGGAATCAAGTGATGTGTGTGATGAAGAACCGTGTATAATGGTGGAAAATGAGGTAAGAAGCTTTGATACAACTCTTAAGTAATGATGTAAAATACATATGGAATGTGTATTGACTAATACATGGTATTAGGACAAAATTGAGAATTGTTTCCCTTAGATACAAGAGAGTCACGCTCTTATAATCCAAATTCAAGGATCAATTGTTCAAGAAAGAAAATGTGTGTAAGTATTAACTCCCATGACATATGAATTGATGAGTCATAGAATAAATTTTGTGTCTTCCTAGGTAGTGTGAGAGTGCCGACGGCACTTGTCCAACTAAAGTGAGGAATCAAATTGTTTATTTCAAAATAATGTGTAAGACATAGTTACTATAGTGATGTATTCATTGATGAGTCATAAAGTGTTTTAGAAAAGGCTTCCAAATTGTATGTAGAGAGACCGAGAAGAGTAGAGAGAGAGTAAGAGAAGTTGAGTGTATCGTTTAATTTACATAAGTAAAAGTTTCATTAAAGAAAACACATTTCCTCTCTCTCAAAACAAGAAAGAACCGAGAGCTTCAGGAGAAAAGCTTGTGTGTTCATTGCTTTTCCTCGCCAAAGCTTGATCTAAAATCATTTCACGATAAATCAATACCGTTAAAGGTTAGAAATCGAATGAGCTTCGATTATACATTAAGATTTTAATTATCCAATGGTTTGATCTTATGTTAAGCATGTGTTCTTATTTATAAAATTATGCTAACATATGATAGTTGTGAATTAATAATGTGTAGTATGATGAAATAGAAGCATATATCATGTTTGAAATTTAATTTAAGCATGTTAAGAAATTTTTGAGGACTATCGAAAATCCTTAGAATTTATTTAAGGTTGGATTAATGATATATGATGTTATAGGAGTTCATAGTAATTTATTGGGAATTTTTTAAAAATCCTAGGCTATATTTTTCAATATGACCGAAAATGATGAAAAATGTTAAATTGATGTACAATTTTTATTTAAGAAATGTTATGACATAATATTGATCTAGGACCTTAGTTATGTACTACATGATTTTATTAAGAATTTTAGAAATCAATTGCTCAAAATTTTACAAAATGACCGTGAGCTTCAAGCATGAAAAATGCATGATTTAGTTGTTTTGGATAAATGTTATGATGAAATGTTGCTACACTATAGTGTATAAGCATAGTGTAATTTAATTGGAATTTTATAAAAATGTTTAGTATTTATATTGAAGGAACCAAACCTTGAACATATTTTCCTTGGTGTAGAAATGGAATATGTGGACTATAGGTTATAATTATGATATAGAATAATGTTGGGACCTTGATAAATTAATTAGAATTTTAGAAAATTATTTGGACAAAAACGAAGAAAACTGTGGCCTATGGAACAAATTAGGAGATGCCCAAATTTTTCTATAGTTAATGTTAATACATATTCGTGATACTATGATAAAATAGTATACTATATGATTTTAGAAGAATTTTGGAAGAAGAATGAAAATTAAAGCTTGAAAACCGTAAGCTTGCATATATATATATATATATATATATATATATATATATATATATATATTAAGGATTTTAATTCCTTAATATCAAGAAAATAATACATTATATGTCTTGAAATTATTTTAGACATATTAAGAATTTATGGAATTTTATAAACATAGAATACTATGTTTATGTCTAAACGTTATATTAAATAACGTTAGAAATGAAAAATAATGTTAAATGAATAAGTTGATTAATATTTAAGAAAAATATTAATAAAGTTTATCGATTTGCGTGAAAATCGAGAATTAAGGCTTTATGAAAAGAAATCGATCGAAAGTCGATTTACATGGAAATTAGATATTAAATAAATGAATTATTAAAGAATTCATAAAGAAAAGTCAAAATTGTTGACTTTTGAAATTAACGATGAAATACGCTCGATAAATACACTAATACGTGAAAAATGTATTAATTATATAAGGAAATCTAGTTGGTGAGAAAAGATTTCATAATTGAAACTCAGATAAAAAAAAACGTGAGAATACGCCGAACGCTTAACCTAAAAGGTTAAATGAAATAGTTGAACATATCTCGCCTCATCGAAATACGAGAAATGTTTAGTTTAAGATACACGATTGAACGGTGTATCAATTCATAATGAATTCAAATTATATTAGTATAAGTTATCAAAGTTTATTTTAAACTTTGAAAATCTCAAAACGCGATGACATACTAAAATCGCTTTTACGTAAAGCGAGACGCGGATGCGATCGCCGACATAGAAGAAAAACGAATTAAGAAAGCTTACGCACTGGTGGGCTTCTTTTCTTATCCTCAAGGATAAAATGCTCTATTTATGATGCTTTCAAATGAAAAGTAATTATTTATGATGCTCTTTTCGAGAAATGATTATGAAATGATGATGAAATTACCGCCCAAAATGTTTATGTTTTATGATGTATCCTATCCATGAATGAATGAATGATGAATGTTGTTGGGTCGCCCCAACTTATGAATGAAATCGATATCGGATCCTATGCCGGAAGGCTTATACCGGCCAGATTAACGTACACCTAATGGCGATCGTGTCAGTCGAAGGACAATTCACGGCGGTCACAACGACGAGAGTGAGGCCTCCTCACGGCGTAAATGTTAATGTTATGATGAAATGAAGGATATGGATCATACATACAAGGAAAATGTCCACAGATTTAATGTTTATGAAAATGATGAAAAGTTTAGTAAGTTCAAGGCCTTTTAATCAAAACCCTTGTCTTACCATGATGGGCGTAGTAATTAAAGATGATAAAATGTTTTCGCATAAGTCCACCGAGTGCATTATTTGTACTCACCGCATATTTGTTTTTAAATATGCGATTGAGTCAGTGATGCGATGGAGCGTTGTTGAGCAATAGGAAGGTTGTCGCTGAAAGTTATACCTTGATAGTACATCGTCATATGTACATATCACATGTTTTCCGCTGCAAGAACATAAGTTATGTAGTAAGGTCCAAAAACATACTTGATATATGTATCACAGTTTAATGTTAAATGGTCTCATTGTTTATTCATCCCTGTTTAGAGTAATAATCCCTGCTAAATCGCACTTAGGATTTAGGGTCACACAGAGTGGTATCGTAGCTGCACGCTCTTTGAACCCAAAATCTCCTTTAAGGTTAAGTCTAGATCGAGTCACTAGACTTCTAAATGTCACCGACAATGCTCAACACTTCATCACATCAAGCTCAACCGAATGAGGTAAATGCTTCCTTTTCAAAATTTTGAAATGAAAGTTGAAAGAAAAAAATCGAAATGATTTTTCAAAATGAATGAAAGATGTGAAAGATGAATGATATGAAATGGAAGTTATGAATAATGTTGAGAATGGGAGTTATGCAAAGTGATCAAGTTAGAAATGAATGCTTATGATTGATAATGGGCAAAATGTGCCAAGAATGAAATGTTGAAATTGCAAAATTCAAGTAATACATGCATTCAATAAGTATGTTATGAAATTGAACAAAATTTTCAAGTTTTCATAACCAAATTCGTTCAAATTTCAAGATTATGTATAATGAATGAATATGCTTGAAATGAACGTGAATGGCCAAAGTTGGAATGATGAATTCTTCGAAATTCAAAGAAATGTGCATGTATAAATGAACTATGTTTTCATTATTTGAAACTTTAGTTTCAAATCTCAAGATTTATTATGACAAATGATATGTCATCTCAAGAAAAACATAGACTATATAAGAAGCATGATCACGATTGCAAAAGAACATAGAAGTACGAACTTCATTCCCTTACAAGAACAAAAGAATGATATGAAGAACGAAAGAAACTATAACCCAGAGCTTTGAAGGCAAAAGACTAATGTGAAAAGGAATACGACTGACCGGCATGTGCGACTCGAACACGACTCGCATGTGCGACCGACACGACTCTGCATGCGACCGACTTCGACCGCATGTGCGACACGATTATGACTTCGGCATGTGCGACCGAATACGACTCGGCATGTGCGACCGACTTTGACCGCATGTGCGACCGACACGACTTCGCATGTGCGACTCGACTTCGACCCGCATGTGCGACCTGACTTCTACTTCGCATGTGCGATCGCCGACTTTGACTTCGGTAATTTTATAACATCGACTTTGACATGTCAACCTTGGTAGTATATACTACATCGACGCCGGCATTACTCCGTACTACCCGGCATCGGCAACGGCATGCACGACCTTGGCGCCGGCATCGCCACGATCTCGGCGCGAGCGAGCGAATTTTTCTGCACCGCGCAGTGATTTTGTTTTGGCTCGCTCGCTCGCTTGAACTCCGATTTACGACGGTTTTCACCCACGTGCCCCTAATGCACTTTAATTTATTTTCTATGAAGGACCAAATCCCTGATTCCTACTCCAGAATTTACAAGAATCAGTTGAAGTTAGTTCTATTATTTGTATAGAGTAAGAACGTTATAGTATGATAAGAATCTTAGAATGTTACTAAGAAAGTAAGATTTCCAGTAATACAAGTAGAGCCATGACGTACATGAGAACCTTTGTTGATGACCTATTATGAGTATACAAGGTTTCAAATTATATTCATTACCCAATTTCTGTCATTGAGTTTAACTCTATGACCTAGTCCCAATTGAGAAATCATTTGAGTTTCTCACTTTTTCTGAAGGAAATTTATAACCCAAAAAATTATAAAGTGTCCTTTGAAACCAAGCATTGTGGGACTGAGAAAATAATTGTGACGGGTCTGGCCAGCCCATATGACCAAAGAAATCTCAGTAGTCGTCATTCTGGTCTTCGGACCCTAGATCCCAATTATTCAGTCCAAAGAGCATATTGATTCAATCATTAAAAGATGTTATTTTGATTTGTGAGACAGTACCTCTTGTAAGTAGTCGTGATAATTTCTCCTCGATTCTTGAAACCATCAAGTATGATGAATGTTGACTTATCTTGTCACCTAAGTGCAAATTAGTAAAGCGATAAATATCAGCATGAAATAGGTTGACTTATTTCACCACCTAAAAGTTTCGCATCAAGAAAGTGATAGATATCAAGAAATTATGATGTAAAGAAAATCTCACGAGACGAGATATTTTCCTATGATACACATGGATGTGATGACCTTGATGGGTTTTACAAAGATTGATAACAAGAAGTTATACCTTCATACGATCATATGATAATAAAGTTATGAATAAGATACCTTTAGCATCGAATGCAAGAGTAAAAGTAAAGAAAAGTATATGATATTCGTGGGATATAATTTCCTCACCATGTCATAACGAGAGAGATTACAACTTATCTTTAAGATAGTTGTTTGTCCCTAAACCCTCGCTAGTAGGTTGGACATGTTTAAAAGAATGAAGATGCATGCAAGATATTCTTTTCAAAGAATATATATATAAAGAAATGATAGCATCTCGTAAAATAAATCTCGCCTTATAATTAATCAATGAGATTATGCTTGAGCATAATCGATTCCAAGTAATTGAGACTGCTAAACAAACGATAATGAGATTGAGGAATCATAATCCTCGAGATTGTGTGAACCACTCAGGATAGCCCTAGTTGTAAATCAAGTATGGAGAAAATATCTCCAAAGCCAAGACATGGTAATAAGATGCTTGAATTTAAGTCATGGTGTACGAATGTACTACCTCACCAAGCCATACGATAATAATGACGGTTCTAACCCCGAGTTGAAAATCAAGTATAATGAAAGTAATATTACTTTCAGAGACCATGTTCAAGAAGAAGGACAAAAGTCGAATAGTCAAGAAACCGTGAGCTATACAATTATAAGATAGCCTACCTACATAATATAAGCTTCAGAGAAATATGACTTGATAAATAAGGATTTCTTGAAAAGAGTTAAAGTAAGGATATATGAGAAATATATTCCTAAGATAGATAAAGTAAAAAGGAAGTTCAATCATTCATACCGATTAGGAATGAATGATAGTGATAGAGACATGACGATCTCTACGATAAGATTTAATTATCGATATATCAATATCAAAAGATAGGTTGATGTAGACTCAACCACAAAATGCTATTGGTAAAAGCATAACGGCATCGATATCCAAAAGGATACGGTAAACGAGGTGATAAGAGACTATAGCAAGGGAACATAATGTCCCAATGGAAAGGACAATGATATACTAAATAGATGTTTACTTGAATAGACGAGAACACCGTAGACCAAAGCGCTTACTTCATTAATCGAAAACCGATCGAACAAAACCAAGAAGGCCCGATAGTATGAGAAAGATTTCTAATACCTATAATATTTTCTTTACCTATAATAGTTTGTTCGATATGGGTGCTTCATGTTCTAACATCGCACAAGTATGTGTAGACACGATAGAACCCAATTCGGGATAAACGAATCAAGAAATGAAGATCTCTTCACCTATTTGAGAAACATGGCCGTCGCAGGTGTTGCTCAAGTTTAGAATTGAACCTAGGATCTCCTAAGGTTCTATCCAATTATTTGAATCATTATATCTATGTGGAACGAGATATAATTCTAGAGACAAGAAGTTTTGAGATGGCGCCATTCACGTGATTAGTGACTGGCCTAGTCTCTTCGTTAGAAATTTTACGCAACAGAAATTAGTACCCACTATTTGCTTATGCGAATAAATTTTTAGCGATATACGATCAAGGTGTAAAACGAAATGAGTGATAAGATAAGTGTCGTGAGTCGTGTCGTAAGTTGTTTACAAGTTATAGATGTCTTAAAGTGTTTAATTCTTTAAGAAATCCTTCTTGTTTAAAATTCCCTTTATTGCTTTGATTTAAGTCCGCTTATCTAGAAATATCTCGCTTACATATGGCGTGAAAGGAAATAATATGGGTAAGAAGATAACCACAGTGGCTACAAGCTTAGAACTCACACAGTGCGATCGGCTCTTTTATTACAACCTGGCATGGATTTAGGATGCTTTTGAGGAATTTCTACACCTTTGAGGATGCTCGAACTATGGGGTTACGGATGAGGATTGTATCCAAAGGTTTATTCGCCGCTTGCCAACAGATCGGCAAAAGTTTGCAAAAGAAGTATCAAGAGAATATCTTCGCATGTAGAAAATTCCAAACTTGGGCGACTTACCAGATTTGTCAACCGCTCAAGCATACATATAATGCGATGGAACTGCACCTACTAGCACTTGTCCTAGTCCCCGCAAGTTACCCAAGATTGTACAAAGAAATGGTTGTACCGATGTTCCAAACGCCGCCCCACGCCCCGTGGCCGCAAATTATACCCGAAGGGATGAGAATGGCCAAAGGACAGATCTTACCGCCTCACGGACTAGGAGAATTACCACTACCGACTCAACCATACTTCCCGATAAAACAACACAAACTTGGTATTGAAGAAGAAATAGGAGCAGCTTGACCCCGGCTCTCGAAAGAGATAGATCATCTGAAGATGAAGCAAAACGCACTGGAGAAAGGTAAGTTTCAAATGAGAGTACGATTCCAATGAAGGCCACCGTAGACATAGAATCTAATGATGATATGAGACTTATATGTAGATAATGGTTTATGTTGAAAATGGTGTGGTTAGAATATGTAAAATAAACGTAGTTTGGAGTATTTTGTAAATATGTTAAAATGGTGTCAAATTTTTTAGAATGTAAAAGGAACTAGATGACATGTAATTAGTCGGCTTGATAGACCGACCGGAATTAATATATGAAAAGTCCTCACCGAGGCGCTCGATGTAATATATTTTATGGTCCTTGTAGAATGGTATCCGATATAAGACAACGAATTGTTCAATAAGATATGGCCACTATGAGATAGTAGTTATGCCATTCGACTAACCAATGCACCAGCCCTGCTCATGAACCTCAAAATCGAAAGTGTTCCACACATACTTAGACAATTTTGTCTTAACCTTTATGAATAACATTCCTATCCATACGAAGAATGAGAAAGAACGTAAGAACGTCAAGGACCGCCTTACTAATTTTAAGAGCTGTGCAAATTTTGCCAAGAACAAGATTGTGAATTTCGCTTAAAGAAATATTCCTCGTGCACATAGTGTCTTTAGAAGGAATCAAAGTAGTCCGAAAAGGATAAAGCAATTAAGAATGAAATTCGTCGACGACCTAAAATGAGATCGTGAATTTTCTAGATTAATTGATCGCTATCGAGAATCATGAAGAACTCTCTAAGGTAGCAAAGCCGATAACATAGCTACCCCAAAAGGAATCAAATTTACATGGATTAATAAAAGAAGGGCTATGTATTAATATGAGAAAGAAAATAGCTTACGATCACAATGACTTCGCCACATGAATAGAAATTCTCAACTCACGACTTGAAATAGTAACGATAATAAGTAACAAAGTCTTCGAGACATCACCCTATGACAATAAGTTAAAAATCCTTCACAGACACAAAAGTTTGAATTAATTCTTCGAGCAAAGAGACTTGGATACGGATAGAAAAGATGGTTCGAATCAAGAAAAAAATTACAATTGTGATATAAATATCACCTACGGAAGGTTAATGTAATTTCTAATGCCCTAAGTTATAAAATTCAGTCTAAATTATGATATGTCCTTATAGAAAAGGAAAACTCATTGGAGAGTTTAAGAAAATGAAAATGTAAATAGTCGGGCAATCGTGAACAAACATAAGTTGTATTCTCACACCAACGTGACATATGACAAGAAAAGGATGATAAACGAAAGGAGAAAGGATGAAATGGGAATAGAATACAAATTAAGATAAGGAAAGAAGAGTCAAGGATTTTAAGAAGACGGACAATGTTATATTGTTCGAGAAAAGGTTATATATATATATTTCAAGCAATAATAAGCTTAGAAATGAAATCATAAATGAAATTAATGACTTTCTCATACCGCCCAACCAAAAGATTAAGAGATATTATGATTTACTTAGAAAAGTTAGAATAGTAAGGAATAAAACGAGATATAACCATATTGTCGAGCAAAGGTCTCGTTACCAACAAGTGAAGGCATTGTATCAATGACCTTATAAGAGGTTATAATCTCTCAAGATATAGAGATGAAAATGGAATGACATAGCAATGGATTTTATGACGGGTTTTGCCAAAGTCATAAAGAGGTAACATCGCTATATGGGTGATCGATCCTTTTCACACGAAAAGTGTAAGTATGGGGTGTTAAGCATCGATCCACGAGATTGCAATCCAAAACATAGAAGCTAATTCAACGACAATTAATCATTATCCAAGCACGTAATAAGGGTGAGATGTTTTAGGCTTCGTAAATTAATCCAAAGCAAAGGTAACCAAGCGTAAATATAAAATAAAGCGATAAAATCACGAAGATGATTATAAAGAAAGACTAACCCTAGGGATGCACCAATCCTATCCACAACGATGTTTATCCCGCTTATTATTAACCATTTTAATCCGCATAAGATGGAAGATCACATATATAACCAACAACTTCGCCACGATAATTGCGGTAGTTGATTACTAATTTTCCCTATCACGCTTACGCCTCTAGAGGAAAATAAGCAACCCAAACGGATCACTAAGAATATGCTTCCTACGAATGTCCTATCTCGCCATTTACTCAAGGCTTATTCGTATCATGCATTCAAGATCGATCGACAATTAATACAATTACGTAATTAACTAGCAACTAGATATGCATCAAGATTTATTAGAAATCAACACATATAAATAAGCACCATGAATCATGAATCATGCCTCGAAGGTAAATAATGATAGCAGAACTCACAACATTTAGGATCGAATCATGCAAACCCTAGGATCGTAAGAAAAACTAGCCGACATAATAAACGGAATGAAATACGAATTAACCATAAAACGGAAATTAAATATATAAAACCCGCAGGAAGCGTTGATGAACAAAGGTTGGTCTTCAATCCAATCCCAAGCGAACGAACGGAAAACAAAGGAAAACGATCGACAAAACGTTCCGATCGATAACGAAACGATAAACTAAACTAGAACAACGCAAAAAACAATACTAGAATTAAGCTAAACAAAGACTAAAGCTAAAGAATGGAAAACTGAGGAAAACTCAAGTAAAATAGGTTTGGAACGTGTGGGTCTCTTGGGGCTTCCGAGGGCGAGTGGGGTGTTGCCATATATAGGCACACCCCAAACCCTAATTTTCCTTCGCCGCCACGCCGTCTCGCGACCACCCTTCGCGGTCGCTAGTGTGGTCGCGAGGTAAGTCTCGCTGCTCTTCTCGCCGCTGGTCGCCTCTTGCGCCGCTTTGTACTCGCGACCGACTAGCGGTCGCTAGCCATTCCGCACCGGTCGCGAAATCGTCCAGTGAGTTCTAGGCGCTAGGCTTGCTCGCGGCACGAGGTCGCGGTCGCTAATCTTCTCGGATGTCACTGGTTTGCCTCGCGACAACCTAGCGACCGCTAGGCTGGTCGCTAGAAATAGGTCAGATTGCTCATTTGGCTCGTGCTTCGCTCCTTGTTTCGATTATCAACATATAAACCTACAAAACGCCAAAGAAACACCCAAGAGCAGATCTTCTAGAAATAGATAAAACATGAAGAATCGATACATAAACGCACATTAAACGATCTAAACTCATCTTTAATTATCGACAATAAACGTAAAATGCGCTTATCAAACCCCCAAACTTAAAGCATTGTTTGTCCTCAAACAAAAAATGTAACAGAAAGACACAACGAAAAGATCAACGAGCGTAGCAAAGATGATAACCATTCTAGGCCTCCAAACATATTAACGCCAAAAACATTAGTGCACATGACGACGTTAGTCCACTCAACACAAACAACAATTTAGGGCAAAACTCATTTAATTCAACCTCACAAAGGCATGTGTGTAAAGTATATAGGATACACTCAAACTCATAAAGAAATTAAGGACGGTATACACTCAACGATCAATGCAATACAACATCTTACCATAGGCTTGCTGCTTTCTAATATCTCCACCGCGTCAAATGTGTTCAAATAAGGATCAAAGAGGTCTTTTGATAGGTTATAACGTAGCACATTGGTTAAGGTAGGATAATATATGGCTAAGTGACTCAAGACTATTCCAAGCACCATCATTTATACATTTCGACACGTATGGACTTTGTCCATTTTCCTCTTCTTTCCCAACGTAAATCAACGCTTAATGCCACGTAATGTACCTATACTTTGATTGAAGACCCTTTATGCTCAACACTCATAGTGAACTTAACATTTTTCTTTTTCTTTTCTTTTCTAGAGCTTATAGGGTTTAACTTTACAACAAAGGTACTATTCTTCACCACGTATGTATTTTTCTAAAAGAAACTTTTCTCATCATCATTTACATCAAAATTTCACCCTTTGATTCCCATATCCATCCTCACCTCCTATCATCCCGTTAATCGAAAGAAAAGTCTCATAAAGGCTCAAAGAAGGCAACAAATGGTATATAACATCGGGTTAGTGTTTGGGTGAATATGTGGTTAACAAAGATGGCCTTTATCCTTTCCAAATTCAAACACATATTAGCCTCGATACGTAAGAACGGCAAGTTCTAGAAGATAATCACATACACGATATCACACAATTAAAAGAAATCAGATCAAGATATGTATACAAAGGAAGCTCAAGTCTCACAGATAAGCAAATGGTGAAAAAACAACAAGCCTAAGCCATCTAACGTCATTCATGCGTCATTTTCTAACATATCATGTGCACTATCATTAAATTTCACACAAATTTTCTATCGCCATCGCCACATGGATTAACACACTTCACTTAACTCGTTGATCGATGCATACGAAAACGAAAAGAAAAATGTAAACACGACAAAAGCAACACAAACGAAAAACAAAACCAAACACGAAAACAAAATAAAGAAAACGCTGGGTTACCTCCCAACAAGTGCTTACTTTAACGCCTTTAGCTAGACCATCACTAACCTCGTCAACCGGCATTTTAGTAGTAATAGACATCTTTCCCGACTTGTGGAACCTCCTAAACTTAGTGATTCACGGATGACCACCACCGACTATGGAAGTGGCCCCCAAACTTAAATGATACACCTGAGTTCCATGCCGAGTCCACTTCTTCCTTCTCGCGCCTCTTCGATCGGTCGAGTACCCTCTAAACGCGAGACGTGAGCGGCAGCAGCCATGATCGAGCAACAATCTTCCGGCTTTCCAACGCCGTGTTGCTTGATGGCGTCAGATATGGAAATTTTGAGCTCCTCATCGCTAACACGAAACGTGAGGTTTCCTTCCGCACATCAATCAACGCATCACCGTTGCTAGAAAAGGTCTACCAAGGATTAGTGGTTGTTGTTTCAATTCGGAATATCTAGAATAACAAAGTCGGCAGGAAAACAAAATCCCAATTCTTACCAACACATCTTCGACGATACCTTTCGATATGTGATCGACCGTCAGCCATCATCAATGAAATCTTCGCCGGCTTCATTTTTCCTAGGTGTAGCCGGTTGAAAACGCTCAACGGCATCGATTGATGCTCGCCCCAAGTCGCACAAAACATTTGAAAAGTTCGCCGGCGATCTCGCACTCTAACGTGAAACCGCCGATCCTTCGCTTCAAAGGGAGTTTCTTTGCAAGACGGCATCGATTCTTCGGATAGGAAATTTTTCAAATTTCCCAAGTTTCTTCTTACTTGCAAGCGCCTTTAAGAATTTCATGTAGCTCAAGATGTTTCGCAACGCTCAAAGAGAGGCAAATTTATCTCAACTTTCGAATACCTCTTGAACGAGCAAATTCCTCGTCATATTTCGACTTGACAAGTCGACTCGGAAACGGGACCGAGGAATGTACATGTGAGGATTAGCTTCAGGGGTGCTCATGTCGACCTCGCGATCGCTGGGATGGTCGCGAGGAGTCCGCTCATGCGCCGATCTCCTTGTTCGCGGCGAGCTATGCGGGCGTTAGGTTGTCTCGGGATGAAAATTTGGCGCCAGATGCTTGGATGGCTCACGGTCGGGGCGATGCGGCGCCGGGTCGTCGGGCGATGTCAGGACAAAATTGTGATGGCTCGCGATCGCTCTGCGTCGCGAGCTCGGTCGCGAAGTTTCGCTCGAATGTTCTCTTGCTCTTCTTTCGGTAGGGCTCTGTAGGCTCGCCCACCTCGTCCGAATGGCGAAGCATCGACTCTTCGGGTTCACCTCAGATTACTCGGAAATTGGCCCGCCTTTTGTAGTGCATTCACTTGTACGGTTATTTGACCGATTTGAGCTTCCAACATCTTCATATGTTTCCCATGGCCGCCACAATGACTCCAAGTGATTTATCTTCGCCTGTTGCTCGATGAACGACTCGATTCGTTACAATTGTTGGTTGCTTACAACCAATCACGCATCATGTCTTCGAGACTTGGCTTCTTCGGCTCTTGAATTACACCATTCAACATTGAAGCTTCGTCGGAGGTTGTTGGAAATTTGAATGATTCCTCCGATTGATGTGGCTCGACATTCTCGTCTCAATCGACTCTTCAAAAGAGTGAACTTTCACGAGATCGTCATATTTGAATCACTCAACAAGCAATGCTTGAACGATGGCGTTCTCTCGCTGGCCAATGATAGCTGTTGGTACCATCTCTTCTACAATACGGCTTGCCTCGCCGATCGGTCGGTTCAATAAACAGCCCCCGCCGACGATCTACCATGCTCCTCGCCCGCCATGTCACCCACCGTAGAACTGCAGGATTTGTTGCTCCTCGAGAACCCATGTTGTGGACATCGCCTCAATAGACCTCTCAATCTCTCCCATGCCTCGAATAATGATTCGCCGTGGTTTTGGCAAAATGAGAGATTTCGCGATGATCTTTCGGCCACGGCGGAAAGTATTTCGAAGAAACTTCGCAAAGTTTCCCGTGTCGATGCCACTCGTCCAAACTTCGAACCAATCTTTTCACCGTCACAGAGAAACCGAACATGCGATCCGGATCGTGTCTTGTGGCACCCCATTCGCTTGATGGTGTCACAAATATCGAGAAACGTCTCGAGATGCGCATTCGGTCTTCCGTGACCTCCCCAAACCGCTCTCCTCGACCATACCGATCGTACGGTTTGAGCTCGAAATTATTCAGATCTACGCAGGGCCCCAACCACCTCCTTGAACTGCTCGTGGATGTCGACATGTGATTCGAGGTCTTCCTCCGGAGCAGGACAATGATTCTATATTCGCCATCCGACGCAGATCTCGCAAAGTCGCCTAGCATGCGCAACTTGCTCGGGAGAATGCCCTGCTCATGGATTGGCCGCCATTGCAGCCCGCCTCTCTCTCGCCCTTTCTCCTTTGAGAGCTTTCGATCTCGGATCCAATAATATTTCAGAGGTCCCCGAGATCTTGTACGCATAAACCCCCGAGAAAAGAGAGAATTTAGCACCGATAAAAATAAATAAAATAATATAAATATATAACTTGAATTAATAAATCCAAATCACAAATTATTCCTATGCAATCTTAATAATCCCCAAGAACGCGCCAAAATTTGATCGCCACTTTTTCACACGTAAAAAGTGTAAGTATAGGGTGTTAAGCATCGTATCCACAGAGATTGCAATCACGAAAACATAGAAGCTAGCTCAACGACAATTCATCATTATCCAAGCACGTAATTTGGTGAGAGGTTTTAGGCTTCTAAATTAATCCAAAGCAAAGGTAACCAAGCAGTAAATAAAATAAAGCAATAAAATCACTAAAGATAATTATAAAGAAAGACTAACCCTAGGGATGCACCAATCCTATCCACAACGATGTTTATCCCGCTTATTATTAAAAATTTTAATCCGCATAAGATGGAAGATCACATATATAACCAACAACTTCGCCACGACAATTGGGTAGTTGATTACTAATTTTCCCTATCACGCTTACGCCTCTAGAGGAAAATAAGCAACTCCAAATGGATCACTAAGAATATGCTTCCTACGAATGTCCTATCTCAGTTACGACTCAAGGCTTATTCGTATCATGCATTCAAGATCGATTGACAATTAATACAGTTACGTAATTAACTAGCAACTAGATATGCATCAAGATTTATTAGAAATCAACACATATAAATAAGCACCATGAATCATGAATCATGCCTGGAAGGTAAATAATGATAGCAGAACTCACAACATTTAGGATCGAATCATGCAAACCCTAGGATCAGAATAGAAAACTAGCCAGACATAATAAACGGAATGAAATACGAATTAACCATAAAAACAGAAATTAAATATATAAAACCCGCAGGGAAGCGTTGATGAACAATGGTTGGTCTGAATCCAATCCCAAGCGAACGAACGGAAAACAAAGGAAAACGATCGGACAAAACGTTCCGATCGATAACGAAACGATAAACTAAACTAGAACAACGAAAACAATACTAGAATTAAACTAAACAAAGACTAAAGCTAAAGAATGGAAAATTGAGGAAAACTGAAGTAAAATAGGTTTGGGGCGTGTTGGGTCTCTTGGGGCGCGAGGCGAGTGGGGTGTTTATTTATAGGCACACCTGAAACCCTAATTTTCCTTCGCTGCGCCGCTCGCGATCACCCACCGCGGTCGCTAGCTCGGTCGCGAGGTAAGTCTCGCCGCCTTCTCGCCCGCGGTCGCCTTGCGCCGCTTTGTACTCGCGACCGACTAGCGGTCGCTAGCCATTCCGGTCGGTCGCGAAATCGCATGCGAGTTCTAGGCGCTAGGGCTTGCTCGCAGGCACGAGGTCGCGGTCGCTAATCTTCCGGATGTCACTGGTTTGCCTCGCGACAACCTAGCGACCGCTAGTGGTCGCTAGAAATCAGGTCGATTATCATTTGCTCGTGCTTCGCTCCTTGTTTCGATTATCAACATATAAACCTACAAAACGCCAAAGAAACACCCAAGAGCAAGATCTTCTAGAAATAGATAAAACATGAAGAATCGATACATAAACGCACATTAAACGATCTAAACTCATCTTTAATTATCAACAATAAACGTAAAAACGCGCTTATCAATGGGTAGCAGTGGATCGACTCACCAAATATGTTCATCTCGCTTATTCAGATGACTTCGAAAAGTCACAACTACATAAAGGAAATCGATCTTTGCAGGGGTACCAAAACCTATCATTTCAGATAGAGACTCTAAGTTTACCCTAGATTTTAACTAACTCACAAAAGGAGTTAGACATGAGATCAACCTAACATAGATGTCCACCACCGATAGATGGATGTTAAAAGGACAATATGGATGTTTAAGAATACGATAGACCATTAATGTTAAATCAAGGTGCAAGTGGGAACGTGTTGTACCACTTGTTATGTTCACGCATCACCATAGTCACAAGCAATGATCAATATAGCTTTATGAGGCATTATGCGGAAAGAAATATCGATCACCACTTTATTCGATAAAGTAAGTGAGAGAAAGTATAAGGTCCCGACAATGTGAATGAAATGATTAAGATATCTACCAAATGAGGCAAAGAATAAGAAAAGCTCGTGATGTATAAAAGTCTTACCGATACGCAGAACTGAATCGCATTTTAAATGCGAATTAAAGTTTCTTAAGATTTCTCCATCGAGGAAAATTATAAAGTTCAGATACAAGAATGTAGAGATCATGTTTTGTAGGACCTTACGAGCTCCTAGTAATGACAGCCCAGAGTTTATAGATTGGTACTTCCACCAAATCGGGAACGTAAGTAATGTTTTCCACGATCACGCTTAAGAAAGTACGAAATGACCCAAATCATGTGATCCGCCATAATGACGTGATCTTTAACTCGATGAGTTGTGATAAAATCTACGACTATTTTGATCGCATCGATTCAACGATTAAAGAATCAAGTTGGGTCTTTAATGAAAGTCCAACGGAGGAATCATGGACAAAAAGAAATCACGTGGAAAATTTAAGATGTTATGATACAAAGATATCCCATACTTTATGAGGAATGCAAATTTCGGACTAAATTTCTTTTAAGGATGGTAGAATGTAATATCCCCAAGAATTAAAGCGCCTAATTACTTATATTTAAATTCATAAATTAAGGTTTCACGAATAATTGAATTAGTAATTTATCGAATAATGATTTCGATTAATTACTTAAGTAATGAATTCTATTTTATATTCACTAAGGATTGTGAATTAAGGAATAGAATTTTATAAAGTATTTCAAGATTATTTTAACGCCGACAGAGTATCGATAGTTAAAATTTCGTGAAAATTTTCTAAGAACGAAGCTTATAATTAAATTCCATTATTAATGGAATAATTTAATAAAGTGATTACGACTTTATTACGACCATTTTGAGATGAGTCGATAATGAACGCTTTGAGACGCTTCAAACGTTAACGCTAGAGATGAATAGAAAATTAGTTTAATGATCAAGGAATTATAGTATTTAAATTCCTATGATTATTATATGTAATTAGAGTATTATTTAGCATTAAGATAATGCTAGAACATTAAGGATTAATTATTGGACAAGTTTAGAATTTTCGAAAACCCTAATTCGAAAATTACGGTTTTCTCACATGAAATGATACTAATAATTTTTCCTATGATATAATTTATCATCTAAAACATATATTATGATATATATCTATAAATGGCATGAAAATAAAATATGTACCTATTGCATTATGGAAATGCCGTGACTTATGTATCAAATAAGTGATTTACGTGAGTTTCATGCTAGTTCACTATGTTATATGATTAAATGAATCAATGGGATAAATTACACTCTTATCAAGTAAAGTAAATGAAGATGGAATCAAGTGATGTGTGTGATGTAAGAACCGTGTATAATGGTGGAAATGAGGTAAGAAGCTTTGATACAACTCTTAAGTAATGATGTAAAATACATATGGGAATGTGTATCGACTAATGTATGGTATTAGGAAAAAAATTGAGAATTGTTTCTCAGATACAAGAGAGCCAAGGCTCTTATAATCCAAATTCAAGGATCGAATTGTTAAGAGAAAGAAAATGGTGTAAGAAGTATTAACTCCCATGACATATGAATTCATGAGTCATAGAATAAATTTTTGTCTTCCTAATGTAAGGAGAGTGCCGACGGCACTTGTCCAACTAAAGTGAGGAATCAAATTATTTATTTCAAAAATAATGTGTAAGACATAGTTACTATAGTGATGTATTCATTGATAAGTCATAAAGTGTTTTTAGAAAAGGCTTCCAAATTGTATAGAGAGAGAGTGACCGAGAGAGAGAGTAAGAGAAGTTGAGTGTATCATTTAATTTACATAAGTAATAGGCTTCATTAAAACAAACTCATTTACTCTCTCTCAAAACAAGAAAGAACCGAGAGCTTCTAAGGGAGAAAAGCTTGTGTGTTCATTGCTTTTCCTTGGCCAAAAGCTTGATCTAAAATCATTTCACGATAAATCAATACCGTTAAAAAGGTTAGAAATCGAATGAGCTTCGATTATACATTAAGATTTTAATTATCCAATGGTTTGATCTTATGTTAAGCATGTGTTCTTATTTATAAAATTATGCTAACATATGATAGTTGTGAATTAATAATGTGTAGTATGATGAAATAGAAGCATATATCAAGTTTGAAATTTAATTTAAGCATGTTAAGAAATTTTTGAGGACTATCGAAAATCCTTAGAATTTATTTAAGGTCGATTAATGATATATGATGTTATAGGAGTTCATAGTAATTTATTGGGAATTTTTTAAAAATCCT
The DNA here is from genome assembly GCA_036937905.1 of Salvia rosmarinus. Classification (NCBI taxonomy): domain Eukaryota; kingdom Viridiplantae; phylum Streptophyta; class Magnoliopsida; order Lamiales; family Lamiaceae; genus Salvia; species Salvia rosmarinus. Next base: position 42,533,434 of record CM072821.1, on the reverse strand, counting down.
AGGCTATATTTTTCAATATGACCGAAAATGATGAAAATGTTAAATTGATGTACAATTTTATTTAAGAAATGTTATGACATAATATCGATCTAGACCTTAGTTATGTACTACATGATTTTATTAAGAATTTTAGAAATCAATTGCTCAAAATTTTACAAATGACCGTGAGCTTCAAGCATGAAAAATGCATGATTTAGTTGTTTCGATAAATGTTATGATGAAATGTGCTACACTATAGTGTATAAGCATAGTGTAATTTAATCGAATTTTATAAAATGTTTAGTATTTATATTGGAAGGAACCAAACCTTGAACATATTTTCCTTGGTGTAGAAATGGAATATGTTGGACTATAGGTTATAATTATGATATAGAATAATGTTGGGACCTTGCATAAATTAATTAGAATTTTAGAAAATTATTTGGACAAAAAAATGAAGAAAACCGTGGCCTATGGAACAAAATAGGAGATGCCCAAATTTTTCTATAGTTAATGTTAATACATATTAGTGATACTATGATAAAATAGTACACTATATGATTTTAGAAGAATTTTTGGAAGAAGAATGAAAATTAAAGCTTGAAAACCGTAAGCTTGTATATATATATATATATTAAGGATTTTAATTCCTTAATATCAAGAAAAATAATACATTATATGTCTAGAAATTATTTTAGACATATTAAGAATTTATGGAATTTTATAAACATAGAATACTATGTTTATGTCTAAACGTTATATTAAATAACGTTAGAAATGAAAAATAATGTTAAATGAATAAGTTGATTAATATTTAAGAAAATATTAATAAAGTTTATCGATTTACGTGAAAAATCGAGAATTAAGGCTTTATGAAAAGAAATCGATCGAAAGTCGATTTATATGGAAATTAGATATTAAATAAATAAATTATTAAAGAATTCATAAAGAAAAGTCAAAATTGTTGACTTTTGAAATTAACGATGAAATACGCTCGATAAATACGCTAATACATGAAAACGACACTACATAAGGAAATCACAGTTGGTGAGAAAAGATTTCATAATTGAAATCCTCAGATCAAAAAAAACGTGAGAATACGCTGAACGCTTAACCTAAAAGGTTAAATGAAATAGTTGAACATATCTCGCCTCTATCGAAATATGAGAAATGTTTAGTTTAAGATACGCGATTGAACGCGTGATTCAATTCATAAGGAATTCAAATTATATTAGTATAAGTTATCAAAGTTTATTTTAAACTTTGAAAATCTCAAAAACGTGACAAACATACTAAAATCGCTTTTACGTAGCGTGAGATGCGGATGCGATCGCCGACATAGAAGGAAAACGAATTAAGAAAGCTTACGCATCAAGTGGGCTTTTTCTTATCCTCAAGGATAAAATGCTCAATTTATGATGCTTTCTTCAAATGAAAAGTAATTATTTATGATGCCTTCGAGAAATGATTATGAAATGATGATGAAATTACATGCCCAAAATGTTTATGTTTTATGTATGTATCCTATCCATGAATGAATGAATGATGAATGTTGTCGGGTCGCTCCCAACTAATGAATGAAATCGATATCGGATCCTATGCCGGAAGCGCTTATACCGCCAGATTAACGTGTACACCTAATGTCGATTGTGTCAGAAGGACAATTCACGGTCGATCACAATGACGTAGGAGAGGCCTCCTTCACGGCGTAAATGTTAATGTTATGATGAAATGAAGGATATGGATCATACATACAAGGAAAATGTCTGCAGCATTTAATGTTTATGAAAATGATGAAAAGTTTAGTAAGCTCAAGGCCTTTTAATCAAAACCTTGTGTCTTACCATGACGGGAAGAGTAATTAAAACATGATAAAATATTTTCGCATAAGTCCACCGAGTGCATTATTTGTACTCACCGCATATTTGTTTTAAATGTGCGATTGAGTCGGTGATGCGATGGAGCGTTGTTGAGCAATAGGAAGGTTGTCGCGAAAGTTATACCTTGATAGTACATCGTCATATGTACATATCACATGTTTTCCGCTGCAAGAACATAAGTAATGTAGTAAGGTCCAAAACATACTGATATATGTATCACAGCTCAATGTTAAATGGTCTCATTGTTTATTCATCCTGCTAGAGTAATAATCCCCGCTATATCGCACTTAGGATTTAGGGGCTTATAAAACTCATATCAACTTGCTCTGTGGAGTTCAAGATTGTCTATGCATGTAGTCGAATAAAGGAACGCGATGCTCAAAGATCAATAGAACAATGATAGTATACCTTTTAGTCGAGCCATACCGCTAAATTTTAACTCTTCTCGTGTTGTTTCATTTTAAAGCATATTGTCACACCCCGACTTATCTAATCTCATATTAACTGACTAATCGGAGTGCGATGGGCGGAAGGAAAAGGGATGACTAACTATTGAAAGAGACTCGCAGATATAAACTGTTATCATTTTAAAGAAAGACGAGTCATTAGACTGTGATTAACCATATAATCAAAGTCAATATTAATCAATCAACGCTTAACAAACCGACTAACTTTTAAGACTCGCAAATAAACATTTACCATTCGCAGAAAGACGAGTCTTTGAACTTGTGATTATGTAATGGTCAAAAGTCAAGATTTATAATTCACTATTTAGCAAGTTGATGCAATAATTTTCGACTCAAGATTATACTTATTTATCAAATGTCTAACCCATCAAGACTGGATCATGCAATAATTTACAAACCGTAAGTGAGTTGGCAAAGACAAAGAGTAGCCGAGTTTATGTAAAGACATAAACCCGGGGCAAAACATAGGACATGACAAAATAGGTCTTCGCTCAGCATTCAATTTCCGTCATCATCTCCTGCACAACCTGCATATTTAGAAATACAAGTGATCGCTCCCTTTTTCACACGTAAAAGGCGATATAGAAGGTAATTCAGTATCGTATCCATGTGGATTGTAATACGAAACACGTGGTTAGCTCAACGATAATTCATCATTATTCAAGCATAGAAAATTGGGTGAGAGGTTTAAGGGCTTCGAATTTAATCCAAAGTCAAGTAACCATGCGTAAAATAAAATAAAGCAACAAAACCTCGGATGATAAAAATGATAAGAGAGACTAACCCTAGGGATGCATTAATCATATCCACAACGTATGTTTATCCTGCTCCTATTAGCCAATTTTAATCCGCATAAGATGGAAGATCACAAATATAACCAACAACTTCAATTACGACAATTGCGGCAAGAGATTACGAGTTTTCCTACCATTCTAGGTGAAACAAGTAACTCCAAAAGGATCACTAAGAATATGCTTCCTACGAATATCCTATCTCGCCCACGACTCAAGGCTTATTCGTATCATGCATTCAAGATTGATCGACAATTAATACAATTACGTAATTAACCGACAACTAGATATGCATCAAGATTGATCAGAAATCAACACATATAATAAAGCACCAAGAATCATGAATCAATGCCTGGAAGGTAAATAGCGATAACAGGAATCACAACATATAGGATCGAATCATGCAAACCCTAGGATAAGTACGGAATTTTAGCTACGCATAATTAAATTACCAAAGCAATAAATAATTAAATAAAACATAAATTAAGATAGATAGATAAAACCGTAAGAATCCACTAAGAACAATTGTAGCGACTTGAATCCGGAAGAAATCAATTCTAATACTAAACTATGAAATTGGAATGAAAATACTTAAAGAAAAAGCTAAACTAAATTAAACGGGAAAAGAACTTGCAAAAGAAAATAAAGAAGAATTTGTGTTCTGCTCGGAATGGTGTTGAAAACAATCGCCTCTCTCCCCTTTTATAATGAATTGCGAGCCCTTTCTCGTGAATTCCTATCCTTTTGGACTCGATTCTGACTTACACGGACAGAGTCTCGCCGCGAGGCGCACTCTTCTCACTCGCGATATTCAGCCGCGATAGCTGGTCGCGACGCTGCCCGTGTCTCTCGCGAACTTCCATCGCGATCTTCGGTCGCGATAGCGGTCGCGAGCCTCCTTTAGCCACAGATTGTATTCCTCGCGACCAAATGCCTCGCGCCCATGGTCGCGATAGCATGGGTCGCGAGGCAAGTCCGCCTCTTCTCGCGTGTTCGCCTCGCGCGTTTTCCTTGCGAAGCTTATTCTTCCTCGCGCTGCTATCTCCTTCGCGATAATTCGAACTTTTAGCCAATTTCTTTATCATGATCCACCTTTTACATCAAAACCTATGCTAAAATAACACAAAATACACGCGCATCATATCTTTCAAAGTGAATGAAATATATCACAAATGCAGCTCAAACAAACCTTTATCAATTAGAAACGAGACAAATATAACCTTATAAATCGGTAAAATGAGGCTTATCAACATGTGGGCGTGAGTACTTGATGCACTCAAGGGCAATTGCCTAAAACAATCAAACATGCTCTAGAGCTATATAATCGACTTACCACTTCTTAGATTCATGTGGGTTTTAAGAAATATCCTATGAATCATGCTTTAAGAAATCACTTACTTCATGATCAATGCACGTGCTAACAATTCTAATCATAACATGTCCGCAGACAATCATCAATAAACACCATATTCACGACAAACGTGTTGAGAAGTAGGCCTTCTTCTCAAACACCTCGCCAAAGGCCACCTATGTACACATACCTTACTAGCACTCGCCTAGCATAGGACCGATATCATCATTCTCTCATAGATAGGTAATATGCAATATGCTCAAAATGATAAGTCAATTAACTTTGCAAAATAGTATATGCTCATTATCATAAACTTGTGCAAACACATATTTTTAATTTAGAAAGCCCACCGAAACTGCTTACTCGAGACTTTCGCTTCCTTTCGATCCCTATCTCGCCCACTTGCTCCTTAAAAGAGATAAGAGGAATAATACGGAAAGAGGAACTAAGAGTTTCTAACTCTTGAGCCTCTACTAAAACTCTCTTGGTACTCTAAGGTTAAGCTAAGCTCGCTAGGTCAATGCATCCAAAACTAAACTATTCAACTTATTAAGAATGTATTTTATAAGAACTTAAATCTTTTCAACTCCTTATATATATATAAGGGGTACCATAACGATATAAGAAAATCTTTAACTTTCAAATCTTTTCATTTGGAAACTTCGATCAAGTAAGTCTTGATCAAGTTACATAATCACGAGAATCTATACTTTGAAATCAATTTCCAAATATCAAACTATAATCACAAAGTCCTTTCAAATATGCAAATTAATCTAAATCTAAATTTTCATATAAGCATAGAAAATCTCAATAAATCAAAATAAGCTAATTTCATATACTAGATCATACTTTGAAATCAAACTAATCAAATAAAATAAAATAAATAGTTCTTGATATTCCATAAGCATACTAAATTAGGTTTTCACATAGGTCGATTTAACTCACATTTCTTTCTCCAAACACAACTATATATATAATCACATATATACTAACTTATTTTAAACAAATCAAAGCCAAATCATCTTGAAATATAAGCCTTCATTTTCGGTCCTCACAAGAAAGTCGAAGGGTTCGATTTTTGTCAACAATCGACTCTAATCATGCTCAAACATCTTTAATTACATAAATACAAGCTCAATTTAAGAAATCATCAACAATTCCTCAAAGTAAGAATTAGGTTCTGACTAAAGTTTGGATTTTTCATGAAAATAGACACATTAACCCACAATTCAAGTATAATCACTAGATCTAGCATCAATTGAAGCATATTATAAAGATCAACGTTTTTCCCAAATTCCTTTAAGAGGGTCAAACTTTGGGAGTTTGAAAGGAAATTTTTCTTTGTTTTCTCAACATAATATCACTCATAATAGGTAGATCTATACATATATCAACTAAAAATCAAGAACAAAACCCAGAAGAGGAAGGGCCTAAATGGTCAAACATATGGGGTTTGGGGGTGGGTTTTCGCCTTGATTTTCACTTCAAAACTTGAAGAAGGTTAAAGATTTACCTGCTCAACCAAAAGTATACTTTCAATTGACTCGCAATCGCACGAGGTGTTATAGTAGGAAAGCTAACCTAGTCCTCTCAAGGAAAACTTAACAGGCCTAATGTTCGTGTTGCTCACGTAAAGCGATTAAATCCTAAACACCTAATACCAATAAGGGATTTTGAAACATACGAGGAATCAAACACGAGAATTAAACAAAGAACCTAAGCCGTGGTTGTCAATCCCGAGCTAAATTACGAAAACAAAAGATCTAAACTAGAGGTCACAAACCCTAGATGATTAACTACCAAACACAGAATGTGAAATAAATCAAAAACAATTAAATTAGATCTTCAAACAAGGATCAATGAAATTCAACAAAGAACGATTAAACATGAATTTAAAGTTCAACACCACTTGCATAGAATTCAGATTATTAAATCCGTAAACAAGAACTAATCAAGAACCTAATCAAGACAGGAATAATCGAAAGCGTAACAAATCAACATGTAAACGAAAGTGATCAAGAACAACCGAACAAAAGTCGATCAATTACTTTTAATCCAAACCAAAATTACACAATGTATTGCAAGAATCAGAATAAAATTATCGACGTTGCTAGAATTCATAAACAAATAGAATACCAATTTGAAGTAATGTCCGAATTGGAACAAGTCAAGAACAGCTCAGCAAGAATGGCGAATGAAAATGTAAAAATACGTAAAGTCTCACTTCAAAATAACCAAAATAGGCTATATATAGGAAGGCAACCGAGGCCGGTTGAAAAGAACGCGTAGAGGGCGAGGCATGCGCGCTGGGAGGCGGCGAGGCGCGGACGAGGCACGCGGGCGAGGCGAGACGCGGGCGAGGCGAGGCGAGGCGCTGGCGAAGCGCGCCACTCCGAGCGCGCGAGAAATTGGGAACGCGCCGGAGTGAGCCGGCGCTCAGATCGCGGGTGAGCTGGCGAGGTAGCGGGCGAGGCGCGCGGGCGGGCGCGCTGGCGTGCGGCGGGTGAGCCAGCGTTCACCCGAGCGCGCGAGGAATTGGAACGCTGCCCGAGCGAGCCGACGCTCAGCAGTGCGCGCGAAGGAGGCGCGCTGGGCGCGGGCGTGAGCGGGCGGCGCGCAGGGGCGCACGCGGGCGCGCGGCGTGCGCGCGGCGCGCGGGCGGGCGGCGGGCGTGCGGCGTGCGCGTTGTGGATGCTCGGCCATGCGACGGTCGCGCGCGATTTCAACAATTTGTTTCGCTTCTCCTTCGTCCGAACTCCGAATAGGATCCGCCGCTTATGAACTCCTATCGCGATGCTCTTCATTATACCTGATCCTTGAAGATAGATTTCATCCTATTTAATGCCGATTTTCTGCAAAATATTGAAACGAACCAAGTAAGTCCGAAACGATAAATAATAATCGAACTAACGGCATAAATGTGATAAACTAATGAAGACAACATGCAAAACAATACCAAGAATCAGACATGATTCATACCAAACAACTCCCCACACTTATCCATTTGCTTGTCCTCAAGCAAAGTCTATAATAACAAGAGTAGAAAATAACTCATGCAACTTTAACTCTTAATCCAATCAATCAAACCTCTATTTGAAATTCCCCCAACATGATGAATACGTAATCAAGTTAATGCGAAACAAATCTAAGATTGTGAGAAAGTCAAATAAACAATAGGATCATTTTTGCTCAGACCCAACTCTCCGTCAGGTGAATTAACTAAATGGTTACCTTTAGCAACAAGTTTCTTTTCGAGAACACAAAGAAAATATTAATGATTTTGGAACAATGTTCGAAAGGTGAAGTCTCGATAAACTCGAGTCTCCTATCGTGGTTTCCCATGCCCATTTCTCAATTTACGAGAAAGAGGGGCAGAATTCCATCCTCCATTTATATAATCTCAACAATAAACATGGAAAGTCTTAACAGATTTTGGAACAATGGTCGAAAGGTGAATTTCGATGAACTCGAGTCTCCTATCGTGGTTTCCATGCCCATTTCTCAATTTACGAAAGAGGGCGTAATCCCATCCTCTATTTCAACAATCTCACATAAAAATATAGTTTTGTTTTTTTTTTTTTTTATTTATAAAGAAACAAGTATATAGGTAACCACATTGTTAACACTCCCTAACATTAGTCGGACAAATCACATCAATAACCCTTGATTTAAGATCAATTTCACAACCCCGTCAATTCACATTGCTCTTCAAAAACGTAACAACAAGATAAACGGAACACATCAAGGTTCGACCAATACCACGTAGTTCGTGTGCACAAATCACAATCCTAACTTATTCAGATAGACAAAACTGAGCTCAAGAAACCAAAGTAAGCATAGATCCATGGGTCAATCATGCACATATCCCGAGCACAACATATACAACATATCATCAACAACTCCCCCAACATAGATGAGCACTGCCCCCGAGCTCAAAACATGAACAACAAAATAAAGCCAAAAGAGAACGAGACTTCTCGATAATACCGAGAGAAAAGGAGGTCGGCGGACATCGAGTTCCAAGGATAATCTCGCAGCAAGCACCTTAAAAGACAAGGAAAACAAACACACCACAAAAGGAAAACAACGAACCAATCGAAAAGGACGAGAGCAAAAAGAAATAAGGAAATATATATACTCTCCAACAAAGGAAGCTTCACCGCTGGTCCGACGGTGGTGGTGGCGGTGGAGAGGTCAGTGGGATAGGGACCAGCGTCCCATCGGGCTTCAAGGTCAGCCAAATGTTGCTCATGGGTGTCAGACGCTGTGAACATCTTGACGGAATCCCCAAACGCCGTGAAGATTGATCAAGGCGTTGAGTCGCGATTTTGAGCGCCAAGACATTGATATACTGCATGACGGAACTCTCCGAACCCCTGGTCAAGATTGGTCGAACTCGTGAATTGTCGACCCATCCGCCGCCGATACCTCTCAAAGTTCGATTCCAGAGGAGCTAAAGTCCCCAAATCGCTGTGAAGTGGCTCGCTGAAACTGCCAAACTCGAATCAAATGAGCCCTAAGACCACCGAAAGCGCCGTGGACCGATGGGGTAGGGGTAAGCAAGGAGGGTGTGACATTGGGTGCCGCTTGTCCTTCTCGTGGCCCGATCATCGGGGAATCTTCATCCATTGGGGTAGCTGTCCGACAATAGACCCGGATGGTCGGTTGCGCTTGAATGTGATATACTGAACAAGACGCCGTGCTTCATAAGGAAGCAATGTTCTCGGTCAAGCAATCAACCGGAAATCATCGAAAGTGATGGGAGATGCTCAATAACGGCGGAGCCCGAAAAGGTATATCATCTCTAGTCACTCCCACAAAGTATTTGGCAAGTATAAAAGGGTATTCGCTCAAGGAGAGTTTCGCCTCACGGTTCCGCCTATATACTCAAATCGCCGCCATAAGAACGGTGTCAGCATGCACCTTCTTATTATTCACAAAGACACCACAAGAAGAAAAGCTCTATAAGACTCACTTTATCGGCTTGCTCTTTCCCTGTAAGGTTGAATGCTAGGAACTTATGAGCGATAACCAAAGCAGGTCTTCAATAAAGGCACTGAAGTGCCGATGACCAATTGTCAAACCAGCTAAAATTTTCCATGTCTCACCCATAGGAAAACTTGGTACATCGTAAAACCACTACTATGAAAACCCAAGACCTCACGCAGAACCTTAGGTGTAACGGCAAATCTATTCTCCCCAACCGACGTAACGCAGACTTGAAATCTTATTTGGTCTCGAGTGACACACAAAATTCCCTAAGCAAAGGCTTAAAACCATCTTCGGTTCCCTAGTTGCCAAACCAAGGCACCCCACAATTTCAAATATCTTTAACAGATCCATCAACACCCAAAGAAGCTAAAATATTCCAATCAAATGAACGTGGGTGACCGATATCTTCGAACGAATAACGGAGTAAAAGATACCTTCGGGGCGAAAATCGCGAATGGGGCATTGTAGTTCGCCTGAGATCTTCGGGTTGTTCACCCGATCCCGAAGCACCTTCGCCGCTTCTGCTCGCTTCGCCAAAGAGGCGAGAGGGTTTTGTGCGAACCATGCTTTGAAATGCTCTGAAGGAGCTTCTGAGCTAGGTGAGGTGCTGGGTGTGTGTGGTAGAGGTCGGCCGGGCGCAAGCGGCGCGCTCGTTGTTCGGAGAGGCGGCGACAGACGCGCTGCGAGTGGGCGCGGCGCCGAGAGAGGGCGCGAGGGGCGAGCTCGGCGAGTGAGCATGCGCTGGAATGAGCGCCGTTGAAGAGACGGATGGTTGGACGCGCGCAAGGCTGTGGAGGCGGGCGAAGGACGAGGCGAGGTAGCTCGACAGCGAGCCGCGCTGGAATGCGCGCCGATTGAGGAGACGGACGTGGGCGAAGTTGTCGCGTGGAACGGAACGGCGCACGCTGCTAAGGCGGGCGGACGGTGAACGCCGGATCCGGGCGAAGCGCCGGTTGCCAGTTTCAAAGGGTCGAATGAGCGGGCGCCGTGGATACGCTACCGGCCGAGGAGAGCCGGTGAACGCCAGGTGGCGTGTGGAGATGCCGCTGTGGTGACGGGCGAGGGAGAACGGCGACGTTGAACGAGCGCCGCCTGCTCAGTGAACGCTTACCGAGAGGTGGATCGGGACGCGCGGCCGGGTGAACGCCGCGTCTTGGGTGAATGCCGGCCGCGAGGACGGCGAGGGAGAAACCAGCGTGTGGAGAATGCCGGGCGAATTCGTAAATCGTGAAGTGAACGAAAATAGGGCAACCCTCATTTAAGACCGGTTCACCGAGCGCCGGCCCCTTTTTTCTCATTTTTTTTTTTATTTATTTTTATTTTTATAGCCGATCGCGGTTGTGTTTGAACGCGGCTTGGAGGGCCTCTCTCGGTTGAGCGCCCGCTGGTACGAGCTTAAGTCAAGAAACATTCGCCCAACTTTTGAACGCCGGATGCAAAAGTTATCGCCCAAATTTTGAACCGGTTCGGTTCATATAGACGCCGGATGAGAAAAGCATCACCAAATTGAACGCCGGTTCGATTGAGCCACTGAAAATGGTTTCAGATTCTTCCAACGCGGTTCGTATTGAGCGCCAACCGTGAACGGCTTCAGACACTTTCAACGCCGGACAACTTTGAACGCCATCTTTGAAGGGCAAATATACCTCTTTTAAAACGCTACCCACTATAAAAGCTGCATAAATAGAGAGAAGATCGTGATAACAAAACCAGATAAATCAAAGGAAAAGAAAAGAAAACGAAAATATCGAAAATCCGTGGGTAAACTCCCACGTAGTACTCGCTTAACGTCGTGAGTCCGACATAACCCGGTCAAAGATATCGGGACCGATGAGCAAATGCTCTCCACTTCTTTTCGACCTCACGCTCAAAGTACGGTTTGACTCACCGACCGCTCACAACGAATGATTTGTTGGAGTTGGGGTCGCAAGTAACATCGCCCCATAAGGAAACACTGCTCCAAGACGTAAGACCACTCCACCCGAACTCGAGTTCCTCGGGGATAGCTTCAAACGAGACCCAAGAAGTAAGACCTTCATTCCGACTTTAAGTCCTTGTTAACTTTCTCACGATCCAAAGACATCTGTTTACTTTCCCTTTATAGAAATTTGCATTCACACCGCGATAAAACATTCTCTACCAAGGATCAACAAAGATCTATGGAAACGTGATAATCAATGCATTTAATGTGGGAGATATCACACTATCATGTGTAGAGAAGGACAGATTCACCAAGTACATATCATTTTCAATGTGCCATTCTTAACATCAATAAACAGTTGGTTCAGGCCATGAATGGCCTCCCAACAAAAGTGAGTGTTCTACCCCTCTTCACTAACATCCCCATATCCAACACGACAAAATCGACGGAACAATCAACCCACCCATCTTAACTAATACATCCTCGACAATACCCTTAGGGTATCTCACTGACCTATCGCTAATTGTGTACACATTCTAGTGGGTTTAAGTTCACCTAATCCTAATCGCCAACATAGAATAGGCATAAGATTAATCCCAAGACCCAAATCTAGCATGCCGAAATTTCTTTCCTGCTACCCAAAGCAATCTTAATAACAAAACTACCGGATCCCGGAGTTTGGGAGGCAATTGGTGCAGAGGATGGAATTAGTCGCTCGAGATCATCACCTTCTCATTTTCTCCAAATCTTCTTCTTCAAGCTAGCTCTTTGAAGAACTTGACGAGGTCGGCACATTTTGATGATGTCCAAGAGGCAAATTTACATTCACCTGGACAGAGCTCATAGATCTCATTGAATTGCCGATCCTCGCTTCTCGCTCTTCAACCCGTGTGGGAAGGGTATCGGAGGGTATAATGGTTTGTCGACTTATGCGCCCGAACCCGCCGCTTTCTTATTTCGAACCTCCGTGATTGCAGATGCTTGCTTGATGACTCTCCCACTTTATTTGGAAAAATTCGATCACCCTTAGAACGGTGATCGCATGGGCCTCGATGAGGTCGGCTCGAGCTTCCCCGCTCCTTGCCGCAAGAGCTCATTCGGTGTGCAGTTAGCAAGTTCGTCCCATTTCGCGCCTCTAAACGCTTGTTTGTGGAGTCTTGAGCATCCAATCTTTGGGCGAGAGCATCCATCCTTTCGGGTGATCATATCCTCAAAAGCCATCCTTCGAGGTGGCGGCGGGGTGCCACCGATATTGTCGGCCGCTGGGGAACTGCATTGGGAATAATGTCTTTGTCACGAAACCGCGTCCGTGGAGGTTTTGATATGACGATTCTCGTTCGAACTCGCCTTGATGTTGGTTCCTCCATCCCCGCTGAATTGTTGTCGATTAGGCTCAAACCGCTGCTTAGGTTGAAATCCTTGCATAGCATATGCTTCGCTTCCCTTCGAGTTATGATCTCCCATCCTAGGGCACGATCAACATTGTGCCCAAGTTCATTGCTGCATTCCACAGGTTCCCTTAATTCCTGTGTAGAGCTGGTGGGTCCGCTTTAACTCGAGTTCTTGCACCTCCTCATAAGCTCAACTACTTGCTTATTCATGTCGAAGGAAGGGGTGACGGCATGTGCTGGTTCTTCCACCGATCGGACTTCATCATGTGAAGTAGCAAACCATGGCTTCAAAAATTTCAACGATATCCAATGCCGTTCTAGACCCAATGTCTCCACCGCAGATTGTCCACCATGTACCGAAAACTCGTGTTAATCCATCATAGAAGAATTGATAAAGAATCTCTTCGCAAGGCATGGTGAGGGCATTTCGCATAAACTCGAACCGCTCCCAAGCTTCATGGAATGGCTCGTCGACGTCGATTGAAAGTCATGATTTGAGACCTCAACTCGACTTTTCTTGTTTGGGTAGTACCGTCATGAACTTGTCTACCACGGCGTTCCAGCTGCACAGAGAGTTGGGAGAGCTGTAAACCAAGACTTTGCTTCATCTTTCGTGGTGTACGGAAACACCGCATCTTCAATCGATCTTCATTTAGTCCTCCCAATGGAAGGACCAGAAACCGAGCAAAACTCTCTTATAAAACCCAAAGCATCCTCACTAGCAAGCCCATGGAAAGTAGGCATGAGTGAGAAATGGTTCGGTTTCAACTGTAATCTCGGCCGCCGGTCCAAGAACAATTGGGGATGAGTGCCCCAATCACCGCCTATAAAAATCACGCAGAGCACGTGCATTCTCACCCATCTCTCTCAACGGGATTATCTTCAACAATAGGTTGATCCGTGATAAACCGCTCGATTGCTCACCACTCTCGAGAAGTGGTACCAAACCTCCAGCCGAAAAGCGACCTTTAGTTCTTCGAATGTGGTCCAACGGGTAGCAAGCGGTCTATTTAGACCATGCGGCGACCTAGCATACAAAACACTCAAACAAGAAAAGATCACACGAATCGAGAATAACAAAATAAAACGAAAGAAACACGGAAAACAATCAACACAAACAATACGCCTAAAGTTTTCCCCGCAACGGCGCCACGGGTGAGCGGCGCTCACTCCGAGCGACGAGGGAAATTGGGAACGCGCGCCGGAGTGAGCCGGCGCTCTTGCGCGCGGAAAGAGGGCGCTGCGCGCGGGCGACGCGTCTGGCGCTGGGCGCTGGGCGTGGCGCGCTGCAGGCGCTTGGCAGGCGCGTGCGCTGGCATGCGGCGCGGGCGGGCGTGCGTGCGGCGCTGCGCGCGGATGCTCGGCCATGCGACGGGTCGTGGCGCGATTTCAACAATTGCTTGCTTCTCTTCGTCCGAACTCCGAATAGGATCCGCCGCTTATAAACTCCTATCGCGATGCTTTTCATTATACCCGATCCTTGGAAGATAGATTTCATCCTATTTAATGCCGATTTTCTGCAAAATATTGAAACGAACCAAGTAAGTCCGAAACGATAAATAATAATTGAACTAACGGCATAAATGTGATAAACTAATGAAGACAACATGCAAACCAATACCAAGAATCAGCACAGATTCATACCAAACATTACCTCTTTAAGACGTTGATCTACCGAGTTGAAAAGGATTGGAAGTCCGGATTTTGATTTTGGAAGAAGAAATTTTCGTGTATGTATGTGGTGTTTGGCTCTCGAAAATGAGAGGAAAAAGGAGGAAAATGGTGGAAAATGAAGTCTTGGAGGCTAAGTTTACATTTATATATAAAGTCCTATCTCACTATTTCAATCTTCTCTCATAAGCTATTTAAATGGCTTCTTTGATAAGCTATAAGGTTCTAGATAATTCTTAGCTTCTTTAATAAGCTTTAATAAACATTTGAGCTCATTTCTACATTTTAATGCTAGGCCCAATTTGTTAAGGACGTTATGTCCTCATCCGAACATATACATATATTCAAAAAAAATTATAAGGATATAATCCATCCTTATTAATTTATTAAATCAAGATAACTCAATTTGAAATATAGAAATTACTAGTGAGTTGAAATCTTTATAAATCACTCTTTCTAGAATAAACGTTGAAATAAAACAATAAATTGAAATTTATTGTTAAATTAATCAACTTTAGAATTCTAAAATAAATCTTTGAGTTAAAACTTTATGAAATCTTATCCGAGGATGCATTGTTCCAGTCATTCACGTAATTAATTTCTAATCAATTACGTATTTAGCGCTAACCAGTAGTTATGAAAACTGGGTATTACATTCTCTCCCTTAAAGAAATTTCGTCTCGAAATTTAGTACCTCTGTAGAATAGTGAGGTACTTCTTTCATCTTTCTTCTAATTCCCAAGTTGCTTCTTCCCGCCATGATGTTCCATAGAATTGATTAAAGGAATCGACTTATTCCTTAGTTGTTGATTCTTCGATCTAGGATACGCTCGCCCTCTTCATAGCTTAGGTTCGACTCGTGAACTATGTCTTCTTGGTTGATAACATGGTTCGGTCGAGACGAATTCTGACCCAGATACGTGAAATACATTATGAACGTTACCAAAATTGGGTGGTAACGCCAACCTGTACGCAACAGGCCCAATCTTCTCTAAAATCTTGTATGGTCCGATGAACCTTTGCTTGAGTTTTCCTTTGATTCCAAACATGTGCACTCCTTTCGTAGGTGAAACCTTCAAGAATACTTTATCTCCGATTCCGAATTTCAACTCAGTTCGTCACAGATTCGTGATAAGACTCAGCGATCCCGAAGCTTGAATTTCTTCTTAATTGGCGTATGATATTAATCATTTCCTCAACTGCTTCTGTGCCGAGAATTCTTTTCTCTCCAACTTCATCCCAATACATGGGAGATCGACATTTCTTGCCGTACAATGCTTCGTAAGGTGCTATGTTGATGGTTGCTTGGTAGCTATTATTATAAGCAAATTCGATCAAAGGCAAAGCTTGCTCACATCGCTCTCCTCGATCTAAGACAATGGTTCGATCATATCTTCCGTAGTCTCAATAGTTCTTTTCGCTTGTCCATCGGTTCGCTGATGGAAGATCAGATCGAAATTCAGCTTGGTGCCCATTTCTTTTGGAAACTTGTCCAAAATCGCGAGGTGAACTTAGAATCTCTATCGAGGTGATCGACACAGAACTCCATGCAACTCGCACGATCTCGCGACGTAACTGAAAGCTAGCTTATCGGCTCCGTATGTCACGTGAATTGGGATAAAATGGGCGCCTTGGTCAATCGATCAATAATTACCCAAATGACTGTATTTCCACGCTTGGACTTAGGTAATCTGGTGATGAAATCCATGGCAACATGGTCCCATTTCCACTCAGGAATGTCAAGAGGTTGTAGTTTTCCATGTGGTCTCTGGTGTAGCGCTTTAACTTGTTGACACGCCAAACACTTTTCTACGAACAACGATATCTCTTGTTTCATACCCACCCACACGAAATTTCGCTTTAGATCTCTATACATTTTCGTGCCTGTGGCGAGCGGTATAAGACGTGTTGTGTGCCTCCTTCGAATTTCTTCCTTTAATTTCTTATCATTGGGTACACATAATATGTTCCCAAGCATGAGGGCATTGTCTCTTGCTTCATGGTACTCTGTTGATCCTTCGTTCTCACCTTTAGCCTTAACTTTTCTAATTGTTCATCTCGACGCTGAGCTTGAACAATTCGATTTCTCGAGTTAGGTTCTAGAACAAGGGTCATGCGATGATACCTTGAGTGGTCTCGGTGGTAACACCACTTAATTTCATCTTCTCGAACTCCTTAACTAGCTCTTCGCTCGGGTAAGAACAAATGCTAATCGAGTCCGACTCTTTCGCTAATGCATCGGCGACTACATTCGCTTTTTCTTAGATGATACTTGATTTCGCAATCGAATCTTTAACTATCTCTAGCCATCTTCTCCGACGCATATTAAGATCATTTTGCTCAAAGAAGTATTTCAGCTTTTGTGGTCGGTGAAGATCTCACATTTCGATCCATATAAATAATGTCTCCAAATCTTCAACGCATGGACCACGATCGCTAGTTCTAGGTAACGGGTAGGTAATTAAGCTCATGCAATCTTAGCCGCCTCAAGAATAAGCAATTACCTTACCTTCCCGCATGAGTACATGTGGATACCCCGTCCTTTCTAAGCTTCTATTTTGCATGGCACGTTTTTCGAGAAAAAGTCAAAAGGTTGACTCTTTTTTTTGGTGATTCGACCGTCACGAAACATCAGGCAAGTTGTGAAGAGTGTCTTATGACTAATTCATAGACACTAAGTATGCGTGTTTTCGACCACCCATGAAGGTTTGCACTCCGGGATGTTATCGAAAAACCGGACTTTTCATTAGTCTTTAAAAGCATATCTTGTTTATACTAGTTGTGTCCGTATTTTATTTCGAGTCCACGGGTACCAAGTTTGCTAAATTTGGAGTCCGCTTGTAAAAGTTGGTCGCCATGCTTTCAAAAGTGCCCCTTCAAGTAAAGCACAGCCCCTCGCTTCCTATAAACAGGAGCGCTAGGGCCTCATTTTCAACGCTCATTTCTTCGCCTCTCCGTGGTTTACGGAAGAGCCGAGAGCTCCTGTGCACGCCGCGGAAGCGGAGGAGTGGGATCGAGTCGGAGGCTCGGGCGGCAGCCGCCATTGCTTGTCGCCGCCACCACCGCCGATCATCCCTTCCAGAGCCCCGCTTTTTGTTTTTGTCCTTTTCTTGTTTTGATTCCACCTTTAGTAGATCGAGCAGCATAGAACTCCGGAATCTAAAGCGACCGGACGGAAAACGGCAAGGCCGCCAATTTGTCACGAATCGCCGCGTGGGTTGCTGTCGCCGATTTGTGGCCGACGGGCCACCTGCTACGGTCCTTTAGGTTTTGAGTTCCGGCCATGCATTCTACTAGCACCGATTCCGCTTCGCTTTTCGTGTTTATGCATGTCGGATGTTTTCCGCTGCTTCGAGTTTTCTAAAGGAAATACATGCCCAAGTTATCCATTTTCAACATAGTTTGTCATTCCATGTTCGTCGTTATGCATATTGCTTATGTTTCCATTTTCATGCATCGATTTTGACGGTTTATCCTAGATCCGAGGATAGGCATCGATTTTCAAGCTTCTTCACGCTAAGATTTGAGTCAACTTGCATGCATGCACATTTTGAAAGTACCCTATTATAGGTCTTGATGCCTCGAATATATTTCCATTCTCGCATCGAAGTTGATTTGAAAACCGAGAGTGCCAAATGCGGTTCGTAAAGTCGAAACCCTAGTTTTGCTTCGATCTTCGCTTCGATCACGATGTTGCTTTGCTTTGTAGGATGTGACCCCAAAAATTGTTCCGCCTTTGTTACCGTGTACCTACCAAAGGCGATCGGTGAGGTTATCGATTCGTGGTTAGCCCTTGTTGACGCTTGCTCTGCTCGTGTGGGTTATATATGCTTATTTTGAGTTATTTACTCGATATTTCAAAATAAAATATGTGCAATCAGAAATGTTTGGTGAAGTATTATCGTTTCTCCGATCCGAGACGTGGTTCTATTGTGGTTGTGCACCGATCTCTATTCCCGGGTCGATCACCATCTGAGTTTTGATCAGAGGGGATAGACCCCAACACGTGGTTATGGTTCGCCGGATAGACCCCTAAGTCCACACGGAAATGGTAATAAGGTGGTTATGGTTCCGACGGATTCACCCTCAAGTCCACATCGAGTTAGCCTACCGATACGCCCGCAATGGGTCGACCGATATGTTCCGAGCCGAGATATTATGGGCTGGTCGGATATGTTCGGGTCGAATGAATGTGATGTGACGGGCTGGCGAGATACGCTCGAGCCGTGGTTCTTCGTTCTATGATGAGAACAAAGAATAACGGATCGTGCATCGAAAAACGAAAATCTATTTTGCTTACTTAGAAGGATTTACGCTTTAAAACCTACTAAGGTAAGTGCTCAACACGGCATCATGACATTTTGATTTTCAATAAAACCCCAGCTGAGTGTGCTAGTACTCACCCCAAACTCTTTTTCAAATCTTTTCACGATGGAGGAGGGACCGATCGCTTATCGGGGGGTTGTCGCTGTTCTTCATGCTATGCTTCCGTGATGTTGTGATATATATACCTATTCCGATGTTGATGTATTCTTGTCTCTCATTTTGCTTTCTCGATTGGGAACAAGATCGGCTATTATGTTATTATGTCGAGTCCGACATGAGCATGCTTTGTGGTCGACCGGTCTAGTCAATGTGGTAATGCTATTTTGCCTCGCATTACTTATTATAAACCAAGATCATGTCCATTGAAGTTATGGTATCGATATTATTCTCGTTGGTGGATTGTTTACGCACCTCCCTTCCGGATATGTCCTAGTTATAGAGGAGATCGGCCGATTTTGAGGTCACATCTTCTTATCGTATGTTATATGTAATCCCCTCTTCCCGCTTTCTTAACCCCCACCCTAATCACACCCCGCATCCGTGCCTTTCCTCGAATTAGGCGTGATGCGCGGTATCGAGCGCTTTTTCCGCTTTGTATGTTTCTATATTGTTTGATATCAAAGCGCTCATTTGCTTTATATCTTCAGACGTTTGAAATCGAGTGTTTAGAACTTGTTCTTCTAAACTGCTTATCGTGCATTACTACCCTCACTCAACGTCAGCCTTTTAAAAAGGGATGATGTATGTGTTTATTTGCCGATGCTTTATGTGGTTACGTGATGCTCGATATGATCTTGGTTTCACGGTTTTGCTTCGTAAGAGTTTACGTGATGTAAACGTTATGGATGAGATATGGTTGATGGTGATATGGATGTGGAAGTAATTGTCGACGAGACGAAAGAGCCTCGGTGGTCGTGACATGGGAACCATTGATGGTGGTATGATGTGATTGATATGATCATGAATGGATGATGTGAATCTATCGTTTACAGAAATATGTTGTTGATTGAAAATCTTGTTTATTTTGATAAACGAGTGCTTGTAAGTGAACTCAGATTTGCTTTACGTGATTATTATGATGAATATCGATATTGATATTGATATGTGTTGAAATGAACATGTGTTTCGAGACATGATTACCCGATGATCGCGTAAAAGAAACGGAATATTTGTTGTTATTTTGATGAACTAACATGTAGGTTTATGGATATTCAAAGGCCCGCATAACGTTGGTTAAGATCCCACGTGATGGACGAGTAGATCCGTAAGTTCGTGGAATGTACCGTGAATGTCCATGAGCCGCTGGGAGTGTTTCCGGGAGACGGTGGATTGTGGAGAAAGATCCGACAATGGGGAAAGTATCGCAGTACGAGGCTTACTATCTATTGACAGAGAGGCTACCAGGTTGGCGCCGTGGGCGAAAGCAAGGATACGTGATGTTCGGACGGATCCTATCACTAGGCACCTTACCTGGATTTCACCGAGTTCGCTGCCGAGTATGGAGACAAAGTACCGATCATCGAGGTATACCATCCGAGGAGGATGTGATAGCAAGGCATGTTCGAGGACCGATCCGCATTGATGATAGGGATGATGTTCCCAAGAGCCTTGGAGAGCACCATCGCTCGACGATCACCAAAGGCCAGATACACCGCTCACTACACCTCCATCGACGATCCTACTCCAAGGACCCGAACGATTTTGAGGCGGTGAACCTCCGGGCGAGAGATTGTCCATCCGGCGGGCGTGGAAGAAGTCAGATCGAATCTTCATGCCACCGGAAAGTATCAGTCGGGCATCCAGAAGCGAGACTCGAGGAGGAGGAGGACCCGAGGAGGACGAGGAGGATAGCGAGGGCTCGAGAGGACCCGGTGATCCGGGAGAGCCGGCGACTCACGAGGTCGAGCATGTTGAGGAAGGGCAGCGCCAGATAGGGACTCGTGCACGATTTTCACCCAATACTCAGCAATCGTAGCAGCTTGACGGATCATACCCACGAGACTTGCTTCCATGCAGGATCGCCGCTGGCTGCCGAATCCAAGCCCCGATAGGGAGAGAGAGAGGACGAGGAAAGGCGTAATGGGACCGCTGAGACAAACGGAGAGTAGTGGATGATATGGGGAATGTAGATCAAGTCACAAGATGTGATAGGATAGTCGCAGAGTCGCTATGGTATGGACAGAGCGACATCTTTTGGCAAGAATCGAGTCGATTCTTTTGCTCATCTCGACCTTTTGACCGACGCACTTTGATCTTGTATTTTGAGCCCTTCGTGGACGCCGGATAAAACTAATACTAACGCCGCCTATGATGTATGTTTATGTTTTGATGCTTATATGTGATACGAGCTATGTGATGATGATATATGATCTATGTGGTATGTGGTGATGTTAGTGAGATGACAACGATGATATGTTGACAGATTGCATGATTATATGTGATCGTGCGTGATATGTGACATATGTGATGATATGTGATATGGGTGATGATGTATGTACAGCGATGATACCCGTTATCTATGCGAACGTGTTTCTAATGTTTTAACATCGCATGTAACGCCGGAACAAGGAACCGCAGAAACAATAACGGAAGAAGCCCAAGAACCACCTTTGGTTCAACGGCATACGCGATCGAGAGTTTTCGTGAGGCGTAATCCCCACATTCGACGGTCTCGCGAACCGATCGACACCGAGAACCGGATACGATCCACCGAAGGATCTTCGAATACATCGGGCCGCGGAAGCGTAAAAGCCAATTGCGCGATCTTCACCTAACCGAGGAAGTCGATTACGTGGGAATCAGGAGAAGGACTCCAACACCGTGACGGGGAAGGTATACGGGAAGATTTCAAGAAAGAACTCATGAAAGCACGCGTCAAGCGCCCACAGTGCGCAGGCTGCAAACGACTCGGAATATTCGGAGAATAGGACGTCACCGAGCACGATCGCTCGCTCAATCGCCCGCGCTATCTACGCACTCGGTCGGCACAGAGGCTAAGGCATGTGTTCAGAGAGGACCACAGAGATCGATTTCACCGTCAAGGCGAGATCCGACGATGCACACCCTGAACCGGCTTTAAACATTGAGTCAATGTTGCCCTCGGAGAACGACACCACGGATAGCCCCGACGATAAGAGGAGGAAACGGGAAGATCGGAGAGCAATCAAGTGTTCCAGTGAACCGAGCGTCCAGTGATTCCAAGGAATCCGGCATTCAAGAGAGAAAGGCAACCGGGAAGGAATTTCAACCCATGCGGCAAGGTGGGTGGAAAACCTTGCGTAAATGCCGAGAATCATGGGCGAGGCAGAAGGTAACGCTTAGTGTTATCAAGCAGGAAGTTTGACATTACGCCGAGATTGTCCATCAGAGGTCCAGTGTGCACCGCCAACGAGACAAAGATCCACCCGCAGAGGTAAAACCAAGTCCGCTGAGACAAACAACGGAGCAGGAGGTCACCTTCAGCCAAGAAACCAAAGGCCACCTCAACAAGCGCGGGACACTCTTGAGTCCAGAAGCAAAGACAAGCTCCCGGAATCTTGGTATAATCCATATGAGTGATATACTCGCTTTGTTTGATACAGAGCCTCACATTCTTTTCGCTTCGAGAATCGGTGAGAGGTTGGGTTTGGTACCCAAGAAATCACAGAGATCTCGAAATTAGCATCCCATCAAGTGCTAAAGCGCAAAAGAGATGCCCAACCGTGAGGTAGAAATCATGCGTTGTCTTTGTAATTTGCATGTCATCGAATGGAAGATTTCGTCATCTTCGCATGGATTGGTTGGAAAGCACAGACAACTATACGCTGTCTCGAGAAGGTTGCTTTTGAACAGCGGAGGAGGAAGTTTGTTTCACGGCATAAGGATGGGTGTTTTGGTTTATGATCTCAAGACGAAGGCAAGGAGGATGATAGGAAGGAAGTCCAAACTTTCTTAGTGAGTTCGACAGGCACAAGAGCGCAAGAGCGCAAGAGAAGGAACAGGGTGTGAATATCCGGACGTGTTTCCGAGACTTGCAGCTTCACCGATAGACAAGTGAATTCACATGATCCGGAACCGGAGCAACACTAAGATCAAGGCACCATGAATGGCACCTAAGGAATTCAAGAACCGAAAGCAATGCAGGAGTTATTGGATCTAGTTTTATCAAACCCAGCGTGTCGCCCGTGGGAGCGCCCGCTCTATTCGCCGAAGAAGGATGGTCAATGCGGAGTGCTTGACTACGAGAGTGAATAAGTCGACGATCAAGAATGATATCCTTCCAGGATCGACGACGTCGATCGCCTCGATGAGCAGTGTCTTCTAAGATCGACGAGGTCGCTACCATCACCAAGATCGTGAAGGAGGACGCTATGTAAGACCACGCTCTGTGACAAGGTATGGCACTATAGTTCATGTGATGCCGCTTGGTTCATGACAATGCGCCATAGCTTTCATGGATCCGATGAATCGAGTTTTCCATCAAGATCTCGATAGTTTCGCTCTTGGTTTATCGATGATATTCTCATCTATTCCAAGAATGCAGAGTTGCATAGAGAACACCTCCTACTATCTCGGAAATGTTACGAGCAGAGATGTTGTATGCCAAGTTAGTAAGTGCGAGTTTGCTCAAAGAAGTGATGTTTCGGACACATGTCGGAGGAATCAAAGTCGACCCAGAGGTTGAAGCAGTAATCGGAAGGTTCCACTAATGCCAATGAGGTTCAAGCTTTCTAGGCTTGGTAGGATATTATAATGTTTCATCATGGTTTTCAAATTGGCGAGGCCAATGACGCAGCGCTTAGGAAAGGAATCAAGTTTTCATGGTCCAAGCTCGGAAGCAAGTTTTCGTGAGTTGAAGAAGAGCATAACCGCCAGTTAGCTGCACGAAGGAACTGGGTTTCGTCACACCGATGCATCCAAACTTGTTCGCGTTATGCGTAACGGAAGGTTATAGCTACGTCGCCCGCCGAAGCGCACGAGTTGAGCTACCCAACGCATGACCGGAGTTAGCGAGCTGTTCATGCGCTCAAGATTTGGAGGCACTATCTCTATGGAGTTAAGTGTGAGATCTTCACGATCACAAGAGCCTCAAGTATTTCTTAACAAAAGAGCTGAACATGAGGCAAGGAGATGCTAGAGTTGGTGAAGGATTATGATTGCTCTTCGCTATCACCCGAGAAAGCTAATGTCGAGGATGCTTTAGTCGCAAGTCGAGCTAAGTCGATATCTTCACGCAAGAGAAAGAGCTTATTCGAGATTTTGAGAAGCTCACCGGAAGTGATTCACCACGGACAAAGGCAAGGATCTCGTACTTTGATAGCCGAACCGGACCGAGAGAAGCATCGAGTGCGCAAGAGCAAGACCTCGAGAAGAACGCTGAAAGAAGGCTAGAAGATAGCAGGGTTTCGCAGGTTAAGGACAACGCGCCACTATTCCGAGGAAGGTTATGTGCACTCAATAGGGAGTTGAGATAAAATCATGAGTGAAGCTCATGAGGTACCGTGACGTACCATCCGAAGACCAAATGTACAGAGACCTTAAAGGAACTTTTGGAAGGGATGAAAAAGGATGTAGCAGCTTAGGAACGTTGTTTGGCTTGTCGCAAGTGAAATGTACACCAACGCCCGTCAGTTTGTTGCAACCGCCACTATCCCGAGTGGAAATGGGAGCATATCGGTATGGATTTTGTGTAGTTTTCCAAGGGTCAGGGAAACACCGCAATATGGGTTATCGCCGATAGATCGACAAAGTCACTCATTTCACCGATTCGGATGACATACGGGTTAGATAAGCTTGCTCGCTTTAGTCAAAGAAATCATACGGTTACATGGTGTACAGATCATTACATCGATCGGACCCGGGTTCACGCTGCGTTTTGAAGTCTCAGAAGCAATAGACCAAGTCGAATCTCAAGACAACATTCCATCCTCAAACGGACGGTCATTGAAAGAACGATCTGGTTTCGAAGCATAGTCATGAGCAATGTGCCTACAGAGACGGAATGGGAAGAGATACTACCAGTGGAGTTCGCTAACAAAGAGTTATCGCCACCACAGGAATGGCCCTATGAAGCGCCGATGTTGCGAAGGTCGATCGCCACTTTATCGATGAAGTGGGCGAGAGAAAGATGTTAGGACCAGATGGTTCAACGACGGTCGAGGTTATCGATCGCATCAAGAAGGATCAAGGAAGCTCAGACGATGAAGTCCTATGCAGGATGCATGACGGATCTTCAGCTCATGATCTGAGATCTGCTTTTCTAGGTTTCCCAACGAAGGAGTCGCTCGCTTGGGAAAGTGAGGTGTTACGATCGAGGTCTGCTGGACCTTGAAGTTCTCGAGGACAGCTCCGCTGCCTATAAAGTTAGCTTTCCGCTCAGCATCGGAGATGTTCACGACGTGTTTCACGCTTCTCAACCGAGAAAGACGTGTTCGACCCAAAACATGTGATCAAGCATGACCATGGTTCTTGTCAGATCCGAGCTAGGAGAGACCAACGCTATCTTGGAACGAGAGGAAGGAGTTGAGGAACAAGCGTATTCCGCTGGGGTTTGCGAATCACCACCGGAATGGTTTACGCGAGTTGAAGAAAAGTTCAGGCTCGCACTCAATTGTTTCCGCCACATGTTTGAAATTTGGGACCAAATTTTCTAAGGAGGAGGATGTGATACCCGTCCTTCTAAGCTCGCTTTGTACGGCACGTTTTTGACAAAAGGTCGTTGTGACTTTTGTTTCGGATGCACCATCACGAAACATCAGGCTAGAAGAGTGTCTTATGACTAATTCAGACACTAAGTATCCGTGTTTTCGACCACCCATAAGCGTTTCGCACTGAAATTATCAAAACCGACTTTTCATTACTTTTAAAAGCATATCTTGTTTATATCTGTTGTGTCCATTATTTTATTTCGAGTCCATGGGTACCAAGTTTACAATTGGAGTCCGCTTGCAAAAGTTGTGTCGCTATGCCGGTGGCATTCGTAAAGAAGCCGCACCGCTTTTCCTATAAATAGGAGGCTAGGCCTTCATTTTCAACGCTCATTTCTCTCGCTCCGTGTTTACGAAGAGCCGAGCGTTCCGCACGCGGAACCGGCGAGTGATCGAGTCGGGCTCGACGCGCCATTGCGCGCAGCCGCCACCACCGCCGATCATCCTCCCCAGCCCCGCTTTGTTTGTTTTGTCCTTTTCATTTTGATTTCGCTTTAGTAGATCGATAGCATAGAACCCGAATCTAAAGGATCGGAAACGCCGAGGCCGCCAATTAGGGCCGAATCCGCCGTCCGGGTCTGTTCGCCGACGCGTTCGCCGACGCCACCTTCGCTACGAGTCCTTTAGGTTTTGAGTTCGGCTATGCATTCTACTACAGCACTGATTCGTTATTCTCGCTTTTCGCGTCGCATGTCGGATGTTTCTCCGTTTCGAGTTTTCTAAAGACATGCCCGGTTATCCATTTTCAACATAGTTTGTCATTCCATGTTCAGTGCTATGCATATTGCTTATGTTTCCATTTTCATGCATCGATTTTGGATGGTTTATCCTAGATCCGCGGATAGGCATCGATTAAGCTTCCCGCTAAGATTTGAGTCAACTTGCATGCATGCGCATTTTGAAAGTACCTATTATAGGTCTGATGCCTCGAATATATTTCCTTCTACATCGAGTGATTTGAAAACCCGAGTGCCAATGCGGTTCGTAAAGTCAAAACCCAGTTTTGCTTCGATCTTCGCTTGATCACGATGTTGCTTTGCTTTGGAGTGACCCCAAAAGTTGTTCCGCTCTGTTACCGTGTACCTACCAGCGATCGCGAGGTTATCGATCGCGGTTAGCCCTGCGACGTGTCTGCTCAGTGGATTATATATGCTTATTTCGAGTTATTTACTCGATATTTCAAAATAAAACATGTGCGCCAAATGTTTTGGTGAAGTAATCGCTTCCGATCCGAGAGTGGTTCTATTGGTTGTGACGGATCTCATTCGTGGGTTGATCACCATCTCGAGTATTGATCGAAGCGGATAGACCCGAACACGTGGTTATGGTTCCGGGCTAGACCCAAGTCCACAGGAAATGGTAATAAGGTGGTTATGGTTCGACGGGATTGACCCCGTCCACACCGAGTTAGCCACCGGATACGCCTCGGCTATCGACGGATATGTTCCGGCCAGTTATTATGGCCGGATATGTTCAACAAGAACGAGATGTATCATGGATACGCTCCGAGCCGGGTTCTTGTCTAATGCGATGAGAACAACGATAACGATCGTGCATCAAAATAAAAATCTATTTTGCTTACTTAGAAGTGGATTTACGCTTTAAAACCTTCTAAGGTAAGTGCTCAACAAGCATCACGATTTTGATTTTCAATAAACCCCACTGAAAAGCGCTAGTATCACCCCAAACTCTTTTTCAAATCTTTTCACAGTATGAGGAGGATCGACGGCGAGTGGGTTGAGTCGGGTTCTTCATGCTATGCTCCGCCGATGTTGTGATATATATACCTATTCGATGTTGATGTATTCTGTCCTCATTTGCTTTCCGATTGGGAACAAGATCATTATGTTATTATGTCTGGAGTCTCGACATGAGTGCTGTGGTCGACCGTCTAGTCAAGGGTGTAATGCTATTTTGCTTCCTGCATTACTTATTATAAACCAAGATCATGTCCATTGAAGTTATGGTATCGATATTATTCTCATATGGATTGTTTGCGCACCCTCCCTTCGTGGATATGTCCTAGTTATAGAGGAGACGCCCATTTTGTGGTCACATCTTCTTATCTGTATGTTATATGTAATCCCCTTCTTCCGCTTTTAACCCCCACCCTAATCACACCCCGCATCCGTGCTTCCTCGTGATTGGGCGTGACAATACACATCCTAACCCGTTTCAAGCATCGATAAAGCGATATTCTTTATCGGCCTAGTATCTGTTAATAATGCGTAATCACCTATCCTTCAATTCTTGAAAACTTTTTCTGATCTTATGGTCCATTGAATTTTACTCCTTCAAGTAATTGCGCATTGGTCTAGCAATTTTCGAGAATCCTTCGATGAATCTTCGAATAACCACTAGACAAAGAAAACTCCGAATTTCCTCGTGTTGAAGATTTCCATCAGACATGTATTGCAGGCTCCACCTGATTCCTTCACGAGACGATATGACCAAGGAAACATTTCCAAGCCAAACTGCACTTGTGAATCGCATACAACTTTTCGCCTAACGATCCAAGACTGCCTCAATTGTTTCGTGTTCCTTCTTTGTCTTGCACACAATGTCGTCAATGAAGACCAAACAAACTTATCGAGGTATTCATGGAAAACACGGTTCATCGATCCATGAACACAACTCGGGCATTGGTCGCTAACCAGGGCATTACGGTAAACTCATAATGACCGATCGAGTTCGAAAAGCGCCTTCAAGACATCTTCCGCTTAATCTTTAACCGATGATATCCCGATCTCAAATCGATTTTTGAGAAAACTCGCTCCTTCAACCGATCAAACATCAATCCTCAGAAGGGTACTTATTCTTCGTAGGTCAACTTATTTAATTCTCGTAGTCGATTCATTCTCAAAGAGCCATCCTTCTTCTTAACGAATCAACTGGTGCTCCACTGAGATACGCCGATCGGATAAATCCTAAATCCAATCATTCTTGTAATCGATCTTCACTTGAAGTTCCCTTAGCGCCATTCGATGGTGCCTTCAAATTGTGACCTGTGTTCTAAGTCGATGGAGAATTTAATGGTTCATCCGTGGTAATCCGTAAGGATTCCTGAAAACATCTGGAATTCTCTCACAACCGACATCTTCTACCTTCTTTCAACTTCATCTTTTCCAACCAAAAACACTATATAGCGCTGCAGCTTCATCTTGTCTTAGCGTCTTCTCCGCTGTAAAATCTGGGTACTCTTACGCTTTCATCTATCCCGAAAACAATTAGTTCTTTGTGCGTGGTTGAATGATCTCACACTTTATGAATGCTGCAAAGTTTCAGTTAACCAATCCATTCCTGCATATATCCACATCCCACATCGCAAAGACGCAAAGATTCTGCTCTCAACGTGAGAGGACCTAACTCAAATTCTAAGTTGTAGCACTCACGATGATTCTATCGCTCGCCTAACAGACAAGGACTTTATATCGTGATTAGATCGCTTTATCGAAGCTCAAGAGTATCTACACATGCAGAAATAAAGGAATCAGGCCCAAGATCGAAGAATTATGACGCTATATCTTCAAAGTTCCACACCGCCAATTGTCCCGCTTTATCGGCGTTGATTTCCGTTTAGGGCAAAGGCACATGATGTGGGTTTGTGGTTAAACTTGTTGATCGGGTGAGCCGAGGTGGTTGTTGTAGAGTCATTGGAAATTGAGCTACCTAATCGAGGAACATCGAAATGGCAACCGGGTAGTCTCATAGTTTCATAGATTGAGTCTTAGGATTTGGTCTCGATCCACCATCGACCTCTTCTCTCGTTTCGATAGTTGTTAGCATAGTGGCTCACTTGACCACGCTTGTAACAATCAACCATTCCATTTACAAACTCCGGAGTGTGCCGATTGCATTTCGACATACAGTTAGCTCGATTGGGAAAACCGGCGAGGCCTCAAACGAGATCGAGATCGACCTTGGGAGGATTGTCCCACTTCGCCATTGCTTTGTTCGGAAATTTTTATTCTCCCACCTTCTCTTATTTCCAATCTTTTGATCACAAGATTAGCTTTGACGGTTAGATTACGGACGCTCAAGTCACGACGTAATCTTCTCAAGACGCATTTCCATTTCCACATCAAGCTCCGATTCGTAGTCTCCGATAAGACATCGAGGTTGGCTTGCAAGATTTAGTAGCCGAAAAATTTTATAGTAATTCAAGTTTAATTATATTACAGGCTTAAAAGCTATTCAGCCTTAAGAATTGCAAAATTCAATATAGTGAAATATTAATCGGATGAACTGATTAAATTAAGATTTGAATATATGGAATCGAAAATGTGAGAGAATTATTAGAAATGAGTTTAATATAATAAAAGTGAATTATGTGAGATAATCAATTATTAGTATATGTTTGTATGAAAAATACTATTTATCCAAAATAAGTTATAAAATGCCTTAATTATTTTTATATGGATATTTTATTATAAAATGAAAGGAATTATTATTCAAGTTATTAATTTATATGAATAAATTTATTTTAGCAATAACTAACGATTAAAGAATTTATTTATGTAATTTTCAAAATTAAGATTATTGAAATGAATTGAATTTTATTAAATAAAGTGATTTAAATTATGAATATAAGTTGTATTATATTTTATAAATTGTTATAGATAAAATTTTATAAAATTAATTAATACTATAGTATGTAGTTAGCAAGAATTAGAGTGTATTTATCATTTTATGGAAATTAGTGATACATTACTGAAATTTGAAATAAATTCACATTACATTAAAATTTACATTCTAGAAATCTCATACATGTAATAAATCATCTTCTACCCCATTTTTCTTCCATATTTTCGTCACGACCCCAACCCTAAAACGGATTGAGGAACAATTGAAGGAATAGTACTAAGGTTCATGAGATTAAGAGGTGTATACTATATGCAAAATAACATAGTATACCAAAGTAAACCTAACCAAGTAACCAAAGGAAATATAATAACCAAGGACTTTAACCGTTATATCATCGGTCACAAAACATTGTTCAAACTGCATAGTCATGAATACACGCAGACGACGTGTACAAGGTTTCTAACTTAACATACATAAACTTATCAAAAGAGTCTCGACTCTCAACACCCTCCATCGATTTACCAACCTCGCACATTTAAAAACAACATGGGTCGAGTACAAGAATGTACTCAATGGACTTATGCCAAAACATTTTATCGTATTTAAATTACTCACACATCATAGTAAGACAAAGTGGTTTTATTTGAAATCATGCTTAACAAAATATTTCATCGCTTCATAAACATTTGTCAAGCATTTTACCTGCATGTATGATCCATATCCTTATCCTTTCTTCTATCATTATCATTAACGCCGTAGAAGGAGGCTCCTCACGCGCGCTGTGACCGCCGTGAATTGTCCTTACATACCACTCATTAGGTGTACACGATCTTAGCTGTATAAGCCTTCCAAGATAAGATCCGATATCGATTTCATTCATAAGTTGGGAGCTACCAACGATTCACATTATAGCATCGGATAGGATACATAAAACATAAACATTTTTGCGTGTAATCGCTTTAAACCTTTAACATCATTTCTTGATATCGAATATAAAAATTATTCACTCAAGAATTTATCACTTAAAAGTGTAGTAAAGCCCACCGGACCTATCGCGCTTTATCTTGATTATTCTTCAACGCGCCGCCGCGCCGCCGCTCACACCTTTACGCAAAACGCATGTTTAGTACTGTCACGCCGGCACTTTTAAAGTTCAGTATAAACTTTATATTCTATATCGATTTAAATCAATTTCACCGAATTCAATACGCTCAACGGTAATTAACATTTATTTTCGTAAAGCGAGATATGTTCGACATTACCATTTTAACCTTTTGGTAAAGCGTTCAACGTATTTCACGTGATTTAACGATTTCAAGATTAAATCTTTCCTTACCAACGCAGACTTCATTACTCAATTATACGCTTATCGCAGTGTGTATTTATCGAACGATTTATACGTTGATTTCAAAAGTCAATAATTTGACTTTTATTAGTAAATTCTTTACTAATTTATATTTTAATCTCTAATTTCATATAAATCAATTTCTAATTGATTTATTTTGCTAAATTTTTTATTACTATTTTTTTAGATATATTTCAAGATAACTTCTAAATATATAATACATCATTATTTTTACATTTAAGGATTTAAAATCTTAATACTTTTAATATAGCTCTCTATATTATATAATTATATTCAATTATTTTTCAAATTTTCTTCAAATTTTACATATTGTACTATATTTTCATAGTATCACTAATATGTACTAATTATTAACTATAGAAAATTTTGTTTATTACTTAATTAACTTCAAATTCACTTCTTCAACTTGTCCAAACAATTTTGAAAAATCTAATTATTTAGTATATAGTTCCAACATCAATTCATAACATATTTATAACATATGGTTTATCATATTTAATTTCTACATTAACAAATCAAGGTCTATGGTTTCGATTTTTTACACATGCACTAGACATTTTCATAAAATTCTCAAAAATTACATCATGCTTATACATCATAGTATAACAATATTACATCATAGTTTTCATTAAAAACATTAATCATCATCAAATTGAGCCTGAAGTTTTGCCCTTTTCAAGAATTTTACAATTAATTCCAAAATTCTAGTAAAATCATAGAGTATTTAGTTTAGGTCCTAGATTAACTATATGTCATTGCATGCTTTGAATAAAAATTACACATCAACTAATTTTTTTCCATGTTTTCGTAATTTCAAGAGATTTAACATACAATTTTCCAAAAATTTCAAAACAATTTACTATGAACTCCTACAAGATTATAGATCATGAATCCATTATTAAATATTTTTAGAAAAACTGATTAATTTAAGAATTCATAACATGTTTAAAATAAACTTTAACATGATTTAGGCTCAGATTTATCATGCTACACCTTCTTGATGCATAACTTACCATAGGTTAGCAAATTTTGAAATTAAACACATGCACAATATTTTGAAATCAAGAACACTTACCTATTCATGGGCCAAATTTATATTAACCACATATTACCATCAACAATTACTTAGAACATAAGCATTAGTAAATTCACAACCAAGAACACCAAGAACACTAAGAACACATGTATTTCCTTAGCTCAAGTCAAATTTTTTAAAAAATCCTAGGTATGATCGAAACCTTGCTCAATTTCACCTTTCTATGGTTTGAACTTATGATAGAAGGGTTATACACTAAGCTTTGGTGAAGAAAGAATGTAAGAACACTCAATTTTTCTATGGAGTAAGCTCGCCTTTTTAGCTCTTGAGAGAATTGTGGTGATGAATTGTTTTCAAGACTTTAGTAGTGTGTGATTGAGAGAAAGAAAATAAAATCCTACCTATTATACTCCTCACCCTCGCCTCACATGCAAGTAGGAGAGAATGGAAGACTTTGTACTTATAGTCTATGACTCACCTAATGAGTCATGAGATGAATTTAATATCTCCTACACTTTGTTGACTAACACCCAAGCCATGCATTTTTGGAGCAGAGCCAGCATGTTTGATGAACAAATGAATAGATTTTATTTTTTGTGTTTAAATGTTATACTAGATACTATGTATTAATTAAAATACATTCTTCCATGTATATTATACCTTCTGATTATACTATGTTAGTATGTAACATAGATACAATTTATATAATTAATATGTAACTTAACAAAGTGTATACCAAAGTGATGTGCAATATGTTATTCATAACCCAAGTTTTGACTTTTATTAGTCTCAATTGTTACATATTTTATTTTCATGTTATTTATAGATATATATATCATAACATATGGTTTAGATAATAAATTATATCATAGGAAAATTTATTGGTATTATTTTTTGTAAGAAACCCTAATTTTAATTAGGTTTTCAAAATTAGATTTAATTACTATCGAATCCTTAATGCTTTAGCATTGTTTTCATGTTAAACAATACTTTAATTTCATATAATAATCATAGGAATTTAAATACTATAATTCCTTGATCATTATAATATTTTTCTATTCATTCTCGACGTTAACGTCAAACGCCTCAAAACGCTAACTATCGAATCATCTCAAATGATCGTAGTAATATCGTAATTACCTCGTTAAATTATTTCATTAATATTGAAATTTTATCCTAAGCTCTGCTTAGTGAATTTTACGATTAAACTTATCGTAAGTAGGCGTTAATTTCTTCGTGATATTACATTCTACCCTTAAAAGAAATTTCGTCCGAATTTGCATACCTTAGAAAAATAACTGGGGTATCTTTTATAGCATCCTCAAGCTCCCATGTAGCCTCTTCTGTCCATGATGTGTCCAGACTTTAACTAGCGGAATGGACTTGTTTCGGAATTGTTGAACTTACTACTAAAATTGCGTAGTTCTTCTTCATAGCTCATATCTCGATTGAGGATCACACGCCTTGATGGATCACGTGCTTTGATCGTGTACATACTCCGTAGTTGTGACACGTGGAAAACATTGTGTACATTCCCGTGTATGGAAGAGCTAACTTATAGCTATCGGGCCTATTCTTTCTGTGATCTCATAAGGTCCTATAAAACGGGTTTCGCTACCTTTACTCCAACTGATAATCCCTTTGATGGAGAAACTTTAGGAATACTTTATCTCCACTTTCAAAACATAGTTCAGATTCAGGTCTGCCGTAAGACTTTTGTCTATCTTGAGCTTTATTCTTGCTAATTTGTCGATATTTCAATCATTTCACTTATTGCCTGTGCCCGATGATCTTTCTTTCACCCACTTCTCCCAGAAAAGGTGATCTACATTTCTTTCCATACAAAGCTCTATGGGGCCATATTAATCGTCTTCGTAACTATTGTAGGCAAACTCATGGGGTAATACATCTTCCCACTTTGCACCTCGATCCAACACTATCGCCTCAACATATCTTCTAGTGTTCGAATCGTTCTCTTCCGACCGCCCATCATCCGTGGGTGGAATGTCAGGCCGAATTCAACTTCGCGCTCTAGTTCTCGTAAGCTAACCCGTAATCAAGTGAACTTGAGTCTCTATCGAGGTAATAGATTTTGGTACTCCATGTAGTCGATAATTCTTTTACATAACCAGCTAACTTATCCGATCCATTAGTAATCGAATTGCGTAAAATGAGCACATTTTGTAAGTCTATCAATTATTACCCATATCGCAGTTGTTTCCCTTGACTTTGGTAGACCCGTAACGAATCCATCGTTATTTCATCCCATTTCCACTCGTATTCCTAATGGTCAGAATCTCGTAGACGTTGGTGTAATGCTTTTACTTGTCGACAAACAAGACAACGTTTCACGAAGAGGCTACATCTCGCTTCATGCCTTCCCACCGTAACTTTCTCTAAATCTTGGTACATCTTAGTGTTACCGGTGGGCGGTATAAGGTGTATCGTGAGCTTCACTTAGTATTTCGTCGTTCACGCTGTTCGAACACATATTCTTCCTTCAAACAATAAAGCATTGTCTCGATGCTTCCTGAAATTTTTAGTCCCTCGCCCTTACTTTTTCTCTTATCTTTCTAACTTTTCTCCATCCTTTGTTTTCTACAATTTTTTTCAAACTCGTCAAGACGAGTGTAGCGATACAGTTATGATCGCTCCCGTTGTTCAATCAACTCAATTTTCATTCTTTAAACTCTTCAACGAGTTTTTCTTCCTTCGTAGAGACATCCTAGTTTGGTCTCGATTTTTACGACTTAGGGCATCGCCTACTACATCTGCCTTTACCCGAGTGATAGTTTATACCACCGTAGTCTTTCACCGCCTGCCCATCTTCTTTGCCTCATGTTTAGATCTCTTTGCTCAAGAAATATTTCAAACTCTTGTGATCTCAGAAGATCTCACATCTCACTCCATAAAGAGATGTCTCAGATCTTCAATGCATGAACCATCGCACCCATTCCAGTCAGAGTCGTAGTTCAATTCATGGTCCGAGTTGTCGGAGCATATGCTATCACTTTCCTTCTTGCATCAAGACACAACCCACCCATTCTTAGAAGCATCAAGATAGACTACATACCCTTATCTCGATTCCCGAATGCACATTACCGTGCACTTGTTAACTTTCTTTCACCAAAACCACAATCCTCTCGTCCAATTAAATTTGATTCCTTTCCCAGTAGGCCGAGTTATTGGTCCGCAATCTTGAGAATCTCAATGAACCACCGATAGTAACCGCCAGTCCTAGGAAACTTCGATCTCATTCGGGTCCTTCGATTTCCATTCCTGCAGCTTTCTACCGCTGATCTACCTTAATTCCATCTGCACACAATGTCCAATGAACATTACTCCTTCACTAACCGCGACTTGCGAACTTAGCAAAAGCCTTCAACCCTTAAGGTTTGTAACATCGTTTTAGATGTTCTTATGGTCTTCTTTCTTTGAATAGACGAGAATATCATCTATGAAGACTAAGACAAATTTGTCTAAGCACGGATGAAATACTGCTCATGAGGTCCATAAACAACCGTGCATTTGTTAATCCAAATGGCATAACTATGAATTCATAGTGGCCATATCTTGTTCGAATGCTGCCTTAGATATGTCCTCCTACCGCATTCTCGAGTTGATGATAACCGACTTAGATCAATCTTTGAAAATACGCTGTCCTCTTAATTGATCAAACAGATCCAATCCTGGCAAAGGGTATTTGTTCTTGAGTGTCATCTTGTTCAACTCTCGATAATCTATAACATCCTTAAAGAACCATCTTTCTTTCGACTAATAAAACAAAGCGCCCCCAAACATAGTCTCGATAAAACCTAAGTCCAACAATTCTTGATTTGGATCTTCAATTCTTCCAATTCCTCTGAGCCATTCTATAGGGTGCCTTCGAATCGAGCCGATCCGGTTCCGATCGATAGGAATTCTAATTGTTCATCGGAGGTAATCCTCGGTAGATTTTCGAAAAACGTGAAATTTCTAACAATCTCTATGTTTTCCATTTTCACCTTTGTCTTATCTTCTCCATTCAAGTAAACAAGATAATGTGGCATCCTTTCTTGTTTATCATTCTTCGCCTCAAGGTCGACATATCGAACTTTTTACCCATGCTAATTCCAGGAAGTATGTAGCTTCGCCGGAAAATGAAATGAAATTTTCCTTTCTTTGCAAAGAATCGTGGAATGATTTTTAGCTAGCCAATCCATTCCTAAAATTATATCTACGCCACTCATGGGTATCACATTCAGATTATTCGCCGAACCTTAAGTGATCCTAAGTTCAACTCTGGTTCGAGCAAACATATGCCACAATCCCTCCTATAGCGTAAGAGATTCTCTGTCCCGATTTTTCAGATCTAAGTTTCAATTTATCAACACATGCTCTTGCTATAAAGGAATGTGAAGCACCGTGATCGAATAACAATATAACGCGTACGTTGAGAAGAATCCCATACCCAAATTTCCTGGTTTTGTTCATTCTGTCGATGTAAAGCATATGCCTACCACTGGGTGGCCGAGGTTGCCGTGGCACTTGACCGCCGATTCTCCGTTGCGCTGCGGTCGGACGTTGCGCTGAGGTTGCCGCCTTGCGTGAGGTTGCTGCCACGCTGGCCGTACATACCTGAGGTTGTCGAACGCATCGCCTAGTCGGTCGATACGCCGGGTTGATTTGGCATCACGCTCCAAGCGTGTCCTCGCGCTATCGCATAATGGCCACTTATTCGCATTTAAAACAGTCACCCGCCATGCACATTCCCTGCATCTTCTCGCACTTTGGGCAAGGTAAAGTTTCACCGTCTTGTGGTCCTTCCTCGGAGGGACAAAAGTTGCCCTTTTCCATCCCTCGCCCGGAGATATTACATCTCTTGCCAACGCCTGCTTATTACTCATATTTTTAACTTCCCACATCGCTACTATGATTCGCCTTCCATTTCTCTTCCTTTATCTCTGTGATTGCTTGAGCTAAGCCGATTTGTCGCATCGGCATTGCTGCTCAATATCCAAAGCTCGTCCAAGAGCACCCAGATATGTCAAATCTCCATGAGTAGAGACATTCTTATTCTCGCCTTAAACCCGATCTAAATTTCTCGACATCTTCAACATGTGTTCACTGATCCGGCATACCTGACATATCGCAAAGTGCATCATAACTTCATATACATCTTTTCGTTCAAAACAAAGAACCAAGTTCTTCCTTTTTTCGAATCTTCATGATATTATACATTTCCTCTTGAACTCTTCCCAAGTAAACTCATTCAATTGTTCAGTGTGAAAGTTCTCGCCTCCCACCAAAAGCTCGGCAGGTCAGAGAGTTAAAAGCAATGCACGAAGTCGCCCGAGCTCAGCATCGTAGAAAATCGAAAATACTGCTCCATTTTCCTTATCCATTGCTCCGCATCATCTCGAGTTCCTTACCGCTAAAGACAAGTGGTTCGCTTAAGAAAGAGTTCACCCCACGATCAAACGGGTTGTGGTATATTTTCGTTCTTGAATTGGATTCTACCTCTCTCTACCTCTTCCTCTACCTCTTCCTCTTCCTCTACCTCTCATCCCGATCGACTCTTCTAGCGGCATTCTGCTATACAAGACATTATATTAGCATCACTAGTTTTTTTTACAAAATAGCATACATAAATATCACATACCTCTTTGTAAAACAACTATATTACAATAATTCATTTTCATACACATCTTTGCGCAAAAAGTCTTATTTCGTGGTCATTCTATATATATCATAAATATTTTCCCATAAAAAGGTCGCTTCAAACAAACATCATCATAAAGGAAATTATCATCGGCTTAATACTATTACAAAACATCAGTTTCCTTTCCACTATTACATAAGCAACCATACTATATACATACTATCCTATTCTATGTCCATAAGACTCCGTCCAGATCTCACTGCCTTCTTCTGGACTCTTCTTCTTCTAATCATCATCTCGCATGTACCGTGCGTCCTCCTCATTAACTCCTATCATGGGTATGTCACGATCGGACCATAGTCCCTCGTAACGGACCGTAATCGCACGATCGGACTATAACAAACACGCATCCGACCGAGCATCCCGATAGTCACCACCTCATCCCCGCACGACGACGAAGGGCTCACCGAGGTGGAGGAGCCGCCATCATGGCTGTGTGTAGGTGGCGTGAGGATGTCCAAAGTAACCGTGGAAAACACGCCTCAATGCAACGGACGAGCCCATCCACTGGCTGGTCCGCCTCATCGAATAGATATCGAGGTACGATTAACCTCGTCATGTACTCTCACGATAACCACGCGTGTCGTCACCATGTATACTCCCTGATGGCGTAGCTCCTCTGGCAACCCCATAAATGCAGTAAACATAACTCAAATGGTCGATGAATCTCAGATCACCAACCAGTATCATAACCTCCTGCGCCGATAAATATAGTCCCCGACACTTCGAGCGTAGTCCTCCAAATACATGAAGTATGGTCAAAAGACGCTTGATACCGCATACCGTCACACCATATGCTTGAGCATTTCTCCATAATCGGAGATAGACATTAGAATTCCCAAGTCTTCTCCACAACACATCCGCTTCTCTTGATATCCACGCTTCTGGAGTAGGGGTTTGGTCTAATCCTCTTCTAGCATATAACGATCCTCCATCCGCCATGACAAACTAACATAAGTCAAACTAAACATTATCTCGATAAAATATAAGATAACTTAATCGGATTGTTTAAATAACTAGATAATCGGACGATCTACAAAGTAGATAGACAACCCAAACATATCCGATGAAATGTAAATGTTATAGTAATACATATCGTAGTTTTTCTTATCCACCGAAAACTTATTATTTAACGCCCAAGGTTTATGGTATATTATAAGATCTTTATACTAGTCTCACAACTCAAACTAACCTTCTAAAGACTTTCGTGAATTCTGGAGTAAGAAATAGAGTTTCAGTCCCATAACAAATGAAGTTCAGTGTTTCAGGGTTTCTGTGAAACCATGTGCAAATCGGAGTTCAAAAGAGAACAGCTAAAACAAAATTACCGCGCAATGCAGAAAAATTACATGCTCGTGACAAACATAGAGGTAACCGACATCGAGGTGCGGCATGCCGTCGCCGATGTCGTAAGTCGGTTGTAGTCGTAATCATGGCGCCGACGCTGCTCATTCCATTCATTGAGATCGCTATTTCATCCTTCTCATTCGCTTTTCTCCTCAAACCGTGAGTTACCATTTCTTTCGTTGTTCATCGTCATTCTCTTTATTCTATGGAATGAAATGTGCATTTCACGCTCTTTACAATATGATCATCATGCTTCCTATATCGACTATGTTCTTCTCAAGATAACTATATCATTTGTCATAGTTGATTTTCGAGACTCATAGTTTAAATGATGACATAATCAATTCACATGCATATCCATTTATATTCATCCTTCAACATTGATCATCTAATTTCCAATCAAACATATACATTTATCCAAAATTTGTTTACTTACCATAATCGCTTTGATTTCAAAATCAAGTTTGAAATTTTTCTTATTCATAGTTTTCATTTATTTCAAAGATAATAAGTTTTGAAATTTCATTCTCGTAGTTTATTTTTCAATCGAACATCATAACATTCCTTCCTTTTCCTTTACTAATGATCCAATCGATTCATCATTTAAAATTTTCATTTCATGAATCTAAAAGAAAATCATACCTTCATGTCCTATTGAGCTGAATGGATGGAGTGTGAGATAAGTCACCGATTTCTAGAAGTCTAGTGACTCAATCTAGACTCAACTTTTGAGAAAAGTTTGGTTTCAAAGAGCGAATCGCTTCCTCGTACCACTGTTACCTAGACCCCAACCCTAAAACGGATCTGGAGGAACAATCAGGAATAGTACTTAGAGTCTGAGATACTATATGAGAGGTATACTATATGCAAAATAACATAGTATACCAGTGAAAGTCAACCAATGTAACCAAAGGAAATATAATAACTCAAGGACTTTAACCATTAATATCATGGTTCACAAACATTGTTCAAACTAGCAAGCAAGTCATGTGAATACACGTGACGACGAACCCAAGGTTTCTAACTTAACATACATAAACTTATCAAAAGTAGTCCGACTTCTCAACACCTCCATCAAGATTTCACACCAACCCGCAATTTAAAACAAATAGTCGTGAGTACAAGAATGTATCAATGACTTATGCCAAAACATTTTATCGTATTTAAATTACTCCCACATCATAGTAAGACATAAGGTTTTATTTGAAATACTTATGCTTAACAAAATATTTCATCGCTCATAAACATTTGCTTCGCCAAGCATTTTACTCTGCATGTATGATCCATATCCTTATCCTCTTCTTCATTATCATTAACGCCGTGAGAACGAGTTCCTCCCGCCGCCGTGACCGCCGTGAATTGTCCTACAACTACAAATACCATTAGGTGTACACGTAATCTTAGCTGTATAAGCCTTCCCAAGATAAGATCCGATATCGATTTCATTCATAAGTTGAGCTACCCAACGATTCACATATAGCAATCATGAAGATGACATATACATAAAATAAACATTTTTGGTGTGTAATTGCTTTAAACCTTTAACATCATTTCTGATAAGAATATCAAAAATTATTCAAAGAATTTATCACTT
The DNA here is from genome assembly GCA_036937905.1 of Salvia rosmarinus. NCBI lineage: Eukaryota > Viridiplantae > Streptophyta > Magnoliopsida > Lamiales > Lamiaceae > Salvia > Salvia rosmarinus. Next base: position 42,492,351 of record CM072821.1, on the reverse strand, counting down.
AAAGTGTAGTAAGCCCACCGGACTATTCGATCGCTTTTATCTTCGATTATTCTTCAACGTCCGCCGTTATGCCGCCGTCACACCTTTACGCAAAATGATGTTTAGCACGCCGCTCAATGCCGAGACTTTTAGTTCTAGTATAAACTTCGATATTCTATATCGACGTTAAGTCGAATTTTTACCGAATTCAATACCTGCTCAACGTAATTCACATTTCTGATTCTACGTAAACCAGATATGTTCGACATCACCATTTTAACCTTTGGTAAAGGTTCAACGATTTCGTCGTTTTCGACTACGATTTCAGCCACGAAATCTTTCCTCACCAACGAGACTTATTACCAATTAATACGCTTTATGCGTATTAGTGATTATCAACGTATTTCATACGCTGATTTCAAAAGTCAATACTTGACTTTTATTAGTAAATTTTTACTAATTTATATTTTAATCTCTAATCATATAATCCAATTTCTAATTGATTTATTTTGCTAAATTCTTTTATTACTATTTTTTAGATATATTTTAAGATAACTTTAAATATATAATACATCATTATTTTGACATTTAATGATTTAAAAACTTAATACTTTTAATATAGCTCTCGGCTATTATTATATAATTATATTCAATTATTTTCAAATTTTCTTCAAATTTTACATATTGTACTATATTTTCATAGTATCACTAATATGTACTAATTATTAACTATAGAAAATTTTGTTTATTACTTAATTAACTTCAAATTCACGTGTTTTCAACTTGTCCAAACATTCTTTTAAAAATCTAATTATTTAGTATATAGTTCCAACATCAATTCATAACATATTTATAACATATCGGTTTATCATATTTAATTTCTACATTAACAAATCAAGTCTCATGGTTTCGATTTTTTACACACATGCACCGACATTTTCATAAAATTCCAAAATTACATCATGCTTATACATCATAGTATAACAATATTACATCATAGTTTTCATTAAAAACAAATTAATCATCATCAAATCGAGCTTGAAGCTTCCTTTTCAAGAATTTTTACAATTAATTCAAAAATTCTAGTAAAATCATAGCAGTATTTAGTTTAGGTCCAGATTAACTATATGTCATTGCATGCTTTGAATAAAAATTACACATCAACCTAATTTTTTTCCATGTTTTGGTAATTTCAAGAGATTTAAATACAATTTTCCAAAATTTCAAAACAATTTACTATGAACTCCTACAAGATTATAGATCATGAATCCATTATTAAATATTTTTAGAAAACTTTCAATTCACTTAAGAATTCATAACATGTTTAAACATTTTAACATGATTTAGCTCAGATTTATCATCGCTAACCTTCTTGATGCATAACTCTACTATAGGTTAGCAAATTTTGAATAAACACATGCACAATATTTTGAAATCAAGAACACTTACCTATTCATGGGCCAAATTACATGCATTAACCACATATTACCATCAACAATTACTTAGAACATAAGCATTAGTAAATTTTCACAACCAAGAACACCAAGAACACTAAGAACACATGTTTCTTAGCTCAAGCTCAAATTTTTTAAAAATCCTAGGTATGATCGAAACCTTGCTCAATTCCTCACCTTTCTATGGTTCGAACTTATGATGAGGGGGTTATACACTAAGCTTGTGTGAAGAAAGAATAGGTAACACCAATTTTTCTATGGAGAAGTCTCTCGCCTTTTTAGCTCTTGAGAGAATTGTATGATGAATTGTTTCAAGACTTGGTGAGTGTGATTGTAGAGAAAGAAAATAAAACCTACCTATTATACTCCCCACCCTCGCCTCACATGCAAAGAGAATGGAAGACTTTGTACTTGATAGCCTATGACTCACCTAATGAGTCATGAGATGAATTTAATATCTCCTACACTTTGTTGGCCACTAACACCCAAGCCACGTATTTTTGGAGCAAGAGCTGAAATTTTTGATGAACAAATGAATAGATTTTATTTTTTCAGGTTTAAATGTTGTTATACTAGATACTATGTATTAATTAAAATACATTCTTCCATGTATATTATACCTTCCTTGATTATACTATGTTAGTATGTAACATAGATACAATTTATATAATTAATATGTAACTTAATGTGTATACCAAAGTGATGTGCAATATGTTATTCATAACCTAGTTTTACTTTATTAGTCTCAATTGTTACATATTTTATTTTCATATTTATAGAATATATATCATAACATATGGTTTAGATAATAAATTATATCTAGGAAAATTTATGTATTATTTTTATAGAAAACCCACATCAATTAGGGTTTTCAAAATTAGCATTTTAATTACTATCGAATCCTTAATGCTTTAGCATTGTTTTCATGTTAAAAATACTTTAATTTCATATAATAATCATAGGAATTTAAATACTATAATTCCTTGATCATTAATATCATTTTTCTATTTCATCTCAACGTTAACGCTTGAACGCCTCAAAACGTTAACTATCGAATCATCTCAAAATGATCGTAGTAATATCGTAATTACCTCTAAATTATCATTAATATTGAAATTTTATCCTCAAGCCTGTTAGTGAATTTTACTAATTAAACTTATCGTAAAGTAGGCGCTAATTCTTCTTAGATATTACATTTTCTTGCCACAACACACCTTTCACACAAAAATTCTATCTTCACTTTTAATACATAATGACTTGGGAATTAAAGAGAAATTGTTCTAGCATGGTAATTACTTCATTTATGCAAAGTTTTCATTAATTAAATTGATGAATTTTATGTTCGAATGTTTAGAAATTTCAAAATTTTAAAGATTAGGGTTATGGTCGATTTTTAAATTTTGTTATATGTATTGATTTAGTTATGTTTATGGAGTTAGATTAACATGTTATGGATTTATTTGTTCAAATTAGAAATTTAAAATTTAAGAAACTAACTCTAAACCCTAATTTTTGAATATGATTCATATGTTATGAATTGATTAAATTAAGCTTTGATATATGCTATGGATGATTATAAACATCATATGAAGAAGAAATTAAAAGTTAAACAATGTTTGTGAAATTTTGAAATTTTCGAAACTATAGAGTGTAGAACATGATGATGTTGATTTTATTTGAGTAATTTGAGATGATATTCATGCTTAAGGAAAATAATGTATAAAATGATATTATGGGAATTTAATTCAAACATATACTAATTGTTCAAAATTTTCAAAATGAAGGCAAGCTTAGATCTATGATTTTGATTTTATTTGATGGATTTGAATTGATATTTGAGATTTATGATAAAAATAAGGCCTAATTAGAATTTATGGGAATTTTGAACATAGATATCAAAAGTTATAAAATTAAGGTTTAAGACTAAAGTTATGATTTTATGTGAAATTTTTAAGCAAGATTGAATGGATTATGAAATAATGATCAATGATGTTAATTACGTAAATTATATGATATTTGATGTTTAATGGATTGTAGATATTCAAATATTGATATATATATATATATATATATATATATATATATATATATATATATATTCAGTTAAATCCTTTAGCGCATTAACGCCGAATTAGATGATGGTCTGTATAAAGTTCTTGAGTGTATGTTTGATGATATGATGATGATATTGTAGTTTGGGATAAACAAGAGGTGTATTTGGGCTATACATATTCTAAACGTACTCGCCGAAATTTGCGGAGAATTTGATTAGTAAAACATGTTATATATTAATTTATAGTTGTTTATCACATAGCTAAATTAGAAAGAAAGATTACTAAAAAAAAAAAAAATCGACCATAATTTTTATGTTTTAAGGATCAAGCAAGGGAAACCGAAAGAAGGACGAAGTCAAGAACCTCGAAGGTTAAACGTCTTACGATGGGGTAATGCTTTACAAAGTTTGTTTGAGAGCAAAACTTATGTTGCTTTATGAAATTGTTTTGTCATGAAAATATAATCACCACATGATGATTATGTTAAAGAACGCTTTACCACATTGTGGTTATGGACGCAATTACCATCTGTAGAAATATTAATTACTTCAGTTGTGTAGAGGGTCAGAGCTTGCTAATGTAGGTGCATGGTATTGGGGGATGAGCCTACCCTACCAAAGATGGCATGTGGTACGACAGAGTTGTATCCTTCGACCAACCCTGCATGTTATGCCGGTATGTTTCAAGATAAAGTGGTGTCTTTTATATTATGATGGAAATTATCATGCATGATCTATCAACCTGCTTGATGTTAATGAAGGATATACCACTTTGATTAAAGTTATAAATTTAAAAATATATATATATATATATATATGTCGTGGCATTATCCATCTGATATTTCGTACTCATACCCTCCAAAATGTTTTTCACGCAGGTTGAGCATAAAGGAGAGTCGTGAAACCGAGTCTAAATTCTCATTTTCGCTTCACTAATAAATAATTGTGTTAATATCGATGTTTCACACATGATATCATCTAATCCTTCCGCTAAGACCTTAAAACCTTGAAACCGCATTTTGATAACCTTGTAAATGTTTTGAAAACTCTTATGTAATGAATGAGGTTGTGCCTCGCTTGTAATTATATTATTGCGATATTTTCTCGAGTGCATGTTAGCTTATTCCATTTTCGTTATGCTGTCCGCTTCTTGTTCCCAAAACTAATTTTCTTAATCACTCATTTTGGAAAGATTATCTATTTAAACCAGTCACTGGCTTGATTATTTAGTTAAATAAGTAATTAAATAGTCGGGTCGCACAAGAGTGGTATCGAGCATTTTTCGCTTTTGATCCTGTGAATTTTCTTTCCTGAGCTAACCTTCTAAAATCTTTGAGTCATCAAAAGCTCTGTCCACCCATCTCACAGCCTCAACCAGTAAAGTAAGATGAGAATGTTATATGTGAACGAATGTGATTATGATTAATTTTATGATGTAGTATGAATGTTTTTCAAGAAATTATATCGTTCTAACCTAAGATAGAAGTGATATTTGATTATGATGAAGGACCAAATCTACCGTCGAAAGAATGTTGCTTATAATCCGCTGGGCTTAGAGAGATATCAATAAATTTACGCCATTTAATGAGACCGTAATGGCATGCAGCTCTTCCTTCATTACAGTCATGTGGCGATCGGCTTTAAAGGTGGAGGACCGAGCTGACGGGAGTTCATTTTCAATCGTGGCGCTTTTATCTCCGAATTTGAGTGTATGGGCATCCCAAATAGCTCGATTATGTATCCATTACGGAGGTCGAATTACTC